>JAWMRA010000078.1:136800458-136935948 GCA_035584735.1 Pseudotriccus pelzelni
ACCAGGGTTGCCCCATCCCACGTTTAGAATCCAGTACTTACCCATGTTAAACTTCTGTGGCTGGTGATTGCCCAGCCCTCTAATTTATCAAGGTGTCTCTGCAGAGCCTCTCTGCCCTCGAGGGATTCAACAGCTCCTCCCAACTCAGTATTGTTGGCAATCTTAGTATTCCTTTGAGTCTGGGGTCCAGGTCATTAATGAAGATGTTGAAGAGCACTGAGCTGAGGATGGAGCCCTGTGGAACCACACTAGAGACAGAGCACCATCCTGATGTCACCCCATTCTCTGTAAGTCTTCGTACTCTACCATGATCCAGTTGCTCACCCATCACATAACATGGTTGTTCGGCTGTGTGCTGGATATTTTGTCCAGAAGGATCCTGTGAGAGACAGTATCAAAACCTTTGCTGAAATCCAAAAAGATTACATCTGCTGACTTTCCTAGATCAATTAGGTGGGTTATCCTATTGTAGACGTAAATCAGGTTCTACAAGCAGGACTTGCCCCTCATGAAGCCTTGCTGGCTGTGACAGACTGACCAGTGATGTATTCCTGTAGCACTGTGTATGGTTGGAATGCGTTGGTTTTGTTTAGCAGAATGCACTGAATAAATGCCTCATTAATCTTTTCCCTATGACTCTCAGTTCTAGGAAACTTTGGGATATACGAGCAATTGATTATTTTGAGTTAATCATCAACCTTCATCTTCCTTTGTTCTGCCCTTGCTATTCTTCACAATTTTCATTAGCCCTGAAAATTTTTGTTATCCACAGATGCTGCCAGTGGACTATTGTCTCTTTTTCCAGATGAAAGAATATGTAAAACAACAGTTTCAGTACAAATCCATGGGGCACTTTACTCTTAATATTTGTCAAGTTGAGAACTTACCATCTTCATGATTTGCTTCTTGTGTACTACTTTTAATGCTCAGTCCATGTCCAGTCAGATTTCTTAGTAGTTTCGTGTAAAAGATTTGTTCAGAACCTTCTGAAGCATTCACTTAAATGGTATCCTTTTGAAAGATATCCTTTTTGCAGTCTGGGGGTTTGATACTGAATGCTTACTGATTTGAGATTCATGGGTTTAAAAATATTATGCTGGTTTTCACAGAATCACAGAATGGTTTGGGTTGGAAGGGGCCTTAAAGAGGACCTCATCTAGTTCCAACCCCTTGCCATGAGCAGTGAACCTTCCACCAGGCCAGTTTGCTCAGATCTTTGTCCAGCCCGGCCTTGAACACTTCCAGGGATGGGACATACGCAGCTTCCCTGGACAACCTGTTCCAGTGCCTCATCACCTTCATACGTGTTTTGTTGTTCTGTCAGTCTTTTTAATTTTGTTTTTTGATAATCCCAACCCATTTGTCTACTCCTTGAGGTAAAAGTCTCTGGTAATAGATATGATCACACCTGGTTACAATATGTGACTTTTCCCTAAAATTCACTACAATATAGTTGTCTTTTGCTTCTCTTTTTGAAGGCTGTAAATATTAACAGATGAACGGATGTCCCGTCTTAAAGGTGCAAATGAAGTGTTAGAACATGTTAATTTTGATTAGTTTATACAGTGATGAAAGTGATCTGTAACTATGACAATACCTAGACGTGAATAGATGTCAAAACACTTTACAAATAAGGTCTCTCTCTTTTCTCCCAAAAGAAAGAGTGGGTATCTTACTCCACTTACTACCAGTAGTAGAACTGTTCTTTTCCCATTTAGACTGACCACTATGGCAGACTTGTTGATCAGAAATAATAGTTGATTTCTACAGCTGTGAGAGTCATAACTATTTTATATGCAAAGCTTTTGAAGAGGAGATGGCTGCAAGTAGAGATTTTATTTTGTTGTTGGTTTAAAATGCAAATGCATTTTTCTATTTGCAAGGCGTGGTGGCAGCTTTCTGTTTTGTGCATGTATAAGTATTCATGCAGCCTAAAGGGAGTATTTGAAGAGGATTTTGAAATGGCACCATCATCTTAATCGGTAGTGTAAAATTCTCAGTTCTTCAAATTTTTGTTCTATTTTTGGAACAATTATGGAAAATGGAAATAAGCCTAGACTTGGCTCTACTGCTTGTATAATATCCATGTCTTTTTCCTAAATGTGTTTAAAGTTTGTTGACTTTTTTACTGCATACAAACAATACAGAAGTAAACCTAAAATGTGAATAAGAGTGCAATTATTGCAAGTAGATGTCTGGCTGATAAAATATTCAGCTGTCTCTGTGCAGCTGCTAGCAGTAGCCAAGGTCTATACTACAATTTTTCATCTGAGAGGAGAAACACTTCAAACCACTACCAGAATAGATGGGCAGCAGCTAAATTGCAAAGTGCAGAAATTGACAGAATTGTAAATTATCACAGTAAATACTGTCAAAGCAGGAACTTTGCAAGGTGTTGGACCAAAACCATACACTTTGACTTACACAGATGAAAGTAAGGGTAGTGAACGTAATTCATGTGCTAGCAGGTCTGTAAATAAGTGTAGGATTTGGCCAAGAAGATGACAGTTTTAAGAAAAGTGGCAATTCCTCAGCTGTGAAACACTTTTGAAGGAATTACTGGGCATCAACATGTGCTGAAATTTAATATTTTAGTTAATGCTGGCTGAACTTTAACTGCTGGTTAATGAAATGGCACCAGATGAAGTATCTACAAATTCTAGTAAAGCAATACCAACACAGATGTTTCAATGTTTGGTTTATGTATGAATAGTTGACTCATGTTGTATCATTATATATCACTGAAATTATCTTCATGCTGCTGGCATTCCCCTGGTTTTCTCAGCAACCTGGTGGCTCTTGAAATTGCTGCCTGCAGCAGTGCTGGACTGGCTGTCCCTCCTGCACACACAGAGCTCTCTGGAAGCACACCCTGTTCACTTTGAAGATCCTCTTCATGTGACTGATAATAAGTTGGACTCAATGATCTTAAAGGTCTTTTCCAACTTAAATAATTCTGTGATTCTATGGCTACATTTGTATTTTTGATAAGGCAGAAGCTGGATAAACATACAGGCAATCCCAGGAGCAAACACCAGAACGTAGGATCGTTATATTTTTGGAATATAAAAATATTTGACGGGGTTGGGGTATTTAGGGTTCTGTTTTGCCCAGATAGTACTTGGGAGAGTGGAGCTACAATTCAGAATACATTATAGCATATTTGTGGGAGCACTCCAAATTAATACACACTCTCAAAATGCAACCATTCAGCCAACATCTTTGTAGACAAAATAGCAGGTATTGAATGTGCGGCTCAGTGTCACAACACAACAGTAGAAGATGCCTGCTAGGCAGTATGCAAAGGTCCAAGGTTTTTCTCACGTAGAAAAACAAAAGTGGAGAGCAGATTTATGCCTTGTTCAGGAAAGAAGCAAGGAGTTTACCTTTCGTCTTGTCTTCCATAGAGGCAGCAAGGCCGTATCCAGAGTGCTCCAATAAACCATGACCATTCTTGTTGTACCATAGAGAAAACCCCTGCTCTGATTGCAATATTTCTTACTGAGGGAGAAACTGGAACTTGTGCACAAATGCTACTTAAGTTAGTCTCTGTAGAGAATGGATTTAGAGGGAGGAGGACATGAATTCTGATCTCATAGGAACGAAGATTTCATTGGTGTACGAGGTGGCTGCACTAGCCAGAAAGACTGAAGGATGACTGACAACTGCTGTGGAAAACAGTAAGCTCCCCATGTAGATTTGAAGACCTGAAATTAAGAAAAAGTGTTAAAAAAATACGTATTTAAAGACATCCAAGGACACTGTGAGTCAGCTGAGGTTCACAGAGGATGGATTAGTTTAATTATTTTGGGCTAACGAAATGGGAGATTATAAAGGAATTTACAAATACATCAGTGCAGAAAAAATATTTGGGGAAGGAAATAAGTAGTTTTCTCACTTTTCTTATTTAATAGCAATGAAGGCTGATGTGGCAGAGCATCAGGCCTTTAAAAGGGAAGGGGTTTTTTTCTGAATAGGAAAGTTTACTCTGTATGTAGAAATAACAAGCTGACTGATACGTATTGCAGGATATTAATGAAAGTGACAAAAATTATGTACCAATGTCAGTTTTTATTTAAGAAAATTTAATGGGTAAATGAAATGTAAGAGATAAATTAATGACATATAGTAAAGCTTTTGTCTTGTTGAATCTAACTTTTCTGTAAATTTAAAGGATTTTTCTTACTCATATTGCATAAGGGACACATTCTGGCATCTGTTACTACAGAACAAATAACACTACTAACAGGCTGGAACAGTGTTTGTACTGATTGACTGTAGTCAGAAGCTGAATCCATGTTTTCCTGCACTTCTCACCAGACTGGGCCCAGTGAGGACCATCAGCGTATTTGAGGTAAACAAGCAGAGGCACATTTTCATATGTCCCCTTAACCATGGGAGCTCATTGTCTGCCTTCATGGTCAACTTGCAAACCATCTAATTGCTTACAGTTCTGCTTCTGCACATGTTCCCAGCAGCTGACGATATCTGATAATCACTGCTGAGGTTGTATAAACTGTGATTTTTCTGCCCAAATCCTAGAAGAGGCCTGGCCCCGTTTGGCCCCTTGTACCCTCACTTTCAGCTGATTGCCCTTGCTACAAAGCAATAGAGCAATGTTCTGGAATGGAGTTGAAACTGAGTGGCTGAAAGGAGTGAATCACATACACATCTGTGCTAAATTTTTTTCCTAGGCCTGTCTGTGCTTATTATGAAATCTTGCTTGAGAAATAAATTCAGATTTGCCTAAATAGGAAGAAAGATTGGTGATTTCAAAGTTGTCTGAGTAGCAATGGATAGCAATGCAGCTTTTTTTTATAACCATATAGAGGTTTTAGTGGTATTTACAGTCCTGAGGAGGGAAGAGGAGGATCATGAAGACAGTCCATCACTGAAATACATTGTTGGAGTGGGAAGACTTTCAAACAGTAAGGGGAAAATACAAAGAAATATAACAGCAACCATCAAAACTTAGGTGAGTATATACTTGCCATAAAATAGAGGCAATGAGAGGGAATTTGGGAAAACACATTTAAAACCTGCATTAAAGAAATACATTTGGATGCAGGGAGTCAAAAAAAGCCTCTGCAGTTTTGGCGTGCATGTTCAAATATGGCATAGTAGCGAGTGTGAGTGGGACCAGTAGTTCTGATACAGTAATTCTGTATGAAATACTGCATTAGTTTTGGGGTCAGCATGTTACTAGCACAGTAGAAAAGAAGAATACTGGTGTGCTACCGTATCAATAATCATTAGGATAATTTGTGAAAGTGAAGACGAGGCTCAAATGTAGAAATTCTTGTGTAGATGCAAAGGGGAGGTAATCAAAGGGATTTGGAGTCGCTGTAGTACAAAACAATGAAAGAAGGTAAACAAGAACTTATTTCACAAAGCAGCAATGAAGAGGGATGGGTAAGAGAAACCTCTTAATGCCAAGATATGGAATACTAATTTCCATGGAAGTTTAAGATGCCTTTTTGGTTACCTGGAAATTTTAAAACCAAACAGCACAAAAAGACTAAACAAATGCATTGGGAAAAGGGAAAAAAAAGAATCCTGTCTTGCACTGGCAGAGTGAGAGGTGGATTGAACTGACCTGACTGGTTTTTCCACAATCTAAAGATTGTACAGTTGTAGAGCATCTGTTTATTGGATGACTGTCAGATGATGAGCTCCTGAGAGCACCTGGACTAGATGCCACCTGCAAATATTAAGCAGGCTTTCATGGCTTCTTTGTGATGACTTGCTGCAGAAATTCCCCTTCAGGTTAACCGTGCCTTCATGGAATTTCTATTAGAGGAATCGGAGAGGACAAAGAAATGAAGCAGTACCTTGTTTCTCCCTCCCTACTTCCCCACCTCACGTCCCAAGCCTCCCACTCCCAGTTCTGATTCCTTTCCTAGTGAAGTAGCTGATACCTGATTACTGTCTGTTGACTCATGGAACTTAAGAAGCCTTTTACTAATGGGAAACATGATGCTGTTTATCCACCCTTCCACAGCTGATAACAAAACCAGCTGTAGTTCTTGCGTGCCTTGCAGTGTGAGCTGATGTCACAGTCTGCACCAAGGGAACATGTTTGTTCCAGCACAGACACACAGGGGTGATCTAAGAGCATAAAATACATGATCGATCGTATTTTGCTTCAGATATGAAGTAGCATTATAAATCGTTATGCAAACCACATGTTACTTTTATAGCATTTACATATGTTACATACATTTTTGTTTGGTGTGGGAGTTTTCAATTACTTTCTAGGAAATGAGAAGATTTTTTAAAGGTCTTGGATAGTCTGAGCAACTCCATCTAAAATACCCTCCAGCACTTACAGAAGACAGAAGAAAGAGATGGAAATAGAACATAGGCACTGCAGTTTCTCACAGGGTAGAAAATGGGGTTATATATGTGTAATTACTATTTCCACAGTCCCGATTTCTCATCATAATCATTTGGTAGCTTAGTTTATAAAAACTATGAGCCCCACCGTACCATTTGAAAGTAATAAGCAGATTCACGGTAGTTAAGCCAAATACAATTAGATTTATTTATTTTACACCATGAAGTTGCAGAGACCACTATAATTTAAATTAGCTTTACAAGGCCAGAGTGGAATTGCAATTAATTCAAGCAAAGAATATGCAGCTTTCAGATCTGAGCTTTTGAACTTGACTCGAACAATTCAGCTGGTTTTCCTGCCAACAAGAAAAAAGCAAGCAGAGAAACAGTAAATCCTTCAGGTCTGCAAACTCACGTCACGGACAGGAGTAAGGACAGCACGTGGAAATTTCAGCGCACTGATATTCTGAAACAAGTTACTGAGCAGATTATCGAATGCACTACTACAATTTTGCTACATTTTAACACAGCACCTACCAAAAAAAGGTGCTTTTAAGGACCGAGCTCAAATGTGTAGCATAAAGCCAGCAACATCACCCTCATGGCATGTGTGCTGGCTGCATTCAGGATTGAGGCAAAAATATTTATTCCCGAAGTCGACTGCTTCCATGTGCCTTGCATGTAAGATTTCAGAAGCCCCTTGTATTATGGTTTGTGCATTTTTTTAAAGGCCTTTCACTGACATGTAATAAAGTTAAGTCTCTGGTGATCAACCCTATAGTGGTATGCCAATAAAGATCTCTATTTGTATGGGTGGAGATGTGCAAAACCAATGAGCACCTCTGTCCCTGAAGAAAAGGGTAGATAAAGAGGAGAGAATGACAGAAATAGAGAGCAAAGAAATGCTTCCCCCAGGACTGAAGGATTTGTTTTTCCCTTATTTCACTTTTTTTTTTTTGGTGAGTTTTTTATTTAAATATGTGAATAACTGTCTCAGTGCATGCAAGTTTCCATTTCCAGCTCCAAGACAATTTGCATTTGAAGTTTGGGTTCAGGCTGTTGAGAGACAGGAATTATCTGCAGTGTGCAAATGTGAATGTGGAGTGCAATTGCCCAGGAGACTGGTGATACATCATCTCCAGGGTTTTTGTCAAGGTCTTATATTTTAACAGTGTCAACCTTCCCAGTCTGTTGCAACCACAATTTACACCCCTTCTGTCTCCTAAGAGGAAAGGAAATAGAGGCGACAGAGATGTTCCCAGAGGAGTGACTAATCTTTACCCTTCAGGAGTGTTCAAGGATAGCCACCTCTACTAATCATTAAATAGTTGTTTTAAAAACAAGGAAAAAAAAAACCCAAATCAGTTAATCCCATTTCCCAAATGTTCTGCAGCGCACATCATTATCTATTCTGCTTCTTGTAGTCATTACCAGAGAGAAATTAGGTCTAGCAATGAACGGTCAGTATGATGCTGTCAGTGACACACAGTTCAATTTTAAATTTAAAATAGACTCTGTTGTCTGCCTGTATCAGCTATTAACTTTAGTGTCATTGTCACAAAGCCATCAATCTCAGTCTGTCCCAAACCTATTTTCTGTGTAGAGTCAGCCCATCTTCCTTATTTCCTACACATGCAGATTTTAAATCATCTTGTAAACCTTGTGCTGCACCAAAGGTTGAAGGCTGCAAGACTTGGCAGATTGGGGGTTTTTTAAATTCCCCCCTCCCCCAACATACATTCAGTATCCACCATCAGATGACAGATTGCAGCTACTCTCTGAACTGGATCACGCCAGAAATGGGAAAACAGAAAAAAAACCAACCCTGAAGCTGATAGGAAATGGATGCAAGCCTGGTTCCACTGAAGCTGATGGCAAATGCAGTAGAACTTAATTTCCAAGTAATTGCTGTAAAAATTGTTTGAGAGAGACACTGCACAAAGTCTCCTTTCTAGGCTGGATCTTGTACATTTTAGGGATGATTTCTGCTTGTGTAGCACCAAAGCAGCTGAGTGCATCAGAAATGCCTCAGTTAGTTGTCGTCTAGTTTAACGTGGGGGAGTTTGTTACTGGAACATTTTAAGCATTTAATTGAAAGAGTCTTCTATTCGGGATTTTGCGTCTCTTCTGGGTCTAACAATGTCTAAGAACATCAACTTTTAAGGCCCATAAATTTCCTCAAAAGTTCCAGAAGACACAGCTTTTGAATATATGTGATTTATAAAGGATAGCTGTAATAGGATGAGTTGCTTGACTAGAGAGCATGTTCTGATCTTCATTTTATTCTATCAACATGAATCCTTCAAGCAAGAGTCTTTCTTAAATACCTAAATAGACAAGTTTCTGTCTCTTGAGTCCATGACAGAGAGTTGCTTCATTAGCCTACATCTCACTGAAACAACTGTAAAGGGACCAGTTTGTTAAATACAGTAACTGTAATGTTGTGTTGCATCAGTACATAAAACAGCAAGTAATGAAACCTGGGTAATTCTGGCCATTTATGTGTGCGATTACTTTGTTGTTAAAGTGTTGGGCACTTGAAATTTGAGTACTTCAAGAGCTGTATGGCTGCTTTGAGTGCCCTGTCCTAGAACTACAGTGACACTAATACTTGTTGCAAATCTTGTGTTCAAATCCCATTTTAACCTGTAGATGTCAATATTACTGTAACAAAGCCTAGGTTTTGTTTACAGGAACTCAGAGGCTTGCTAAGCCTTGATGTAACTGAGCTGCTGTGATCCTTAGATAGTATCTAAGTGTTGGCAGAACTGCCATACTGACCCTTTTGTCGCTTCTCACTCATGGGAACTGGTGCTAGTAGGCACTTTGTAAGTGAGGCACGAGAGACTGCACAATGAGATGCAATACCCATCCCACTGCTGATTAAAGCCCTTCCTTGAAAGACCTAGACTCAGGTCTTTAACCTTTGGGAGCACATCAGGCTCAGCTTTAGGCAAGGAGGGATGCAGCAGCATGAGTCATGCCAGAAAAGAGCCAACGTCTTTTTTTTGCATACACAGAAGCCTTAGTGCAGAAAGAGAAGGCAAACATGTATTTCATGAAAACTGAGAGATGGCACAGAGTACATGCATAATTTATATTTGTTGGAAGATGCAGCTTCTGAGTACAAATCAAATAGCTGTATCCAGAAAAGAGTAGAAAATACTGCAACGCTGAGTTTGGCAGTGGGGTGCTACAGAGGCGGCTTCTGTAAGATGCTGATGGAATCTTCCCCCAAGTCTGACAGAGCCGACTCCAGCTGGCTCTGAGATAGACCAGGCGCTGGCCAAGGCTGAGCCCGACAGCTACCTTTGGATAATGTCTTCAAGGAGAAAAAACTGCTCAGAATAAGAGCAGTGGACAGAGGAGTGGGAATATGTGAAGAGAAACAACCCTGCCGACACCAAGGTCAGTGAGGAAGGAGTGGGAGGAGGTGCTTCAGGCACCAGAGCAGAGATTCCCCAGCAGTCTGTGGTGCAGCCCGTGGGTGAGGCAGCTGTGTCCCTGCAGCCCGTGGAGGACCACAGTGGAACAGAGATCCTCCTGCAGCTCATGAAGGACCCCATGCTGCAACAGGTGGATGCCTAAAGGAGCTTGTGACCCCACGGAAAAACTGTACTGGAGCAGGCTCCTTTCAGGACCTGTGAATCTGTGGGGAGAGGAGCCCACATTGGAGCAGGTTTGCTGGCAGGACTTGTGACACTGCAAGGGACCTACCCTGGAGCCTGTTCCTGGCAGAATGCATCCCGTGGAAGGGACCCATGCTGGAGCAGGGGAGGGGATGTGTGGAGTTCTTCTCGTTGGAAGAAAGGAGCAGCAGAGATAAGGTGTGATGAACTGACCACAGCCCATATTCACCATCCCCCTACACTGCTGTGGGGAAGAGAGAGAGAACTTAGATATAAAGCTGAGCATGGGAAGAGAGGAGGAGTGGGGGAAAAGTAATTTAAGATTTTATTTCTCACTACTTTTACTCTGATTTTTACTGAAAATAGATCACGCTAATTTCCCCAAGTTTAGTCTGTTTTGCCTGTGGTGCTAACTCCTGAGTAACCTCTCCCCTTAGTGATCCCTCCCCTTAGTGATCTCTCCCCTGAGTGATCTCTCCTCCTCCTTATCTCAACCCGCAAGCCTTTTATTATATTTTCTCTCCCTTTATTAATACAAATTGTGACAGATTAATAAGGTTTGAATAAGGTCAGTGATAGTGTCTACTGCAAGAATATATCTTAAAAAAACCCAATCTACTAATACATATATTAAGCAAGCACAAGGTCTAATACAAAGCAATCTGCTAATATGTTGTGGGGTAAGCACAAACAAAAGCTTTAATCTTCAAAGCAGTATTTGATACATATAGAGTATATTTCTCACCCAAGGTGTCCTGTGGCTTAGGCGAAAATGGACTTAACCTGTCGACTGATCCCAGCAGTTTCAGTGGAGGTCTTCTCCCACTTTCCCCCTATCCCCACATTACTTTTATACTATTTGCTTTATGTTTTGGTGGAGTTTGAGTGGCTCTAGTCATAAATACCTTGTCTTTCTGATTGGTGTATTTAATGGGAGGGGTGTGGTGGTCATGGTTTGGCACTTGAGGAGGAGGTCTGACATGCTTGTTGGCTTCAGCAGCAGAACATCTTGATTCTTCCTTGTCAAACAGGTACTGTACGGTCTCAGTACCACAATGTTCTCCCATTCTGCTGCAATTAGAATGGAGGGGGGCCACATAGTCTCCATTTCGTTCCACACTCTGTTCTGTTTCTCTGAGCAGATGTTTATCGTTGTACTGGGGAGGATGTCGACCTCAGTCTGTCCAGGGAGTTGCAGCTGCTTTTTACCTTAAAATTCTTAATCCCCTCTAAAATTCTTAATATATCCATCATCCCACACTCCTCTCACTACAAACACACCTGTAAACTACCAGCTGCACACATATAATCACAAACCCAACCTCACGTTATTCACATTTTGTGTGGCTGGAAAAAAACATCCTTTTTCAATGGCAATCAATATTCTTGGCCAAGCCACTAGGTCTGACAGGACTCCAATAGCCAGATGACATCCTCCACCACTCATAGAAAGGATGAGCCTGCAGTTCCTCTTGTCTTTTAGGAGTTGTCTAAATAAAGAAAAAAACAGCTAGGACCAAATATGAGATATACTTTATGGCAGGAGAACAGAAGTGTCCTGGGTACAGCCAGTTAAGGATAGAAGAGTTCTCAGGAAACCTTGATCTTCACTTGGACCCTCTTTGTACCTCAGAAGGGTCTTTGATTTGAAAAGGTAACATGACTCCATCTGTAAAATAAGAAGGATAATAAAAATTTGTTCCAGGCACCTTAGTTTTATTAGTTATTGATGTCTACAAGCAGATCGGCATGGCACAAGGCTTGAATAATGGTGCTGCCTGTAGGGGCTTTTAACCAATGAATTGTAAATACAACTCTGGAGCTCATCAGTGGCCTAAAGTGTGATAGTTTTGGCAATTTTTGTCCTTGTCTGAATGTCATAATGGAGCAGGGAGGGCTGAAGGAGCACACATCAACACAGGAAGGTGTGCTTTGAGAAAGGGTGTATGAAAACTGGAGTGCATACCTTTCTAAACTGCACAAAAGAAGAATTCAGTTGTTGAGGATGATCTGGAGCATGGAGGAGATGATAAAGGCATCACCGAGGTGTGATGTACTGGCTGAGTGGAAATGAGAGCAGGAAATATTGCAGCTGATACTATAGGTCAGAGCAGTGTTCTGGGGATCCTTGAAGGGAAGCACAAGTAGCTGAAATTTAATGCAGGAGGCCAAAGGAAAATGATGGAAGAATTCAGAGGTGCCACTGCGGAGGCAGATGATTTACTGAGACATTTGAAATAGGTTGCAAAGGAAAAAGGTGAAAATGAAGAGAAGGCTCTAGTAGACTTGAGGAGAAATGATCAGGGCATGACCACAATTTTTGTCACATGGCTGACACGGGTGAGACTTAGAGAAGTTGCTCATGGTGAAGTGATGTAATTTGGCAAATGTCTGGCTCTTGTTTCAGACTGGGAAAGATGAGTCTGAGGGGATTTAATTAGCATGTAGGACTCCTTGTAGGAAATTGCTAAGTGTTGCTATGCCCAGAAGTTTCTCAGGAAATAGAAAGCAAAATGAAAAATGGTCACGATTTCCTCACTTCACAGAGAAATTCTGCAAGAGTCGCAATCTGTGCTTGCTGTCCACAAGATGAATATTCAGACCTGTTGTCTCCCTATGAATAGAAAGCTCTAGAAAGATCAAGTCCTTTCTTGAACCTCTGGAGGGTTCATGCTGAATGATGTTTGAAACATAGCTCAATAAAATCTTTATGGAGAGATAAAGTATAAATTCTATCTTGATTTCATATTGGCTTGTTATAGACAAGCAACTGTTCTGAAAATATTTTCACATATTCATTCATCTCCCTTCAGAGAATGCCGCGTGCCAATTTCTGAGAGAGAACAAAATTATCATGTATTATTTTTAGATGCAAGCAATTTGTGGTTAATGTTACTCTGCCAGAACATTGTACCAGTCTCCTAGTTTCAAAACCAGGCAAGTTTATTGGATAGCTATAAAACTCAGTGTGAAGGAAAGAGGAGAAATTTTCACCTAACTCAAATAATCTGACATGTACTTCCAGCCTACAGATAAGACTGAAGCTGGAGTAGCTCAACAAGAGAAGATGAAGAATATTAATGTACTGAAATGTCTATACGTGGATGCAAGGAGCATGGAAAATAAGCAGCAGGCACTAGAAGGGATACTAAACAATGAAGTTTATGAGCTGGTGGGCATAGCTGAGGAAAGGTGGGCTGATTCCTGTCAATGCTTTGAATGTCAAAAAAGAGGCAGACAGTCTGCACAGACAGGCAGAGGCATTGTGGCAGGATGCAGCTGTGATTTCTCACTGGTGTGGTGCATGCAATGGGCTCAAATGATCTTCTGTTTTCTTGAAAAAACTTTAGCTTGGTAGATCAGAAGAAACAATGAACATGATGGATCCAGTGCAACTTTTTTTTTTGTTCATGTGCCCTTGGCAATCCACAGTCCTAAACAAACTGAATATTTGTGATAAAAAACAGTTCAAGTACTTTCAGTTAAATTAACACTCACTGTTAAGTAGTGTAGTAAAGCTACAAAGCACTGGATGCTCTGTTTGAATGTTGGGTGTATTCTTATGAAGCTTCCTAATTGCAATAATTAGTACCAGTCTTGGGACAGGCCACCCCCTTCTCTTTCCCACTTTGATGTCAGCTGCTGAAGGGAAGAATGTAAATAGAAGCTGGACTGTAAACAGAAAAACTTACTGAGATCTATGGTCCCAGTACGGCAGCCCTGTCTCACTGTTTTAGGTTGAACAGCTCAAACATATAAGAAAAAACTATCTGATGAAATACATAACCATAAAAAAGACATTTTAGCCACCTCCAGGCCGGGGTAGTTTGACGATCAGCTGATTTGCACATGGAGTGTTGTCACTGAAATCCTGTGTCCATTACCTGAACTGCAGTGCTCGGAACAACCAGCACTAGGTGAAGCCAGACTCAGCTTTCCAGTGGAGCTGGGAGCCACAATTGACCTAAACTGGCCAAAGATAAATTCTCCACTGTATAGTGATTGACATGCTCAGGAATGAAAACTAGTGAAAATTTCACTGAAAACTGTGAAATTTTGGCTTGCAAGGTGCCTATTGCTCAGCTGCGGGCCAAAATGAATAATTCTCCTTAGTCTCACTTGTCTTTTTCTCATTCCCTCACCTGTTAAACTACCTTTACCTCAACTCATGAGTTTTCCTCCTTTTGGTCTACTTGTTCTCTCTCAGTGGAACTGGAAAACTCAGGGGAAAAGGTAGTCTCATGAGCATATCAATGTGAATACAACATCATGGGACATTGTGCTAGCCACAAGGTTAGTGCCAGGGGTATTTCTGAGGCTCATCGATAAAGATACCTTCAGCCTGATTTGGCACCTGCTTTCCTGCTCCTGGAGGGATAAGATATCTCAAGAGCCTATGTGAATTATGGAGGAAGAGGTTAGGTACCCAGAATGCCACCTTCTCCTGGGAACCAGGACTAGTTGCCTCCAGGACAAGCTCTGAACTGTCAGGCTGCAATCCACACCATGCCACTGGCCAAGTTGCATGTAGCCTGTTGCACATGCCTGTAGGCAGGTAGGCACAGCCTAACCCTTGTTTAAACCATGATGGGGAAAGACAGGCATCTGCTACAGAATACCTGCAAGGGGAGGGCACGTCTCCAAACAGGCAGCTGCTGCTGTGGATGGTCCTTGTCTGAGTAAGAGAATGATGGGAATTAAAACATTATCCTCTGTCACCTCCTGTGATCAGCATCCTGGCTACCTAATCTCATTTCCTCCTTGAGATTTTGGCTTCGTGGCTGGTGGCTGCAGGGAAAAGATGATGTGAAACCACCATGTTTCAGTGTGGCTGGACAGTGCACTAAAATACATGGAGGAAGATTTCTGGGCTGGTAGGGACAAGCATAAAAGAGTTCGCAGGATGTTTATGCAGGAGTGAGCTTTTCCAAAGGCATCTGCAGCCAGCCTTTGTCTCCAGGCATGGCTTCCTGGCCTGGGGACAGTGTTGCTCACAGGTGGCTGGGTTCTTCATACCCAGAACATTACTGCTGTCCCTTCCCATCACTTTTTGTGGCACCCATATGCAACCCAGAGTGGAGAGAATGAAACCACATGCACCTGGTGCTTCAGATTCTTCCAGCACTTTTCACTCTCGGGGGCTCATTGGTCTCCCAGGTAAATGCTTCCTATTTTCTTCCATCACCCCAAAAGCTGATGTCCCCATTGCTTTCCCAGAAGTCCTGCACTTGCTGAGCCTCCCTCTCAGACTCTTTCAGGTTAGTTTAAATGCTTTTGAGCAGTAGATGCTTTCCTTTCCTGGATCAGCTGAAAGACAGGGAATGCTTGTTTGACTAAGCTGCCCCTTAATCCTTTAACAGGAAGCTTTTATCCAGCAGAACCAGGGAGTGAAACACAGAGGACAAAGGCATGTTAGCAAAAAATATTTCACCGTTGTGGTTTCTTTGGCAGCTTGGCAGCAGACTGCAACACTTTATAGACACGTGTGTGTCAAAGGAAGCCATGTGGGGCTGGATGCAGCCTGCTGGGAGCAGGAGAGGGAGAGGAACTGGAGATGGGTCTGGGATGAGATTGCAAACTGCAGCTGCCCTACATGTATCATTAGATCCACACTTTTAGATATAAAAACAGTGTGGGACTGTCAACACTAAATATGTCAGTCACAGGTAGAAATTGCCTGGCATCCTGCAATTCTTATTTGCATGAAATCAAAAACAGTAGGAGGAAATCTGCCCGCAGCAGACTTTCAATTTACGTCAGTCTGCCAAAATCTTCAGTGAAAGCAAACCACTGTGTGAACACTTAGTCATCGCCTTCATTTAACATCCAGTGGGTGTAATGTTTGGCAGCCTAGCCCTCTGAAGAGACAGCCCTGGCACCTCATTTTAGCACATTATCCCATTATATTGTGTGCTGTAGTATCCCAGTGTAAGAAAAGCAAGGAAAACATGTAACTGTGCACAAGGGCCACACAAATATAGCTGGTTCGTCCGGGGCAAGCAGAGTGCCTGTGATTAGAACCTGGAGGGTAAGGTGAGGTGAGAGTTCAGACTGCCTGAGGAAGCTGGGGTTTGGAGACCAGCACCCTTTGCAGTCGAAGAGCTTGTTTCCAAACCTGCTCCCAGAAGGAAGCAAAAAAGACTGTTCATATGACCTGATGTAGTGGTTGGCATCCCTGCCCATGGCAGGGGGTTTGGAACTAGATGATCTTTCAGGCCACTTCCAACCCAAACCATTCTAGGAATCTATGGGTCTATGAAATAGGAGTGTGCTCTGCCACACACAGAACAACTTGGAAACTTATTCCCACTTCTTTCTTGTTTTAGAGCTCTGTGTCCTCTTCTCGCCTCTCCTCAATGGTGCTCAGGTGATTTGTACTTTAACTACAGGGAGCATGGCTGGTTCCTTGGGCTTTGCTAGCCCTTCCCAGGGACATTAGGTGGGCCACTCCATGGCTCACAAATAGTCTGACTCATGGAAAATGGAGGTTGTCCAGTGCCTGAGCTGGGATATCTTGGGAATGTTCTCGGAGTGGATTTAGATATCTTTTTTGACACAAAAACTTATTCCAAATCTGACCCTACTGGGAATCAAAGACAGGTTTTCAAGAATACCTAGGTAGATGCATGTTGCTAAGGTCAAGTCTAGAAAGGAAAAAAGTGCGCAACATTATGTTTGCTAAATCTTCATCAGCTCTTTTTCAGCAAACCCTGTGATATTTGCATTTGTATCTGCAAGTACTAAATATCTATTTTGGTCCTTAGGCGCTTAATGTCTGTGTAATCAAAAATCCAAGGCCCAGATGGATCCTCAAGGGCTCCAAGCTTTCAGTGACACTCATGTCATGGCAATTACGAGCAAGAGTCATGCAATTACAAGTGAGGCACCAAAACACCTAGCTTTTAGATCTCCCTGGTACAGAGCCCAAAATAAGAGTGGTCATAGAGAGACAGCAGCCATCTGGTACATTAAATGTCACCAGAGGCATGCTGCCACAAAGGCCAGCCAGCATTAAAGCTTTCAGGGGTAAGGAGTCACAAGTAGACTGACTCCTTGGAGAGGACCTGGACCATTCCTGCTCCCAGGCTGTGGCTAGATGATCTTTGGCAGACTAAGAAGTGTTCAAAGCCAGGCTGGATGGGGGCCTGAGCAACCTGATCCAGTGGTTGGCATCCCTGCCCATGGTGGAGTGTTTGAAAGTAGATGGTCTTTAAAGTCCCTTACAACCCAAACCATTCTGTGATGAAGAGGTGGCACAAGCTGAAAAGGTATCCAGGGAAAAAAAAGCACCCATGGCTGAATTACAGTTTCCCTAGAGATCCCTTGGCACGCCATAGCTGACCAGCACAGAGAGAGTCATGAGCTCTCTGTACAGCCCGTGGCAGGGAGCCGTACTGGTGGAGAAAGAGACCTTCCATCTGCCTTCGTTAGGTGTCCCGACTTCTAGGCTGGAGCACGGTGGGCTTGCTCGTGCTCTCTCTTCTTTTCCCCAGGAGCCTTAACTTTTTTGTGCATGCAGTTACTTTCTTGCTATTTCTCTAAACCTCAGACAACTCTCTGCTTTGCTGGCCAGCCGCTGTCTGTCTTAGACATTTATCTGCTCCCAGGCACTGGAGGAACCTGAACACCACTGAGCATGAGGCAGAAAGTCATGTGAAAGTTTCACTGTTGTGTGCTCAGGTGAGCAACAGCAAAACCCCTCCTTGCATGTTGTGCCTTTTAAACTGTTATCCCTAGAAAAACTGGACATAGCTAATGTGATGCTTTTGAGACCTTATAACAGACCATGATGACATGAGCATCCTTGTAATTCCTCCCGAGCTGAGGGCAAGAAGGTGGATATTTTTATTTACATTTAGCCTGTGACCTGATCCCATGAAAGTATCCTCACTAATAGGCCTGATACAGTGGGATTACTCTCATTACTCAGTAAAGAGTGAGCCCACCAGCAGAATAAACACTGGCAGGATCAAGTAGCAGATGAGTCATCTTTTCCAAACACAAAAAGACAGCGAGACAGTAAATAAACATGTTGGTTAAATTAACTCTCACACACAAACTCCATATGTATGTAAAACAACCTTGGAGTAGCCAGCACCACAAACTAAATTACTGTCTAGGTCTCTATCCTAGCACAGGTATACCCAGCTAACACTGTCCCTGTGCGCAGCAATGCCACTGCTGTGGCTGTCCCCAGCCAGGGAAATGCTCCTCCTAGCCCAAATCATGTGCCAGCTGAATGCCAACAGATAAACTAATCGAGTCCAGCAAGACAAACATCTGCAGGGTTAACTTCTACTCTCCTTTGCTTCCTCTACAACCTGTTTGAAGTCCACGGAGTCATACGGAGTAAATTAGAGGGGAACTGCGTTCACAGTGTCTCTGGTGTAAACATAACACTACCGTAGTCCCCCATGGGCATTGAAATAATTTTCAAAAATCAGTATAAAAACATAACTATTAAATTAAAAAAATAATATTGAAGCTGATAACTCCTCCCTGAGGGTTTAAAACCTTCTTTTTTATTTTTAAACTAAAACTAAGTAGGTGAATATCTCCTGAGTAAAGTGATCCTAGCAATGCAAGGATAAAGCAAAAAGGGAAGGATGCCTTGCCAATGCAGAATTCTTCTTTGTAATAGTCTTTTTGCTGTTTTTTTAAGACATCTTCCAGAGGATCAAACATGAAATGTATGACAAGATCATGCCGTGATCAATTAGACCTCACCTATGGGAAAGTTTTACCGGTGTTCACATTTTTCTTGTTAAATTTTGTCCTGCTGCTCCTTATAGGCTCCATCACTGGTATGCTTTACAGTAAGGAACATATCACACCAACAGTGTGTTTAAAGGCTGGGTTCAGTGCCTGCAGGAGCAGTGGGAGCACTCCCAGTTACTACAGCATGCTTACTGGTATGGGCTCCCTGAGCCTGTCCTCTAGTCAAAGGATGTTGTCATAGGGAGGTGTGAGGTCTCATCCTCTAACAAGAAGTGGGTGTGAATATTTCCCAGAACTTATGATTTAGGGTCATTCTGGGCAACAGTTAGGGCCTGTTTTTCAGCAAGGCTGAGGAAGCCAATATGTAAAATGCACTTATTGCCTGTGAAAGTCAGACATGTGTAGAGATATACACAGATGTGTTCAGCACTGGGGAAAACAGAGCTGTTTGGGAAGTTTAGATGAATATGCCATCCCTGTATATGATACTGTTCCTTTTGAAAGAGAGCCGTGTGGTTTGTGTGGAATTCTGTAGCCTGAGATGTAATCTTCTAAATCTTATGGAGCAATTTTTTTTACCTTGCAGCACTGGATTATCCACAAAGACATGCTTTTCCCATTGTATTTCCTTCTTAGAAGAAAGCTGCAACTGATGATGATGCTTGTTAAGAGTGTTTCCGCTCTAGCCTTGTTTTGACAACATTTTAAATGAATTATGGGACCAATTTTGACAGTACTATTAGCCATTGGTCCCATTTTCATGACGATTTTGACACTATCTCTAGCACCTTTGTCAAAGCTTTGCATGGGCTGCATGCTATGTAGTTTGATGGTGAGCTTTCCCATTGAAATCCATACAAGTCTAGCACATGGGCAGTTTCACAGTATGGAAGTGATGTTTCCGAAAAAGTACAGTGTCGGTATCTTTTCCTTGGGCATGGGGCCCACTTGCTGCTTTCTGAGCTGAAAAACACTCCAGTTGTAGCAGTGGCTTTGTGCAACTTATTTAAGGAGCAGAATCTCAGCTGCTGCAAACTTAATAGCTCCTCTGATTTCTGTTTCCACCTGATAAAATTACAGCTCATCTATTTACTTGTTGGTTTCATTTAAGGTTTGAATTGTGCTGATGAGCCTCGTAAGATCCATTGCCTTCTGTGTCTTCTATTGAAACATCAGTGCTGAACTGGGTTGAGTTGGATGCAGAAGCTCTTCGTGTTTAAACAGCTCTTGGGTGAAATGGTGACACAGGCTGTGACAAGGTGAGGAGGGTGATGGCCTTTGGTGGGGCTCTGAATCTGACACCTGGTCATCTATCCCTCAGACCTCTCACCTGGGCCATGGGAGAGCTGAAAAGGTAACGAATGTTTAGAACTGGGAATAAAACCCCAGTAGGAACCCAGTACAGTCATGGTTCTGAATTCTTCCTTATAGTTTAGTAGGACAAAACACACCAGAGCAGAGCAACTGAAAGATGTTCTTATTTTGTAAGGCCACTTCATACTCATATAGTTTGCTTCTCCACATGGTTTGATTTCAGCAGTCAAAGGGCATAGCATGCAAGGCAGTGGAGAATCAGGCTGCGTCATTTTAATATGGAGCTTTAGCTGTGTTTGATTTGAGTAATACTTCACAGAAGGCTTCTATGACTGACAGACACCATATAAATAAAATATATGATCATTTCAAAAGCATAACCTGTAGGTTGCTCTCTTGTGCTGAGTACATTTGCTACTAATGTTCTTTTTCAACCACAAATATAATGCGTCAACAAAGCTGCCGGACATGATAGTTTTAAAACTAGTCTATAAACTAAACATGTAAAAGCGATATATAAAACAAGGTAAGGTACATCTATACACACACACACATATACACATATATATATGCCAGTCACGCACTCACTGTCACATATTCACATGGTACAAAATATCAATTTCTTCCTTTTCAGTCATATACTGTTAACAAATGTAAAAATAAATCACCAGTAAAAATAAACCAAGCAACTCAGCTGCCCACACACTGAATTGTGGTATGCCCTGCTTGTCAGTAGGTGTCATGCAACACCGCAGTTTTAAACACCTGTCTTGCACAAAAATATTCCTTAAAGAGGATATTCACCTCCAAATGGCTTTTGTTTGTTTTTTTTTTAGAGTCACAAGTATCCTTACCTGAGTGATGAACAAGTGTAATGAGAGCATCCACTAATGAGGGACTGCAACTAATTCTCGTCTCTTTGGGTACATGGTCGGTTGTGTTTGGAAAGGCAGCAGCAGCAGCAGCCAACACAGCAGTGAGCTGGATAGACAGGGCAGCAGAGAAGAGAGCACTTGCTGGAGAGACTGAGCACAAAGGCACCAAACCTAATACCTGCTCACCCCTACATTGCCTTTTCTTTCCCCTTTTCCTCCTGTGTCCCAGTAATCCAATAAAACCTCCTTTGTTTCTGTCATAGCTGCAAACACAACCCAATAATGTCATCATACAGATCAGCCAGCTCAATTTTTCTGTAATCCAGTCAATAAAATGACCATGCTGTGCTCCCTGCTCCAATTTAGAATCAGGGATGATAGCCTGAAAGAAGTAAATGCCAGTGTGCTGCTGATCAGACCTTAGGGTATCATTTTGTTTGGTTGCTGTTTTCACAGTTTGGTCATACACACAGTGAACCTGCAAATGCAACAGTGAAGCTAAACAAACTGAGAAGCAAAACCAAAGCTGAATTTTACAGATTTTAGGCTGACTGGAACCCTCAAAGATCTCATTGGATGCCCCAGCTGTGTATTGAGTGCCTGGGTGCTCGGTAGGAAGGAGTAGGGTTCAGTCACATGCCTGGCATCATGTTAGTGAGTGACTGGCAGACCACAGGGATTTATGGTTCTGTGCCCTAAAACCTAGATCCATCCACAGCCCTGAGAGGTTCAGACTGCCCTGAGACAGGACATTAGACATAGAGGCTGAGATCAGCAGACATTTCTATCCCAGCTCCCTCTGGATAACTCCTGATAACACTTTGAATGTCTATTGATCAGGCAGAAATTTTTCTATTTGCTCCTGCAATTGAAATCTCATTTGATTTGTTGGCATGAAGGCATCACTAGCTTTTAATACAAAGAGAATGATATTTTTTTTCAACATCTCTGAAGAAGAAAATTGTTGCAACTCATTTTTTTTTTTTTTTTAACATCTTTAATGCCAGAGCAGCTGGGGGAAGCAAGCCTGAATTTGTCAGACAGATAGATAGCCCTTGTTGTAGAGAAGTATCTTGGAGTGTTCCGGTTAAAATTGGTTTTGATTTGCCAGAGTTAAGAGCTGTTGAGAATTGCACATGCAGTAAATGTTTTAACACTGATAATGCTGAGCTGAGAGCTGGCAGAAGCTCCCTGTGCCACTGCTGTAGCTGCGATCTGGCCAAGTTTGCTGAGGATGTCGGAGGCCCCTGCGGGCTGTAAACCAAGGGGGCCAGGTGGAGGAATCCAGAACACTAAGTGGAGTGAGCTGGAGCCAAAAAAATGCCAAAGTCCCCATGGGGATCTGACCTCTCAGACCCCTTCTAAATCCAACCCTAATGCAGGGTGATCTTTTTTTTCCCACTCAAAGTCAGGCTCCCCAGGGGAGATGCCGTGCTGGTGTCACTGGTAAGGTAGCAAAGTGCTCTGACAGCATATTGATTTTGCACAACATAAGCTACTTCACGGAAAGAGAGAGATTTACTGTGTGACTGATAGACAGAAAGGCAGGTAGCTATGTAATCAGAGAAAATGGAGTCCACTAGCAGCGTCTTATTTATGGTTGTTTATTGTGAAAATACAGAGCACCAAAGAGGGACTGTTATTTTCTCTTTAAAAGCTTTCTCTTTACAGCTTCCCAGCACCAAGTGCAGCCTTGCAGTTAGTGACTACTGGACTAAGTAACTTGGACCGATGTTTTGTTAACAGATATGTATTGCTAATAGAATACCTATTGATCTATCATTTGACTTGGGGCCAAATCCTGGTTCTCTGCAGAACTTCTGGGGTAGCTATAACCTGCGCAATGCCATGGCTCTACACCACCAACACAACAACATCACCCCCTTCCACAGAGAGCCTATTACCTCCTGTTTATGTTAATGTTTCTGCGTCCTGTAAATGGCCACAGCATGTCTGTCTATAGGTCCAACACCTGGTGGTGAGCAGAGAGAAGATGCAGATGGTGGCAATGTAGTTGTCTGTAAGGATGTCAATAAAATCTATAGATTGAGAAGTAATATGGAGTGTCTAAACAGCTGGAATATACAGAAATGCAGAGATACAGAGAGAGGTGTCTGTGTGAGTGAAAAACAAATTCATTCATGAGATGTATTCAAATATATGTCTGCAGATACACAATTTCCATATATATTACAAGACAGCAAAAAGAGAAGGGTGGATATGCATTTTCAGAGATTTCCAATTCTCTAAGCAAGGGAAAATACGCAAATATAGCAAATAGCTCAGAGCAGCAGAACTAATGCAGGCTGGTTTCCTATGGATTGACTATACAATATATAACAACCAGTGAGCTCCAAATTACTATTTCCCATGTCTGGAAATCTGACAGGGTTTCCTAGCGTCTAAGAAAGGGTTAGGTAAAGCTTGTGCTGCAACCTTTCCTTCAGTGGAGATGACAGCACAACTCCTTCCTCTACTCGGCTGCTGATTTTCATTAAATCTGTAGGGATACAGCACCACCAAGATTGTCAAGTATGTTTGAAATTAGTCAAGATGTTGAGAAGTTATTAGTAACACATACACATACATACACGCACACACGTGCAGCGCGTGCTTGCAGAAGCATGGGCTCATAGGAAGCCAAGCCTAGAAGAATATGTAAAAAGCTCTCTGATCTATAAGCTGCTCATTCCCAGTGTGAAGCAAAACAGCAGAATGTAATTTATTAAAATATTTGTCAGTCTGTTCTTAATTTAGAATCCAGTTCTTTCTACAGAAGAAAAAAAGAGGTGCTCCTCCTAAGAGCCGAACAAGAGGCAAATGTGTAACTGTTCATAGATTTGAAAGCTGAAGGACAGTTGCATTCCTGTAGTCCCACATCCTTGCCAAAGAGTGTACAGGCGAGGTAGTCCCCACATGACAAGGCACAATTAGTGTCATAAGCCGAGTAAGACTTTGGTAAGGTGGTACCTGTAGTCCCATACCCATTCTACTGCCATGGGGTAACAAGGAAGTCAACCTGGAACGGGGTAGACCAAGTCTTGTAGGATGTTCAGGGATTTTAGTGTTTATTTTTTGAGGAGACACTAGAAAAGGTTGATTTGTTTAGCTTATTGAAGTGGAGGTCGGGAAAGAATATGGTCATTTTCTATAAAAGTATCAGTGGCAAATATAAGCAAGGCAGAAGAACTAGTTAAATGTAGTTAAATTATTGACAGCCTAAGAGCTCACAGTCATAAAATAATCTTCTAAAATTAGAAGAGAAGTTGAAATAAGTTAGCTAGTGAGCAAAGGAGTTAATTCCTGGATCTGCGCTTTAGCACAAGTGGGAGTAAATAACAAACTCATGTTAAGATCTAGCTTAATAAAAGACTCAGGAAGGTGTTTGACATAGCGGTATATGACTAGAAGAACTTGGGCTTTGCAACCCAAGATGTTTTTCATCCTCATGAAGTTCTAAAGGACTTTGTTCAGCAGTTCAGAGGCTGGATATTTGAAGCTGAGCTGTACATTGTGTTGAAATAACAGTGAGCCAAAGGGCGGGTCTGCAGTGCAAATTCAGCATTGAAGGAGGATTAGGATCTGCCCAAGAGTATTGGGGAGTTTAGGCCACTTCCCCTACACACCACAGCAAGTGGCACACCATGCGAGCCTCCAAGTGATGTGATTGTAGCCCTATCACTCCTTCCACTTAACCTGGCACCACATCAACTCCTGTTAAAGTCTATACCATTAGTGAGCACAATGCTCTATCCTGTTTCATGAACTTTAGCACTTTCTTTGCTCATGCCCTATTTACTAGACTTGTAAAATATGTATAACCTACAACTGGCAGAAAGAGTTTGACTAAAAATATAATTAAGAGAATTCTATACAGCACAGACATGGAAACTGGAAGTCATCGGCCATAATGACTGTGCTGTTGGACGTGCATAATTGTCACTAAGCCACCCAACAGCATTCCCTGTTACGTGGGTTTGATTTCTTTTCCCAGATACTGCTGAACAGATTGGTGGGAGTCTGAGGAGAAGAAAACAGAAAGATTTATATTCTGCGTTGCACCCTACATGCTGAGCCTCACCTTCCACCAACTCTCCAGCCTGACATCATTTCTCTGGATGAGTAGGTGTAGGAGAAATCTCATTCCTAATGTGGCATATAGGCTGTATTTCAGTCTCTCTTTATGTTTATCAGTAACATAAATCTCTTTTCTTACAGTGCAGAACATCTCTTGGAGGCAGGAACTCATTGACCACATGCTGCAGCAGTTGGAGAGCCATGCCTACTAATTACTGGCACTCTGCAGCACTTCATCAACATTTGCTGTTGCAAGTAATAATAATGAGCCACAGCATGGGTTAGATCACACAACCAGTAACTTCCTTCCTACTTCTTGTTTTTCACCCGAGTTTTTTGTTTTCACTTTTCACCTTTGCACCCTGATCATCTCCCTCATCCCTGGACCATTAACAGTCTCCAGGCCTGACAAAACTTCCAAGATGGAATAAAGGAAAATGAAAGTACTAATCCTGCCTGGAAATTTGTCTGAGACAGAAATTTCCCCTGAGCCACTCTCACATATTTGAAAAAGTATATTTAGGTTAGTGTCAGCAGGCCTGACTGTGACAGTATGAGCTGGTGTTACAGGACAATTTTCCTATGTCAAGTGAGCAGGAAGCCTTTGTAGATCCTAGGCAGAGAAAACTTGATTGCGGGTCCATCCAGTTCTGTGGTGTCATCCATCTGCACTTAGACTAAAGAGTATCATGAGAACTGATGGTGCACTAAGGTACCAGAGTGAATGAGAGAGGTCTGCTCACATGAGTGGAGATTCAAGGCTTTAAAATGCACGTGAATATTAGGAGAATAGAGGTTTTGTTCAGTTAGCTTTTCATGGTGGCCTTCTTTTCATCTCTTACATCTCTGTAAGTTCTTTATAAGCAGATAGTATCAGCAAAGGCTGAACAACTTCCAGCTATGGTGGATGCTCCAGGATGCTGCAGGAGCCCTGACCATCCCTATAACAGACATCTCATTCCAGAGGCTTCACAGGTTATTTCTCCCTGACTGACGTCCGTGGTCTGAGAGCTACTGCTAATGTGCTGGACTCATCCATGTGTTGCTCTGGTTTCTGATGCTGCCACCCTGCCTCAAGCAGAACACAATACCAGCACAATGAGCAGAGCATGGTGGGTTCCTTTCTTCTTCTCTAAATTGTTCCTGTCCCTCATCTTGGGGAAGTCATCTTTCTCTGTATGCCAGTGGGAACAATTTCATCTGAGGCAAAGCCCAGCAAGCACCAGCTCAAGAACTCCCTACCTTTTCCAGGGGAACCTCAAGAAATCAGATGTAGCATCAGAAAGTCCAGCTCACGGATTCTCTTGGTTTGAGCTATACAGAGGGTGACCCCTAAGAATGCCTAAGCCCGTATCCCAGATCCTCTCTCACCAGAAAACTACTTTCTTATTACTATTCTACATGGTAGAATAAATCATCTTCTCCTTTCCATCCATAAGCCCCCGTAGTCCCTCCTTAACCAAATTAATGTACACCAGCAGCCTGGAGACTCACAGAGATGTTTTCAGCAACACGTGCTTGGCTCCTAAGACAAGTCCATGGAGAGCATTTGCCTGCCGTTGCACAGAATGAAGCAAAGTACAATCCATGCAGCATGCAAAGCCTCAAGTTTAACTGCTTTGCTTTTCTGGTATGTTCTGTCTTACTTACTTTGATTAATACTTAAAAAACCACCACCAGCACTAAAATAATTGCTAGTATTTTGACTAACAACTTGCATTTTCCAGGTTGAGAAGCTAAC
Organism: Pseudotriccus pelzelni; assembly: GCA_035584735.1. NCBI lineage: Eukaryota > Metazoa > Chordata > Aves > Passeriformes > Tyrannidae > Pseudotriccus > Pseudotriccus pelzelni. Next base: position 136,827,149 of record JAWMRA010000078.1, read on the forward strand.
ATTGGTCATTAAGAAATCAGCCTGAACTGCTTTGTTGTCCAATATCCTGTTTCTGAGAAAAAGCAAGGGAAGATCTCAGCCACGTGAACTGGTACTGACACAAAATATCCTTCCTGCCTCCAGCAGCCTGGGGACTACATAGGCTGTGCAGGCACTTTTTGTATGAATGGTAATGTGACAAATGCTCTTTATTTTCAGTCAGCCAGCACATACAAGAAGCTTTCAGGATGTTAGTCTGCTCAAGTAGGAGGCAAATAGATTTTTAGATATTACTTATTTCTATATATAGAGGAAATTACTGCTTATGTCCCCCAATGTATTCCTGTTTTGCTTTTATTCTCAAGGTTTTTCATGATGGAAAAGCAAATATATCTGTAAGTTAAACACATCTTTTTAGTTGAAACTGATATGAGGACTTACTGGGGAAAAAAATAATAAGGTAAAATGCTGTCTCAGTTGAGTCTTACTTTTTTTCAACATAAAATCCGTATTGATGAATACTTGTCAAATCAGAATATGGATGGTCCACAATCAGGTAAACAGTGTCAGTTTGCTAGCTGTTTTCCCAAACTAGAGCCAAGATTTTTAATGGTGCCAAAGATGAGTGTCACTACGTGCCAAGAAAGCCTGTGCAATGCACAACAGGAAGTTTTAGTGGTCCTACCAAACCTAAAAATTATGCTACATGAGTGTCCTTTCCTGGCACTTATCTATTTAGCTGATACAAACATATGTGTTATAGCATAGTTAAGTTGCCCAATTTGAAATATTACTCAGTCTTCAACTCCCACTGATCTTAGTGTTTAGGTTTCTGAGAAAAAGAAAACAAACACAAAGCAAAACAAGAAAGATTCGGCTATCTTTTCAGGAATCTAGATGTGGAGACAGAAAAAGAGATACTCAAATCCTGGCACCAGATGTCTGATGGCATGTTTGGAGAATTAGTAAGACTGGAAAGACAAGAAAAATGGAGAGAAAGTCTTCACCCAGTATGACAGGAATGTATCTGCAAGCAATTATTGTGTCATTATAGTTTCACAAACAATACGTTTTAAACGGTACACAAATCTCCATAAGTGCTAAATGAAATGTTAACCATTATATTCCAAATGCTTTATCACAAGAGAAGTTTTGTGACATCAGAAACTAGTTTTCCTTCCACTCAATTATCTCTATTAACTGGTATATGTATGCTGAATCCCTGCCATGCATTTTGTAATGCTGATCCTCATTAACTGAGTAAACAAAAATGCAGCCTCATTGGCAAGGCAACTCAAGTGATCAGAGAGCAGGGGTCACTCTGGCCAGAGATCATCCATCATCAGTCCCTCTGCCAGGCTATGACGTTAACAGGTAATTATTGCTCACTCTGGGTGAGCAGGACCACAGATGGACTCTGGAACAAGCACAGCACTTCCACAGAATCGCACAGCTACAGCAAGGTGCAAGACTTTGCTTTATAGATTTCAATGCCCCCAAACCTGGAGCAATTTATAAAGCCAAATGACATAAACCCAAAAAGCACAGTGCGTGCAAACATATAACCCACTTTTGTTTTCTCCTGTGTGGCAGTGCAAAATTGGACAATTATCCTTCCCTTGAAGGACCTGAATTATAAATGAATTTCTAGATCTCTATAAATGGGTAACTCTTGCACTGTTGAATAGTGGGCCTGATGCTTACAATTTGACGTCATGCATAAAATCCTATCAAACCGAGGGCCCACTTCAGAAAAACATTTAAGCATGTGCTTAAGCTTAACTACTGCAATGAAGCTGATGTGAGTAAAGCTCATATTTAAATACCGTGCAGACCAGGGATGGCATTATGAGCTGAAAAGCAGCCCTGGACTGAAACTGCTCTGACTCTGGAGCGGCTGCATCCACTCTGTCTCGCTCTAGAGTGGTTTGAATGGCCAAGCAGGGAGCACAGCTGTGCAGAAAGAGCCCTGGCCCCAGAATCCACCAACTTCAGTCCTGCTGGCCTCTTTCCCCCCGCTCAGTATAATTGCACAAGCACAGCTTGAATCTTTTCTCACTTCTACAAGTGTAAATCACAAGTAAATCCTCTGAGGAGAGGACTGAATAGTGAAAAACAGGGAGAGAGTGAGGCCAGCTCTTCTCTCCGTAGGTACTCAGTAAAATTGCACCAGCCCTGGAAAAAAAATTACTAGGAAAAAAAACTAAAAAGGGAAAAAGTTTCTGTAAAACTGTCACACCCTTCAGCTCTGGATTTCCTACTGTGCTTCTGTCATCACCTTCTGATCTCCCTTTAACTTTGTAGCTTACCTAATTCTTCCTGAGTTTGGCGATCCTGGTTCTCCCCTGACAACATTTCAGTGTAAATCCACCAGCTGTGGTTATGTGTGATTTACACCAGCAGGAGCAGGTAAGCGAAGGAATGTCCTCAGTAGCCCTTACCTTCCCACCACTGAGCATCCTTAACTCACAAAGAGTAGGGATCACACCCAGCAGCTTGTCCCTTGTGGGCTGAGTTGTACAGGGGTGGAGGCCTGTTATGCGATTTATTAACGGATAATGTGGTGATGGCAGCGTTGTTCTTCCTGAAATTTGCATAAAATCTCTGTAGATAGAGGGAGAAAAATTGTGAACATCTGGCTCTAGCCGTAGCCAGTACAGAATTCCATTACCGTGTTGGCATGAGCCTGTGAGCATGGCAATGCTAAATAATCCATTAAATTAACAGAAGTTGCATGTGGAAGACATACACTAATACAATACAGAGGAACGCTGTTGTCTATGGCAGAACAAGCTTTACAAGATGAAGTATTTGCCACCTGAGGTCAAACCAAAGCCTAGAAGGATATTGGTCTTGCTCCAATTAATTTAGTATGGGATAAAAGCTCCGAGGACACTCATTGCCCAGTCTTGTGGATGCTTATTCTTCATCACAGAGTACAAGAACAGCTGCTCTCCTTCCCATGGCAGTTGGGCCACTGGGCTGCAAAGACACCCTGACCAAGCACTGCCAAGACAGAAAAGGAGATATGAGCGGGACTAACACTGAGTATTTCACCCACTTGGCATACCAGCTCATCCAGCATTACTCTCTAGATGAGGGTGATGAGAAGCTTTCAGCCAGGCAAGTCACGTGGCTTCTGCTCTCCTAGAACTCGTCCACTGTGTATGTGTCTCCCAGCCACTGGATGAGGGCCATGAGACCAGCACTGTGAAACTTGAGCACAAGGCTCAGGAGGGCACACAGAGCTCCCCAGGCCAGATCCAGGCCACCAAGGCCTGGGCTGAGGTCCTCAACTGTCTCAGAGGAGCTGGGAGCAAGTCCCAGGACTCCTGCTGGGGTTCAGCACTGTCCCACTTGGCAGAGGTGTTTCCTCACTGTGTCGAGAGAATTCTTGATGTCCTTGATGTCTTCAAGCAGTTCAGGCACTCACAGGATTAATCCATAGAAGAATCTGATTAAATAACAGTAAGCGCATAACTAGAAATCAGCATCAGCTAGACAACCCAGACAGAAGCAGCACAATGTTGGTCACTTACTCAAGATTAATTCAACCATCTCTAATTTGCCTAAAATACTGAATTTGCATTTACTCTGAATTTGCTACATTAGCTTACATACAGCATGACATTGGCTCCCTGCAAACCCCATTTCTCATCTCTTTGTAAGCTAAATTTTTACAGTCTTTTGTCTTTCTTTTTTTTTCCTCTTTCTTTATTTTTAAGGCAATGAAATAGAGTTCCTTTCTACTGTTTTACAAACAACTGCTGATTCAAAGAGCAAAACTATGTCAGATCTCTGTATTGCCTGAATGAACGCTATTCTCAGAAAGGACAGTGTTTTCATCTTAATTGCTAGCTAGCAACAAAAGTGTTGGAGTTCAGCACTTCAATATAAATCAGTGATGGAAAAAATCATAACAATTTACTAGAAAAGAGAGTATCTTTTATTGTGGGTATTTTATAGTGCTGCAAAAGTAGGAGAATTACATAGCCCATACTAACACAATATTTATAAATCCTTATTATGCCAGTTTCCATAATTTTAAACTTTTCTTTTCTATTCCTGAGCAATTTGCGAACAGTGTTCTGTGTTCTGATAAACACTGAAATACAGATATCTTGCAATACCCAGTACTTCTGAGTTTACAAATGAGCTGTACAAAGCACTAGTAATTTAAAACTTATTTTTTAAAAAACATACATAGCTTTGAAACTGCAGAGCTATAAGGTATCGCCTTGAATAAGTATGTGATTCCTTGTGATGCATTTAATGTCAGGCCTTTCATTATTTGCATCATACATGGTCGCTGTGGCTGGCCCCTTCCCAAAAGATACTACAGTTCCCACACTCCCCCCACCATAATCATGCAGCCTGATCTAGTGGTGGCTCAGTCCAGTGCGATGCTTACACTGCTAAAAAGGGGATTAGTGACTTGACGTATCCATCCTTACCTTAAAAGAGCCTAATCTCAGAGACAAGGTCTGAGGGTCTATCAGGTGTATAGGAGCAGAGGTGCCTAAGGCCATGGACAGGGGGGGCTATCACCTTTGCCAGGACAGAACTTTCTATCACAGAATATTATCTGAGAATTGCTTTAAAAAACTCACAGTCTCTAATTAAATAGTGTTAGTATATCTTGTCATTAAACGTGAAGCTTTCTTGCTAAAATGCTAGACTTTGTTATAAACAAAACCAGTCTTTTCAATGGGTCCATGGTGATGTTCACTGTGAGGTTGGTGAGGCACTGGCACAGGTTCCTCAGAGGATTTGTGGATGCCCCATCCACATTTGTGGCGTTTGTAGATGCCATAGCTTGTATACAAGCCAAGTTGGATGGAGCTTTGAGTAACCTGGTCTAGTGAAAACTGTCCCTGCTCATGGCAGGGGACTTTGTAACTACATTATCTTTAATGTATCTTCCAACCAAAAATTTTATCCATGAGTCTCTAATTCTATGATGAGTTTTTTAAATGTGTAACCACAAGCCAGTGAGAACCTTTCACATTACCATTTAAAGCTGACATCCAAACTTCTTCAGCAGCTGGTCTCTGTATCCAATTAGTTTTCTTGACAGGACCTGAATATTAATTTGCTGCAGGTTTTAATTAAATATTGAAGAATTATAGTGACATGACTTGACAGCCTACTGCAAAATAATTTACAGTATCCTGTTATATTGTTATTCTAAAACAATTTTCCTAGCATGTTTAATCTTCTTAAAACCTGCTGCTAAATGAAATTACTGTATTTTGCTATATATCAAATAATGATAAATGGCATCTTGCATTTCCATGTGCCTTCCATATCCAAGGAGCAGAGTACTCACTTCTTCTTACCTGCATTCCTCCTTCCCTTAAAGAGAAAAACATGTCTTTCCATCACTGAGAAGCCCGAGTTTTTTCACAACAGATCCTCAAGAGGATCACTAATATTTTAAAAACTGAGGTCACACTGAACATGTGCTATTACTATCAAAGGCAGACAGGTCAAAATAGATATTTCAAATCTGTACAAACCTTCTTTGTCTAGTAGTTTGGGTCAAGAAGTGCCAATTCACATGTCTGATGTTTTGGTGCATTGGCTGAAAAATCAATCACAAAATCCACCATTCAAGTGCAATTAGATATGTAATAAAATGGGCTAGATCCCGTTCTCCCTTGCAGCTGCAAAATACCACAGACCATGATGAAATTTCTTCATTAAGTGTAACCCAGAGCCAGATTTACCTGACAAGTGCCGGTATGAGCAGGTATTGTGTTAACCTACTGTGGAAATACCTATAGAGCTGGGCTGATGCTTCTTGTCAGGTTTTTATGCAGTGCCCATCCCCTCATTAGCTAAGCAGTGATCTGCTGTGCTTATCCTTCCACACACCGTGAGGTCATGTATTTAAAATAGACCTTCATGATACCAATATTTGAATATCACTGGCTCTGAATGACACTAGAATTGAATTTTGTAATCAGCTTTGCTTGAACTAAACCAACAAAGGAACATAAGATCCCTGAGTACCAAGTATACTTTTCAAACGTTAGAAAGATCTTTTTTCCAGCATGAGCAGGAAAAGACGCAGAGTTAATTTTGACAGCACACACAGTGCTGCCATTGTGCAGACAGAAACTCGAACTTCCCAGCTGTCTTCCTGGCTCAACACCCCATTAAACATTTGAAAGGGAAGAATCCATGCTGGAAATTTTTTTTGGAGGAATAGCCCAAGGACAGAATGTTGGATCACTGTCACAGTGTTCTGGAAGCCACATTACTATTATTACTATTACTATTACTATTATTATTATTATTGTTATTATTATTTCTGTTCTTCCCTTTATAATCTCCATCTTCCAGGGACATAAAGGCATACTGCTGCTTCTCAAAACCATAAGCATAGCAATTGAAATTTGGGCCAGCATCATCAACAAACCACAGCCTGAATATAGGGAAGGCAGAGGTGTCTGTGGATCGGCCTGAATGCCCCTGCAGCAATCCTACTCGGTGTCAGTTGCATCTGCAATACTGTGAGGGACATCTGCCTCTAAAAAAATTATCATCAAACTAAATCATTTCAATCCACCTTCAAACACAGCACTAAAAATATGGGTAAGGTGTGGATTAAAAACCAGATGTAAATATAACACCTTTTTTCATAGCCTTTCCTCTGAGCTTACCCCACCCAGGAGCACAGTTCATTTCCTCTCTACATTGTTTCAGAAGATCTTCTCAGAGCTGGGATGTTTCTCCTGGCACCCCTGCAGAGAGACCATCCATGGTAGTGGCAGTCCTGCTAACAGCATAGGTGACATCCTCACGCTGGAAGAGACGAAAGAAGTTTTACTCTCCCTACGTTCCCCTTAATGCATATTCGTTTTACAAACTAAGTGACTGGGATTGCTGCTGTGGAAGTGCTTTGGGGAGCCCATGTGACAGAAAGCTTTAAAAGCATAAAGGGAACTATTAGTTTTTATGAATCCCAAAAGGCTATTCTGGGAGTTGCCCAAAGGGAAACCGTGAGCAATACTTGAGAAGAAGAAATATTATTTTTCAATAAGGTATAAAATATTTACTATCTGCCAGTGATGGGCGCTGAATGATTTGTGGATATTATTTTGACAGCGCAGTGTTTAAGGATGCATTTCTCCATACATAGGCAGTCATCAGAGCCATATATCAAAACCTAAAAATCTCTTGCCAGTGTGGATGCTGACTGCATTGGAAACAAATGCGTGTATAACTTACCTTAAAGATGTGTGATTTTTAAATATGTGCATACATATTGTATATATTTCCTGTTGGACGAAACTCACAGCTGGTGTGTCTCATTGCTCAAGAAAGAAAGATCAAGGTTATATTTTACATCACATGAAAGAAATATAGATGCCTTTCCCATTATTTACTTAGACAGGGTGCCTGCACTCCGTTCTGTCAATTGAAGAATAAAAACTTCCTCCACAGTCAGAGCAGAACAAAAAGGAGCCCTAGGGATAATTCACCTTCCCTAGCATGTATCTTGCCTTCAGAAGCAGGGGTTGCTCTCTGCAGGTGCCCACCCCTCACCACAGACCGCTAATGAGCTGCTTAGCCCAGAGACTTGGGAAGGGAAGAAAATTTAATGTCTCCTACTAAAAGAGACATACAAGTGTTTTGCCTTTGTTTAAAAAGTATTTTCTCAAAGTTCTTAGTCATCATTCTTATAGTTTGTAGATCTGTGCAAAACTCAAAAGAACAGTGGAATCTTTGCTCCACTGGTTTTAATTCATTTACACTCAAGCCCAGTGGGCTGAATTTTTAATTCTGGCTTCCACTGAACCCAAACTGAGCTGAAAGGCTGCAGATATCATTGTTCAGTATACAGGACTGTTCAAAACGTCAAGCTTTTAATGGTTTCAGAGCAAGCAAGGTAAATCCCTTCAGTTTCTCACTTTTCCCCCCAATGTTATGTTTATTTTCCAATTGGTTTAAAACAGCAAATTCTAAAAAAAGACTTCATATTTGCTGCAAGGATGTTGTGTAGATGTGCATAAAACTCCAGGCCATAAAACTCGAGTGATGATATTGTTCTGAGTGCATCGCCCAGTAGCAGCGCTGGACCTGTGGAAGCCTGATTACACACCTCTGGATTATTCACAGGAGCGGAGCTGGTCAGATCAGGCTCCCCTAATGAGAGATCACTTCACCCAAACCTGACATGTAGCTACCTCTGATATGGATTGTGGTAGCATTTAACAGTGCACAGCAAGATAACCCAACTAAATTGGGACAAGATGTGGAAAAAGAATAATGCTGCCAACAGGAACTCTGGGGAGATTGTGGGTAGGCAGATTGCAGCTACTCAAGCTGTAACCAGGCCAAGGAGCCGGGGGGGACACTGTCAGTAGCATAACATGCACTGTTTCAGTGATTGGAAGGAACTAAAACCTGGTAACCTGGTTTATCTCTTACACCTCATAGTAAACCCACACAGCCCCCTTATGGCTCAGGTGGGAGGAAAGAGCAATACCCTGGAACCAGCTCTGTAGGTTGCAAAAGGGCCCAGCGTAGGCTGCCACCTGGATGCATCCCACCCCAAGGATAACCAGCTACCCTTGCCTGGCTGCATGCTCTGGAGGAAGGGCATAGAGCTCTAGGAAGTAATCTGTGCCTATTATGGTTGCTATCACTTTTCCAGTGCTTGCTTGCTTTATGGAGCTGTCTGGGAACATTAGGAAGTTTCTGGATTGTATGAGAGTTTTAAACTTTTTGGGTACCTAAGAATAAACTGAGCCACATGAAATCATAGCCTAAAGGAAATTAAGAGTCTGAGTCTAATATTGGATGCATGCCTGAAAAAATCTATGAGTGCACCAGCAAGCTGAGATGTCCTCCCTCCATACCAAATTCCTAGTGAGTACTTTTTCAGGATTTATTGGTTTCTGTTGCTCAGCTTTACTAGTGTGATATATCTGGTGTAAGACATCCAGGTTGCACACCAGAGGTTGACACAACACTTCATATTATAGAGCTGACCATAAGAAATTAGGTTTATCATCCTTGTCTTGTGTTGTCTTCCCAAAGACTACAAAAAGGGAGTTCACTGTGTGATGGATTATTCAAGAAATTCTCATCTAGAGCGCAAAGTATCTTAAATACTGCTTAAAGCCCTCAATAAAATCTGTACTCATTAATTTTGCTCTTCTGCTGGAACTGAACCTCTCTAAAACTAGGACAAAACTTATCCATGGAGACAGAACTGGTCAGCTTGAAACTGTGGAATGAGCTCCCTGAAGACCTAAGGTCCCTGTTTCTCTAACCTTGCTCTCTCTAAAATAAATAAAGACAAACATGTGCATTTTTCCAAGAAAAAAAAGTTAAACAAAACCAAAACTGATAAAGCTGTACCAAAATAAGACATTCTAGAGAACTCACTTCTCTCCAAAGCAGGGGTAAAGAGTAAACATCACATGACAGATATTAATCACATCACTTAAGACATCAGTACAAGGCATTCAGATACTATCAAGATGAACATATGCAAATTAAAAATCTGAATGCTGAGCTATTCAGCCAGTTTCTTGAACAGTCTGCTGAGACTTTAACTTTTTCTTTAAAACCACTTGGAACTGGAAAACTGCAATATCTCCTTCTGTAGGGGATATCAAAGGAAATATTGCTGTCTAAAACTGACACAGCTAACAGACAAATTAGTAGGAATTGTAGTAAAAACAGAAACGGGGAATGTCCGAATACATATGATGAATTTTTTGAAGTCAACAGAGCTATTATAAATGTAGGTCCTGCCTTAGAAACCTGTGACAGGCCTTTAAAGGAGCTGATAAAGAGGTGAGTAAAGGGGATCAGTTGATAAGGGCTTGTTCTTTGCCAAAGCAGTATGTGCATGAAATCTTGTTGCAGTTTCACTGAAAACCAAACATGTTAATGGGAGAGAAAGTAACCATAATGTCCCGTGCGGAAAACCTCTGAGCTAAAACTGATTGAAAGCTTTTCCCTGTATCAGATATGTTTGTCTTGTTCTTATAGTGTTCATTTTACAACCATCTTCACTCTTCCATGTGCACACAAGAGCGCCATAAGCCTTTGATCTGACCGCTTGCAATTTTATCCAGCTATTGATAATTTCAGCATTTTTCATTAATTGCCAATAAGGGATCATCATCAAAGTAAGAAATAAAATTAGAAATATGGTTAGAAATGAGTTTGAATCTCTCTTTCTTTAAATTTTCTTCCTGCTGGACTTTAATGTCTCATCACTAAATGGCAGTCACTCTGCTTCCCGTATCTCAGTGACACTATGTGAAGGACTCAGGGGTGCCCTGACTTTTCAGTAATGAGGGATAGTAGACACCCTATAGTTACAGAAAGGGCAGCAAAAAATATATTGTGGGAATACAGACACGGTCTGTTCTTGGTTCTGTGAAAGACAAATATAGAAAAAAGCCATCTACTATCTTTTGAGATGCTTCTGGGTAGCCAGGACAACCACATAAGGCTGCCAGATGAGCCTCCAAGTTTCCAGTGGATCCATCACTTTCACAGGGTCAGCCACAGAGGTACTGAGGGCATCTGTGGTGGCACAATCAACTGCACTCAGTTTGTTATAGCCACAAAATGCCTGAAGTTGGATTTTGACATCTGAGGACCAGAATGACAGCAGAGGCCTGCCCCACTGGTCAGCATGGATGGGACTTTTGTCCTCTGCAGTGACAGAAGAGAGATGCTCTGGTAGCTGTTTATCACTGACCACTGACAAGGACCATCAGTTTCACGGAGCTGCTGACCTTTCCTTTTCAAAATTGTGCTGTGAGCTACTTTTCTACAGTGTAAACCAGATTCCTTTTATATCAAGCTCAGAACCTATGTGAAAAAATATACAATATACATCAATATACATGGCTTTACTTGGGGCTACAGCAACCACCAGTTGTCATGCTGCAAGGAGCAAGTTCCAGAAACCAAGGGAGAATCAATGTCAAGCTGCAAACAGTGGAAAAGCCATTTCTGTCCGTCAGTCCTCTGCATCGATTAGATATTTTTTCTATTTTTATCTGATTTACTCTGGGTTTATGTAAAAGGTTCAGAAAATCACTAGTAAATGAGTGCCCTGGAAAGACAAATATAAAAATATGTTCCTATTCTTCAAATCACTTCTTATAAGCCAAATCTCATGGCCCCAAGGAAGGTACGTTGCACATGTTGCTAAGTGCGTACAGGAGAAGGTGAAGTGGAAGCTGGGGTCCACTGAGAAAAGTCCATGATAAAAAGGAAAAGGCTAACAACCTCCTGGAAAGATGTAAATATAATTAAAACATGTAAAGGAGAATGTCAAATGGAGCAAGGTTAATGGTTCACACACTGCCAGAGCTTGCTTATGAAGAGTATTGTCGGTTTTATCAGAATAGAGTGGAAAAGCAGACTGTGTAGCCATCTGCCTCACTCCTGAAGCAATCTGCAGAGCCTCACTACCAACCTCAAAGACATATCTTGACCAGGTCAAGAATGGTCACCTGAAGACTACAGGATAATAAGGTAAGGAGGGAAAAAGCCTTAGAAATAAGGTTCTACATCCTGAAATCTGATTGAATCTCACCTGGTTTGCAGGCTGATCAAAAAGAAAATGCAGCAGAAAGTTTGAGCTGACTTGAAATATTACCTCAGAACGTCTTTTTCAGCTCCCTCCTGCATTATTTGGCAATGTCTTTTGATACTGCTATTCTTCTCTCAGTGAGACAGACACAGCTGGCTTTCCTTCAGGCAAATGCTGGCTGGGGAGCTGGGGGAAAGGCCACTGAGGAAAAAAAGTCCTTGTTGTATATGCTATGCATGGAGAGGAAATCCTAATGGTATCCACGTCATGTGGAGAGAGATACGAAGGGAGTACAGGGGTGTACCCTGAGGAGCCAGATAAGAAATGGAAATCCCAAATCTGACTTAGAATGTGAAATCAAGTGGTAATACTTTGAGAAATAGTTCAGAAGTGTAATGGTTCCGGTTTCTTCAGGGGTTTAGTAACACAAAAGTCAGTCTGATTTTGCTCAGCAGAAGAGAAACAATACCTAGCTGACAAGATAGTTTCAAGAACAGGAAATGATTAGTTAGATTACACTGAACAAAGAAGGCTGCTGTGATAGCAAAGTTTCCTTTCTTGTGTCTCCTGCTCTTAACAGATGTTTACTGAGAGCACTTATTCCCCCCCTCCCCCCTCAGTCTTTTAAAAAATCCAGTTCAAAGGAGTTAGGAATTCATGACCATCAACATAACAAAGGAAGCAATAAACTTACACATATCAAGGCTGCTATGTTGAAGCTCCAAAGACCCAAGCAAGCAATAGAGTGATGTACTGTGATAGAAATAAGATGCTGTGATCCATCTCAATAAATTATTTTTATTACAATGTGTCAAGAAAACCACACCTTCTGAAGAGAGGGTTCTCTAAAAAGCACTTCCCTGATGAAGAGACGTATCTGTTTTACAGGTATACTGAGTGTTCCTTATTAACTGGACTTTTTTACCATGGCAATACCATTCCTATCCTAGGAGGATTGCCGTAGTGTCATTTCTTTTATAATAAGTAAGAAGATAATTTTTATAATTTTTTTTTACACAAATGTAGCACCACCCCTGTAAATACAGGCAGGCCCTTTCATCTTGACTTTTCAGTTGAGGAAACAGAGACATCTTTACCTTCACGGATATAAACCAAATATTTCCAAAGTGATCACCCCTAGACCACATCACTCTGATATGGTTTCATTTATCTTGTTTACTTCAATTTCCACATTTTGGCCTAATTTAGCTGCTTTAGCATCACACACTAGCTTAACACTAAAGATGGCAGTAAATCATATGCTTCCGTATTTGCAAGCCTCAAAAAAATGCTCTCTGTTTTTAGAGAAGGAGTAGGATCAAATGAAAACAAGGAGTTACGGTAAGGCAGAAGGTGAACATCTTTGAAGATGCACTATGCTATAATGAGCCAGAGCTTCCACTGTATGACAGTACACATTAAAACCTGAATAGCAACTAATAAGAACGGGATCTACCCACAACAGCCACAGAGTCTAGTGAGAGCCACAGATTTCATCATGTTTGATAAGAGAGATCAGTTTAGAGACTTACTCTTGGGCTGGGAGCTGCTTATGGCAGTTAATGAGTGGAAAAAAAAAAAAGGCCCTATGTTTTTGGTTAAGTATAAAGAAATGACAACTGTGTTTCAAGAAGGAAAGTCATCTCTCTGGTACGTTATCCCAGCTTTTGAGTTCAGACTACAAGCTCATGGGCAGGCAGTGCATGTTTTGTCCATGCTGCCAGTGTAACAATTGCCATAGGAAATGGTGTTCTGCATCATGGTCTTGCTTCAACTTCTGAAACATCTCAAGGGTAATACCAAGGAACCACCTGAGAAGTACAGTTGTGAGACAATAAAAGCACCATTAAAGCAAGGTTCACATTTATAAAAAAAAGAAGATGCTACTCTTACTGTATTTCATGGAAAAATGTGTTTGTTGGACAGCAGCCACTTGTGCCCAGTAAGTGACATCTGCCCCATTGCCCAATGTTACAAACTAGCTGCTGTGCACATAACTTGACCAAAAATGGGTGACCCTCTCGCCCTGTTCTGTATAAGATATGATGTCCATTGGCATAGTCTCACAGTAAGAGGAGAGGGACTTGATTCCACCTTCTTATGGATTTTAGTGTTAACGCAGAGAAATTCATCTCCAGTAGTGTTCTTCCATCCATCCATCCATTCATCCATCCATCCAACCAGACACCAAGGTACTTACCCAAGGCTAGTTGCCATGATTAGATTAACTGTGAACACTGAGGCTTGCAGACAGAAATATGATACTACCGAGACTTTGGACTTAGGCCAGTCAGTAGTAAAGGGGAGTTGGAAAGCATTTTCCAAGCAAGGAGGCACACATACATCTGGGTAAGTGAGTGCAAGCAGGACAGCATGGGCGGATAGCCACAAGTTCTGTGGCACATGCGTTACTTTAAAGCAGTTTTCCTTCAGTATGTCTGTCACGCCCAAATTTATTATTGTCACATAAAACTCATTCCTTTCACAGAACTGGCTTCTGGTCGTCTCTTTTTAAATTATATGAGTTTCTCTAGCGCAGTTGTTCTCTTTGGGAAGGAACTATAATCTTCTGGAGTAACAAGTCCAATTCACACAGAAATAGTTCTTGCAGAAGCTCAGTATTAAGATGGTAATATCCCTTAGGCTAGATATTTCTGTGTCAGGGAGATTCCGAAATTCATTAGAGAGGTTTGCTCTCAAGAGCTAAATAAACATCTACCCGTGCAGGAGGTTCGATTGCCACATAAATTTGACAGTTTATTGCCCTTTTGTGTCACCAGTCTTGTGCCACGCCCTTATCAGCAAACAGCATTTATCCACCTTTGCACCCTCTCTGAGATCTCGGGATACAAACTGGTGATCAGAGATGGAAGAAAGTCCACAATGACAATTTCATATCATGGTAACCAGGGCTTCAAAGTTCCTCTGGTCAGTGGCCTCTTCCAGCACAGTCTAAGCTCTTACAGACTGTTTGGGCACAGTTTGTCTGCTTTCGTCCAAATGCCTGAAAAATCAAGTGAGAAGGAGAAATAGAAAAGAAAAGACTGAAAAGAAAGCTCATGAGAGTATGACCTGTCCTTTAGTATTGCATGTGACCCTTCTCAGCTGGCCACCATCTCCCAAGGTGTCCCATGGGTCCTGAGTCATCACAACTCACAGAGCCCGTTTGAAGAGCTGAAACCAGGCTCGGCTCCTGGAGAGGAAGACAGCAGTTTAATCTGCCAAACTGATTCTGGAGATTTCCCTCTGCCACGTGTATCCCTGTCCTTTCCCTCTACTTCTCTTGAAGGTAACCTGAGCCAGTAACTATCAGCTTGCTTTTGCACTTACTTTTTGGGTTGTCCTTGTCTGAACCACATACAAATGTAGAAAAATGTCAGTTTTGATACTGTCTCATTCTTCTTAGTGTGAGACAGAAACCTGCTGAACCAACCAGAGGCCAAACCACGCCGTTACATATGGGCCTTTTCTGCCTCAGGCAGGTGAGTGATTGCTTTGGGCATGTTTCTGTCAGCTGGAGTGAGCAGCGAGTCCAGCAGCCAGGAGCTTGCTGGGCTTGGCCTCCGCCTCCCGCCCCGGCTCTCCCATCCCCATCGTGGGCATCTGGAGGAAGGCGTCTCTCCAAGCACCCCAGGGAGAGGCCCAGCTCAGGCTCAGCCGGCTCTGGCAGACGCAGGGGCTGCAGGACAGGCTGGGCTGGTGGCCAGGCTGTGCTGGTGGCCAGGCCATGCCAGGCTGCTCTGAGCAGGCAGAGCAGCCACCTCTGCTGGCCAGCGAAGCTGCAGGGCCCAGCCACGACAACTCTGGGGAGTGCAGCTGGAAAGCACGGACTACCAGAACGGCTGCCAACTATGTTTAACTTGTCCTGAGTGTGCTGTATCCTCCTCTGGTTTGGAAGTCATGTTGAATGAAGCCATCTCACATGAAGCTCATATGTGTGCCAGAACAGTTACCTGCATATGCTCTTTGGAGCAAGCAGATTCCCCATATGGCGTTGAGTTATGGTGTGAGATAAATGGGAAGGAAAATCTCATCCTCTGATCTTTCCTAGCAAGCCCACAAGATAAAGGGAAACTAGCAACAAAATCCCAAACTTCCCTCTGGCAGTCCTAACAACTGAGAAAAGCACCTGTATTAAAACACTAGAAGAGAGCAGAGAGGAAAAGGAGGAGGAGGTGGTGGAGTTTGAGAGCTGTGTTGGAACAAGCACAAAGGTTCCCAAAACCCCCAGCAGCTCCTGCCACCCATTTGAGGCTGTGCTTTTGCCTACTCAGAGCTGGCACCCCCAGCACAGCTATGCCAATGTGACAAGCTTTCTACTGCTTGAAGAAGAAAGCTTGACAAGCTCGCTTCTTCCCTGGGCAAAGGCTGAGGAAGCACTGTATTCAGTCTCATCCCCAGCTGAGCAAAGGGTTAATCCACCACTGCCACATAGTGTCACCAGTTTTCTTATGCTGCCTGATTTTAAGACAAGACTTACAGCATTTTTGACCCAGAACATCAAATACTAACAAGCTTTGCTCAGTGGCCTTCCTCAAACATTTCTGCAGGACCCACAGATGGTTTTAATATACTGCAGCCACTATTTAGCCACAGGTGAGTTCAGGCCCTCTCCCCTCTTTGCAGTCACTTCACTTGCTTTATATCTGGTATCATATCAATTACAATTTTTCCACTTTACCAACCCCCATCCTTTTCTGCCTGATAGATCTGTGTGCCAGTCTGAAGGTTTCAATAATAGGATGCTGGAATCCTAACCAGCTCAAAATGTCATCTCAGGCATACAATTGCTTTGCTGAGAAGCTTTCATGGTGAATTAAAATAAAGATTGTCAAGACATCTACTTTCAAAGTCCAGAAAATTGCTTGGGTTAGCACTTCTTAAATAATATAATTTTTAGAAAGATGATAACAGTTGTAGAACAGAAAAAGTTGATTCTTTTCTTCATAGATTTACTCATAACAATAGGAGGTTTGGTTTTCTTTCTCATTGTTCCCTATTCAGACAATTGGAGAATATTTATGAAAATCCTGGAGGTGTTACACATTCTGGGAGGGCTGGCTGTCTGTCTGAGAACACCCACTGAGTGCATATTTTCTGCAGTTATTGTCTGAAGTGTCCAAGCACCCTACAACTCCCAGTGCATGAATATATACCAAATAAGGGATGACAGAGGAAGATTCTTCTGTTTTATCAGAGGCTATCTCTGCAATCTGGTGCAGTACCTAAATCCAGAGAATTGCAGTGATTTCCCAAGATTACTTTTAGTAAGTGTAGCAAATGCTCCATCGGACACCAAGTCCAGTACCCCAGTTAGAGAAATCGAAGCATTGATTGGTTTGGGTGTTGGGAAAGTTATTGATCACTAATGTTCCAATATTCATATTTTCGGTCAACAGAAAAAATACCTCAAGACAGAGATGACCAAAAATTTCAAAGTAGGAGAAAAGTGTAGATATCATCAGTAGATGAGATTAGATAGATGTGGTCTGTATTGCATTTATAACTGGCCTGCACTACAATGAACACTTGTAGTTTAATGCACTTAAAGATAATCTGTATCCCTGCTCCAGTCATTCCATCAATTTTACATTTATGCAGCTAAAGGCAAATGTTTAAACATTTGGTTAATGCACCATATGTCTAAAATGTTTTAGTTCCATCTGACATTTTTTAAATATTTTTATTTCAGTGGTAGCTCACTGAGTAAATTCATTTTTTCTAGAGCTGAGTATCCCACACTCCCTTTTGCCACAGCATTCCTAGACCTGTCTGCCATGATGTCTTAATTTTTTGGCTCGCTAATGTAATTTAATCTAATGTAATTGGTTTGGCAGCTCTATTAACTTTTTTTTTTTGTTTTTTTTTGGTTTTTTTTGCATGTAGGTGCTAAATGAGGCAGAATGTGTGCATGGTATGAGAGGCTGCCTTTTTCCACTGGCCCATTTTAAAGCATGATTGAAATTTTCTGGACAGGGGCAAGAAAAGTGGGACAACACAACCCCTCTGTGCAACCCACCTGGCGGCAAATGAAGCATCCTTCATGGCAGATTAGCAGTGAAGCCTGCTGGCAAGTGATGGCACAGTGCAGGTCAGGATCAACTTTGTGCAGACCGCTCAGAGTGTCTAATGTGCATGAAAACTGTACCTCAATGAGAAGACCTTACGCAGATAAATATAGAGATGAGACGGACAATGCAGAGGCAAGAGTCTGCCTTGCTTCATCCAGGGGAATTTAGGTTTGATAAAGGCTGGGAACCCTCACTGCTGAAGGCTGTGCATTGGGCTCCTCAAAACAACGTTAGGCAAAAATAGCCAAGCAGATATAATTACTTCAGTGTTTTCATTTATGACTGGCTTCTTCACAGATAACTGGCACTCTGCTTCCATACAGTTGTAGCTCTCTGGAAATTCTGACTGAGAGCAACAGTGCAACAAGTTTTTCAGTGAGACACAAAAGCCATTATAACAAATATCAAAACAGCAAGTCAGCCTAAATGTTTAATGAAGTGAGATTCAAACAGAGCTTAATAGATTTTCTTCAAAACTTCACAGGAACACGCTTCTTGGTTCTGAAAGAAAAATCTTCCGTTTTCTGTCTGGATCAATTTTGTAAATTAAAATTGTAAGGAAACACAAGTAAGTTTTTATTGCTGAATCCTCATCATGCACCGTTGCGAGGAACATTTATTACTGTGACATTAAAAAAAAGCTGGTTTTCTGGTTCCAGTGATAGCAAAACAAATTCTCTGCTGATGTAACTTGGTTTAGGTCCTGGGTGCCATGCCAAAAGGATGCTTCACCTGATGCAACAATCAGGTTGTTCTGAGAGATAGATTAATTTAGGTTCAATGGATTTATGTCAAGAGAGAATTTAGCCTAATATTCCTCACTCTGGCTTCTATCTGGGGAAATATTCTAAGAGGAAATTTAAGTGGGTTTTGACTGATTTTATTTATCGAATTCCAATAGAAGACCTCACTGGGGAAAGGAGAAGGTCAGCTTTTCCTCAGCACAATCTAATTTAGATGATTGTCAGAACAGCAGCAGATGCTTTTGAAAAACCAATGATAAATATTTTTCAGAACTTAGGGACAATTTCTTTTTCATGGATGGTGAGGCGCTGTTCAGTCATAACAGCATGCAATTTCCAAAAGTACATCTTTGCCTCTTTGGGCATTAACATTGGCTTCCCCGTGGCAGCGGAAAGAGGCATAAGAGAGAGGTTTGCATATCTGCAGATTTAGTCCACAAAGGATGATCAGGACTTTTAAGAACAATTTACATAAATGTCTGACGGGGAAGGCAAATGGTGGGCTTAATTGTGTCTCTCTTGGATGGACAGAAAGACTGGACAACTTCTTGGCCTGAATGCCCTGCAGTGCAGCACAGGCTGCTTTGCTGGCATCTTCTCTCCCACAGGTCCTGTCCTCTTGCCAAAGGAGTGAAGTTTTACACTTCTCCCTTCGGCAAGTCACTACTTTATACAAATGCCGGCAAATGAATCCCGATAAAGTAATCAATCAGTTTAACAGAATCAAATCCCTGTGTACTAAAAGGTGACATGAAATTGCTGTCTAACGTATTAAGGGAATAAGCCTGGTGTAGCCCAATTACACCTTCACTATATACAATGAAATAGCTCTCAAGCAATTCCTCAACAAAACAATAAACCTGTCATGAAAGAAAAAATTATTGTTCATCAAGGCTGTGTATTTAGGAAGTAATACTACTTTCAGGGTCATGCTGGCAGTAACTCAGCATGAGATTAAGGGAAATTATAGGAAGCCTTCATTCCATTTGATATTTTGCCTTTGCAGAGCTACCAAATGTCTATCTGAATCCCTAAACTTCACCAGCAAAGGATTATACAGTGGAAAATAAAAGCAAAAGTTAAATAAATACAAAGAATAACAATTTATATATGTACCACTTTTTATTTTGTAAGAGCTTTCTTCCTGAAAATAATCTTAAAATTTATACCAGCTAAAAATAACTACACTTCAAAAAAAATTCTTCTGATTTGCACTGGTGTAGCTGAGAGAGGAGTCTGACCTCTTGTCAATATGAAGTATTCAGACTCTATATTCCTGAATCCATTTATAATTCTGTTTGTAGTCTAACAAAGAAATTGTGAGGTGAACCACTCCTAATGATTTTCAGTATTAAGAATTCCCCTCTCAATCTTGGTAAAAAAAAAAAAAAAAAGAGACATACTAAAATAGAAAGTGTCATATCGCAGGCTTTTGGTTAGCTGAGCAGCAAGTTAAAATCACAGGGACAAAAGGTCATGAAATAGGCTTAAATATTGATTGGATGCCTGCTCTCATTCTGAAAAGTTTAAGCTGTATATTCCCATGAGCTTCAATTGCTAAAACCTTTTCTAACAGCTCTTCTAGGCTATGCAAGCAACTTACTGTCTCACTAACTACTTATCTAATCAAGCTGTAATTAGTGTGGTTTTCTTTAGAGAAAAATTAAAAATGACCCAAAGCCATATTATAGAAGATGCACATTCAGTGAAAGGAAGAAATACAACAGATTTAAGAACTGCCATTTATTAAATGAATGATGCTTTTCTCATCATGGTTTTTTGTGAAGATTTGTGAATCTTGTGAACAATTGCTCCATGTAAATATGATTCCTGAATCATCTAACAATCATTTAAAGCAGAGCAGGTTCTGCTTCTGAGCAATTAGAGTATGATCAGAAATCACAGAGCTGCTGAGCGCAGAAAGTGAAGCTACTTATAATTCTGCTCCTCCACAATGTGGTGAAAGATTGCCATATAATTAAGCTTCCTCAAGCTTTTATGGAAATATTTATGAAATGAGAACATCTTTTAAATAAATTACTGGTCTATTTATTATTCTAAAAATGTCGCACTGACAAAATATTCACCCTGGCTTGACTGTTAAGCTCATTCGTGATTCAGGCTCAGCAGTCTGAAGCTAAAGAGCTGAACATTACAACCACAGGACATTTTCAGCCGGTGCCTACTACATGACCCCATCAGCTCAGGCAGAAGAGGCAAAACATACTGGGATCACAGCAAGTGGAACAGAGAAGATCTGCCTTCCCAGCATTGTCTTCGCTTACCCTGACTACAAAGGCTGTCAAATAAACACTGTGTGAATTACGGGCTCCCTCATTTGAGAGAGAATATTGGAGAGCTTCAGGGCTACAGGAAAGCAAGGCAGGTCAATAGAAACAATAAAAGTCTTGGAAACATTCTCCTAGGAGAAGAAATTGCAATGATTGGAGTTATTTGCCTGAAAGTTCCAGTCCATGAATAGCAACCAGAATAGCTTAGGATGGTTGAAGTGGTTTCTGGCCTCCAGATGTTGTTCTGCCCTCTTGCAAGATCTCATCTGTGCAGCAGTGCTATCAGAGATGTCTGTAGAGCTATTGCTGCGCCCCAAGGTCAGCTAGAGGGGGGACCACTAGGGACAGCTCCCTTCTGGGCTGTCAAGTGAAGAACTTAGAGAAGGCAGAAGGGTCATTTGTGCTTTCCTGTCTCAAGGTACAAGCTGGAGGCAGGAATGGAGGTGGTAAGAAGGGAATAGCAACGAAAGTAAACACTGAACCAACTCAAATAAATGAGAAAATTCCTTCCTGATAAGTGGTCCTATGTTGTAGGGCACTATTGATGGTGACAGCATGAAAAGGTGAAAGAACTGGGTGTGAATACTGCTTTGCTAAAGGTAGTGTAAGTGAAAATTGCTACAGTTTTGACTCTTACTAGGAGTCTTTCTTATGCTTACTTTGAAGACTTACTTCACTGCTTGAGCCAATCTGTAGTGAGTACCATGAAGAGGATGCCTAAAACAGTAGCTGTCATCAGTGAAGGGCTTCTGGCACCTTTTTTTAAAAGAAGAATGGAACACTTCCAGGTGTACCCTCAGAACTGGTGCAGTGTCCCGGCCCCTGCTCACTGCCATCCCCATCCGACTGCAGTCCCCGGATGGTCCCAGCATCCCTCTGCTGGGGGTCGCAAAAAGAAGAAAAGGCAAAGGTCACAGATTCCAACAAGGGAAACTTCAGCCTGGCACAAGGAAAGAAGATTTCAGAGAGGGAGCAGGGGCCCAGGAGAAGCAGTGCCACCTCCATCTTTGGAAGTACTGAAAACCAGCTTGGACAAGGGTCTGAGCAACCTGGAGTAAGATAGCCCTGCTCAGAGCAGGAGGCTAGAGTAGCTGATCACGTGTGTTTGACAGCCTCCTGCACTGCAGCGCAGAGCCAGGTTAGACATTAATCCCTCAATATCGGTAAGACTTGTCCTGCAAGATGCAGGAAGGAAAGATGGAAATTGACTCTGCGTAGGAATGACAGTGTGGAGAAGCCCTGTAGAGCTTTATGTGCAGCGTAAGAGCCAGTGCTGGATGCTACCAGCTCCCTACAGACCATGGATGGAGGGGAAGGAAAGCATTGGTGTGTGACAGCACTGAGGGTGTCTATCACGATAGCTTGATTCTTGACTTGCTAATGGATGTCCTTCAGAAAGAAGGGAGTTTAATGAAGATTAAGCTTTGTATTCTTAGGGAAATGAGAAAGAAATGTAGAATGACTTTTTACCACTTCACTGATACACTTTCCTCTCTATGTCTGGTAAAAGGCAATAATAATCATCCTACAGAGACTCGTGGAAAGTCATCAGCGTACATTGTTCCCATTTGATTTTTCATCATATCTGTCTATCTCCTGCCACAAATCATCTGAAACTGTCTCCATTCATTAGAAAAGAATATAATTAGGAATCATATGAAAACATTTCTTTTTTTTTTTTGAAGAGCACTAACTTGCAAATGTTTGGTAGATCAAGAATATTTTCCAGATCCCCAGGCCCCACTGAAATGAAACTGAAGCTCAATTATTTTTCAGAGAGATCTCCAAACCTCTAACACTTTAATTTTATTTCAGTACTTTTTTCCTGTCCCTGCTGACCTCAAAAACTCTTTCCCCCAAGACATGGAACAATCAACTTTTCTATTATTATCTGAAGAAAGATGTTTGTTCCACATTTTTAAATAGCAAAGCAATAATAAGGCAGAGGTTTATTTGACTCACAGATACCAGCAGCTGCAGTTCCCCTCAGTAGAATAGCCATAACTTTCCAGGCTGAAAGGTTTATGTGACAACCTTGCACATCCCATGCACAGATTTATGGCCAAGTCCATCTGCAAGGCCATCTTAGAAAAATTATTGTGCAATTCTAAAAATCAGTACTCCAAAAAACAATTTAGTATATATTAGCAAAAATTTTTTATAAGTACATAAACTCTTTCAAAACATTAAAATTCAGCCCACCTCAAGGAGCTTGTGAAACAATGGTTGCATCAGTACTCACATGACGTTGCAATGGCTTCATGCACTGGTGCTAAATGCAGACAGACTTGACTGATGATTCCCTCTCCACTGCTTTTTGCCTTCCATTCTCATCTCCAAGCACGCAGCAATCATACTTGGATGCAGCATTTCTTTATATCTTTCTGGCCACTTGTCCAGTGTTCTCTTAAAAGCACCACATCCTCAGTAGATGTAGTTCTTTGCTCTTTCCCGTACCTTCATGAGCTACTACCAGAGAGTGAGCTCTCGGCTTTTGAGACTATTAAAGCTTCCCTTTATATTCTATCTGCATGAAGCATTCAGTGTGAATGAGATCAGGACACTTTCATGTTGTGCAAGCACAAGTACTAAGCGCAGCACAATAATTTCCTGTTTTGAGAACAGTAGTGTAGGCACTGTCTGGTTTTTTATCTCCATTCTCTTCATTTTTGTTACCAGCATATGAAGGCACTAATTCTGCACATGCTCTAGTGAAGAGGATGTCTTCTTGTTCATCAGCTTCAGTAAGGAAGGGATTTCTTCTGTGAAACCTACCTGACCTTGAAAAAAATATTCTTTTTAAAGACAGCTGAATAAATCTGATCAACAGCAAATTTCAGATCAATTCACTCAGAAGTATTAAAATTCTGATTAAGTCTTGTAATCCAGAGCTGCTCAGCCAGGGTAAATTTGTTTACCACTCTTAATCTCAGCAAAACTTGCCATTTTTCACCAGTTAAGGATCTGTCTCAAATTACAAAGCAAGATCATGTAAAACTAATTTTCAGTTGTTCTGTGACCTTCCCTTATAAAATTAGAGTCATCCAGTGTGAGTAATTCCCATTGAATACATCTTCCCCATTACGATCAATAATGGAAGCAGAAAGCAGATGAGAAGATATTGTAGCTATGTTAGAAAATTTTCCCAATAGATTTGAGTGACTATTTTATTTCTCACGAATACTACATTTTTAAAGCAGTTTTAATTGCAATGGGCTACATGGCTCGCTAGACCATCACTGCAAAGCAGTGCCTGAAGCTCTAAAACATTGAAACTAATGATCTAAAATTTCTCAGAGAGAACCGCAGGCTGCACAGCGGGTTTGTGTTTCTGTTACAGCAAAATATTTTTATGTAAACCAAAATGACACAAGAATTTCATGAATAGAGCATAGACCAAGGGAAAAGAAGTGGTGTAGCCACTATGGAGATATATAAAACATCTCCTTCAAGACATGAAAGGTGTGACTGGTGGGAGTCTATATTTCCCTGTTATGTCAGTCTAAATGCATGCATCACACTGTATGAGCTGATTTAATTTTAATTCTTCTTTTCTCATGCCAAGAAATTCATTCTGATGCTAAAAAAAATTCTTTTATTTTTCATACCAATTCTCATAATATGTGATTTCTTTTGTTTTAAAATGTCTTCACTAACTGTTGACAGGCTAGAAAGGTCACCAAACAAATTCAAAAGAGTTGTCTGATTGTTTTCTTATTATGTTGGTGAGCAACATCTCTATTTCAAATTCACAAACAACAAAACGTTTTATTTTTCTTTCCCCATAGGCAGCTTCAACACCACGAGCACTTGGAATTTCTACTTTATATTGGAAATTTAAGTAAATAATTTCAAACTCTCTAGTCACCCTTTTTTCTTTGCTTCAGAAATTAAAACGCTGCTGAGTTGGTAATCACAGCAGTCCTTCATATGGAATGAGTTAAGGGTTACAAGGTACAGAAGTACAGGATGGAATGACAGACACAATACAGCAACAGGGTATGGCTGTACATCCAAGGGTTTCGGCCAAAATACTGCTGAGACAACATTTCTAGCGGTAAGATAAGGGTAAGTTCTGAGTTTTGGTCTGTGTCTTGGGACATACATGCTAGGTATGGGCAAGCGACATCTTTGCCCAGTGTAGGGTGGGGAAATCAGTATAACCCCCTTCCCAAAATCCACCAATATCCACCTGCATTGTTCAGTGCAAAAGAGTAGACTCCATCCCAGCCTAAACCAGCATGCCCGGTTAGAGGTAGGAATTGGGCTACTCAAAAATATCATGTAAGGTAGGAATGAAAACTGCCTGCAGCTGGAGAGTGGGAGGGGACATCTGTCCTGCCTGCCTCACGCTGCTGGGGAGGTCACTGCCTGTGAGACTGAGCTCCTCAGCCCAGGCACCGGCGGCTCTGCTGGCAGGGAGCACCAGCACGTGCTGTCCCTCAGCCCTGGGTGGACTCCAACACCTACAAGGTTGTTGTGTCGCCTCATTCAGCCACCCGAATTACACTGCAAGCAACACAGAGTGAGGCAGCCAGAGTCGCAGCATGGGCAGGCGTGAGAAGTGACAGGATTGGGCATCTTCTCACAGCTGCTCCCTGACTGCTGTAGAGCCACAGACAGAAATCTCCACCGTTTGAATGTCAGACAATGTCCTTCACTGGTGGCTTTATTCTGTGATCTTCATGGGGGGTAAAGGGCTGGAGGGGGAAATACTTTGTCCCCTGCCAGGAATTATTAATTCCTTCCTTTATGAAATGAGAAAGGCATGTATGAGCAATCCCTAAACACAAATTAGATGGCTGGATCAGGGGTTGTCGGTCTGGAGAGGCGCCACCTCCTATTTTGCTATGAGGTTTCAAGGGGGGCCTCCAGCAGTTTCTTGAACCCTCAGACTTTCTTCTCCAGTTAGAATGGGCCATGGGGGGTAGGGGCAGCAACTGCACTTCTTTCAAGCAGTCAACTCTTCCAAGTAGTGAGAAGGAGCTTCTGACACTTGGCACACCCAGAAATCATGTCAAGTAGTTGTCTACAGGGGGTTGGAACTGAGCTCATCAGTCTGCTTTTGGAAAACCGTATCTCTGTAAATATTATATGTACATATTATACACATTACAAGCATGTTTCTATTTGAAAAAAAAAAGTACAAAGATGTGAATAGACTAACAGTTGGGAATACTTATAGCTGTTGTGTATTATTTTTAGTTGCTCTTCTCCCTCAGCGAAAACTTCACTGAGTGGGGAAAAAAGGCTCTTGAAAGGGAACAAGAAGGAAACTAGACCTCCAAGAGCAGGATGAGTTTCTGATTAGAGTAGAAGAAGGAGCAGGCTACAGTTGTGTCTCTAATTTATGACTAGTTACTTTTTTTAAAATATTCTTTTCCCAGTTATTCTGCTCTTTATTTTTTAAAAAGACCTATTAATTCACAGGTATTCAGTACAACACCCCAGGAATTAATTACAAGGGGATTTATCATATGTTTTGAAATACTCAGAGAAAAATTCTGTGCTGAAGCAAAGGAGCAGCCTTTACAGTGTAACCAGAACTTCTAAGAACAAAGAGTCTTGACTGAAAAAAACATCACACAGAACTGAGATCCTAAATAACCCAAGTGCAAGAACTAAGGAAGTGAAAGCATACCAGAGATTTCTTTAAAAAAAACACCAAACAACAAACAAACCCAAGGGCATGTCTGCCTGTGAGTCTTTCCTAGGAAGAACGTTGTACGGTATGCTTGTAAATCCTTTGTGAAACTCAAGGAAACAAAACTGCTCCCTCCCTTTCAAAAACGCACATCAGCCCTGCTGGACATATTGAGGGTGACACCAGGCCTTTGCTTTGCCAATTAGCTTCATTTTGGCAGTACATTTTGGTCCTTCATTGTATATTACCTAAGGTTTTGTTATGGGAAGAAATCAGTGGATTCAGCCCCCAAAGGGGGCAGAGAGTGCAGTTCTGCAACCCTGGTCTCCCAACACCCAGGTGTGTTATTTAGTCTTGTCTTTCTTGGACGCTTGCTTGGGAAGAGGGTGAAATGAGGCTATCCTCCTCCAAGGGCATTTGTGCCAGAAAGACACTGAACAGACAGTACCACATCCATGACTTTTGGTAACTGAGATGTCATATGCATTTAAAACAGCAGTGCTGCAGAGTGGTGAGGTTCTCAGTAGGGCCTACATGGCAGAAGAACTCCTGGGTTGCTCTGTCGCTCCTATGCTCCTCAAACTGGAGAGAGGAGCAGGACTAAAAGAAAATGGAGTCTTGTGTATTTGCAGGTTTCCTGATACAGGTATCTGACTGTCGGTAGTCAGCATTTTAGAGAACAGTAATATTAGCAAATAACTCAGAAAAGAAAAAAAAAGTGATATTAAAAACAATTAAAAAGTCAAATGCTTTTGTGCTCCTGCTAGATGAAGTGCAGCAAATTCAGCTTTAACCAAAAGTAATCAAAGATAAGAATATAAATCATTAAATCGAGCAGGTACTGTACTAAGGAAGACAGAGAAATCTTGCAGCATGAGGTGATGGCTGTAGCAAAAAAATCTACACCAAACAAAACTCGAAAAGCTAATGAAAGGGTGAAATGAAGACCACACAAGAACTTGAGGTAAATAATAGAACTTTTTTCAAATATATGAAGAAGAGGTCAACAAAGAAATCACTCACATCTCCCAGAGATAGAAGAGCAGAGACCAGATGCCAGAACAGGCATCTGAAACAGAAAAATTAAACTGACAGAAAAATTAACAGAAAAATTAAATGAACTTCTTGCTTCACTGTTCATGAGGGAGGAGGACAAACTGTTGCCAAAGAGAGAAATGCACTCTCCTGAGTGCAAAAAATGAAACACAAAAAAGAACTCAAGGTCAAAGAATAAAAACTGATAACATGATTAGATTCTGAGAATGTTTCTGAGACTCTGGGGCTCAACAGTTCCCACTCCTTGGGAAGAGCACAGCAAGGAGCCCCTTATAACTGAGTCAGCTTGGATTTACTGAAGGCAGATCGTTCCTGATTAAACTTATTGCTTTCTATGATAAAATAACTGGATTTGTGTACAAGGGCTGGGCAGTGGACAACATTTGTGTCAACTTTAGCGGGGCTTTTGACAGTGTCTCCAACAACATTTGTACCTGAGTTTGGACTCTCTGGTCTGGATGACTGGGCAACCAACCAGGTGGTAAAAATTGATTGGAGGGTTAGGCTGAGGGGCCAGAGACTAATGGGTTGTACTCTACGCAGAGCCGAGCTGGGGCTGACTGGCTTCACTGCAAAGACTCTGGAGAGTGCTGGCAGACAGCACACATCAGGAGTGGGCCCTGGCAGCAAAGGTGGCCAATGGCATCCCGGGCTGGACCAGCAGGAGCACAACCAGGAGCCTGTGGGAAGAGATTATTCTCCCACTAAGGCACAATGTTCTTTTGAGACCCCCAGTACAAGAAATACATTGAAAAAATGGAGAAATAAATGTTAAGTGCCAGAGAACTAGACTTGTTCAGCCTAGAGAAGAGGTGGCTTCAGGTGGACCCTGCTAGCATCTATGGGGAGGCCATGAAGAAGATGACCAAGCTTTTCACAGAGATGGTGGGGAGATGAGAGATACCAGGCACAAATTTGAACAAGAAAAGTTCCATCTGGATATCAGGAAAAACTTTTTGTCCAAGAGAACAATCAGGTATTGGAGCAGGTTACCCAGACAACTTGTGTAGGATCCCTCCTGGGAAGTTTTCAAGACTAAACTGGATAAAGCCCTGAGCAACCTGATCTGATCTCACATCTGGCCTTTCTTTGTGCTGCTTTTGGACCAGAAACCTCCTGAGGTTCCTTTCAGCCTTGATTATCCTTTAATCCTATGATCTGTAGGGTTCATAGACAAGCCAGCTGAGAAGGGAGCAACAGAAGGTCCCACTAGATCCTGGAAACAGGCATGCTAAAGAATTAACCTCTTTGGGGGCCCTGGCAAGAGAAATAGCAGCAATACCAGTTAAAGGCAAGATTAGGAACAGAGACTAACAAGCAAGTGAGGGGAAAAGGAGCAAGGATAGAATCTACAGTTAAAGGCAGAAAAACTGCTTCTACCAGCACTGTCCTTGGCTTGTTTTGCAGATTCAGAGAAGCCTCAAGGAAAGTTCTCCCCAGTGGTTAAAGCTGCCTTCTTTCCTTCCTGACTGATGTAAAAATATGGACAACCAGCAGTCCAGCCATAGGAGTGCCTACCATGCAGGGGCAGCTGTCCTGGACCCAAGGGCATGTTGATACTGATTGTGTTGAAGATACACAGAGAGGTCCACAGCAAATTCTTTACGGTAAAGATGTGTGGTCCAAGTCTGGACCTGTCTGGGAACAATTTTCCTACTGCTGCAGAAAGCACCCAGAGAACTTCACCAGCAGAAGAAGCCGTCAGAGCAGGAACCACTCAGAAATCTTTCACCATTTTTAGCTGAGTTTTGTTCATCCTGGGTTAAAAGTTTGCCATGGAGGGACGATAAATGCAAACATACTGACTCTGCCTGTGGAAATTCCTGAGAAACCCAGGCTGCTGAAGGGTGGAAACTTATCATATCATAAAAATATGACTGCTTTTCTGTCCACGCCTATGAGAGATTGGGATGGGTAGATTGTTTCCTGTTACCTATTGCAATCTTCTTACCAAGTGATTTTGACTTCTACCCGTAAAATGGAGGGACAACTTTTATTCCAGTAATGCAGGGACTTTGTCAGACTATTTTCATAATAATAAGGGGCTGTTAGACCTTCAGGTAAATGCAGATCAAGAAAAACCATGTGTTCTTATGCCTTTAAATAATTGCAATTTAAAGTGCCATAAAAAGAAGTCAATAAACCCATTCCCAGGAGATCAGCAAATAACACTGTCCAAAGATTACAACCCAAGGCTGGGGTCATTCTCAATGGACAGCTGTCTCATTTCCCTTTAAAAGAAACAGCCATATATCACACTGCAGCTCATCACAAAACCGTAATAAAAAATACACATTCATTAACCTGCAGGAAGGAAATGGGAAGGAAAAAAACACGCTGATGAAACAAAAACAAATCAGCCTGGCCAAGATATGAGATTATAAGGAGCTCCAAACAAACTAAACCAAACTAGGTAATTGGACAGTAGTACTGAAACAACCTAGGCACGTGGTTTGCGGGAAAGAGTTTAAAAGTGCTTGTAAACGTTTATGTGCACTGAATTAGTTGTAACCTCCAAGGAAAAAGATACAGGAATTATTGTGAACAGCTCAATGAAGATATGTATTCAATGTGTTGCAGCAATTAAAAAAGAAAAAAGGAAACAGAAAAAAAGAAAAATATTAAAAAACTAGGGGGTATTGAGCATGGAACAGATAGAGAATAATACAGAGAACATTGGGATCAATGAGACATCCTCAGCCTTGCCAAGTCAATAGACATTTATTTTGTATGCCACCTCTCCTGAAGTCTACAGCCTCAAGTGCCTTGCAAACCAAAGTAACCTAATTGCAGAATTAAATAATAACAAGGGGAGATAAATTTGATTCTCTGTTCACAAACTGAGTAAAGAGCAAAGGGTTGTTAAGAAGTCTGAATAAGGGCTGCAGTCCTTCAAGACTGAGAGAGAATTTCTGCTTAGAGAAGACGAGAGAGAAAAGAGAGGAGAGCACGAAAACAAATTAAAATAAAGACCTGAGCTGGCTGCTGAAAGGGAAACAGTGACTAGATGGCTAGGTTTGTTTGTGGGTTGACATCCACATACACAGCAAAAAAATCTATATATAAAAGCATTTCAATGGTTAGCTCCAGGGAAATCACAGTCACTGGTTTGGTAAGAGCAGGGGTGGACCTGCAGTGCTGCAGCCAGGGTTCAGAGACAACCATTTCAACTTTCTGTGCCCATTTTTCACATCCCTGTTTTTGCCTGTTTTTTTCTCCTCTGGATGTTTATTTTGTAGGTTACAAAAATTCTTTGTGTTCTCTGCATGTTTGGTGCTGAATGGGAAGACCACAGGGTATTAACTGTGAGATGTATGGAGAGCAATGCTGACAGGCTCAGAGCAGGAGAGCTGAACATCTGACCTGCCAAGGACATGTCATGTGTATGTGATTTCACAGCAATAGTAATAGGGTGGATTTGCAGACTCAAAATGAGGAGAAGAATGCAAAGATATTACTGAGACAACAATCAGTAAAACTAATGGAAAGCCTGAGTTAGGGAGGCTTTGAGAAATTATGTAAAAACAGCTAAACCTCAGGCGAATGAAGTTAAAGTAATGAGTCTGAATCCTACAGGAGAGGTTCATATTCACAATGTTAAAGGTGGAAAGGCATCACTATCCCCATCACACAGATGAAGAAAATGAGAAGAGAAGAGTTAAAGATCACTCACAAAGTCATAGAGTCAGGCACTGGTACATGGGAGAATCAAACTCAGCTTTGCAGTGACCTACCAAAAGACTACCCTCCAGAAAAGTCACTGAAATGTTGTACTATAAGAAACACCATTAATGTGCTTTGAAAGTTTCCAGCTAGAGGTGAGCTCTGAAGAGGAAAAAGGTGAAAAAGAAAAAAAAAATAGTGTCCTGAAAATTACATTAACTTGGATCACCTCATTTCAAAAAAGATGTAGCAGAAACAGAACTGATCAAGAAAGAATAAATTGGTGGAACTGGCACTGCTCAGCTTTTGGTTTGTAACCCCAAGAAAGGTACAAAAGTCAATGCAAGAGGGGAAGCTGAAGGAGAACTGGCACTGTAATGTGCTGAGAGCTTAACTTCAGTCTAAGGCAATTCTCATTCATCCTTTGCTTCTACATTCTACCTTAGATGTCAAGTATTCACTGCCAGTCTCTCAAAGCACACACTCAGGTCCTCTATATAAGCTTAGCATTACTATCATGGATACTTTTTGTTCTTACAAAGTAAATTAAAATGTTCCAGGAACGTGTTTTTTAAAAGCAAGGAATTTTAATCTGAAAAGACTGCATGGAATTAGAGAAAAAAATCATGATGAGCAGACTTTGAAAAATAAATCAGATATTGAAGGTGGATCTATTTTGTACCTTTTAATAACTGAAATAAAAAAAGGAAAAGCTTTTACTAAGTGAAAAACTAGAACTGGATCTAAAAACACCCCACAGTTTTATTTAGTGAATCCTCTGTTTTGAAAGAGTGTAATAAAGAATGTGGAGGCATGACAAAAGTTGGGAGTAGAATGAGCATTTCTTAAAGAAAGATTTTGTGTAACACGGAGATGACCTTCTCTCTTTCAGAGAGGTGAACAAGTTAAAATTTAAAAAAAATCAAAAGTGTTCCTCTTAAGTAAACACTCAACACTGTTTACTTACATCTCTCTTCCAGTCAAAAGGAAAAAAAAATAGAGGAGGTAGAAACTGAAATAAGATTATTTTTTCCCCTCTTGTTTTAAAAAAAAAAAACAAACAACACAGCAAATTTAAAATCCAATTTTGAAAAATTAAAAATTATATGAAATAATTTGGGGAGATCCTATTTCAACAAAGAGGAAGTGTCAAATTAGTCACAGCAATGCAGGTGACTGTCTGGGACAAGAGCTGAGGAAAATCACACATGACCCTTTTCCTATAGTCAAATTCCCATTTGTACGAAACAGTGGTAAGGTGTTAGAAACCCAGATATTTCAGAAAATTGTACTGGAAAACATATTCTCTTTACACAAAACTCTGCTTCCATGTTTAAAGCCTATGCCCTGCTTTCAGTGCTCTCATAGCTTCCATCTCAGTGCTCCCTGCACTTACCACTTCTCAAAGTAATACAGGTGACTAGATTAATTTAACCTGGAACCATCATCCAACCATAATATCTACATTATTCCCAAGGTAGTAAGTTGCTTTTGTCCACTGTCCTGATAGCACTTTGGGGACAAGAATGAATATGAACTGTAATAAACATAAAGTGTATCTAACCCCTTTTTTTCTGTATATGACTGTATATTTTTCTGTATCCTGAGCAGACATCTTTGCCAGGGTTTACAGGATCGAGAAGTATTTGAATAGCCATAGTCTGTAACCCCCTGCAAGTCAGTGTGACTTGTCTAGCAACTGGAGGTCCTTTGCTTGTGTTGCTGATGTCGAATGGCTCTTTCTTGTTTCTGATAAGTTATTAAAGCCAAGAAGTTTCCCTTTGCAGAACTCCACTATCCTCCTCTGCTGTCTGAAGGCACTATGCTCACTGCTGGTAGGACTATTTAAATACAAGAGTTTGGTCTTTTGTTTTCCACTTTTCTTTCACATCACTGCCTGTGATCTCCCATTACATGAAATTGTTGGGGCAAACTTGCTCATCGACTCCTCCTTGAAGGTTTTACTTTTCCATTTGGAAGACTTTTCATAGATGTGTTTCTCTAAAATACTGGGAGATGGAGGAAATACCTTTCTGACTCAGTCAAGTAAGTAAAAGGAGCTCTTCCCAAATCCACATTCCCCTCTCACAACAAAGTGATCCTGCCAGGGGCTCCAGCCCCCTGGGCAGAGCAGTGTGCTCTGAGCCCTCCATGCAAACTGACCGCAGGGGAGGTGTGGGGCATCGACAGCACTAAAGGCACATACAACATTTGGGACTTATTATGCTGCTTTAGCAGCCTCCGAAATAGCTGCTGACTCTGGTCCAGCAGTACAAAGACACTGTAGGTCCACACACCAGCCAGGTCCACCTTCCATACTGGTTGCATATCAGCAGGACCCACATTTCCTTTGGGCCCCATGAAATGTACCTGAGACCCTAAGATAGAATTAGTATTTTAAGTTTTTTCTCAGAGACACACGAGGGGGCCTGTACTGCCCACACCAAAGCTCCACTTTACAGTGTGGAAAAGAAGGCAGGTGTTGTCTGCCCTGAACCACAGCACAAGAGCACCTGGTATTTATTTGGTGAAGAGTCCATTATCCAACTTTAAAATATGTCATTGACTATTGTCATGCTGACTTCACATCTTCTACGTTTGGAGAAATAAGTCAATCCTATAAAGGGCACTCAAATCCCCTGCTTGTTTTTCAAAAGAAGTTTTGGGTAACTGAATTCCTTTATATGCTGACAATATTTATCTTATCTGCATATTTAAAAATGTCATGTCTTGTCCCAGGCCTTCCCTAAACAGTTACCTCAAATTAGTTGTAACACACTTCTTGGTTAAAAAGAGGCTAAGATATTGATGAATAAATTATTAGCAGTGTAATACGGTAATATTGCCCAACAATCTTATTAGAAACTAGAAAAACAAAATATAAGCATAAACACAAAATTTAGAACCTCCTATCCTAAGGCTTCCTGGTGCTGTTTTTTTATGATGTGTGCATATTGAAGCCAGGACAAGGAATATGTCCTTTTAGTTTCTTTCCCCCCCTCTGCCCTGTTGTTTTTCAGTGGAAAATGTTCTGGTTTACATTCACTCTTTTTCAGTGGTTGGTCAGTTACGACATGCTGTATGAAACATCCTGGCAAGAGGATATCAGAAGGGGTTACTGCTTCTCTGAAGCATCTAGAAATTAATCTGCTGCTCTGAGTATGCCTGTGCAGGCTGGACAAGCAAGTCCCTTTAGCTCACAACTGGGCCTGTATTATTACATTTTATCCCTTGGGGATGCATGCTAAGTATAGGGGCAATAAATGGCTGCCTTATTAAGCAGATTCTAGACTAGATGGAGTTAAGGAAACTCTACATGGCTGCACCCATTCAAGAAGACATCCTCCCAGGAGAGGAATGCACTTTTACCATGTCAGCCATTAGCATGGTTACCAATCCTGGTATTTATATGCTTGCCTTCTCTTGGTAGTTTCCTTCTTTTACACTCCACTCCCACTTCAGAAACTGGAAAGCACTCTAAATAACAGATTGCTTAGGATGACTACAGAAGTAAGAAATATATCTGAAAATCTATTTCCCCAAATATACCAGATTTTGATACATAAACTGGGCTCGGTAAAGTCTTGCTGCTTCTCAATTATGCAGTAAAACTGTACAAATATAAGGTTGCCCAAGGTCACAGCAGGAATTGGTAGCTCAGGTCGAGTAAAGCGCACAAACATGTGAGCTCTGATTTTCGTCATCTAGTTATTGGACAACACTCTTTATTTCCAGCTACTATTGACTTACACCCTTCCACCCTTGGAATACAGCTGGCATTTTGTTAATTCAGTATCCAATAGCTCATAATGATCCTGCTAAAGATAGACTGCTGCAGGGCAGTCAAACTCCATGAAATGATTGTATGAAAGTATGATCAGGAGGTAATTTTTCTTACATAGTCTGATTTCTAGTTCCTCAGTCTGAAGAAACCTTTTGCTCAGATAAGTTTCATGTAAAGTTGGTAAAAAAATTTCCAATGGAAGAGTTTTCTGGCACAAATTGCCGAATACTTTCAGACTGAGTGGTTTTCAGGATTTTTTTTTTTTAAATTTTCAGTGAAATGCTATTGAGATTTCTCATTTTAATAACATAGAAATTTTTCCCCCTAGAAAGGAAAGAAAAAAAAGAAAGAAAATTCTCAGGAGACATGACTATCAGGAAGACCTCCTCTAAAAGACAGACTCATAAAAAAGAAGAAATTTTATCACACTATTAATTTTCCAAGTTGCTCAGATGACACAACATGTCAACCAGCATCACTCACATTATTTGCCATGACAGATCCTGCCTGACACAGTGAATCACAGTCGCCAGGGCATGTGACTGGCAGCTATTATTGTAGAAAGTCTGGTTTAAAGTCACGGGCTTTCATTTACACCTGCCTGCAGTACATCTGCAATAGCCAGGGCTGTACGTGCAGCCAGCTGCTCTTGGTTTGTTTGCAGATTCAGAGAGAGCAATAGCAAGGGACAGACAGCCCTTTTCAGCACTCCTTTCTTTCCAATTCTCTGTGCAAAATGACTAGAGATTTCCATTAAAGCATCAAAATATCTTTCTAGGTGTAAGCCCAACTCTGCATAAGATAAAGAAAGAAAAACTGTATAAACAATCTTAGCATTCAAAAACCTTTCCAAGCCAATTGCTATATAATGAATTCAGTGTAAATTTGTGCTGACCTTGGGTACAAAATGATCTCTTTCTGCCAATAATTTGCATAGTGGATATTGCTTTTGAATCAGGAATACAGTAAATTGCAGTATGAAGGTTTTAAGGGATGAAAAGGAAGTAGAGATTGAGTATTAGGTCACAGAGACCTGAACAAGCCAGGAAAAACACCAAGAGGCATTGAAGTCTTTCTCAAGTGAGGAGCGAATTGCATTGTTTTCAAGGAGTAAATACCTCTGTGTTTATTCATATATGTTAATTCATCCACATGGTTTGGCTGGAAGCTCATAAAGTAAATTCTGCATAGGGCAGAGAAGGCAGAAAATGTCTGGTCAAACTACAGCTGCTGCCCTTCCAGCCAAATGCCCTTCCATCAGCCTGGGCACACCTCTGTGCTTAGTGCAGGGGATAGTGCAGATCCACACAGCTCCTTCCACACCCTTGTGAACCAGCAGCTGAATCCAGAAACAGCCTGCGTGAAAGCAGAAAGGAGAAGAAAAATGTTTTCTGGCCTCTGCACCAAGATGTTTTGCTCAGACTGCTCTCTGAAAACTTCACAGGCACTAACATTCTGTTGGGACATCCACAATCCACCTGCCTGCTGAGACAGTGCCTCAGCACGGGCAGAGCTGGGCTGTCTCCCTCTGTCAGCAGCAGCAGCCTCTTTCTTGGAGGACCTTCCTCCAGCCGCAGTTAAGGCACTGAATAGCCCTGATCCTCCCTGCTGTTGTCAGTGCTTTCCTCCTTTTTCCTCCCGTTCATGTTACATCAGCTTCTTGCGGTATGTCCAGCATTTCCCCTATGCCTTCCAAGTCCCATATCAAATGGGTCCACAAGCCTAGCAATGGGACACTTCTTGGGTACTTCCTGAATGCTGAAAGCTAGTGCGAGGCACCTTGCCTATGCTCAGCATCACTGACCTATGAAAAAAGACACCTCTGGAACGGTGGAAGGACAGAGTGCACTGAAATCACACTGAATTGCAGCCCTATGTCTTCAGAGCATCCTAAACTCCTAATCACAGTTCGCCACGTGCACTGCACATGATTTTGGCAAGTTGATCTCTACTGGAAGACTGGTTATTCTCAGTGTAATACCAAGCCAGCACAGGTATATCCTGTCACTGATTGATACTGTAGAGCAAAAACTGTGTTTGCTATTTCTCTGTCTCTTTTTGACACATGTAACTGTTTAGTGAGCTATTCACACTACATGATCTTAATCTAGCTCAGTCCTAATAAACACCATCTCACTTTTGTGGAACACCTTTGTCCCATAGGATCTCAAAGTACTAACAGAATTGTACTGTTTTCCTGGATAGACTCATTTTTATTCAATAAGATCACAATGTGCCTTGTACAGTCAGAGATTTTTTAAGTGAATCTTTAGATGTGTCAGTCCTTGCCCAAGAGAATTTCAGTAAATATGCCTAGATCATTGATTCACGCAGTTCTGCACCTCTTCCACTTTATTCTGAAAAGTCAATATTTTTGAAGGATTCAGGATAGGAATGTTAGAAAAGTGCATTGGTAAAGACAGCTCTTCTTCTGAGGCGATATGAATGTTAGCACCAAAAAAACACTGTAAATATTAAAAGAATATTGCTCAAGACAGAGAAGCAGATGAAGTAAAATGAGACCCTGACTAAGCACACATGTTGTTTATTGGGCGGGTTCTTACCAGGGCGAAGAAGGGTTTCCTGCTGCACAGCATGACACAAGAGATGTCAAAAAACACAGCGTGGTTTACAAACCGTGCTTGACTTGCTGCCTGAAGGCATATTCCATACACTCACCAAATCCTGAGTGACAAAAATACGGGACAGCATGACACTGTGGAGCACCACAGGGGAAAGGGTTGGATGAGGTTTCAAAGGAGACATGAAAGCGGAGTCCCACCTCTGTCCTTGGCATGTTGCACAGCGGGTGTCACAGATGCCAGCTGGACCACTTACAGTTGATGGTGCTTTTGTCTTCCTGCACACTCAGAAAGGAGCCCACGTTCAGCTCTCAGGCCCCGCTGCTCCTTGGGCCTGTCCCTGTCACCGCCGTTCTCCTCACCTGCACAACGGAGAAGAAACCTGTTTACTGTGGCGACACGAAGGGCTTTGAGATGCTATGGTGTAAAGCACGGGGTAAATGTAAATGACAGACAGGTCATGAAGAGTAAAGAGCATTTGACCCTTTTCCTCTGTTTGTAGAGGGGATGGAAGGCAAGGGGAGTGGCTTCAAAGTAGAGATGAGCTGTTCCTGTTGATATTATCGTTGTTGATGATTCTTCCAGATGAGCTGAGGACAAAGGACTCAGACATAGACATCTGCACCCAATATAGTAATAGGATACCTTGCAGTGTCTTTGTAGCCACCAGGCAGTGGCCAAGGGACACCCTGCCTACAGACACCCTGCTCTCTGGACAGTACTGGCAGTGTAAGCAGAGTGTTGGCACTCTGCCTTCCACCAGTGCCAGTGGCAGTGACTGCCAAC
This sequence comes from Pseudotriccus pelzelni, assembly GCA_035584735.1. Classification (NCBI taxonomy): domain Eukaryota; kingdom Metazoa; phylum Chordata; class Aves; order Passeriformes; family Tyrannidae; genus Pseudotriccus; species Pseudotriccus pelzelni. The sequence goes on from JAWMRA010000078.1 coordinate 136,865,326, forward strand.
ACCCTGCCCTGGTGGACACCAGCAGGGTAGGCAGGATACTGCCCCACCTTAGATCCCACCTTGAGGATCTAAGGTGTGGTTCATTCCTTTCACCACTGCTGGTGGAGCCAAGGGATGGCACAACTCATAGCTCATGCAAAAGGCATCTGCAGCATCGGCTGTTGCTGCAAGATGATGGGACACCAAGTGTTCTTGGCAGTGCACAGAGGCCACAGCATCACTTATGGTCTTTGCTGACAGTGATGGGATGAGTCACTGTATGGGCACATTGTTGCTCATCTTTCCTTCTGCCTAAATGAAGTTTTTTTAGTTGTAAAGTGTTGGCAGACTCCATAACTGTTTGGACCACACTAAGTTAAGAGGAAACAGCTGGCAATCTTAGAGCAGAGTGAGGGTTTTGGATGAAGACACAAAAACAAGGGGGAGAAGGTTTATGTGCAAGGAGGAGAAGATTTAGTACTTCTGAGCGCTCAATCAATATTGCAAAATTATCTCAGCAACCTGTGTTCAGCTCCTGGCAGGGTCAGAACAGTTCAATTTCCTTTCACAGCTTAAAAACAAACAAACCAACAAGCAAACAAACAAAAGGCTCTTTCTGTAGTACCCTACAGGCTTGTTCTTCAAATTAGCCCAAAAAAATGAGGGTCCTAGACAGAAGAAATCCTGTGACACATCTCATAAATGGAGACATTTGGTGGGAAGTCCCCAGTTCAGACTTTCCAGTCCTGCTGTATGTGATCCTCTTTATCTGCCATAGAATTATACAATCACAGAATCAGCTGAGTTGGAAAAGGTCTCTGAGATCATCAAGTCCAACCCTTGATCCAACACCACTGTGGTTATTAGACCATGGCACTGAGTGCCACATACAGTCTCATCTTAAAAACCTCCAGGGACAGAGAATCCACCACCTCCCTGGGCAGCCCAATCCAATGCCTGATTACCCTCTCTGCAAAGAATTTCTTCCTAATATCCAACCTAAACCTCCCCTGGCAGAGCTTTAGACCATGCGCTCTTGTCTTACTGACAGTTGCCTGGGAGAAGAGACTGATCCCCACCTGGCTACAACCTCCTTTCAGGTACTTGTAGAGAATGATTTTCTCTAAGTCTGTTGGATCCCCCTAACCAATTGCAGTGGGGTTTGCAGGTCACTTTTGCTGGGAACTCCTTGGAAATAATTAGATAATAAAAAGCATTAAGTGCTCAGTGGGAGAGAGGAGGGACAAGTTTGGGAAAAGCCTGTGAATCTCAAGCTCCAAAAGAAACAATTTCAAGTTGGTAGGTCATGGAGGAGACCAGACACAGCTGGTCCTATGAGACCTATTTTCTTACAGAAAGCAACTTCGCTTGTTTCACCTAAGGACAGAATAAAAGGGAAAAGCAAAGGGAGATGGAGACTCACACAGATCTGCTATGAACCACTGAGTTCTTGAGCAAGATCTGAGACCTCTCTGGCCTCTTTCTTGCATATTCCTTCTCCCAGGCATACAAGAGGGGTAATTACACTGAGAACAGGTGCTGAAAGCAGAACTATACATGTCTTTGTTCTGTGCTTTGGAACCGAGATCTGTGCTACAAATGGGGAAGACTGATATTATTAATTCCAAGATCAAGTCCTATATGGAGCTAATAGGAATATTTGTTATTGTGACAGTCTTTCCTCTAACCCCGGGTTACTGATGAAAACTTATATATTTTCTTCATTTCTTGCTGGTACCGAACAGCAGAGAAGTAAAATTCCTGCTGTACTCGTGGGTGGTCTGAAAGTTGGGAGTGCAGAGGTAGATGGGCAAGGACATAAAAAATAATGGTATCGTGCAAGCAGATGGCCTAGTTTGCAATACAGAATCAGTCACCATAAGAACTACACAGTTGTGGTCCAATGGTACTTAAGACGTGCCTTCATCAATAGTTAAGAAGGAGATTTAAGATCATTCACTGAATTCAACCATTAACCCAACACTGCACAGGCCACCACTCAACCATGTCCCTGAGTGACACGTCCACACATCTTTTAAAAACCTCCAGGGTCGATGACTCCACTACTACCTTGAGCAGTCAGTTCCAATGCTTGACAATCATTCTGATGAAGAAATTTTTCCTATCATCCGATCTAAACTTCCCCTGACTCAACTTGAGGCTGTTTCCTGAGCTTATTTGTTCCTATCCTCCAAGAGAAAAACTAACATTTGCCCGATCTAATCACACGAACTGGGACGACTATCAGAAACCAGAAGATCCTCTTGTACTGAGCAAGGAATTTACCCAAGCTGACAATTCCTGTGTTATAACCACCACATTAAGCTCCAGAGGGGTGATTTTTCAATCAGATGCATCTTAGCATACCTTTCCTAGGCTGATTTTACCATTTTTGCCTAAGGGAAGATGACAAATGTGACTGCTGAAATCTCTGCCTTCTGAGGGCAATGTTAAGTAAAAATGGATTATGCTTCTTTATATTAGCTGCAAGGAAGGCAATGACACAGCTATTAATGGCCTACATGAACCCAACACAGGAAATTACTCACAGACACAAACATACAGTGGAGCTGATCTTATGGACATGTAGCTTCAGTTCCCAGTTGGGCCCAGGCTTAGGCAGATTCCTCACTCCTGGGTGTGAAATAGGGGTTGTATTGCTTCTCACTTCTCAGAAGCTTCTTAGAGATCACAGGAGCTGAGCCTCGCAGAGTCTTTATTAGCTGCAGTCACAGAACTTTTCTGCTATCCAAGGGCACACTGTTGTTGCTACTGACCTATATTTTTGACACTAGTGAACACAGGGACATTTCAAGGAGCCTGAAGTGACCTCGGGCACACGGAGTGGTTCTCTGGTCACCTCTCCGAAGACTTGGGCTGCAGACAGTTCATCTCATAGGAATCAGCACCAGGGTGAGCACGAGTGTCTTTTACAGCCACCAGTAAGGAAGGCTGCCAGAAGTGATGGAACAAGGCACCAGTCTCTGCTGTCCCCAGACACCAGGGCTGAGGTAGGCTTGGAGTGGAGCCACAGCTCCTGATCACCTGCACCACGTGCAATAGCAACCATTTAGGCTGGAAAAGACCTTCAAGACCGTTGAGTTCAACCCTTAACCCAGCACTTCCCAGCTTGGGAAACTATTTGAAAGTAGAGGTTTCATGGAGTAAGTGGAAAGGCACTTCAACTCCTCCTCAGGCCATGAGCGGCAGCTGAATTTGGGAGAACAATGCATCCAGAGGAAGGACTTTGGCTCAGCACCCACTTTCCTTCTTGGCTGGAGAGAACCCTTTTCCATTGACTGTCATCAATCCAGACAGCATTTACTCAGGTTTCCACAGACAGCAACAAGTCAAGAGGCCCATGCAGGGAAAGTAATTAAGTTTTCCATGCAAGCTGGGTCTACCATTTCTGGAGCAGACTGGTGTACCCGATCCATATCACAGGCCTGGCCTTTGGAGAGATTTCAGGAAGAAAGAGGGGCATATTTTATCCATCAGTCTTCTGATTTCTGTGTTGGCACAGTCAGAGTTGCAGCAATGGATTTGCAGGCCTTAATGCCAGTGAAATCGTCAGTTTAGCCTGGCTGTGCCCCCATCCAGCCCAACGCTGTGCAGTTTAGCAAGAGCACACTCCTTGGAAAGACAGTCAGGCCTGATTTACCACCTCCAAGTGATGAAGATTCCCTCCCATCCCTGGTTAACCTCCTCTGATAATGAATTATGAGAAGGAAGGGAGCCGTTTAGTCAATGGTATTTGTGTATGATGATTTTACATGTTGCAACAGTGCCCACCGCAGTAAGTAAATTGCCCCCTGGCTTTCATAAACATCATCTGTACACAAACATTATCCAGAGCAACTGTATGGCAGGGAAATTCTCCAGTGTAAGATAATGTCATCTCCACAGCAATAAGGAAGGTAAAACAGTGCTTACCAGCTGGGAAAGAGGGAGAGGCGACAAACAGCAGCCAGCTGTAAAATGACCGTGTCAGGGATACAGCTGCTTGGGTCTGCCTGATTTAAAGCACCAGCCCCACAAAGGCATGCTGAGGAAACTAATTCTGTAAGAGAGTAACTTCATACCCAGGAAAATTATGAGGCACCCCGAGGTCAAGATGGTTCTGTGGGGTGCCTTTATAATATGGCCACCAGCAGAAAAAAGTCGGAAATAAGGTTCCATCTAATCAGATGGAATTGGCAATAAAGCCAGGACTGCTCCATTTATTTATTTATTATATTAGGTCCAAGGGAACAAGAACCCAATTTCCTTCTAAATTTGGATGCAATTTTAGCCAGCTCTTCATTAGTGTTTTCTACCCTCCATCTTCGAGGGCTTTGCAGAGGAAGTTGATGGCATCATTCCTGTTTTGTTGGCAGAGAAACTGATGCCTGAAATTGAGAAGTGATCTGGCCAAATTCTTTCAACATCTCAGTAATAGATCAAACAAGGGAACGTGGCTCTGCTGCATCTCATCCCTTCCCTACATCCTCTCAAGCTTTGCCCAGCAGGAGAAAAGCCCTTAACAGTCCAGCATAAATCCACCACTACAAACCAGGTACAGACAGACTGAATGGTCCATTTCGACCACAGTCAACTCACTGCCTACATCTGTGAAGGCTGCAGTAACCTACTCCATCGTGTGATCAAGGGGATGAATATTTTTGCTCATGCAACAGAAACTCATACAAGGAAGGTGTGCAGAGTGCAAGTGTCTTTCTACTAAGCTGTGTGATCTCTCAGTTGAAAGATGGGACACAACTGCTTTAGGCCATTTAGTCATTGCTTTAGTCACTGAATGCTATCTTCCAGGACAGAAAGACTCGTCATTTTGTGGCTGAGCAGTAGCCTCGCTATTAAAACTGCTGCTTTTCTCACCCTGGTAGGGAACAGCCCAGAAGAAAATTTTAACCTGTCTTTAAAACATAAATGGGTTTGTCTTCGGTGGACTTCTGATTTCTTCAGGTATGTTTAAAAATTAACACTTTTTCCTCAGCACCCATTTCTTAACACAGAGCAAAATGGGAATTCAGTTTCTGCCTGGAGGTGTCAATTGAGCAAACAGCTTCTTCATGCACCAGAGGGAATCTGAAGCCTTCATTCTCCATCAGCACCTTCAACTTCCAAGGAAAACACTAAGCAAATTGTTATGAGTTCTTCCAAGGGGGAAAATAAGGAGTTAATTTTACATAAATCATGAGGACATTTGCCCAGCACTAAGCACCGCGGTACTAGGCAAAGACATGAAATAAAGAACAGTCATTGCTCCCAAGGGTTTAAAGTGGCTGGATCTTTCTGAACAGTTCAGCATAGCTTTTTTTTTTTTTTTTTAATCTATGATTAGGTGTCCCATGGGAGGCAGCTGCTTGATGAGCACTTCAGGAAATGTGACCCTTATCTGCAGGTGCTTAAATGGGAGCTGAGCCCTGGGGAAAATCATGTGTCTGAATAGCCCAGTAAGTGGCAGTGAGGATGGCAGGAGAGCATGGCTGTGATCCAGCCTCGACCAAGTCAGGGGCAGTGAGACCAGCCTAACCTCACAGGATGTGGCAGCCGTGAATGGGAGAAGGAGGAAGAGCAGGGACCCAAAGAGAACATCTCTTCCTCAGGAGACACTTCTTGACCTTGGCCAATGCCACCAACACACAAAAAACAAAAGCAGGATCTATCAAATCAAAGAACTGCACTAATCCATCTGTACAACATGTACTCAGCTCTGGTGGGTTTTCTGGCTTTTCGAGCACCTCAGGCATCACCAAGAAATAGGTTTGGATTATAGATCCCACCTCAGTCCATGAACATCTTGGCAGTGTTTCTGCAGGGCAGAGCACCCAGCTGTCCATGCTGTTGCCCACTGACACGCTGCCTGGCACTGATCTGGCCTGTGCCAGCTCCTTGTCCCCCAAACATCACTCACACACCCTTTTGGGGATGACACAGACTAGGGACTGTCCTTCCCAACATTTGACCGTATGCATATTGGTTTTGAGGGTGTAAAGAGAGGGAGGGGAAAAAAATTGAGGGAAGTGGAAGCAAGCCAGGCTGTGACACTCAGCACAGGGCTGGAGCACAGACCCTCTGCTGTTCTAGCTGCAGAGCTGGAGTCATTTCCTGGTCTTTCCCCATTTCCAGTCCAGGGTATCAGTAAGCTCTCCCTGCTCTCCTCTGTAACTTCTGCTCCCTTTTTTTTCACCAGACACTGAAGCCCCATGTCGGGGGCCAGCATGCCTTAGCCAGCAGTGGGACTTGATGCCTTCATTAGAAAGTTACAGAATATTGATAGTGGAAATCATGAGCCAGTCATATTTCTATGCCTCAGAGACAGTTCTCATCTGCTGTCTGCTAAATAACCTGAAACAACCCAACCCACTCTCAGGCAGACTTTTTCTCCTACTCTTCAAATCTTCATCTTGTCCCATGTAAATTTTGTCTCCAGGGATTTCCTGCAAAAGAAATCCTGCAAATAACAAGTGACCTTCTCTCCCTGCTCACTTAATTCTCACCTTTTTCTCACCTCCCCCAGTAGGTCATGGGTTTGTCTCCCTCTAGACCCTGTAGTCCCTCAGGACAGAACACCCACTGTTCTCTCATGGTTGTATACAAACATAATTTTGATGCTCTTTACAAAAAATTGGGCTCATTTTGTCTTCTCCTTCCTTCCCAGTCTATAAACCTTTGCCACTTCCCCTGGTTGCTCTCATGTCTTTTTAATGACTCTTCAGAGCTTTTCTTCACCTTCTCTGCAACTTTCAGAGAGAAATGATGTGGATCTCTCCTCCCATTTCTCTTTTCTTCCTCTTCCAAAGTTTATTTCCAGCTTATTCTACTCATAAACTGATCATTCCTGGACCTTGTTTCTCAGTTCAGATCTGCAGGGACCAAGCACAGTGTGTTCCTCCATATGTTCTATCACATCTTTCTGTTTGCTTGCTCTCTAGCCAAGTTAATTGTTAATTAGTCATAAAATATGAACCTCTCAAAAAAAAACAAACCAAAAACCCAAACAAAAAAACCCAAACAACACAAAACCAAAAAACAAAAACAAACAAGCAAACCAGAAAAAAAAGAAGAGTGAAGAGGAAGAAGCAGGCAAAGAAATAGGCTCTGCAGCAGAGCAGTGAGGATGGTTGTGGGAAGCCAAAGCTTGGAAGCCTCCTTTCCCTTTGCTCTCACCTCCTGAGAGCTCTCCTGGACTGAGGAAGTGCCTTTGTTCCTCCCCCTTCCTCCTCCTCTGTGGAAATGTTTGCACAGAAAGCCCCTCTGAAGTAGCTGGGAAGCAGGTATGGCTTCCTGAAGTATACAACAGCCCTGTGAGAGTGTCACTGTCCCAGTGCCAAGGGCACAGTCCAGACGAGGCTCTTCTCACAACTATAACTCATTTAAGACCCACCCAGCTCTGGGGTGTCCTTCGCTCTTCACCTGGTCCAATGGCAGCTTTAGGTTTTTAGTGGTACCTTCAGCATGATCAGGTTGTCTCTTTCTTTCCCTTCAGTACTTTTAAATATACTGGATACCAGTGAGGAATATCTCGCCCCTGCAGTCCTGTCAACAGCAAAGCAACAGTAACCTGATGCCCCAGTGGGATGTTTCTAAGATGCCTTCATTGAATATATGATCACAACAGCTATAGATGAAAGATGTGCTACACATCTCCTTGCAGAGGACATATACTAGATATTAAACACTGAGGTCCCCATTTTCTGCTGTGCTCCAGCTGCTCAGAGCCACTCTGATACAGCAGAGTAAACATAAACCCAGCTAAAGTGGGTTTACAGCTGCTTTGTGTTAGTAAACTAGAACAAAACAGCTGGAGTTTACCAGCAGAACTGGCTCTTACAATATTCTTGGGTCCACATGAGCCCTCATTTTATCAGGACACTTCAGATGGTAAAGACAGGAGCTGTGGATCCTGAACAGAAGTACAATTAAATCAGTTGAAGGCAATGATGCACTCTCTGTGTAAAATTACACCACAGCAAGTATTTTATGGGGAAACCTTCGAAGTCAGCTGCTTTGGAGCACAGAGGAGAGAACTGAGGCTTCCAGGAGCAGCAGTGCTGCAATGATCTTATCCAGCAAAATCTTCCTTGCTCCCCAAACCATGCTGGAACACTGAAATTAATTATGTTGTGAAAAAAAACATTATTAGGCTGTGATTAAAAGCTTATATGTTTCCTACTTCTGAGTATTCATATACTAGCCTTCTGTCACACAGTCGAAGAGATTCTTTTAGCCTGGAGTTAGATGTGGAAAGTTCATTGTTCACACAAGGTTTGAAAAACTCCTTAATATGATGTGATTTAAATTTGAAGTAGTATAACCTTGTAACCAGATAAAAAGGGGTAATTGCAAAGGAGTGCAAGACAGAGCACACTTAAACCAGTGTTTTGGAAATTTAAAGTGAAAAAGGAAAGACTCAGCACCCTTCAGTAAAGAAGGAGGTTGTGTAAGCACTTGAGAGGAGAAAAAAAGCAAGGCAGAAAAAGCTTTTTTCTACATGGAGAATTAATCTCAGCACTGAACTCCAACCTGCTCTGGCACTTACACACTAGCACAGGGGGAAATGCAGACATAGTGCAAATGACATAAACGAATTCCTCCAGAAGAAACTCTTCTTATGGAGACATCCATTCTCCAGACTCAACCCCACCATGCTAACACACCTGCCTCTTGTGTTGCACACAACTCCTGCTCTGCTAATGGAAAACACCTGTACAAAAGTGTAGCTCACAAGAGGAAAAAACCTCATTGCAGGCAGGTTTGCATTTCTCAGGCACCAGAGCTGCCGTGCCTTTGGCTTTGCAGGCTCACCAAACCCACAGTGAGCCCATGCAGATCGCCGGCCAGCAGTATCTACAGCCCTCTGATCCACTGCATTGCTCAAGGCAGGATGGATGGCAGCAGGCTAGGGCTATCAGCTAGGCTGAGTTACTCTGTCAGGTGAGAAAATGGATGCTATTGCCTGCCTGGCAGTGAAAGGAAAAGGGAAAGCAGCAGAAAGGGATAGAGACAGTTATTATAAGTTTGACTGGGGACGGAATTAAATCGATGCGGTAAATGGCACTTAATGCACTTTAGTGACCCAGTGCATTTACTTCATCATACTGTGCCGTCTGGCTGATCACATTTGATGCATAACACATGAAAAGCACTAGAGGCCATTGCTGGAAAATCTCAGGATGCAAACCAAATTGTCTGGGCACCTCAGCATTTTTTTTTCATCATTTCTGCAGTCACACACACCCACACCCTTTCCTGCACCGCACACTGGACTCAGTAGTACCTCTCAGAGATCCGCTTAGCACTGACTCCACATTCCCACTGAGCTTGCCTTGTCAGGACCAGCAGTCAGGGCTCCAGCTCTGCATAAATTCTGACCGTTTCCTTGGTTTGGTTTGATTGAAACAGCACAGCTGCTTTTTTTTTTTTTTTTTTTTTCTGACCAAAAATCCAAGAAAGCTTGGTGTAATCTTTGAAAATTAAATAAGTGGTCAAGTCCCAGCTGTAGAATACAGTGGGACTTCACTCATTCATGTGGCATCAGTCTATACACACAAACCAGGCAGGCTGTCCTCAGAAAGTTCAAATCCGAGGGCTGTGCGAAGGCTCAGATTTCTTCATTTACGTGATGCCCTGGGGGATACACAATGTCAGAGACGTGGAGATGTAGGAAAGACAACACAGCTTTAGAAAGATGCTAGTTGTTGGCAAAGCTGGGTTGTTCTTCTGGTCCTGGCATTGGTTTGCCTTTTTTTTTCTTTCCCCTTGCCACCATAATCAGGGAAGATGCCGAAGAGCCTTTGAGACATCTGAAACTCCCTGGGAGACATCGGGCATTCCAACAGCTCTTCTTTGCCCAGCTCTGCAAACTCCTGTCCCACAAATCAACCAGCTACTCTCCACAGCTCAAGAGCTGAAATTGTGAGCGTCTCTAACTTGGTGGGCTGGGAAGAACTCCCATGGGTGCTTTGGTCGGGACATCTGCCGTGACCCACAAACTTTATGCATGATGGGCACCTGCCATGGACTTGTCCACTGCAACTTCCACCTCCACAGTGATTCTTCTTTGGGGCAGCATGCTGAGACCCTGCAAGCAAATGGAGAAACATCACACTGACCAAGACATCTCCTAAATTGATGCTGAGGACGTGGGTAACCTCCAGAACAGCTGGAGCTGCAGACACTATACATCCTTAACTGTAATCAGCTGGGACTCAACAGGCTGGGGTGGCCATGCCTTACAAGACTGGTCCTCAAAAGCCTGCCCCTCTTTTATACAGTATTAATGATTTTTAACCATTTTCATAAGTGGTTGTGACTGTGATATCGTTACTGCTCTGTGTCACCATAAATCATCGTGTTTTTCCAAGCCTTCTCTTCATTTAGAGGTTAAATAGAATAAATGAATAGAAACCACAACCACACATGCAACAAAATGAAGAGCTAGAAGCAGCCACCTGCAGTGCTTCCACCTACTCATACATGTTCCAGAGCTTCTTCCACACAATGTAACAAAAATTTACTCTTAGACTGAAAGCTTCACCTGAGGACCAGAAAGCACTGGCAATGGACCCCTGAAGTTCACATTCTTCCTTGTAAAATGAGGATATTTATGCATATCCACTTGGTGATCAGGAACAGTGTGGTACAGTGAGGTTAAATGGGTTTTTACCTCAGAATAAATCATTAGAGGAGTTGGGAATAGAACTAAGAATACCACCAAAGGACCAAGAATCCTATCAGCCAGCCCTTGGTCTCATTACATGAAAAACATCTTCCTCAGCACTTCAATTACTACTGACATTATCCCTCCAAATGTATGAAATGAATTCAGTTACTAGGGCCATAAAAAGGAATTTGGGGAGGCTAAACCCCACCCCCATCCTGTGCATCATGTCCCACTTTTGGACCTGTACTGCACAGCAGCACAATGAACACAGCAAAGATACTTTGAGGGGAAGCATCAGGCCCAAGGTGACCTCAATGCTCACCCCAATGTCAAACAGCTAAGGAAGATCACTGATCTCCTGGGGGACCACAGCTTGGGCCTCAGGAGAAGCATGAGGAAGAGTGCAATAATTTTGGATTTATTCCAGTGTTGCTGAAAGCAGAATTTGACCCTGCTTTAAGAGAGGGAGAGAAAAATATACATTGGATTTATTTGCCTTTGGAGTGAACTAGACAGATTTCAATACTTAAGGCGATTGCATTTAAACCATCCGTGGATTTTGAAAACAACATTAGAGCTTGGTATCACAAGCAATTCCCAATTTTTAGTTCTTCCTGAGCTAGACTCAGTTTTAGTCCTAATAGTGACAATTCTATTACAGTTGCGAGGGAAATGGAATTGCAATGAACCAGTATACATTTTCCTTAAAAATTATAAAATGACAAGTGTTTTATTTCTCTTGCTTTCTCTCCTCAAGTTTCTCTTGAGGATTTGCTGGATATTAAAAATAATCTTAATGTAGTCACTGGCTGGCATTAACACAGTACTCTAACAGCCTGTTTCAGGGAAAGCAGAGGACTGTATTTTCCTGGCAGCCTCTCACAAGGTGCTGTTCACATTGTAAATGTGCTTTGTTATCTAGCAGGATCAAGACTTTGCTGAATAAAGAGGTATTTTAACTTCATGCTTTGAAAGTCTAATTCTGCCCTTTCTGGGGCTGAAAACAATCCCTTGTCTTCAACACAAACAAGGGGGATTTACACCAATCTAAGCAAGTGGAAAATCTACTTTTTCTTGCTATGCTGATCTCCATTACAGTGTTTCAAGTCTTGGTTTTAGAACACAATTTCAGGTACTCTTACCTTGTCATTTTCATATTGTCTTCCCAGCTCCCTGATGCTCCATCATTGGTAGCAATAGTGTGTATGTATATGGCAATCAGGACACTGGTACATTATCTACTGCACTGTACAACTCCACAGCAGGTTTAGGTGATGAGATGGTAAAATGGGGCAGATGTTCAAAAAAAAACCCACTCTAGTATCCACATAAAAAACCACAGTAGAATTAAAAACTAAACACTTAGTCCATTTCAGCACTGTATTTTCAAAAGAGCAGAGTTACTGCAGATGCCTCCAATTCTCCATCTGCAAGTCAGGATGGTCTAGATGAACTAGATAATCTTTAATGTCTCTTGCAAACCAAACCATTCTATGATTCTATGGAGATGTTCTAAAGGATTCCAAACCCTTCCTAAAAATATAGGACCTTGTCAGTCTTCTACAGGGCTACCAAATGAAGTCCGTACTGGGACTGCCACAGACTTCAGGATGTTTACATAATACATGGAGGAACTGACTGTGGATCTGTTTTGGAAACAAAGAAAACCCAAAATGTATCCCTCAGTTGCCAGCAACTGGGAGCTGATTCTGTGTAGAGGGGAAGGGAGGAATCTGAGGGAAAATATTTTAATACTCAAAATTCTCATTTGTAGTGCAACTTTGAGAGGGTGTTGTATCTTTTTTTTTTTTTTCAGTCATTACCTCAGCAGTTGCTGTTAACAATACATACCTCTTGTGAAAACTCAGAAAATGGCTTCATCTTATGTTTTCTGGGATGAAGAATACCTGTTCCTTAATTTGTTTCACCACCACCAGCAAGACAATAGTTAATTACAGAAAGGAAAAGGGGAGGAGCTCAAGCTGCACAGAGCAGCCTCTGCAGCACTGAGCACCCATCCAGTCTTAATGCGCAATAGAAATGCAGGTGATGTGCAAATCCAGCTTCCCAGAAGTAGCAGGACCTGGAGCAGGCAGCTCATAAAACCCACATACAGCCCTGGAAGCCATGCAGGGAAATGAAGTGTGGAATAAACTATATCATGCAGAGACAAGAATGTCACCTCACGCTGCTCAAAATCTTGAGCAAAATCTGTTTCTCTCCGATAACATTGTGGATACGATTAGCTAACAGCTTTAGAAAGGGAAAGCAGAGACTTGTTTCTTTTCTCTCTGCTAATCATTTAAAAGAGAAAATAAAATAAGGCATTGAACAGTGCCAATTCTCTTATCTACCCCCATTCAAGTGGCAGCACAATGAGCTTCAGCGAGGTTGTTCAAAAAAGCCCTCAAGAGTGCATTTAAAGTTGAACTGATTATGAGCTAAGTATTTGGGGCAGATCCTCAGTTCATGTAAGAAAGCAAGGTCTCAGGGACTTCACAGACCTGGCACTGGTGTATTCCAGCTAAGAATCAGTTTTTATTCCCAGGGTAGCAGACTAGCAAGGAAAACTGACTCAGCATGGGATTTCTTCACCTAACACATACAACACAGAGTTCCTTACTTACCACTTTTCTATACAGCAGAGATTAAGCAGGCACAAGTCTCCAAGGATCCTACTGATCTGATTTGTTCTGGATTTGATCTCCACTGCTGACACAGGTTACCAAAGGGTGCAAAGCGACAGCAGTGGTTTGGTTGAGGTCAATACTACACTTCTGAGGTGACTTATCCCAATCTCCCCCTTACCTCACTTTGATTCACATCACAGGGCAGTGACGGAGCACCCAAACTGGATTCTTTTCAGATGAAATAGAGCTAAAAGGGGCAGATGTGGACCTGACACATTCCATCCCCACATTTAACCCATCCCTCCAAGATATATATAGCACACAGGTCAGGTCTCAGACTACAGCTCTACACCAGCCAGTCCATGTTAATTGCTAATGGAGACAACAGCCTTCTGGTGGCTCCTGCAGATGTAGCTATGTGCATTTAATCAAATTAATTACACCCCAAACTGTTTTGTATAAATAACATGGCAACAAGAATACAAGTGTTGAAGGAGTGGGAGCACTGATCTCGGATCATTTTCAGGGTAAAATTTTTTCTTCATCTTCTGGCAGGAAGAAACCCATAGCCAGTATAAAACAACAGTGACTGCTGGGATGCTCTGTTTTGAAATAATCTGTAAATCAGGAGCAGAGCAGACTCACCCACATCTTTCAGCCTCTTTCCAAGATACATCAGTCTTCCATGACCGGCACATCAGATGAGTCGACAACATAATGACCTCTCCATGCTCTGGCAGTCTGAACCCCAGAAGGGATGAGGGCAGCCTGAGCATCTCAGACAGGAACAAACCAGTGACTAATCTTTCAAATGTACAGGCCATGATCCTGAACCCACTAGCATTATCAGCAACTTTCCCAGTGTGGGATTCATCCCACCAGATGTTGGCATCTGTGCTGCAGGACCTGCAATCAGTGTGCCTGTACCATCAGCAGAGAGGAAAACAGCACATGTGAGGCACAACTTACCTCGTGTCTCACAACTTATCTCATGCTGAAGCCCACGTCTGAAACAGGTGAGGAGGATAATCCCTAGCAGTGCTTTGTTCTGTTCGTTGACTGTGCAGGGGGACAGTGAGGCCCAGCTCTGACAGAGAGGAGTACTTTGTACCCATCTAGAGTTAGGTGGGCTGAGTGTGAACCCCTGTGACTGTGACAGGCTTCTGATAACTCCCTAACAATAAATATGGGTCACTAAATCAATACATATATCCTCAGCCTGCAAGGATCAGCCTTCAAAGGGTGGTGATCATTTTTGCACACACACATTGCAGTGACTCCTTCGAAAAGTCACTCTTACCTACCAATGACTGTGTCACAATGCAGGGAGACCGTCCTGCTTCACACAAGTGACACAGACTGAAAGTTCTGCTGCCCTCAGGTAAGACAGCAAACACCTGTCGGCGTTGCTGGACCAGAGACCACAGAGACCACTGTGTATACATGCTATACCATGTATATTGTTGATGGACCAGAGACACAGGATATACACAGAGTCATTGCTCTGTTCAGGCCAAGGAGAAAGAAGATAAAGAGCCTTTCATTTAACTACCCTGAACTTGAGACACATGGAATCATGCTCCCAAATTTGAATTCTCAAGAGCACAAGCAAGATTTGTTATTCTACCCTAAAAATAAGAACACACTGCAACAGAAATGTACGTCCTTTATTAACAACTTTTCAAAATAAATCTGAAGAAAAAAAGTCTTTGGTGACACTATCTATAAAAACAACCTATCTTAGATGGTAAACCTATGATGTTATACAGGTTAATGAAGTAAACCAAATTATATGGCTTTTTAATTTCTCATTCTCTCTTTTTCTCTCACTCACACATTTGCTTTAGGTTTAATTGCACCATGTTGTCAATAGTCAAACAAAGAGGGAGAAACACTTTAAAAAAGATGTGGCAGCACTATGAAAACATTGGTAATGCATTAGAAAATTTTTCTCAAAAATGTACATTTTATACAAAATAAGATTGTATTTTTGTTTTCTTTTTTGCTTTACATTTGCCATCCTAAGAATTCCCATTTCAGGTTTCCATTCTCATAATCCAAACACTATACATATTTTCTCTCAAAATAAATATACAGAATTATGTACAAGGTCACAAGGCCCATTGGATCATCACTAATCCACTGTGAAATAGTCACTAAAAACATCATGAAAGAGTGGGAGGGAGCATCTCAAAGCATCTGATGAATCCCATAACCCCCCCATCCCTAAATTAACCCCTGCCTAATTTAACTCCCCCTAATTTAACTCCAACCTAAAAAATGTGTGTGAAGACGATTAAAATAGTGGTATAAAGGCCAGCTTGACTTAGTTTTAAACAAGGGTGAGATGTACAGAATTTTGGAAGATGCAGTTTTATTTCCAGCAGACACCAGCTAAGACCCTGCACAGGGCAGGTCCCTTCTTGGAAGACCACAGGTCCGTCCCATGAAGTCCTGCTAATGCCCAGGGAAATGGCTGTGTCAGGCTGATGCCCTTGAAGGCCACATTTCCAGGGCAGACATCAGAGCCTGCCTGGAAAAAAAAAAAAAAAAAAAAAAAGAGCAGACTACCAATCCATGCTTTGCTGTAAGAGGATGTTTAACTGGAGGAATTAATAAATCATTGTCAATTGATACAGACGTTATGACAAACGCCGAGTAGTCTTTTAGTAAGGGGGGAGTCTGAAAGAGGAGGACACAGCATTTTACATTGGGCATGTGAAGATTTAAAAAAAACCCCTCCATCTAGCTGTTTCTTTCATTGCTTCAGTGTCAAATGGTGACTTCCATTCTCCAAATAACATCTTTTGGTAAATGAGCTATTTTAAAAGGCGCTCACTGGTGAAAGATTAATTTCTTTGTCAAAATTTGCTCTAAAAGAGAAACTGCAATCTGAAATTGATCAAATCCATTATGTTTTCCAATGGAAAAGACCAAAGCTCTCGATAGCCATGCATTAGCACATGAGTGTGTTCACCATGAAATTATTACAAAGCTTAAACATTCACATCTAAAAAAAGGTATGGTAATAATTAGAGGTTTTCACAAAATAGAAAGAGGGCAAATAAAATCTTGTGCAGGTCCAAGGGACTGCAAGAAGCGCCAGGCACTTTCTATCTTGGAAGTTTGCCCCTATTTTTTGTTGCGTTTTTCTCATGAAACCTTCTTCCTGCAGCAGATCTTATTCAAATTATAACTGGGAAGGGTTTCTTTCTCTCTCTTTTTTTTTCCCTTTAATAAATTCAATTAAAAATTAATCAGTTCTCCCAAATTCTAATCCCTACTTTTATTCTTTTTTAATGGCATGGATCTATTCACATTCATCCACCCATCTCACCCCTGATTAAATTAAGGTCAGCAACCTTTACAAAAGGCCACATGCGTAACACTCAGTCAAGTCATCAGGCATTCAAGTACCTGGAAAGTAAAGGCTAACATAGCCTGCTGTTAATGAAAAATAATAACAGAAAAAAACCTACAAAAGGAGCAACAAGGAGTGAACCTTGTTTCAGCACCATCTGAATTGGGAGGGGAGAAAAAAACAGAATGAAGAACATTAACTTGCACCTGGGACATGACAAAAGGGTGATTTCAATCACTACAGAAACAACACAACTCTGTCCAACACAGGTACACGCACGAGGCTCTGCCTGCTGTCCTTAGGAGCGCTGGCCAAGACCACTTACACATGGAGTGTAACAGAACGAGTCTCTAAACTGGATCTGTTTCCAGCTCTTCCCCTGGGTCCCCCGCCAGTGGACACGGAGACCCGGTGGCTGTTCTCCAGACTGGCCCTGAGGCACATTCTTTCCAGGCAGGACGACTATGCCAGGGTAACTACTGCACAGAGAAATGCTCCTACCTCTCCGCATCCCTTCTGGAGCTAAGCCTTCCATTGTTTCTTGTTTAATTAGCAATCTGTAAACAGAAGGGACCTCAAATCACACCGAGAGTGAGCTTTAGCATAGTCTATTTCAGCCACCCCAAAATGTGACGATAACAGAATGTCAAACAGCCTGAAAGCTTGGCCTGACTCACTGCACTCCGAAAATGATTAGTTTCCCCTTTTCTAACTAAAACCTCAATCCACGTGCCCCCAAATGGCATTAACTAAAACCCAAGCAGAATTGCAATTCTTGGTTTTGTAAGGTCCCCTCTTTCCTTTTCCCTCTCCCTGGCCCCTCTTGCTGGCTACAGACCAGTGACTGCTTCCCAGAGCTGCAGATGCTCTTGCGGACATGGCTGCATGCCCACCTGCACATGGGACACGAGCCCTGCCGACCTCATCCAATGTTTGGCACATTCTCCAAAAAACAAGTCTAAGGAGAAGGTCTATTCCAGTCATCGAAAGAGCTAACTGATCTCCTAGAGGAAAAGCGTTCATGGGAGCCACTGAGCCATTCACTCTGGAAAATCAAACCACTGGATTTTACCTTCCCCTGCAGACCAGCAAACACAGACCTCAGAGCACCGGGAAGTGAGGTTCAGGGTCTTACGACAAGAGGCCAGCTGAATTAGCAGCTCACCCTACACAGACTGGAGTATATCCTGCTCCCTTTCCCTCCCTGGCCCTGCCCAACTAACTGCTGCCTCTTTACACTTCTCTCCACATACTGATTTAACTCTCTAAAATGGCATTAGAAAAAAACCAATAAATCACTGGGCAGTTTTCCATGAGTGTAGAGAGTTAAATGGGTTCACAGAAACATTTGGTGAAGGCAGCAGAAGGTATCAGGTGAGACTTCATGGCCAGGGACTGGGAGAGCAACAGAAGTGATGGGAAAAGCGGCACCTCTTCCTTTCAGCAGCGTTAAGTCACTAGCTGCAGTCCCACATGTTTTGGCAGATTCCTTTGAAGATTTGGTTCAGATTTACAATGGCATGTAGTGATAGGACAAGGGGTAATGGTTTTAAACTGGAAGAGGGCAGGTTTAGATCAGATATTAGGAAGAAATTCTTTACTGTGAGGATGGTGAGGCACTGGAACAGATTGCCCACAGCAGATGTGGATGCCCCATCCCTGGAGGTGTTCAAGGTCAGGTTGGATGGGGCTCTGAGCAACCTGGTCTAGTGGAAGATGTCCCTGCTCATGGCAGGGGGGTTGGAACTACATGATCTTTTCCAACCCAAACCATTCTATGATTCTAACACAAAATGTCAGGAAGCTGATGTTCCTGCCCTAACTCGCTGTGCTCTGTTCAAATATTGCAATACATACGCAAAGCAAAGCACTCTCTGCAAGTCTTTACATGTCAAGTTGCATACAAACATTTAGCAATGTGCACTTTGCACTTTTAAAGCAACTTTCCATTTAGGGATTGTGATCTTAACAGCAACAGAAACTACTTAAGGTTCACAGCATTCTCTCTACAACCAGTAGCTATTACTTTTACAAAGGTGGAAACTGAGGCATGCCCTGGTTATGGGAGTTGCTTAAAGCTGCATATTAAATTGGTGCCTGAGCCTGAATGAAATCGGTGAAAATTCTGGTCCAACTACTCTTCATCCCTGCTACCAGATTGCCTGTTTACAAAGGAATGAGGTATAGAAAGGCTTGCTGGTCTTCTGGGCATCGGCACTAAAACCTCTTGCTGTGACTTTAACAGAGCTCCTGGGAGTAGTGATAGTTACAGAGCACCCCAAATGCACCCCACCAAAATGTGAAGTTCAAAACATTTTTAAAGTGCTTATTTTCTAATCAAATTGGAATGGCATCTTCCTGACCCAAATGACTGCTTTTGTTTTCATACTTCAATGTAAAGAAACATATAAATACGCAAAGAACTACAGAGAAATAAACAACTGGAATATTTCAATTTAAAAATACCTATATTTGAAATGCTAAAACCATTTTGGAGCGTGAGCAGCACTGGTATTTCAGGGACAGCTTTTTTGTGTGAGTTACCTTGCTCCAAGTATACCTGGGAGTACCCACTGCTGCCAGTAACCAGTGTCTGACCATACACTGTACTTCAGGTGTCAGACCTCCAAGAGGGCATTTCTCCACATATTTGCACTTCCAGAAAAAAAAAAAAAAAGAAAACAGGAAAAGAGAAGGAGAAGCCCATGCTTTGATTTCAAATAAACCAGTTTGTTACAGGCCAAATTCCTGCACTGCAAGCAGTAACACACTTTCTTGTTTTCTGTCAACACCCTTTTTGCCCTCAGAAAAAAGCTACTTCTAGAAGTTCAGCTGCCACGGCCAAGTGGCACCGCTGCCCCCAGCAGCAGGGACTTGCACTGGCTCTGGGTGTCCCACATGACCATGACAACAGCTGGCCATGCTGACTGTCCCTGGGGGCTCAGCCACCCACGGGCAGGGACACTCTGGATGCGCCTCTCCGACCACAATACACACAGCCGGCACTGCAGCCCTGCCGCGCACACGTCCCTGCGCTCCATGTCACTGGTTTGCTCCTCCATAATAATGCTCCCCTCTCCCTTGATCGTCTTTAAAAATGGGGTCCTCAACCAGAATGATTTACCCTCTCCTCTGGTTGCTTGGGGGTTCTCCAGTTTTCCATGTGTCCAAAGGAGTTTAGCCGCAGTGGCCGCTACTGGCTTGGGGAAAACAGGAAAAGAATTAAAAAGTCAGCAGTAAATGAGAAATAATACTTCGGTTCTGTCCTGCTTGTGCTCAGTTTGTTTCTGAACCTGATGCATTTTCTCCCCATTAGATTCCAGCGTTTAACTGTGCAGGGGAAAAGGAATGAAAATTGCATTGACAATCAAATGCATGAAAGAAAGAAATGGCAGCTCTGAAATATTCACAACCAACACAATTTTGATTAAAGAAAGAACTCTGTTTTTAATAGGTTTTTTTTTTTTTTGATCATTAAAAAAGTTTAAACCTGCATAGCAATCATTTCAAAAATAATTATTTAATGTTCCATAATGAAACTGTACACGACCTAGTCTCAGTGACAGCAGCCTGCCGGGCGGGTCGGCGCGGTCCGGAGCGAGCAGCGCGCCCCGGAGCCAGGATGCCACGTGCGGGGTCGGGCGCTTGCTGTCGGCGGCACAGTCTGGCGGGGGGCGGCTCGGCCCCCTCAGCAGCGCTCCTCAGAGTCGTTCAATGTCTCGGTACTTCTTCCTCAGGATGGAGACCTGGTCTTTGAAGAGGACAGGGTCGAGCCTCATCTGCGAGTGGATCAGCGGCATATAGCCAAACCAGCTGGCGAAAGTGTTCATGCAGCTCTGCCGCTGGGCGAAGTGGTCGGGGTCGGCCCAGCGTGAGGCCCGGGATGCCTGCGGAGAGGAGAGCAGAGATCAGACATGGGCCCAAGTACAAGAGGATGGCAGGAAGGGCAGGCGCCGTGGCCAGGCTGACACCATGGTGCCGAGCCGTGCTGGAGCAGGAGCATGTGACTCTGTGCAGCGAAATCCGCTTGGAGGGTTCAAACAGGGGAAAGGGCACCCTGCCCACAGCAGAGCCAGCGGTGGTGAGCCACACACCCCCCACTTTCCAAACAGAGCAGAGGGTAGTGCAGCATGATGACCAGAGCTCAAGCACGAGCCAGCCTGATGTTGAGCATCACGTCCATGAGCAGACCTTCCAGAGCTCATCGCACTCTATTTCACCCCATCTCTAAATTCTTCTTTCTTTCAAACCCTCCAGTTACTTCAGAGATAGAACATGTTCTTAAAAACCACTAGAAAAGACAAGAAGGCCACTGCTTTCCAGCAGAGGAGCACACCCAAGCCCAGGCCAGCTGCTGCTCATGGTCTTCAGTCACAGGAGGAAAACAATTATTACAGTTTCTGAGGGTCAAAACTGCACGTCTGCAGTCCAGATCTGCAGAAATTTATACACAAGTAATTTCAACCAGCTTTTAACTGAGCTCAGCAGAAAGCCCTTATGTGCCCGGCATTACTCATGTGTGCAGACATCCTGCAGTGAAAAGCAGGGTGCTTCCAGGAATCCCACTGGCCAAGGCCAGCGCATCAGACAGTACTGCCTCACGGACAAAGAAAATTAACTGAAGTTTCACACTACATCAAGTTAAACTCTGACCCAAGGAAAAGACCCAAGGTCTTTGACTGCATACATGCAAAATATTGTGTCCTGATTTTCAAAAGCTTAGGGCAGCTGTAATCCTTGTGGAAGTCCACTGAAACTCAGCAGCTCTAGGAAAAAAAACGCCCTAATGGCTTTAAAGATGCTGTTATTCTTCATCTGTACCTAAAGAACATTTATAAACATAATAAAACTATTATTTAAGATAAAGTATGAATGCTGAGAACCTAAGAGGTTTTTTGGTGCCACTTCCCATGCACGTCTCTATAGCATTTATGGTTCCACTATAGTTTAAAAACAAATACAAATTCATAAAGTCAAAGGATGTAAATTAAAACATGAAGAAACAGATAAAGTCAAGGACTTGCCAAATGACTGTGGTATCAAACTTGATCTTTGTCCAAGGCCTGTCCAGTTTAGCTCAAGTGGAAGGTTATAATGTGCATTGATTACAGACTCCTGATTATACCGAGCCAGTAAAGAGCAAGTAAAAGCTTGTTGCTGCAGGATTATAGCAGACATTTTGGCCATTAACAGTGAATTTCCATATGACTATTAATCTCTGTCACAACACTGAGGTTATGTTAATTTTTTATTTGTCTTTCAAGGAATTATGAACATGGTCCATTACATTTCCCAAAGCTGCAGGAACAACTTGTCTTTAGGAGAGAGTTATAGTTCATGGCTGACTCGAGTCACCCACGCTGCAGGATGAAAAATGAATGTTCAGGCTTTGCCAAACAGCCAAAGCACAGCCCTGTGGAGAGGTGAAGCTGAAACTGGAAGCAATAGGTACTTTCTGGATGGCACCTTCTGGTTTGCAGAAGGTCTCCTGGGCACCCAAATGAGTCAGAATTGCTGAATGCTACCTATAGCTCAGGTGAAAGTGCCATGACATACAGATAAGGGAGTTCACAAACTGTCATGGCCACTCCCCAGTCAAAGATTCAGCTAATGACAATAGGAAGACACGTGAGGGGAAAATAGAGGGCTCCTTATTTCTCCTGCCCCCCTAGTAATCATGGCACTGTTTTCAACGAGAATCACAGACACCGGGGCAGCACAGATGGGAGGCTGTTCAAGACGTGAAGGTTTTGCAGGACTTCCTATTCCTCCCATTGCTCTCACACAGGGTAGGAGGACAAGAGCCCCCAGGTTACCATGTATCCCTGTTACTAGAGGTATTTCCATTTCTGCAAAGACAGAGGGTTTATCCAGTAACTGGAAGAGGATCTAAAGCAAGCATTTCATGGCTGCTAGCGAGTGATGGCATGACTGTGGGACAAACATCGCTTACATATCACAAATTACCTCTGTTGTGACAGTCCAATGTCAGTGCTTGAACCATACTATATAATATAAAGTAGCACAGGGACAGCCTGGTACTTTATATTAATTAATAATAATAAAAAAAAGAAAACCTTTCTAGAATTTACTTCTGCTTCTAGTATTCCATGGCTAGGTCTTAGGTCTAGAACATTTAATTAGAAAACTAGAGTTTAACTGAAATTCAGTCACCACAATCGTCAGGAGTTTGGAATCACAGAATATAACACTGTGTGAGAAAACTGTGAAGGAAAGCAGCATCCACAGTAGATGTTTGCCTTTTTTTCCTTTTGTCTCATTATAATAAGCATATCTGCAGTCTATTTACAGTTCTGCTAAAATAAAAATAGCAAAAAAAATTGAACGGAATTGTATCACTTTGTAAGTCTAACTCTGAAGCAAAACTGTTATATTATCAGTGCATCCCAATTGTTAAAATATGCTGTGAATACATACCTGTCCCATCATGGTCTCCTTATACTGTTTTTTCTGTGTTACTTTGATTGGAGGCAATTTTGTCACAGCTGACACCAAAAAATTCATTAGAATGTCCTCACAATTGGCCAGTTGGTCCACCATATTCTTTAGGCTGGCAGGCAGGTAATGAGTGTACAGGTAGTGATAATATCTGGAAACCAACAGCAGAGTTATTAATACAAGTCATTGGGCTTTCAGGTACCACAAGCTCCAAGAAATTTCTATCTCAGACACAACTTTTTCTAGCCAACTCCCAACATACCACTTCCCTTCTTTGGTCTCATCCTCCAACAAGAAGGGAAAACAAATCAGCTTCTCATCAAGACAGCGTTCATGGAGAAACAGAACATACACCTTTTTTGTAACTGGGTTGAAAGAAACAATGCAGACCTAAGTATTAGGATAAAGGACAAGCAGGAAAGAGAGCCCCACATTGCTGTAATGTGACGGGCAACACTGATGAATTCATCCTTTTCCTTCCAAACCGTTCAGTTGGAAAGAACTCTAGTAAAAGTGCCCTACTACTGTTCTTACTGTTGAAATCATTCTCCTTTGGGCCTATGCCATCCCCTATGGCCTGTCTTCTCATTTGTAGGGATGTGGATTAGATACTCCAAAATTTTCTGACTTTTTCCTAAAATCTAGAGAAGACTCTGGTCTGATGAAATCCTAACAACAGGGGGTTTCTCCAACATGCTGCAATATGCTGAGCTGTGATGTGTCCACTGTACTTTGTTTCTAGAGTAGCCAGAAGACTTTTGCAGTCTGCAGCTGTCAGCCAACACATACCCAGAGCTGGTCTGGAAGTAACCTCCTTTCTGCTACGCTACAGGCCATTCAGCTGAGCATCTTAATGAATTCGGGAACTCTTTGAAGTGTGTAATTCCTGATGTTAAAAAGAGCAGTCCGACTGCCTCAAAACACAAGTGACTTCAAAGAGACCCAACAAGCGCAATAATGATTACCAGATCCCCAGAGCTAAACCAAGAACTTAAATTATTACCCCATAAAAAGTAGACCCACTTATTATCTTTCCATTTTTGACCCTCCCCAGAAGAATGTTTTTCACACCCCACCCCCCACTCCCCTCTTTACTATTTAGTTTCATTCAGAAGGGGGACAGCAGATGCTCCAGGTTCTTACTTGTGGTAAATAGCAGCTCCTGTCAATACCATGGAATAGTCATTAGTCCATTTGGAGGTATACCCCCACCTCTCCTTAGTGTTGTCCCAGAAGTGACTGCGAGCAGGGTACCCTACGATCCTCTCTGGAAAGCTCTGCCAAACTGTAAAGGCAAAATCCACCTGTGGACAAAGGCACAGACCAAATGAACACCGAAACGGTTTCAACAAATGTCAACAAAACAAAACATTACCTTGCCACTAATTCACAATTCAGAATCTTGGAACTGTTGCAAAACATTAATTCTATGTATTCATCAGTAAATTAAACTGACTGCTTGACATTTTGCCCTATAATTATGCACATTTTAATGGTTCCTGTTAAAGGGAGTCTAGAGCATCACAGCGTTACATTAACATTTTCAAACTTGCCCTTTACATATCAAACCTTTTCAAGTTATAGAAAGAATGGGTGTAGGTGCATGTATTTATACTTCAGTGCAGTACCGAGAGGTAACAGCCATGTGAGAAACTGAAACTTTTGCACGTCTTTGTGCATCTCACCTACCATTTCAGCACTGTTAACACGAAGCTTGGAAAACCAGGAGTCAAACACTTTAAATTGTAAAGGTGGCTTAGCAAGATTAAAACAGGCAGTTAGTGAGGAGTCCATTTATATCTGTCATCTGTTTTGAGTGTTCTGAAGACCATGCTGGTCACACCTTTAAGACTGTTTACATGATCGAAAAGGTTCAACATAATTGCTTAATAAAGAGAAAGATAAGATTCCCATTTAGTTAAATGGCATCAGGAGCCTAAACTTTAAGAAAAATGTTTTCTACTGTAAGAGCCACAAGAGGATGTCAAATGCTGCTAATGGTGTTTTTCTATTATGTTGTCTTGTTGTAACTATTTCCATAACTCAAATCTCTGAGAATTGAGAAGTGACAGGACACTGCTACTCTAAGATCCCACCAACAAACCCTGGTTTGTTTTCCAAACTAGGAAAACCCTAGTTTGTTTTCCTAGTTTTCCAAACTAGGAAAGGGATGACTGGGATAGTTCGTAATAGTCTTGTCAGCATTATATTTGAAATGAATTTCGTAACTACAATGAAAAGTTGGCTGGCAGTCCCTCCACTTCAGCTTAGATTTGGAGCTCAAGCTAGAACAAAATTATTTTAAAATGAGATAAAGATGATTCCAATTGTCCTAGTCAAACCCAAGAAAACGAGAGCTTTGCTTCTGCACTGCACATTGGGTTGCTCCAGTACCAGAGGGACCTAAAACCTTGCTCAAAAATGTTTGAAAAGCCTTCTAAGAGCACAGCCAAAGTCAAGGGTGTAGAGGTTAGATAAAAAATAGCTGCTTTGAGAACAGTCCAATTTCGTGTTGATTACTGTCAGACTTCTCACATTTACAAGTGTTTTTATGAAACAGAAAAGTCACACATGGACTGGAACACAAAGTTAGGGACTGGATATTTTCTTTAAAGTTGTTTCAAGGAATCTGAGGCCAACGAGAAAGACAATGTGCACAAACCAGTTACCGTTGTGATAGTTCTGATCTCATCCAAATCAATACCACATGAAAGAACTAAAGAGTTTTTTTTCTCTACAAAGGCCTCTCCCATAAAACGTGACATCTGTTTTCTTTAGAGAAGTCTGAGAATCTCAAACTAAATAAATAATAAAGCTTCTGCACTCAGTGGCCTCTCTTGTGCTTTCAACTATCTGCCCTTGTATCAGGGAGACACACTAAAGCAACCACCCTAAGACAAAACTCCCTTTATTGAAAAAATCCCTCAGTTCTCTATATAATTTCTAGCAGCATTGCCACTCTCAGCTGATCAGCAGGAAAATCCATCCAAGCTGCAAGTCTCTTAAACCTCCAGATCAGTGACCCATGCTGATTTCAAATCACATCCCACGCACACATCCCTCTGCGCATGTGGAACAGCTCCCGTCACAGAGCAATTACGCGCTGTTCCATTGTGGACGGAAAACCTTTACTACCCCAGGGCTGGACAGTCCAGAGGATGTGCCTGGTGACTGCTCCTTTCAATGAGAATGTGATTGCGTGTGACCACATTCCTAAATTGCTTTCTCTGGGCCTTGAAGCTTTGCCAGAACAGCCACCCATGAGCAGCTAGTTTCAAGGGAAATGTCACACCACATCTGCAGAAGTGGTACTGTGGGGGAACTGAAGCAATGGAGGCCCACTAGCTCTTCACGGAGAGCCATCAAGGAGAGCTAGGTGACCCTGGCACCCTGGCAGAGACACGCTGAAGCTGCAAGGTGGGTGCTGGCAAGAGCTGCCAGCTGGTTCTGCCTGCAGCACAGGGGCCATGGGGCTCATAGAGCAAACAGCCACTGCACAAACACACAGGATCAACTGCAAGTTGCTCACAGGAGGGAAGAAGCCACAAAGAAACATGTATGTTGTCTCACACAACAACAAATATTTGCATTTCAGAATGTTTAGAGTAAAACACAGTCAAGATGAATGAGGAACACTATTTATTTACTTCATGTGTTCCAGAAGCTTAAATGACGCCGAAGTTTGGATGACGAATAAATATCAGCTAAAACAAAACAAAGCTCCAAATCCTCATGGAATTCACAGGTTGGATTGCTGTAAATACCAGTGCAATGAAGTCCCTGAGAGGTCTTACTATGGACCCCAAGGCAGCTGAGATGGGACCTGTCATCCTGAGCAACAACCTCCTTTAGGAACTCCAGCTCTAGGAGAAATGTCTTTTATTGGGCTGTGTAGGACTTTGCACACAAGTGCTTTGGCAGCAGTCATATTCTTCCTTATCTAGCAGAAACTATCAAGGTGTAACCTTGGCATGAAATAGGTTCAATGTCAACTATTTCTTCCATTTGAGAAGAAAAAGAGGGCTACTGTGGCTCTTTCTGGAACAGTCTAACCGCAGCACAACATCCGTACAGGAAAGACGAGCAGTTGCAATCTCATCCATTTAGAACAAATGCAGTAACATCTTAGGGTATATAGCAGTGACTGAAGATTAATGTTACGCATTTCTTCACTGATATATAAGTAGTGGTGGCATCTCCACCACTGACAAAAATGCATTTTTATAAAGGTGAAGGGGGGAGAAGGGAATGGCCATGAACATGGGGGAAAAGAGGGAAAACAAAAGAAAATCGAGTTTTTCAAGCTATTCCCTGGCCATCATTAATAATGTATTTCCCAAATATTGCACTCTATATAAACTGTCATCAGTTTCCCTTGTGGTTCTCAGGAAGAGGTTCTAGAAATCAATACTCATCCCAGTTGTAAAAATTGGTTTTCTACAGTATTTTTCTTTTCTTAGTGCTATCTTGCTCTTGGCACAAACACTCGAGCACCTAAACTAGCAAAGACCTCCAATTTTATGGGCCGACACAATGGTGAAAAAACATCCCTCAATGAAATCCTGCATTAGGGTGGCACTGCTGTCTTTTAGAGCGATAGCAGTCCCCTGCTGCTGACAACCCTTCCTTCTCCACCTACACCCTACTGATAATGTAGGGAGGGGGGAAGCTACCCCAATCAGAAAAGTGAGAACAGAATATTAAAGCCGACTCCTCTTGGCTGCCTACACCCGCCTGCAGCTATGTTACTAAAATAATAAAGAACGGAAGAACCATATGCTAATGATGAGCCAATTAACCGGGGCGAAAAGCTCCTCTGATGGCAGGCAGTGGCAGCGCTGCTGAAACAAGTGCAACACGTTAAATTTGAGGAGTGTGGCAGGAAATCTTATAACATTTGCTCACTGGCAAAGCCCAGAGAAGCGCGTATCTGCTGTGCTCAGGCTGAGCCCAGGAGCCAAGCAGGCTCCCAGCATGACAGAGACCCTTACCTCAGTGGTTGAAAGCACGGTGTCCTCATCCAGGCTTAGCACTGCATCTGTCACTATGTTGTCGTAGGGCAGGAAGCGACTGCTCATAACCTGTGGGTATCCAAGGCAGGAAGGGGAAGAAATAAAAATCACTTGAAGTACTCTGTTCCAAGGTAAATACTCCATTTTATTCCTCACTCTTATTTCCTCTTGTCTGAGGTACATGGCATATTTCTGTCTGATGGAAAGGACCCTTCAGCTCAAGAGTGAAAGAGTGTCATTTTTCTCACCCCAGCAGTCAGCCTACACCTTCTATCTGAGCAGTAATTTCCGGAAAGACCTCCCTCTTTGGAGCAGGGTGCTTCCCTTTTGTGACAAACTGCAATGGTCTGTACTGAGAATTAGATGTACCTACAGCTTCTTTGGAGAGGACATTTTCCCTGGTAGCTAAGACTGTCCTTCTGTTCTCCTATGGAGTGTGAGGATCAAAGATAGTGAACACTGAGAAGGACTTTGCAGCATTCATAAGGCTACGCAGCTGGGAAACCAAGCAGCCCAGACTGTGTGTGAAGGATGTTATGGTACCAGGATGGTGCAACATTCCATGTCAAAAAAGGAGAATATGCTATAGAACGTATGTATCAATTGAGTTTCAATTGCATCAAGAATTATATAGATATTGTAGCTTTTTAAAAAGTCACATTTTAAGTGACCTTCCAGTACCTGAATGGAGCCCACAAGAAAGATGGAGTGACAGGACAAGAGGGAATGGCTTCAAACAGACAGAAAGTTTAGATTAGATATTAGGAAAAATTCTTTGCTGTGAGGGTAGTGAGGCACTGAAACAGCTTGCCCAGAGAAGCTGTAGATGCCCCATCCTGGAGGTGTTCAAGGCCAGGCTGCATGGAGCACTGAGAAACCTGGTCTAGTGTGGGAGGTGTCCCTTCCAACCCAAACCATTCTATATATATAAAACCTATATGCAGAATAAGCTTTTGAAAGATATGCAGCACAGTCCTCAAAGTAACAGGATATAGATGGGAAAGCTGGATCAAAAAGATAACAACAAAAAATGAAAATCTATATGGTTTCTTTAACAGACTAATTAGCACCTTTGGAAAACTGATGTAAAAAGGACACAACACGATTTGTTTCCCTCATTTGCTAGGAAAAATAGTCTGGATAGTTACTAGACTTCTTTTCAAATTCATTATGCCAAAAAAACACTACAAAAGTCAAGCCCAGTAAAAGGAAACCACTGTATGGAAACAGGGACATGGAGGAGTTTTACACATCTCTCATAATGGACATTGTCAGTGCTGCATTCCCTGCAGCGTGTTTGGGAGCAAGTTTTCAGAATCTATGCCTTGACTCAGAGAAAGCTCTGAATCCATAATCAGGATGTTCATGATGTCTGTCTGGAAAGTATCTCTTCATTTCTATATGGCCTCGTTCTGGGGAGGCAGTGGCTGGTACAAGAAGTGATCTGGCTGAGGTTGATGGTTTTGTTTTGCTTACACTAAGGCAAGGCAGAGCAAACAGCTGGCAGGAGACCTGCGTTCTCACCCCGATCTTTTACAGACCATGTGAAATTTTCAAATAGTGCAACAGTCGGGACTAGCCATGTATTTGTTTCATAGCTAAAGCTACCTTTTGTAAAACGGGTGTGATAATATTTCTTGATTTCATGGGGAAGAGTTAAGGTTAGGTAAAGGCAGACCTCTGTGATCACCTGCACCGAGTAATGCGCCTGCCAGTATGTTTCAGTTAAGTCTGGAGATGAAAAGCAGTTCCTTTATGAAACCTTTGAACTGCACTGCTCTGGCTCTGCAAACTTTGTCCAAACAAACAGCTTTCCACGCACAAAGGCATTTGGCAAACATTGGGATATTAGAGGGAAGAGACTGTCCAGTATAAACACACCTTTGTGTACTCAGGAGACTCATTTGTAATCTAAACAGCGCTTGGGGCCAATTTCTACAAACACTGTAGAACAGGTCAGAGATTTTCTCCTCTATCTCATCTCTGCAAGTTTTACAAAAAGAAAATTAAAAAATCCCAGAATAATCAAAAGGTTCAGAAATCACTATAGCCTTTCTTGGCCCTGCAGCACTCTCCTGATACTGTTTACACAGCTAGCTAAGGTGAGAGCCTTTAGCGGCCAACCTTGCAGGGCTCCCTCTCTCCCCTTGTTAAAGTGACGGGGGAAAGGCCAAAGAGAGGATTATAAATTCAAAGTAGGATTGTACAGCCAAAGCAACTAAAAGTTTCCTTTGCCAATGCAGAGCTCAAGAGCCAGCTGACAGAGAGGACCAGCCCAAATCTGTTGCAGAGTCTAGAGGCAAGTTTTGCTTCTCTCACTGTAAAGGAATCATCCATGTCAGTGTGGATTTTAAAAACCCATTCTTTTCCCATCTGATGCTGTCAGTTTTGACTTTGTGAAAGCACAAACAAACTTGTGTGGCACAGCAAGAGATGATGTGGTGATTTTGCTCCCACACAAATGTTCAATGTCCCTTGTCCCTTCCTTTTTTTTTTTGATGGTGGGATCCCATCACTGGCAGCAATACCCCACAAGACCGTAAGAAAAGGCACTTCTCAAAGGCTAGTTCTCATCTTCTGTGAGCACAGGGTCCATGCATGAAACACAAATCTGTGGCCAAGCTGGTACAAAAGGCTAAGGAATAGGAAGGAGTTGCCACACAGTTGGGAACTACAAAGCTTTCACCAAAGCAGCCAGAAGAATATATTCTTTTCTCATTGGAGAATATAGGCAGCATTGTACTATGCTTCCCTCCACCTACCTTGCTCTCTCCTTCAATGACTATGACAGGCACAGAAGTGGCAGGCCAGCGGTGTTTGGCTGGGAGAGGTTTATCACAATTCCATAAAACAATAATCTGAAAGAGAGTATTGGACCATGATCAGAGACCTTGGTGACAATGCAGTCCAAACACTAAGGTCTCAGATCTCCAGACAGACATGTTAAATTCAAGTTAGGAGTTTCAAAACAAAAAGCAATGATACAAATATATATAAAAGTAACACTTCCTACAGTAATTTCACCCAACCTGACTACTTACAATATACATCCTCTCAGGCAAATATAGACTGGACAGGAACTCGGGAAGCCTCTGTTTTGGCCAGGTCGTATGGATGTCACTGATTTACTTTGGCTCTCATTAAAGGCAAAACCACTTGTGACACTCCACTGCAAGAGGGTGCTCCTACTGAACTCCCCAGGGTTTCTTTTAGAAAAGCCAAAATTCCAGCACTGGTAAGACTAAGAGCCACAGTGGGAGGAAGGAAGATTACACAGTAGCTCTTGAGGCACAGACATCCTTCTGCAGTTTGCAGCACACACAGTGTTGATCTTTAAAGTGCAGTCATTATTTTACCTGTCTCATGTAACAAAGGGGTTTAATTACTATCTCTATTCCATTCCCATTATACTCAGAATTTTTGTTTCCCATGCATGTAGGTCGCTGACAGTAGAAATCTCGGAGGAAAGAAACACCAGAATTGAAACAGGGGGTTGAAACAGGGCTGAGTCACCAGGCTCTTCACTCCTGGCAGGGTGGTTTTTCTCCATTGTGACTGACAGCCAAACAGCCCTGCTTACCTGTGCACAGTACTGGGACTTGGCTACAGCAACCAGGAGTTTCAGCACAGGCTGAGATTGGGAAACCAGGGGAGTTACTGCGTGGATAACGGCAGTGAATGTGGAAAGAGGCTTCAGACCTGAAGTGAAGAGATACATACGTGTTCAGTAAAGACAAAACCGACCCAGGTAGTACAGATTAAAGGACTCCAGAGATAGAAAAAACAATCTGCACTTCATGTAAACTTTGCTGTGTTTTTTAGGCCACATCCCTTTACCTCAGATACTAGGATACCAGATGAGGATAACACACTTCCCGTTAACTCCCATACCCTCTGAAATACCTGACTCCAAGACAATTACTGCCTTTTCTTACTCACTATTTCCAAAGATGTCCTGCGATCTCTTTCTTCCATCCAGTTTGTCCCACAGATAATACTGACATCTAGTTTGTTCAGTCAAATGTCCTTCTTGACCCAGGCTCTGTTTTGCTGCCTGGCTCTGGATGCTCAGTGTTTTCTACAGACTATCTCCACAACTTCCAGAAGCTTGTTCAGTTTCCTCAGTTCCATTAGAGTCTCTGTCAGATTTTTGCTCTTTCTGGCTTGATTCCCATCCACATGCATCTTCAATTACCTCCTCAGCTGATAATTCTGCTTGC
This sequence comes from Pseudotriccus pelzelni, assembly GCA_035584735.1. Classification (NCBI taxonomy): domain Eukaryota; kingdom Metazoa; phylum Chordata; class Aves; order Passeriformes; family Tyrannidae; genus Pseudotriccus; species Pseudotriccus pelzelni. Next base: position 136,897,653 of record JAWMRA010000078.1, read on the forward strand.
ATCCTTGCCTTCCATTCTGATATTTTTGTCTCGCTATGATTTCCTTTTCTGCCTGAAATAACAGATCCTACTGGTGTCTACCCTTCATTACTGCTCTCAACCTCATCTAAATTCATCTGTGTAGGGTCACAGTCATTTTTCATCAAAATTACCACAGAAACTTTCTTCTCCCCTTTTTAACACAGTAACTGTGAATTTTTAGTAGGTGAGCAGTACAGATCCACGGAAGTGGGATGGCACAGGCTGAGCCAAAAGTAGCAGCAGTCTGGTAAGCAGGAGCACTTCAGCCTGTAGGCACATTCGCCTGCAGAACTCATTGTGCAAGCTCTGCTTCAGGACAGAGCCATGAACCTAAGCCCTATTCATTCCTTCTAGTGGGATCTATATGAAGATGCATAGTATGGAGAATAAATCCATACCAACTGTGTACTCCAATAACAAGTGTCATGGGTAAATTACCACTTCTCCAATTTGCCAAGCACGAATAAACAAAGAAAGGAAAAAGCTACTCCTCTTATGTCCCCTCAGGCTAGGAATGCATCAGCAACTCAGGCATTCATTACCAGCAACTGAAAAGTATGAAGGGACATAGATTTTTTAGAAAAAATCTTAGCAAGGGAGAGACATATGATGCATGTTGATGAGTCAGAGACATTCCAGTCTACAGTGGGCAGGGAAGAACGACTGAGACAGGATAAACGAAAGGCACCATTAACTAGAAACAAATGGCAAGTCACTTGGCACATGCTACTCAAACACCAAATTTCAAATTTCCACTAGAAATTCCAAATACATTATAGCAAGGATTCACTCACCAAGATTAGCATAGTAATAAGGAAAATCTCCCAGATATGAGGAATACTGTGGCAGTACAAATAACCCTCCAGGATGTTTGTTCCATATTAAGCTGTTACGTGATATGTGCTTAAATATTCTGTCCTGAATAATCTGGAAAACAAGAGAAGTAATCATTTTTAAATAGACTGTCATAGTCATTGGTAGAAGCTTCAGAGACTCCAGCTGACTGGAATCATCACCCATTTTGCAAAAAGCTGAGGCACACAAATTACTAGACATTCCTCCTTGATCTCTCTTAAAAGGACTCAGAACCTGAACACTCTGACACCACTTCAGCATCTCAGGCCGTGCACCATCGGTTTCAGAACATCTCATTAATCTCTCTGGACACGGGGACCATGCAATTTATGGCATTTCATATTTCAAGTCAAATATTTTGTCTATTAGAGTATCTTAGCAGTTGTAAGCCTGATTAGTTCATTGTCAGTTTTACTACCCAGAACTCACAGATGATAATTATTTGAAGATGGCATTACAAAGCTAGGTATTATTTGGAGATAATGAGAGCATTCAAAACCACAAAGACTTACAGCAAATCAGGCTGCACTAATTCTTAGTTTTTGCTTAATTATAAAGGGATATTAGCATTCAGATATATCACTGATTCCACGTCTCACTTCTGCAATAGTTCCTTGTTGGATGCAGCAGAAAAAGATCTTTTGGCAACTACTGTCTGCCTCTGTAGAGGGCCACAGACATAGATTCCTAGGCTTTTAAGGTCAGAACAGATTGCTGTTGTAGATCATCTACTTCATCATCTAGAATACCACAAGCCAAAAAAAAAAAAAGAAAGTACAAGGCCGTACAATTAATACAATTATTATGTATTAAGAAACTAATTACAGTTGCCTCACATCAGATGGCTGATTGCAAGAACCAGTATGGTTCTTACACCAGTGGGAACTTTTCTAAACTTTCTGCAAAGACATAACAAGATTCAGTGGTGGGAAGCTATAGCAGGACAAGTTCAGCCTCCAAAGTGCACTATGCTCTTGAGCCACATGTTCTTACAGATTTGCCTTCCCTCAGAGCATAAGAAGCTGTCAGGTCTGGACACGGGACACTGCAAAGGGTCAGGAGGCAGTGAAGAATGAATTTTTTCCCAGGTTCGCTAAGAAATGCCTTTCCTTCTTCTGCAGCTTGTCTTCTGTGATGTCCCAAGGTTTCACTTAACTGGCAGTTTATGCAGTGCACAGGGCTCAAGTGCCAAGGACATGCTGGTCTCCTAACCTAACATGTCTGGCCTTAACATAGGCCCATCTAGGTGAAACTTCATGTCTCTGAAGCTGGAGTGAAGTGTAGGAAAACCAAAAGCAAGCAAATAGACTCACCACACACAGTACAAAAGCAGCTGCTGGAGTCTAACCAAGCGCAAAACTCTGTAAGCTGCTGAGTTCAGGGACATTTGGTCAATACAGAACATGAGTAAGTGTTGCCAAAAGCAGTGGTTTTCCTGGAATTTTTGATTGCCATGACAAGAAAAGATTAAAACACCAGTTACATTGTGCTAGACAATCCACTGCTGGTGGCAATATACGTACTGTTAAACTGGGGCAGATGTTGAGTGCGTGCTTGTCTGAATTTTGCCTGCAGCCAATTACCATAGCTAATATGCAGTAATTCACTCATATGAGTAAGTTAATTTAACTTTTTTTTTTTTGAATAACAGACTTAGGACTGTCGTTTCATCACTGACAAGAATGTATCTGAAGATTTGTTTGGTAAGTTAGGTATATCAGTTGTCAGATCTCCCACATGGTGGTGGGGAGAGGAAAAACCACTATGACTGCTGTTTGCCAATCTACAAGTTATGCCATTAAACAAAGACAGAACCTTGAAAGTATGTATTTTTGAGTGTTTACCACGAAGCCTAAACACACACTACAGCTCTTCCCTCCTGCTTTCTCAGAACTGGGGCACAGTCAGATAAGGAGAAGTCTGTGAATTTACATGGTCAGGAGGTTTTCACAGATGGTGGAGTTTTCCACTGAGCTGGTAGCCAACAAGGCTGCAGGGGAAACACATGGCTCCTGTTCAATGCTGCCTCGGTGCTACCGAAGCTCCAACGTGGAGCAGGGCCCCGGTGCCATGGAGCACACACAGCCTGCGGTGCATGGGAGGCACACAAACCTCACCTACGTGGTTCTGCTCCAGGCTTGGGAGCTGGCCTTGGTGGTTCATCACAGTTAACAAATGGATCACTAATTTATCATTCTCCTGATCCACATAAGAAACCTGTCTGTTGGGATAGAGGGGACAAAAGACAACTTGGCAGAAAGGGAAAAGTGTAAAAACGATAACATGGAGAACCAAGGAATTAAAATATAGAGTGTATAGTGCTGCACATGTTGCAGAGAAGACAGCAACTACGTGGTGTCTCCAATGACAGGAAGTTTAATAAGAGAAGAAAAGCATTAGGATCTCTGGCAAGATCTCCCTTTTCTTTTTGGAATGCATTAATAGTCCAATATTTTTGCCTCCCTCATGCTCACACTTCAAAAAGTTCACATATTGCCTTAATCATTGCTGCTTTTCAAAGTGCCCCAGCAAAGCATCCAATACTTCTTGTCTCTACTTTGTGCTGTCTCTTTCCACTCCTCTTCCTTTCCACTCCTCTGAGCGGAGGACTAAGCCCACTGTGCACAGATGCAGGGATGTTTTGGGTTTGCTTTTGGAGAAGACCAGGCTGAAAAAGTGCAGACACCTGGAGCACGGATGGTGTCTGGAGCAGCACAGCACTCCCACTCACCAGCCTGCAGCAGACACTCATGAGCATCATTTCCTAACCCACACCATGTCCAAGGCACTGGGCAGCTCCTCTGTGGCTGCAGTAGGGGGTTGCTGGCCAAATTATTCAAACCTCTTATTTTGGACTCTGAGCTGTTTGGCTTAGGCCACCAAATGCTGTGAGAAGATCAAGGAATTTAAAACATGACTTAAGGTTTCCAGAGGTGTGCAGGATAAAGGGCTGTGATGTCCTTGCAGACATCTGAGTGGGTGAAGATTTTTTTCTGTCCTGATATCCTCAGACATGGACATACACTGGCACTGCAGTGAGCAGGCAAGTGATTATTCTGATGATATCTAGAATCATCAGAGCACTCTGACACAAAAGTGTCGGAGAGAAGATGGATCACATCTACCAGAAAAAAATAGGAATTTACTTCCAGACAGCAGATTTTAAGAAAAGGATATACTGCTTGCAGCTTTCAGACACCAGATATTGCTCTCAACTCTGGTGCTCCTTTCCCAGGGAAAGTTAACTCAGGACTTTACTTAGGCAAGTTGAAATGTGAAATGAATATCTGTTCATAAGAATAGAGTCCCTCTTAGCTGTCTCAAAAAATTGAGAGTCCTAAATTAAAAAACAATCAAAAAACACCTCAACCACACTTGCAAACAAATGAAAAACCCCAGAACATAACTTCAAGACCAGGCATACATTAATTGGTTTCAATACACTAAATCTTTCAGGAAGTTTTTTGTCTTCACTTAAGTTTTTGCACTTTGAGTGGAAACTCCAGCTTGCCCATTACCCATCTGCTTCATCTTTATGGGTTTTGCTGTCCCTTGGACTCCTGCAGCCACATGGGCCAATGGGTTCCACGGCAGCACTGAAGACACATCTGTGAGCACTGGAACTTGATTCAGTGCACACCAAGGCTGTGGGGACTGCAGGTTACGTCCCCTTGGGACCAGCCCCAGCCCAGGCAGGGGAGGGGCAATGGCGAGAGCCACGTGCCCCTGTCCTTTCACCAATCCCTAAGGATAACAGAGCGCCTGCAGGGAAGGGGTAGATGATGTGTGAGGCACCTGATGATCCCTGGGAGCACTTCTGTAAGGGTTAATTAGACTGCAAGCTATGGCACGTGGTCTTCCAGCTTTGTGAGTCTGATCCTGGTGTGGGCTGTGATAATTATCACTTCATCAGTGGCTTATGAAGAGTTTGAGGATGCAGAGCAGTTCCCAACAGGCAGCAGAGATGAAGATATGCTCTTTTGAGGGTGAGGGGAGCATTGTGAGGACAGCTATGCCAGGGGCTCTGCAAATGTTCCCTGGCTGGTTTTCTTCACTGGCCCAGAAAAACCTGTGCCAGACTATCTTGCAGCAGCTGGAGGTATATCAGCCATGGGCAACCTGTACTGCAGACAGAAGCACTCATTTGCAGTTTTCAGGCAAAAGCAGGCACAGTGGGAAATGTGGAGCTTTACAACTATTCACAAAGATGGATGCTATTGCAGAAGCATTAGCATTAGCATCATCATCATGAGTGCATTTGCCCCTACAAAGTGAGTCTTTTCCAGTGGTAGAAGTGTGTCAGAAATTTATGTGAAAAACTGGAAAACAATTAAAAAAGAAACCTGCTTTTGAAATGGCAGCCTGGGCCCTACTTCTGAAGAGCCTTTCATCTTTCCTCTGTCTCTGAATTCAGAAAAAATTCTCTTCACGTTTGAGATCATCTGTCTCCCTTTCTAATAGCAGTCTAATTATGATTATTTATTAATAATTTATAACGATGATCAGGCCTGTCCCTTATCCTGTGTGTGAAGATAAGACCAAGCACTTACAAGCCCCCTCCTTCTCCTTGAGCCAGACCAGTAGCCCCATCACAAGGCATCAAAATGTTAAGGAATGGTCAAGGAGGAGCTCCATGGTAATATTTTTTCCAAAATGAATTCCAGAAGGGTTTCTTAAGAAATACATTCACTACCAATCACAAGGATAGTGATTCATAAGCCATAAAGCCTTGCGGAGTCAAGATCACACATGGCAACTTTTCCATGTGTTGGGTAGCTCCCATTTTTCACTGCGTCAGTTTTCTAATGTGGATTCCGATAATGAAGGAAGTATTTCCTTAGGGGAGAAAACTCATCAAGATGCCGAGCTTTTTTCCTAGTGACCAATTGCATGTCATGAAAACCAAGGTCTGACACCAGCTGAGGACAGGAGCAGCTGGACAGGTACAGAAATCTCGCTGCTTAGCAAGGTCCCAGACAATTTTTACTCACCTCTAGTGTAGTCAATACAATCTTCTCAACTGAAGAAAAATAAGCCTCCCACAAGAACTGTGTCTGCTGTCTAAGTGCTAGGATTTTATCCTGATGGATAGACCTGATTGTAGAAGGAATCTGTAACACAAGGTGCAATGTAGTCAGAAGCTTTAGAAACAACACAATCTCATCAGATTAATATGCTGCTGACAAGCCCTCTCCTCTATTAGCGAGCTGCACAGCTTCAGCACTCCTGTCCAACAGAGATGTGTGTCGACAGTTAAAGCCTTGATGTAAAATGAATGAGACACAACCCTTTATAACCTCTGGCACCGAATATATGATTTTTTTCTTTTTTTTTAGATCTGCTTTCTTTTACTTTTTGGTTGTTTTATGGTAAAAAGCTGCTCCCCCGCAGTGCTGTGGTGTGGCACAGTAAGGAGCTCCTCCATACATTCCTCATGCTTTTAATCCCACAAAGCTCTTTGTGGACTAGTATTTTAACAACCTAGTACCTGCAGGTCTTGAGAGGTCAACAATAATCCCCACATTCAAACTACATTAAAGGGATCTGGAATTGCTTTTACCACAGCATGGCAACACTAAGTGCCCTAAAGAAAACAAAGCAACATCTTAAGTAAGACTCCACTTTTTGGGAGCCCGTGGATCAAATTGCATTCTACTAATTATCGTAGGTGGAAAGAATAATGTCTTCCACAACACCTGTTATTCACAAGGGAAAACAGTGCTTATTTTTCCCCTCTTTCCATTAAACCCACATATTAATTGTGGTATAAGTTGCTTTACAAATAAACCCCAAATTGTCCTTCTGCAATGCTTTTCCATTAAAAAATGTAACTGCTCACTGGATGAGAGGGGAAGGGCTTCATGTCTACATCCTTCCCTATCCTCACGTCCTTCTTCCACACTGAAGTGACACTAATGTACATACATACCATGCTTTAAGTTAGGACTTCGACCAAGGCCTTAAGCACACCACTTGGACAACACAGAACGACATTACCAAGGGAATTTCACTGCAGTTGGCTACTCACAGCAGCAAAAAGACATAAAGGATATGTTACTGATTTCTGTTCATTTTTTCTAGGAAAGAAGAGTTGTGCTTTTGCACCTACATTTTTTTTTGATTTCTAAATGGAATCATAGGTTTATTTAGGTTGGAAAAGACCTCTAAGATCATCAAGTCAAACCACTAAATTAGGCCATCTTTTTCTCAGACACTCATTTCTCATAAATCTTTTACCTGGTATATGCTGTAAAAGCATATACCTGGGCTGTGTGCTGGTTCTTGTGTACCCCTACTGATTCTGAAGTTTGCCTGCAACCCACCACATCCTATTCTTTCCCACACTTTGCTTATTCCTAAAATATTCTGAGATGTGGCGGTGATCATTATTTGCTTTCATATGTTCTCAAATCAAATGATTTCACATGAAACCTTTTCCTGAGGAAAATGTGATATTTTAAAAATTTTCACAAGAATCAGCAAATTCTTTACTGCAGAGTTTGTAACCAGGTTTGGACACTTCGTTCATGGCTCCACTGGGTGCAGTTTTAGATGAGAGTCTTTGCTCTCTCAGCCCTTCAACTATTAGACCACCATCTTAGAGACACTCTATATAATACAGAATTTGAGCTTATGAGAGACTTAGCACTGCAGCAAGGTGGAGAACAAGAAAAAGGTCATATTGTTGAAGATGCTAGTTTATATTTCTTTGCTATAGGCCCTTTAAGTAAAATATAAGTCTTTAGGTAAAATATTCCCTGCAAAACTTGTATGGAAGATAGAAGTTGGAAATATGTTTTTCTAAGTGATCATATCACTATTTGTGATGTGTCCCAGTAAGCAGAGAGACAATGAACATTACCTGTACTGGCTTCATAGATGAGTATTAACCACACCCAGGAACATTATCAGCAGCAAAGACAAGATTAAAGTCACTTCACACTGGCAATACAGCATTTTTTCAATAAACTTAAAATTTCATTGCAATATGCGCAACCTTCTGTTTGTGTGTGTACGTGTGCAAGCAACAAATAAAATCAATACTCATTCCCAACTATACCTTATGAAAGGGGAGGCTGCTCAGACTGTGAAGGTTACTGCAAGAAGTTATGATTTTACACACCACACCATGTTTGCGAGTGCCAGCAAACACAGTGTCAAGGTTAAAAAAAGGCCTCGGTGTGGGCTCTGTTATAACAGCTGGAAAGAAAAATCAGAGATCCCATTTTAACTGCATTTGCCTATTAGTTATTAATCTACTTGTCCAGAAAGACAGGTGGGCAAAATGATGTATTAATACTAATCTGACATGATTACACTCGAATTATTAGAACCTTAATAAAAGGTCATTTCAGCAATGAGTAGGGGGGAGGGAAAAACCACCCTGCACAAATAAATGCAGAAAGGCTGGATTAAGCTCTCCCAGCGCTACGATGAGGAGAATATGCAAATAAAAACATCCGAGTTGCTCTCAAACAGGAAATGAAAAACTGTAACATAACAAAAACATTTCCCAGAGCAGACATTCAGGCCCTCTGCCAGCTCTTTAAAAACACTGTTAATAACGGTGCAGTAGCTGTTCAATATGGAAGCAGCTGTGAAGTGAACGAATGGCATGTTACCAGAAAGCATGAAGATCAGAAAATCATTATTATTTAAGGAGAGACACAATTTTGCTCAGAAAAATGTGCTGTCCACAGAAGCAAAAATCAAATGGCCCTTTTATATTTGTAACTTTGTAATATTAAATAGAATAGGCAACACTTTACAAGGCTTGCAAGGCCAGTTCTTAAAAAATATTTACTTCTTTAGACAAGTTAAGAGGCATGAAATGCGATTTTCAAAGATAATTTGTTTTGGGGGTGCCATGGCACCTGTACTTTTGAGGGCTTCTCTCTGTGGATGACACTAAATTCAATGATAAATAAAACCCCTCTTAGTGGCTATTTAGTGATTATTCAGTGGTTATTCCAGATCTTGTGGTACTCATGTTCATGCTGGGCAATGGAATTTTATCAAATGCTACTTTGGGGAAAACAGTTCTTCAAGAACTTCTCCTAACATCAACTTCTCCACTGACTTTACAGAATATATATATAGACTATAAAACCCACTAAGGCAGCTGAAAAAAAAAATAAACCTAGTGAATTTAAAACCAAAGTAGATGCTCAAGGGAGCAGGGAATGTGTAACTTCTCAGCCCACTTTTGTTCTGTGATCTCAAGATTAACAGTAAGCGACACGAACACTGCTTCAGAAAGCAATGTTCCACACATCAGAACAGAGACAGATGCCACTTCCCACCAAACTGTTACGTGATAATTCCTGCCTGAGAAAATACCTGCTTTCCTGAGAATCCCAGTGCTGTGGGACACCTGAGGATAAACTACTTCTGAAGGACTGAAGCAGAACACACCCTCAAATGTTTTATCTTCCACCACAGCACCTGGACCAGGACAGCTCTGCTTCAGATTGGCATCCAAGTGCTCCACACCAGAATAGATTTCATGCTCTTTGCAAAAATAAAAGTTTAAGAGTGCATTTAAGAGTGTGACCTGGTGCCTGCAATGACTTTCAGGTCAAAAACTGAATGATGTCATATTAAATGAGTTCACAGCTGGTGTGACACAGACAATCCCTTCATGATAAAAATTCCTTTATAGTCCTGACCTTTTGGATTCATCTTCCCTGTCCATTTAGATGGTGGCAGCAATAATCAACTGCTCTGCTGAAGGCCGTGGTCTTTTCCTTACCTGTAATAACAATCTCTCATCGCCTATGATGGCAGCTTGGTTCCAATCAATCACTTCTGAGAACGGCAACTCCCATCCATTGCTGAGCATGACCGGGACACAGGCGGCCTGCAGGGACACAGAGCAGGGCGGTTACCTCAGCTTTCCACCACCAGGGCCCCTGCTTTCTGCACAAGCTCAGGAGAGACAACACGGCAAAGAACACCAGAAGCCAGAATCCACAGGAGGGCAGCCCCAGGGATTATGGTTTTCCATTTTGTGCCGATTCACATGCACTGAAAGGTGGGCTTTGCATGGAGAGTGGAGTTTGCAATCTGGTGCTTACTCTGTCAGACAAGGGCAGAACTGTTAAATGCTGAAGATATAACACTGGAGAATTTAATAAAAACTGATGACCCCCCTTGCTGCTTTGTGAACCATTCAGGAGGAAGCAACTCCCCTAATTTTTATATTATGTTGCTACTCAACTCTACAGAAAATACAGGTCATATTTAATTCTAGAGCACCTTTCCCAGAAAGGAGGAGTGAATTCCCTATCCTTCATGATATCCTTCAACTCTCCAAACAGAGGCAACTGCAAAAACATAACTCATCTGTCATCACCTGTCTACAAAAATAAGAATTGCTTTATGTCTTAAACAAAGAGCCTACACATTTAATATCTATTTCATACCAGCATGATTTGTCTAACCTATTTAATCTTCTAAGAGTTGTACAAGTTCCTCTGCACAGAGAGTTTGTAAATATATAGTAAATAGGTCAGTATTTCCATAAACAAATGATCACTACTAGGTTCTGGTCAGCTCAATCACAACACAAGATCCAAACCAAAAACCTCCTGATGTGATGAAAGAAACTAGTACCAGAGGATTTGTATCAAGCCTGTGCTCTGGTTCAGTTTCTTTTGGATCAAGCTAAGCTTAAGAGCTCTGAGTTTGGTCCAGACCTCCCCTCATCTCCCAAAGATGTATAAAGGGGAACACTTCACACTGCTGTACCTTCCTTGGTAACATGTATCACACACAGCATCTTAGACTGGTCAAGTCTGCATTACAGCAGTGCTTATCATGTGTAAAGAACTGTGACCTTCTGTAAGGAAATTACATCAACGCATGAAAAAAGCCAACCAGAAAACACTTAGTGATGTTTAAAACATTCCACTAATGTGGATCAGGCCTTTCAGCATGCCCTGGACCAGACAGAAATCGGGAATCCATCACAATTGGTGAATACTGCTGGTAGCTTGCTAGGAAAATCCTTGGTGCGTGCATTTTATCACTGAGCTGGAGCCTCCAAGTTCTGTACAGTGAGGGATGGTCCCTGTTTTCTCTTCCTGAGATGATGCATGTAACAGAAGCTGCATGACCTGGGGCCCAGATGAGAGAAGAGCTGAGCAGTGCTCTTCTGAAAGATCTGAAGTGACATGTCATCCCACATAAGCCAGTCCCACTTCTTCCTCCAGAGATTGGAGAGGGAATAGCTCTTTGCAGGCTATAAATCTTCTCCTGAGTAGGAAAAAGAGGTAAGTAACCAAAGTCCCAAACTTGGATCCCAAATGTGATAGTAGGTGCTGGCTTCAGTGGTTAAACCTAAGTGTCCAGAGCATTCATGGTACCCCAGAAACCCATACAAGGCTGAAAGACATGATACAGGATCTACTGGAGATCTTCTGGAGAAGCAGCAGAAATCCAGAAGGTTTTCTAGAAGTTACCTTTCTGGGCTTCTAAAACGATATCATACACCTACACTTCGGTAGCTGAATCCTGTTCTGCATTGCAGCAAACAATACTAGAAAGTATGTCTAGGACATTTTGTGGTTAATGAAGAAAAGGGATGTGATGACAGCTTTAAGGTCAATACTGGGATACTCCCAGAGGCAGGAGCCTGTAAGGTGTCTTCTTTAGTGAGATTTGCCATCTCACTAAAACCAAGAAGTGCCTCACCATCTCCTTCTCTCCACTTCAGCCCCCATGGCAATCCAGATGCCAGTCCTAGATGCAACCATGCTCTGTATGCTTGAAAATCCTGGACCCCAGGCTGAGCTGATTCTTGCCAAAAAGAAAAGTCACTGTAGCTGCAGCTGGAGTCAGCCAGTGTCAGACTTGATCACTGTGCTGCCAGGCACACCGCCACAGTGACTCCACAACTCTTTGGCATTGCTTTCTGCTGCTGGCCCACTGCAAAAAAGGGAGACCACTAACCAAATGTTGACGGTGAAGGGGATTCATGTGCACTCCCTGAGACCAGCCTATATGCACCTTCATGTGAAGCTTCCATCTGGAGCTTTACCACCTCCAGGCCACCTTCTGCATGTTCAGCAAGTACCATCTCAAAACTGGCAATGCGTAAGCACGTCTGTTTTGGCATAAGTGAAAAAAAAAGCTATTTTTGCTGCTCTGGGGCTTACTTGTAAAGGCCAGTGTCTCCCACGGGAAGTCTCACAGCTTGATAAAATACTGCTCAAAACTGGTCCAGCATCTCAGCCTCACCACATCCAGGGAAACCCCTTTCCTGGAGGTAACGCAATTCAACCTTACGATGAGCTCAGCACTCAGACCCTCCCGGGAAGAAGCTGTCAATTGCTCCAGAAGTATGAATAGAGGCTTTCACAAAGTGGATTACTGTCCACCAGGGAAATGAAACACATTTCCCTCCTCCCCACCTCCTTGCTATTGCACACTGAATTGCAGCCAGCGTAGCCATTGCTTTAAACTGCAGCTCTTACCTGCAAGGCTTCCAGAAACCTGAAAGAGCCAAGCCTGCGGCCACGGGGAACCAGACAGAAAGTGGCATTGTGCAGCATTTCACGGTAATCATACCTAACAAGAACAGGGGAGAAAAGAGAAAATTCAATTAGTGGTGAGTCCTAGAGTAACTGGGCATGAAAATGCAAACAGCTGCTGAAACAGACACATCTGGATAAAATCATCCTCAACCAAGACTGTTCACCACCAGGTTAACCAGCTCCATCCCTGCACGTGTGTCAGCCACCACCCTGGCTCCGTTTTGTTCATCCTCAGGAGCAACCACCATGGGAGAGAGCTGGGGAGACTGGTAATGAAACTGATAAGGAAGGAAATAATTTTGCCTTTGCAATAATAAGCCATTTTTATATAAACAGCCTTGCATGACTTCTAACAACAAACATTAAATGCTTTGATACCTAAAGCATTGTGTGGCACTTCTGTAACCCTGATTTCTATTCAGATTTAGTCAAAGCCATGCACGACTGTGGTCATTGCTGCACAAGAGGTTTGTATAAAGCAAGAACAAAATTCAAAATACTCCAAAGAAATCTTCCCTTATCAAGCAGGCACTAAGAAAGGCATGGGGGCTTACAACCATTTGGTGGTTATTGTTAAGGGTGGTGAGAGGGATAAACTGCCAAATTTTGGCAATTAACCACATAGTTGCAATGATTCCTTCTCCTCTGAATGAAAGTGCTCACTCATAGACACTTCTGGGTTTTTTTTTTCAATTCCATCAATCACCACAAAACCATTCACAAAAAACACACATCAAATCCTAACAGTTTCCAGGCTGTAATTAGCTAATTGTACTTCTGGCAAACCCATGGAACTGTGAATGGCATCGACCTCATCTGAGTCAAAAGGATCCAGACTGAACACCCTCTGTTCTCCAGAAGGTCCTGGACCCTGCAGATAGATGTTATTTTGACAGCAACTTGTAGCCCTGAAATTTTCTAACACTAATAATGTAATTTTACCATGGCCTGCAGGCAGAGCAGTTTTTTTCTATGTGTATATATATACATACCTACATGATTATACTTTATATACAAAGAAGTTGGGATCTACACTTGTATTCTCAAACAGGCCAGACAGATGGGAGTAAGCCAATTTTCAATTATAAGCTGTCTTTAGGAAGAGACATCTTGCAAAGGCCCATTTGCTTAAACAAGCGTGTATAGCTAATTTGCACAAGAAAAGGTCACTGTGAATGGATTAAGATTATCTCCACTGAGAGAAAAATAAAACCCCTCATTGCATTAATTAAAACTACAAAACAGACTTCAAAGTCGCTTTTTATTTTTTAAATTCTATCTCAACTTTGGTTAAAATACATATATACATATTCCATCTGAGTGGCAATTTCTTTTTCTCTGTGTGGGATAGAGACTGGCAGTCATGTCGCAGCTCACCAGTCAGCACTGACACAGCACATAGGCAAAAATATTAGGAAATTGGAGTACCAAAAAAAAAAAAAATTCCCATTTTTCAGCATTCCTTTTTTACATATCGAGAGGTCTGAGGCTCATTGCTTTTGCTGTATATTTTATGACAGAAAATGTTAATAAATTCCAAAAATAGAATACCCCATAGGGCTAGAATACACTAGTCAGAGGAATACACCCCATCATTAGCTTGTTAAAATTTAAAATCCTGTTAATATCCCAGAATGCAACATTATCCACAAAACGTTAATGGCAAAACCAGAACACAAAGAAAAGCAGAGAGCAAGGCCACTGCAAGTGAGTCCTCCATATCCCAGACACATCCTATACTGGGCACCTTTTCTTTAATATCTAACTTGCTGATATACAAAAGGAAAAAAAAGGAAAGGGATTTTGTTGACCATTTTCCACCTGGAAAACAGTTAGCATTTTGCTGCCATCTGTGCCTTTTAAAACTTAAGGTGTGATTTATTGCTGAGCTGTGTAATAGCAGAGTTCATGGTCATCAAGCAATTTATCTTTACAGAGAGGGTGATCAGGCATTGGAACGGCCTGCCCGGAGAGGTGGTGGATTCACCATCCCTGGAGGTTTTTAAACAGAGATTGGACGTGGCTATTAGTGCCATGATATAGTAATTGGAGTTGGATCAGGGGTTGGTCTCGATGATCTTGGAGGTCTTTTCCAACCCAATCTATTCTATGATTCTATGATTTCTTGCCTGAGAACTGTAATAAGGCATAAAAATAGGACTGAATTACTGTTTGGTTTGGGGTATTGTTTTTGTTTGTGTTTTTTTGTTGGGCTTTTTGTTCTTGGTTTGGGTTGGGTTGGGGTTTTTACACAGAAAACGGAGGAAACTGGAGAGGACAACCCAAGTAATTTGTTGTTTTTTACCTAGACAATATCTAACTTGCTAGCTTCTGCTTTCTTCTCTCACACCTAAAGAAAGTGATAAGCCTCTGTAAGGACATTGATGACAGTAAATACTTTCCTTCCTTGTTGGTCTTTGGGACAGCTCAGTCATTCTCACAGAGCAGCAATTTTATTAAAGGAGAATTAGTGTAAAGCATGGAAAAAAGAGATAATTATCGTTAAGCCATTACTCACAGGAATTTGAGCAATTACCAGGTGCATTATGATTACTTCAAAGAGAAAATCATGACTGTGCATGGAGCGGTTTTGGGGTCTGGCTGAGAAAGAAGGAAGAATAGGCCAAAGTATTGCAGCTGTCTTCTGTGCTGTTTCTTGAAGAAATAAATTGTTGTGCAGTTGTGCAGGTTCAGCCAGACCTGAGCTGCAGACCTTCTAATGGGATTTGAAATCACCAGCTAGGAAAAATAGCTAATGATAGTTGAGGCATGGGGTGTGAGGGAGCACATGTGTGCTGGGGCAGTGGAAGGCAAGAGGAGGTTGTAGGGCAAGGAGAAATGGAATAAGGGGTGCAAAGAAGAAGAGGGCATGGTCTTGTGCCTTGGATGCAAAACAGGGTCATGGAATGATATCTAGTTGCTCTTGTTGAAGAAGATTTTGTTTAACAGAACCCCTTTCTTCAAAATAAACGTCCCTTAGAGCAAAAGATAAAAAAAAAGAAGTGCAAGAAGGCAGAAAACTCGATCCCTAATGTTTCACATACATTTGAAATCACACTGTACTTAGGGGTCAAAGCATAAGAGCAATGAAAATGTTATTTTTCTCTTCCTGTGCTTCTTAAGCAGTGATGTCCACGAGATTAGTGTTTACCTTGATTTAATGTCTCATCAGAAGCATGACTTCCCTAGCAGCCTGGCTGTGGTGCTACTAAATGAAGCATACCCTGTTTTCTCAGCTGGGACTTAAACCTCTGCCCTTAGAGATCTGAGGGGTGGGAAAGAAGGATGGGGACAGAGTGATGGATATTGACCCACCTAGCATGTACGTTAAATTAAATAACCAGGCTTTATTTTTTAATCTATTTAAAGCAGTTACTGTTCTCTGCACAATTGATGTTTGTGTTTGCGGAGGTTACTGGGGTGGCAGCCACTACAGCATGATCCTCTCTTGTTCTGTACCTTTCCCCTGACTCATTCTATGGACGACCTTCATGTGTAAGGACAGACACTGTCTTAAGGAAATAGGAGAGACAGGGAGAGAGAGGGAGTGAGCGAGAGAGAGCGAGAGCATTTTCTCTGCCAGTTAATTGAATCCAGGTCTTCCCTTCGAGTAACACTGGAAAAGCCTTATTGTCTTTTCACGGTGAGGAAACATTTGCTCATGAGGGAGCTGAACAGATGAAACCCTCCCAAGTCCCTTTGCTAAAGATGTCAAACTAAATTTGGATGGCATCCACTCTTACACCAGAGCTGACCACAGTCTATGGGAGAACATCGCTGATTTTAGTGCTGCAGTAAGCAGCAACATGGCTCAGTGACTTATTCGGCTTGATGACC
Organism: Pseudotriccus pelzelni; assembly: GCA_035584735.1. Lineage (NCBI taxonomy): Eukaryota > Metazoa > Chordata > Aves > Passeriformes > Tyrannidae > Pseudotriccus > Pseudotriccus pelzelni. Next base: position 136,913,903 of record JAWMRA010000078.1, read on the forward strand.
AATTTTTCAGTGTATCCTACATTTTCTTTTTCCTCTTCTCTTCAGCATATCTGCCCCATACTGAGTCTCTAAGAAATCCCACTCATTAAAAAACCCCTCCTTTGAGGGCCTGTTGTGACAACCCTTTGAACTTCTATACTGGGAGAGCACAATGCACAGGACACAGAATTACAGGCAGTTAAATTGCCTCATTAAAAGAATACTATTAGGTCTTATTTGGTCTTTCCTATCAAACACTTTTGAATACTTTATCCAAGACAGTTTTATGTTGCAGGTTCCCTGCCATTTCCCCTGAGAAATTTTCCTTTACTCTCTTCTCTTTGCTTTTGTGTCCCTAGAAGGGCTGAATGTGAGGTGTGACGTGGAAAGGGTGCAGCATCAGAGTAATTCCCTTGCCACAGCATGCCCAAAAAGGACTGTCTGGGCAGGACACTCTTCTTTTTGCACAAGAACATCTAGTGTCCGCACATCCCAGAAAACATCTTTACCCTTGCAGCTTTAATTTTTTAAACCCCACAGAGGTGTGTGCCTCCGTCACCCCTGAGATGTTGAGTTTGGTTTAGCAGTGAACTACCAACTAGGAACTGTAGGATCTTCATAATTCCACTCCTTTGTCATTTGCTACAGGGTGATTGCACATTTTTATTTCACAGCGTCCCAGCCACGTGGATCTTCTAGGCACAGTGTGCTAACACTTTGCACATATCCTGACATCTTCTCTCATTTCCTATTAATCTTTGGTCACAGTTCAGAATTGCCCCTGCAGTTTCAAAAGCCCTTGCCATTATATGCCTGTGTTTTTCTGACTCTGGCCTCTTCCTTGGCCCTTATTCATGGCTTTCTGCAGCGGGCAGTGCCACACAAGCACCTGCTGCTTCATCCGCTGCTCTTTCCTTCGCCATCTCCTGTGTCATGGTTTGCCTTTTAATGTTACTATAACCTGTAAAGAGCAGCTTACTCCAGACCAGGAATCTGTGTGTGCTTGTGTGCTTCTGACCGCTTTCTAATTAGGAAGACCTTAATTTACAACCTCCCATGTTCCCTGCAGAGTGCCCTGCAATACTGTTTATCATCTCTCTGCCAGGATCTATGCTGGCTTGCCCTCACCAAGGGCCTGCTGTGCTGTGGTAGAAAAGGTGCCTCAGCTGCTGATACCGGGGTGGGAGATGGGGGATGTTTTACACATGGGATGTTACATGGAGTTTTCTTTTTTCCCTGTTTCTCACAGGGCATTGGAATAGCACTGCCTGGCTTTGTCTCTGCAGCTTCCCACCTGCAAAAGAGCCATTTTTGATGCCTGGTCAGCTCGAAAAATGGTGCTTTTGTGCTGTATGCTGAAACACACACATTTAACTGACGGCCAGGATAAGAATCAGAGCCTCAGATTGCCAGGGTAAATTGCCATGGCTTCAGTGAAGTCAGTAAAACTAATCCATTTTCTTCCAGCTGAGATTTGGGGAGCATGGATTAACTCTACTGTCTGGAATCCAGGCATAATGAAGGATGTGGCTTCACCGACCTCCTTGTTCTGTAACACCTCGAGCTTCTTCTCCTCATGGTGCGGTTCAGTGGCTCCTGTCCCCTGCCTTCCATCAGTGCGTAGGAGAACAACCTGGCTGCTCGCTCACAATGGGAATGAAGAATGCAAAGGGAAAGAACCCACTGTTCCTGTGCCGAGATGCATGGAAAGGCAGCCTGGGTCCACGGAGACTCTGATTGATGTGACAGGGAGGGAGTGACAAGCCTGCTGATGCACTAACAGCATTTTACTCCAGCAGTTCTTGCCAAAAAAATAAAACACCTGTGACAAAAACTAAATCAGCTCATTTGCTGAGGGCATAGATGTACAGGACCGGAGAGCCACCACCTGATGTGAGTTATGAAGCCTTGCCTTTCTCTGGGAAGATGAGTGTGATAACACTTGACAGGTCAGGCTCAGGGTGCTCTGTGCTCTGGTTTAATACAGCATTGGCTTGTCTTGTCCCTGACGGGCTGCCACCCTGTGACTTGTAACTCACTCTTAGCTGCAGGTCAGGAGATGAGGAGTATGCATGTGACCCTGCATATATATAAATATAACATGAAGTAACCGACTGGGGTTTTCCTCGTCACTCCATCCAAGACAGCATTTTACTTGACTGGGGAAGGTCATATCAAATATTGTTAGAAGACTGGTAGAAGCTGGAAGAAAGCTAGATCACTTGCTCAGTAAGAGGAATATAAATCTGTAATACCTAATTGCCTGTGAAATCCATCACCCTTTTCCGCCAGCCCACACCATCAGGGCTGTTGGTGTGAGGGGACAAGACCTTCTCTTTTCATATTTGCCTGCTGGATCATACACTTTTCTGTCATCACATTTTCTGGGTTCCTATAATTTACCCTCATCATTCCCATGGTTGAACATCTTTTCCTGAGTGGTGAGACAGCAATACCTCTTTCCCCATATCTTTGGTAGAGTCTTATATCTATCTTCTGCCATCTTTTTCCTCCTGTTCCTGATTGTGATGGCAGAGGTCTTTGGGCAGCTAGGTTTTGAAGAACATCAAACAATCTATGGGGCTTTAAAAGCACAGCTTTACTTTTGGCAGGTTATTTTTAGGCCAATGTACTATTTCCCTGCCCTGGTTCACAATGTGATGGTGCAAGCACAAGAGCCAGCTGTGGGAAAGCAAGAATACTTAATGTTCCCATTGCTGCTGAGAACTTTGTCACCAGAGGGTCAAGTGACAAAACCATTTATTTTTCTCCTCCTCTGCATGTCGGTGCAAAGTGGGACAACCTCAGCCAGAAAGACAGGCAGTAGCCTAGTTCAGAGTACCTCAGTCTGGTGACTAAGCCCTTCTCTTTGGCAGTGGAAACAATGTGAGTTCAAACTCCCTCTGTACTGGAGGCTGATGCTATGTCTGGGCCAAGAGGATGCAGTTGGGGAAGGAGGGTGGCTGGCTGCTCCTGCTGCAGCACTTCAGTGCATCCCAGCTTTCCTTACTGTCCCGTTTAGGAGATGAACTTAGAAATAAGAAGTACATTGGAAGTGTACCACTCGTCTCCCTACTGACATGGCCTCTTTCCCCTTAGTCTCATTTCACATGAAATTGTTTAGCAAATTCAGTTTGAATGTGCTGATAATTTTGGTGTCCCAGAAAATGCGGCTTACAGGAAATAAATGATTCAGCAAAAACATAGAAGAAAATTCACCTGCCTCCTTGCTGTCACATTTGCTCTACTCAGCTGCTGATGTATCAGTGGCAAATTCTTCTTGTCTGTGACAAGATTAGACATAACACAAAAGCTGCCATCTGCCTTAGGGGGTTTTCTCCCTCATGAGGTAATTTTCTTTGCGTTTTCCCTAATTCCACCGAAGTCAGATGAGGGATTCTTGCTCTAGGGTTACAGATTAGTCTCTTTGCTTACCAAGACACCCCCAAAATCTCTTGGATGAACTTCCTATCAGTTGAAGACAAAATAGGGAGGTCTTTCTGTTGGAATACACATAATCAATATTTTTTTTCCATGAAAACAGGAATGGTAGATACTAGAGAAAATGATTCAGCCTAATTGCTCCAGTGACCTTTCCTTCGCTGTCCACTGGCTATTTCTTGTGTCCAGTCTGGCTTCAAACTCTGCAAGCAGTGGGGTTTCTGTCACTTTTTCTAGACATTATTTCACTGCCTAGAAAATCCCACTCTCCCAGGTTACTCTGAAGTGGTATTTTCATTAATTTCATGTCAGTGCATTCTCCTATGACCATCTGCTTGCCGTCCTTTAATACTCTAAACCATTGCATTGCTTGTGTTTCCATCTTCAAGGCTTGTTTAAGCCTTTAATCCTCTCCTGAAATTATCACTTGATTAAATTATAGAGAATTACTTTCTTTTTAATTTTTTCTCTCTTACTTCTTAACCATTTTTGTTGTTCTTCCATGAGTTTCTCTTTAATGTTGTCAATCTCTTCCTGGCTTTCAACATCCAATATACAATGCAATGTTCAAAATACAACACAATATTTTTCATTTGTGCCTGAAAAATGTACAAGGAAATAATTTCCCCAGATCAAGAAAAAAGGCTGCAAGCTCTGCCTTATTTTCTGCTTCATTTCTGTACTTTGTCACCTCTTCGTCTTAACGTATGAACTATTTGTCCCATGCAGTAAGATGTGAAGATCCTTATGCATATTCCGTCAAGGCCATATTGCCACAAAAAACAAACAAACAAACAAACAAACAAAAGAGCAGACATCAAATGTCATATCAGGCTGTAAAAAAGAGGTGTGTAACACGGGAGGCCATGGTCTGCTCTGTGGTGGAACAGCCTCGCTGAAACGCTGCAGCTGATGTTTGCTGCATGTGAATGAAGATGCCTATTTGGTGGGGAAGCAGAGAAGAGGAATAAAAAGGACTTGAGGTCTAGAAAATACAACCTGTGAGGGAAGACAGAAGGATTTATTGTTGTTCGGGGTAAAGAAGGCTCGGTCTAGAGGGAAGCAGTAGGAAAACGAGTCTTTTAATATATAGGAAATTGCTTTGCAGAGAAAGGAAATTAAACAGTCTTCTTTTCTACTGAGGGTATAAAAAGGAGTATTGAGCTTAAAGTGCAGTAAAGGAGACTTAAGCTAATCACTAGGACATGTTTTTAAGCTAAGGAAAACGTATGTGAGGTCAGGAATAGATAGTCTAGGAATACTCCGGAAATTGCCAGCACCAGAGGTTTTTCAGAACGGTAGGACAATCATTAGGGAAATTTTGTACAAATACTGACCCTGCTCTGGAGCAGAGGGTGGACTTGGTGAGCTGTTTTAATTCTGTGGCCTTGAGAGCAGAAAGTGAGTACAAGTTGCTGACCTTTTCACAGTAGTCCCTCCTGTTAAGTAGATGCTCTGTGTTGTATGTGGGTATCTGTGGATGCTGCTGACGTTTGTGTGAGAGAAGCTAACAGATAACACCCACTGAATGTTGGCTTTTCCCCTTTTGCAACCAACAATTGCCTTATCCTGAATTTTATTTAACCTTAGATTAACGGGACAGAAGTGATATCAGGGAGGACAAACTGAGCTCCACAGGCTAAGGTTTGTATTGCTTCTTTGGCACATCTGATCAGTAGCTCCTTCCCAAACCACACCTGAGATCAGGCTTAGAATTATTCCAGAACAGTAAGTGCTGGATCCTGTTGGGCTGATATGTAAATGGAGATGGAGAGAGATGTTCACTGCTCAGCCCTCAGCTCAGCCTACCCAACCTTGGAGCCAGCTGAAGTATTTGTGCCACGCTTCTTGTTATTTACTAGTTCTTTTCTAGTAACATGCTTTCCTGGTACATCTCCCCCTGGGCTCTGAGTGAACATCCTTCAGCACAAATGAAGAGCATGCTGGAGCTGAAAGAAGACACAGGACAAGGCAGATGTCTTTTGGGCCTTTAACTTAGAAGTATACAAAGGAGTTTAAGGTGCTTTTCATTTGTAACCTCAAAGTCTTTCATGGAGAATGGCTGGCATCAGGATCCCTCATGGTAATAGGCTTGAGCCCTGGCACTCTGGGTCCCTGTAGGGGTTGGGTAGGGTTTCAAACGGTGTTTAAGAAGCAGGTGTCAATCCACAAGGATGGTCAAGAATTGCAATGAGATAGACCAGCAGTGAGGACCCAAATACCTTGACCCTACTCTTTCATAATGCCCACACCTCTTGGGCTTGGATTTGATTCAGAACTTAGATGAGCTCCTGTTTTTGGGATGAATGTAGGTGATTTAGGGTCTTTCTGCACCTGCTGGGAAAGCTGTGCCCAGCAGTGAGCCAGGACCCTTTCTGTTTTCTCACTAATGGCATGGAGAACTGTTGCTCACTGGTGGGAGAAGCAGGGGCATTGAATTAAACTTACAGTTGAAACAGAGCCATTAAAAGGGTGTGGTTCTTTGAAAATGTATTTCACGTGTGAAGATCTTTGCTGCAGACACTGTAGGTGCTATATACTTGCTCACATGGGGCTTCAGAGGAGCCTGGATTAATTTAGGGCATGGAAACCTACTGAAGGTTATAAAGACATCAACAGTGGCTCATGAAATCCTGGTTGCAGTGTGCTAGAGGGAATTTTTGGGTTTTCTGGATATTCTGTATATATATTTGATATTTAGTCTCTTAAGAATAAGCACCCTCTAGTTTCTTCCTGTCACTGATGGACTAAAGGGTCCTGGCTAGATGGACCTTTGATGTAACTAAGGATAGCTGACCATTAAATTCTTACGTCAACTCGATCTGTAATTGTTATGTCAGAAATTCTGGCATGAACTGATAATCAGTGTAAAAGTTGATATTGTTTTGTTTATCTGGGTGAAAGCTTCAACTGTGATTGCTAAACAGGGACTGCAAAAATCTGCTCCGAGTATAAAATCCTACCTATAAAATGTATTAAAATTCTGAGCCAGAACTCAGCTTCTCTTTGGTGATTTTCATTGTTTCAGCTATTGCAGGCAGCAGTTTATAAAAGGGGCCTTCACATGACATTGTAAATCCCACAGTGAGCTATTGCAAGGGTAGGGGAAAAAATATGTTAATCCATAGTAGTAAATTCAGGATCACACAACAAGCACATGCTTCCTTCTTGAGGCTGCCAGTTGTACATGTAGCTGCAAGGGACTCACTGAGAGCCATTTTGCACTCTGCATTGTTTCCTCTCTTGGCTGATGGTGTTGTTAAAGACCTTTGCATTTGCTAGTGATAGTCAGGTGTGAACAGAATTGGCAGATGACTTGGGTTGTTCCTGACCCTCTTCTGAAGTGTGATAAGACAAAATCCAGCCAAAATACATAATTTTTCATATCTATAGGGCAGTTGTTTTTTTTTTGGGAACTCCAAAGAGTGCCTTAAAGCGCTATGTAAAAATCTTTAGCTCTATTAAAATTTGTGCCTGACACCTGAAATCTGACTTTGATAACACATAAAGGAAATGCTCTGTAAATTCTGATGCTCCACATGAAGTTGTGAGCTGTAGAAAGCAGGAATGACTTGTCTTCATAGGACAAATGCCTGCAGATTGGGATTTGCCCTCTCTGGAAAGGGGGTTTTCACATGCAGTTTTGTTACCTCAAGTAAACAGCTAGTGCCATGCTTTTTGTGACAAGGTGAAAATCTAGATGTCCTCTTTGTGATCTCCTCAACTATTCCCCTACAAGTCAAGGGTGACAAAGGAGGTGAGCTGGACTGCTCCCATATAGCGTTTTGCACCAGTTGGGTCCATGCTGTGCAATAATGCTGCAGACTGATTGAGGCTTTTCTTTCTCTACTGCTCAAAAATTTTATTATTTTTTTTTCCCATTTCTATTTGCTATTATTTGCCTTTCCCTTTGGATTTGATCCCCTGTACTTTATAAACACACATAGTCAAAGTTAGGTTAGGGCACAGATTTATGAAGTGCAATCCTAAGGCATTCTCCTGTAGACAAAGCCATTTTGCTGTTAGTCTTGCACACAGCACTTCTGGGAACTGAAGGAGCATGTACGTGCTTCTTGGCTGATCTGATTGTTTGCTGTTCTGCAGGAGCACTGGAGAGCTGTAATAACCTGCATATTGTGTTGAAAGATCAAGGATCTCTTGGGGTGATGAAGGTTTCCGGAATGATTTTCTGTACTGGCCAAGGTGACAATAAAGCTGAGGACGTCTGATTACCAAATACCTTGTTTGTGATGTGACACCAGCTACCTTTAGGACTTTTTTTTATTTTATTTTTTGAGAAGAGTACATGAAATTCTCTGTCATAATTGAGGTGGCTAACTGAAAGGGGCATCTGCATTTGCCTGTATGTGTTGTGGTCCAAAACCTTCCTCTCTTTGCCTTGCTAAAGGCAGCACAGGTTCCCAAAATGGTTTTCAAATTCACAAGCCATTGACCTTAAAAATCAGAGGTATTTTCACCAAGTTCAAGATCAGAATGAAATATGGACATCTAAACAGATCTGTTCTCTTTATCCTCTCAGTATTTCCACTCCTTTGAAATAGTAACACCAAATCAAAAAAATATTTTGTCAATTTTTAACAATTTCTGCAGAAGATCTCAACAGATCTTTAAAATATGACTGGTATCTTCCAGGTTTCCTGTGACTTGTCTTGTGCATTTCATGGATGGGGCACTGAGACACACTTTGCCCTATATCCTACAGCAAGTCAATGGGCAGACCAGTGTCTACCAGCGCTGCATAGCACTCTTCCATCTCTACAGCAATACACAATCTTTAAACAATGTCTTAGAGCATTTACATTTTTGTTTACTTTACCTCAATGCTAAATATGAACATTTTCTCCAACTTTCTGGAGGGAAAAATCCATTTCCAAGGGGATTTCTCTGCAAACTATAAAAGTCAGATAGGTTTCTGAATGCACCAAATCTAAGCTGCTCTAAACGAGGCCTGGACCTGGGATCTGTCTTTCTGCTGCTTTTTATTTTAAAGGGCAGGCGCATGAAGCCTGGAAAAAAGATAAGCAGGAACATCTGATTCACAGCTTCTTCATAGAATATGCAGCTATTCAGTTCTCTTCTTGTGCTTTCCTATAGCACCTCAGGAACCATGCTGCTTTCATAAGCACTTGCTTATATCCCACCAGCACTCATGTCCTATTAGGTAGAGGGCAAGTTTGAACTTCTAGACTGATAAGGAATGAAAGCTACTAGCAAAGGTGCAAAGGTGGAGAAGAAGCCTCTTTCAAATCACAATATGAGTCACTACCTCTTAGCAGTATTTAGAAATCTGTGATATCCTGCTGCAGTTTCCTGAACCATACTAATCAAGATTTTTCATTATAATGTTTGCTCCACAGAAGTAGAGATTCATGGGAGGAGACAGTGGTGCAAGAGGTAAATGATCTGAGTTTTCAGCCAAGAAAGAGAGGAGCTGGACTGTGATCTCTGTGGAAATGAACAACAGTGAGGAGTATAGTTTGAAAACTGGGAAAGTGTTCCCACAGGTAAGATCCCAGGGGCTGGAGAACAACCTTTCCAGAAAAGGGGTAGCAAGACAAGCCCTCAGGTTTGTTTCACAGCAGGCGAGCACTTCAGACAAAAGGAGGACATATACCCAGTGGAAAGTGGGGAAGGAAATAGGCACTGCTGCATTACTTCTGCAGGCTTACCTTGCCTAGCTGTATTACCAGGAAACTCCAAACTGCAGAGCATAAGCAGTGGCAGTGGCAAACTGAAGTGACAAGACTGCTGGTATGTGCCTGTGCAAAAACGACATCTATTAAGTGACTGTGCCAGTCTAGGAAAAATGCTGCTAAATCCTACTCCATGCTGTGGGCACAATCACTGCTATCTGTTGTTGAGATGCCTCCCAGAGTACAAATTTAATGAGGAGAGCTCATGCCTCTGAATGCCTTTTGATACAGATGCAGAACGAGTTTTACCAGATAAAAGGTTTCCCCGATTAAAGTGTGATCTTCAGAGCGTGACAGCACAGAACCTTCCCATGGACCTACTTCTACCCTACAGTCAAGTGAGATAGTTTATTTGAAAATGGGATAAGTGACTCCGCATGAAACGTGGGAAAAGAATGTACACATGGGGCCATTACACCACAGTTGGTGATGCTTTCCTCAGGATCACACTGTAAGCTTATTCTGGGCTAACTTCTTGTTGGTACTCACAGATACCAGGGGTAGGATAGGTCAGTGTGGGTGATTAGAAACATGTGGAAAAGGTACACAAATGGAGGAAAAAATAGTGGCCTTACAAACCATGAAGTCATCTCTGAAGAGGGAGGACCAGGGAGTTATATGGGGACAGCACTGAGTGAAACCACTGTTGTCTTGGAAACTCAAAGGGAAAAATTAGCATACAGAAGGGTTTTATTTTTCAGACATACTCTAAACACACGCACAGAGACACACACACACACACATTACATAGATAGATACATAGACAGATAGCCATGCTCCTCTGCTTCTTTGCTGATGACTTTCTTGCCCAAAGCCAGTCAATATAATAATTCTTTGTCTGACTTTAAAAATGAGAATGAATCCCTACACTTTTTCTTCAGTATAATAGGAATGGATCTTGTGTTAGCAATTCAGAGATACAGCTGTTATACATATGGAAGAATTAAGAAACGTAAGGATGAATTAACAGCTCAGCTTTCTGATGCACCCTAGAAAAGAAAAGGAAGGAGACCTATCTTGGATTATGAAGAAGGAGAGCTGTGGGCATAGCTTAAAGGCTCTCTTATGCATCACACTGGTATCTGAAATAGCCAAGATGACTCACTTCGCTCAGGTAGCTAGGATCACAGGGACAATGGGCATTAGTGATGGAGAAGGCTTGCAACCATAGCTATCCCTACAGAGCACTTCCTGGCCAGTGAAGGCATTTTCCATGTGCAGGAGGTGGAATAGCAGGAGGGTCTTGCAGAAGACTCTCTTGCACACATTGGGAATACAGCCTTTGCCAATGGGGACAAGTGGCCTCCTGAGGCAGAGGGTGGTGACAGTGTGTGTATGTAGCTGAGCATGCACAGAGTGGGAGACACCCTCAACTTCCATGGCTGAAGGCAGCTCAGGATCAGATACCTCCTTTTCTCCTCTTTCACAGCTGAAATGAGGCACCATCAAGAAGAAGCAGTGGAGAATTTGGTTCCTCAGCTCAGATTGATAAGTCTCTAAACCAGCTTGCTACAGACAAGCAGTGGCAGTTCAAAGAGGAAGAGATACTGTCCGAGGGAGAAGACTGCTATCTTTGTTGGTTCTGTGGCTTACTGAACAGGTGGAAAAAACATGTTGGACTCTCCCTTCTGAGGATAAATTTGTTTCCCTTTTCCAGAATCTCAGTGAAGTAGATTTTGTCATTTCACTCCTGCCTTATTGTGCACTAATTTGGGAAAGCAGCCAGTAGCACAGATCCAGGCTCTAGCATATGCATGCACTCTAGCATGGACAATGAACTCCTTTCAGATAGGTTTATTTTACTCCTCTCCATGCCACCTCTCTTTTCGCACGGTGATACAGTATCACAGCACCCACAACTAGCTCCTTTAATCCATAACCTGCATTTACTAGCCCTCTTATTAATAGCCTGGAGTTTGCTCCCCCATTCTCAATGTGCCTACCTCTTCCAATGTCAGCAAGGAGCCACACTGGGGTTTTAAGTCTGAATTAAGTCTTTTTGTATCCTGCACTGCCCTGTGAGGGTCTGTACCTGCCTTGGTCTCTACCACACTTAGTCTGTAAGGACCTGGAAACCCATGGTCTACAGTGACAGTCCACTGCAGCTCCAGTGCTGGCATGCCACTCAGCAAGAATCTCCTCTGTGGATCCACGGAAACCTCTTGTGTGTTTAGAGACACAGATTTTCTCAAAGTGAAGACCTTTTATGGCTTGCTGGTTGAAAGAACTTCTAGTGTTATGTCTCTTCCTACTCTCCAAGCTTCTGATTGTGGTTTATTTTCCTGAGTGGTCTGGCCATGGGAGATGATGAACACAGACAGTATGAGACCAGGTAGCCTGCTATCAGACGGGAATATGCAGCCTACTTGGAGTCTAATCTGTCCTTAGAAGGTAACTTGGTGCACATGATACAGCTGACTGTAAGGAGTCCATACACAGGTGTCATGAGTACTGTAGTCCTTGTGGCTAAGCCTCCTGGGACACCTCACACCAACACATGTGAGCAGAGGTTGTCCTGCTATTAATTTAGAACAGTAGCATCCAGATCCCCTTACACCACTGCTGATATCTTTCTGGCAGTTTCCTTATCTTGGGAGAAAGGCACTGATAAAAGCCACGTTAAAGAAGGCTGTCATCAAGCAGAACTATCTTGCCATTGTAAGTCAAAGCCATTGACTTACTTGTGATGGTTTATGAGGGTGAATCAGCTGCCACAGGCACAACCTCAACAAGAAGTGTCTCTAGTAACACTTGGGTATGGTTAGTCCCTTCCAGGAAAGGATGCCTAAATACATGTTCTGTGGTTCATGTGGGGTGATGTTGTCCTAAGGCATCCCATCAGTTAGACTGCAGGGCTGACTCTCCAAACCACTGTTCCTTCACTCTATCTGTTGCTTCTTGAACAGGAGCAGCCCTTCAGTGCTCTCTGAAGTGTCAACTGTGTGTAAATTAAGCAACAAATTTTATAGCCTACTTAACACCACACTTGGTCCGTGCTTCCAGTATAAAATTATATTTGCCCTATGGTACTAATTTGGCTTATGCTGTCAAGTGCCTGGCTGCCTTCTGCCTGATTCATGTCAGCAAGCAGGTCTTGCCACCTCTGCCCTGGGAAGAGGGTAGTTCCGGGGCAATGGCAAAAGAAAAACTCCAAGAGAAACCCCGGCAAAAGCAGAGCTGGGGGCTGACACATGGTTTCTGCTGTGTGATGGGTTTGGCACTCTTGTGTAAGACTTGTGTTTGTTTGTCTGAGGATTGTTTCTTATGTGACCTCCCTTCTGGGTGTACTAGGGGAAGAAGGGGCTCTTGCTTCAACTACAATGAGTCCCAACTCTACTCATCTTCACAGAGCATCCCCGGGGACTACAGCTGGTCAGAGTTCCTGGAAACATGCTTTGCATCCCTCTTCACACGTGATGGAACTTAGGTTAGAGCCAATGTTCCAGATGTGACCTCTGTGTAGGTGACAAAAGAAGTCTCCTTTGTAAATCTACTGGCATCCATTATCCAGCCTGCATATTTCCAGGGTTCAGAGATGGATCTTTGTGTATCAAGAAACAAAGAACTAGGCTTTCTTCCTGTATATGCTTTTTTCTATTTTGTACCTTTTTATCCCCTACTATTTTATATCAAGGGCTATTCATCATAAAGACTATAAAATGAATCCTCACAGGAGATAGAGAAATGTCTTGGCATCAACAGTTTAGTAACGGGTTAGACAGCCTTTTCATGTGGTGTTTGCCAATACGAATCCAGCTCCCACACCAGCAGGGACTGCAAATTTCTATCACGTGCTGACTGGCTGTCGGCCGATAGGAAATGAACTTAGTCCCAGTCCAGTTCCTACTCGATCAGTGCGCGTCAGAAATACCATCACTGCTGGAAACTGTCTCCCTCTTTCACTGGCAAGCCTAGCAGAGAGGCTAGAAAGTGAAAGCTAGTCTCTCATCTCTGGGGATAAAATCTGAGACACATTAGCATCAGAAGCTGTACGGAAAAGCTTATTCAAGCATTGCTCTTTGCTCAACCTGCTCTTTGCTGAAGCTTTTATTGTTAATACGAAACTTTTCACCAGCCTTGCATTTAACACAAGCATAAAGCAATTCTCAGGAAGAAATAAAAAAATTGCAGGTGGTGTCTTCATTATAAAGGCACTAAATGAGTAGTCCAGGCAGAGTTTTAACAGGTGACTGTGCTTTCATATGAGAGCTTGAAGATGTCCCAAATGCAACAGTTTTGCATTCTGAAGCTGTGCCAGGGAGAGGCAGAACTGCTCAGATGTCACAGCAAGGCCTGCCTGGGAATTCTCCAGCTGCATTGATTTGGCAACAAAAACCCGCCAGGTTGCTAAAATCTAGAACTTTTCAGTTGTTAAAATTCAGTTGGGAAGGTTTTCTTCCAGATTAATGATTGAATTCCTACCAAATGTGATTTTCTGTCTTGCCCTAAATGAAGGCCACTAGCCAAATGCTTTCTGGTGCTAGACACACCTTCATGTCAAAGAAATGCACACAGGGAGCTGCAGCAGAAAAAGAGAAAAAAGGGCCAGATGAGAGTGTTGATACCATGCCACCCCACTGGTACAAAGACAGTTTGCTTCTCCTCACACCTGCACCACTACAACAGCCCTAAGACACCCAAATTCATCTTTCATCTGCCTTTTCTCATGACATCCCAGACTATAGGAACAGGTATGAAAGAGACATCCAAAGTTTCCACATTGATTGAACCATTGTGTTGGGAACTCTTCAAAATAAGACAGAACAAAACACGTCTCTGTGGAAGCAAGGAGCATGTGTGCCAGTGCGTGCATGACAGTACAAAAGTGTGTGTGCACCATCTGCCACTGGGATTCCGCTCCGAACGCTATGAGCACAGGATGCTTTCACCTGTGGTTTTGGTACATGCCCAGGGCTTTTCTTCTCCCCAAAGAATTTGTCATTGGATTCATTGTTTGACAACTGGAAATGACAGGAAAGGTGATAGCTGGATTCATTTGTCACCAATTTGAGTTGGGATTTATGTAGCATAATGCTTCAGAGGACTGGTAAGCATCATCATGTCAATGCTATGGCTGAGGGAGCCATGCCACAGATTCCTGACTGCAGCCATCAGAGATAGTAGCAGAACCAGGACCAGGATTCAGATATTGTGGTACCTTGTTCCACGTGCTAATTGCTCAAATGCTGCTTACTCACTGTGCTTACAGCCACTGCATCCTGCTTTCATTGCTGCTTTCACATTCTTGTTGATCTGAGCTCTCCCTTTAGCTATGCCTTTCAAGTCTTAGAAGCTGTAATGAATATGTATCAACATTTCAAAGCCATAGATCCTGTGGTGGAGAAACAGAAAAAGGACGAGAGAGACAGACACACATCCAGTCTAATTCATTTTTAAATGTCTGTAATTCATCCAAGAGCATTATCAATAATTACTAGAAGAAAGAAGTAAGTCACATCATGAAAAATCAGTGCTTTGACAAAAAGCTGGCAGCAGGCCTTACAGATATCTTGCACATGCAAAACCTTTCCGGAGCATGATAATCAGCTGGGGGCTGGGGTGAAAGGAGACCTTTCTGTCTGGTGGCCTCACGAGGGAACCCTGCTGTTCTGTCATCGCTGTGCCTGCGTCAGGCACTCTGCAGCTCCTGCAGACAAACTCGGTGGGTGTGTGCTAGATCTCGTCCCTGCAGGAGGTATCGGTCTTCAGAGGATATTTATGGGAGCTGGATGCATTGTTATCTTAAGCATCCATTGAAAAATTAAGCCTGGATGCTCACTGAGTATCCTTTTGGGGTTTTACCACTGCTTCATCTCAGCTGCAGCTATAGCTGGACTGTGCTCAGGGCAGGGCAATGGGCATCTCTGATTGTCTTTGCTACACCATGTTTAAACTCACCCCTCTTAAAGCTGTGACTAGGAGATAAACGGTGGCCTGGGACATAGCAGTGAAAACAGACCCTGAACTGCTTTACAGTACCTTTGCAGTACCCATCAGATACCTCCCACCTGCAGACCAGAACCCCCACCATAGACAAAACCAAGCAAGAGGAACGCGGGAAAGGGACACTCAGGGAAGTGAGGCTGCTTGTGTTAACACTCGAATATTTTTCCACCTGAAGCCAATCCTCATTGCTCATTTTCTGGACATGAAGCTACGAGGGCTGTGGCATTTAGATTCATTCCCATTCACCCCATTTTCATGGGCTGCCGAAACCTTCTTCAAACGTATGACCCTGGCAGGGTTGGGGATAAGGTGTGGGGATGCTGTGTCATGCTGCTGACCTTTCTGTTCATCTGTGGAGGATGAGTGATCCTCCTCCTCCTCCTTCCTCCCACCATACAATAACTCCTGAAATGCATCCCTGCCTTTTGGATAAGGGCAGCTGGGGGCTGTGGCCTCTGCTGCTGCCACATGCTGCCAGCCAGGTTGATTTCTAGACTGCTTCTCTCAAGGCTTACCAGCACCATGGGAGCAGAGGCGCCAGCACAAGTACCATGGAGCATCCCTGCTGTCATTTTAGACCTCCGGCAGAAACACAGCTGGGACCACAACATCCTAAACCTTATGGTTAGATCTGCTGGGTCTCATCAGTCTGAGACTTGAGCCAGCTCCATGGCTAACGCTGATGAAAATCTTATTGCAGCACAGAGAGTCATGGCATTTGGGTAACCCCTGGTACAATCCTCTGTGCTGGGCTACAAGTGAGAAACATTTGGCAGTTTCAGGTAATACAATGGCAGCTGCTGACTCTGTGGTGTGTGTCTCCTGAAACTGCCAAACACCTGTACTCTCCAGTTGGCATCTAGTTAATTAATGGATAAAATTCAAGAGATTAGCTTCCTGCACAAAGACCTATATGCTTTAAATCCTGCAGGTGCACCTGGCATTTCAATAGATATAGAGAAGGTCTGGAACCACCTGTCCCAGTGGTCTGAGAGAGCAAGGACAGCCCATGGCCCATAGATGGACGAATAGCTCTCAAAGGGTGCTTAAAGGAGTTGGAATTATTTTTTTTAAAGTCTTTATTTGAACCTTGACAGTGTGTTAGAAGATGGACTTCTTACACATTTTGTACAATTTCTTATTTCTTATTTTTATATATGCAGCTGGCTGACTTGATAAACACATTTTATTTAATCTCATAAACTGAAGGTTTGTAGTAGCCCTTGCTGTTTCCTATGTAGTGTCTGCTGTTCTGTGCTGCCATGTTGCACTGGCCTGTAATGTAGGAGGCCATACACCATACAGACACTCAAAACAGGAGCATTTCCTCATTGACAAATATCCATGTTTCCTATGGAGAACTGAATTGGGGCATATGCTGGGTTTTGGCTTTTTTCCCTTTTAAATCAGGTCTAGTTTAGCACTTCAACAGTTGATCAGCTTGTGCCACAGCCTGATGTAGGTTGTTGAGAGCACCTAACCGCATGATCCCATCTCCGTGCTGGGAAACAGCAGGTGACAACACCTGTGGGGCAAGTCTGTCTCCTAGGACAGGGAACTGAAAGTGCCCAGGGCTTTCCAGATGTGCAGCTGCTGGGATAGGCTGGGCGTGAAGCTCTACCCAAATGCACTGGTCAGGAAAAGGGGCATCAAGTGTTTGTTATTCCATCCCTCCTAAAATTGTGGCACCAATGCCACAATAAAGGCAGTGAAATGCTGCGTGGAAATTGGTTAGATTTAGCACTCTCTAACTTTGTTGTTACAGCACAGTGAGAAAGCCAGGCCAGAGCTGTGCTTTGTAAGTGAGTAATGATCTGAGCTATAGATTAGCCAGAAAATGCATCCTCAACTGGTATACGATGATACTGTCATTCCTGAATCCATTCCATTCCACACAGCAGTATATGTAAAGTTATAATACTGACTGCATAATCAGTGGGTGGTGTTGCTATTTTTTCCCTTAAACATATGATGGACAAACAGCTTCTCCACTGTACATTTAAACCACTTCCTTCATTTCTATTCATCTGTCCAGGATAAATTATATAGGAAAAGATGTGTAGGTGATAAAATTGCCCTCCATTTTCATCTGGGGTTTTTTTTGGTTTTTTTTTTTTTTAACTGACAAAGGAGAGACAACAGACAAGGTATGTGTTGACACAGAGGTGGGTGGAAATCATAAATAACTTGTGTCTCCAGAAACAAACCCTAAAAGCCAGCTTGAATGTTTGGGGAGTAGGGCTAGGGGCAGCCTTTGTGATAAGGTGTTGGCATTCTTGTCTTCTTAAAGCTTTCCATCTAGCTCTGCGATCTCCCAGCTATTTTTTGTGGGTTTCTTAAAAAAACTCAAACAAAACACGGCAAAAACAAACTGAGATCCCATCACAGGGATTAGAGTTTCCATGCAGAGCTGTAGCCCGTGGCGCCTGTGGTAGGTTGTGGCGTGGCTGTAATGATAGCCCTAGCCGGTCCCACCAGTCCCCAAGATATTAGTGTGTGCACAAACATGCACATGGAGAAACATACACACTTCATCTTTAATGGGGTTTTAATTCCGAGAATGCGGGAAGTGCCAGATAAGTAGCCTGGAAGCAGAATTTGATTGATCACAGATTTGGTATGGGATTTGGGTGGCACCAACAAGGCGCTTGGTGCCCTTGCTGGTCTGGCTGTGACGTCCCAGTCTGAAGAAAACGACCTTTGAGGACCAACAGCACCAGTGGTTTTTCTGATGTGGAGGTTGACCGCTGAAAGTAGAAAACTACCCTCTTCAAACTTCCTGGTTTTTCTTGGCCTTCTCTGTCCTACTGGAGAGTAGGCTTCTGGCCAAATTCAGCCTGGAGCCAAAGGGTCAGCAGCTAAATGAAATTAAAAGGCTTTGAGAGAACTCAACTGGCTGGGCAAAGGCCTGGCACAAGGGAGGAGTGAAGAAATTGGGGCAGAGATCAAGGGACACGGATCTCGCATGGAGCTCGGAGCTGGCAGGGGAGAGAAGGGGAAGGGGGGCTCAGATTAGACCAGCAGGAAGGAGGTGGAGATGGAGATGCAGGGATGGCAGGGAGAGGGGTTCATGCAGAAGCTGGCCATGGGGATTGAGCCATCAGAAGGGTTCCACAGGAAGGGATCTGCTCCTTGCTCTTCTAAAACCCTGGTTTGTCACACAAAGGAATCGGGAGGAGCACAGGGCTCAGAGAAAACCACTGCCAAGTCAAATATTAGCAGGGAAACCTTCACCAGGCTTTGTAGCACATACCTGCTAAAATACCATGTCAGATCACGTGCTTACCTATGATTTTATGTGCAAGGGCTCTGCCTTGAAGCCACCCAGGCACACCTTGCTGTCTGTGCTCCAGAATGTGTGCAAGCTTCCCCAGCAGCGAGCGCCCAGGACAGTGAACAGCTGGACTCTGCAGCAGTGGCAGCAATTTTGCTCACAAGGGAAGGACGCTCGAGTGAGAGGAAGGCTTGCCGGAGTTACTGTGCCAGTTCTATAGCTGTAGTGTGTTTTAAAACTAAGAAAAATACTCAAGGTCTGGACATCGATTTCTGGGTTTTTTCACTCACACTGACTGCACTCTTTGGAGGGAAGGAGCCTGTGTGAGCAGCCAGGGTCTCAGGATCTCTGCTGGGCTGGAGCAGCAGGAGTGGGGCATTAAAGCGAGAGCGTTGCAGCCTTCTTCACATCAAGACAGGGTTTCCAAAGCCAGAACCTGGAAACATGCTTGGGGAGGGAAAAAACCCAGGATTTTACCCAGCCTAAGATGAAATGGAAGTCTGTGACACTGAGTGACTGGAACACATAAATAGCTAACTAGTAACCAAAATAGAAAGTCTGGGCTACGCTATGCTGTGCTATTCATTCCTTCTTTTCTCTGCATAGGATTTTCACAGCTGCCCCATTACTTAATTTATTAATTTAGAAGATATATTTTCTATCCTCATAACACCTGTAGTCCACTGTCCTGCTGTGTTGACTCTGCATACAGGCATATCTAGTTCCTGGTAGGAGGCAATAAGGACTCCGACAGAAGGGACTAAATCCAGTCCAAGGTTTATTTCTGTGTATATAGGGTGCCATTATTTGCAGCACAACAGTACGTAATTCCTTCAGTGTAGGTAGGCACATATGCTTGGTGGCTGGAACAGCAGGAAAATTAAGACTTGATCTGTTTCTGTTTAAGGCAAATGAGACTTTAGTCACCAACTTCAGACAGAGGAGGATGGGGACCCAAGAACAGAGTCAGTTCATCAGTTTGTTGTTTGCCTACTGATCTCATGCCAATATTGCCTGCATTTGTGCAGGGGAGCACAAATGCCCGGCCATGGGCAGAGGGGGGAATAATTAACATCACTTATTAAAACTATGGTGATTATTCATTACAGCTGCTGTAGGGCCACCCTGCTTCAACAGCATGGGCTCTAGTGTCGGAGGCTGGGGGAGGGGGAAGGAGAAGTAAATGGGGGCCTCCTTCATTCTGGTGTTCCTGTGGTCGTCTCTTTTCCAGAAGACGGATGTTGCGCTTTAAGTACCTCTCCAGAGAGCTAATGGCCGACATGGCATTATTACCAGCCTGCGATGAGCTCTATCTTTTTTTTTATGATAGTAATTTGTTACACTGGTTTGCCACATGCCCGCTGCTTCCTTGTTAATCCAATAATCTATATGAGAAAAGCAATTTGACATTCCTCCTTCCCATCTGCCACCCATCACCCAATCTATATCTTAACTATCAGTGATTTATTAATGGTGTCTGCATTAAGTACATCTCCGCTTCATTGGCGCCCTCGGTTGCCTCTTTCCTAGAGACATTCTCTGGACACATTTAGAGAGCAGAGTCAGCATGAAGAGGAAAAGCAACAATGAAAGCAACCAGGTTGGGGAATTTTACATGCTTTGGTCAAATACTCCACGTGTACAACAGCCCAAAGCACACTCAGCTCAGATTCAAGTGCATGCTCAGCTCCCCTGCTCCTTGCAAAGAATAGTGCACTAGGACAATGCAGGACTTTATCCAGTTTATGTCTATAATCACTTTGCCAGCATCAGTTTGCACCCAGTGGGAGTCGGTGTTCAGTGGCTGTTAGAAAGGGCTTTTGATGGGCCTTAATCCAGTGTTTGTTGGGCTTCATGAAGGGAAAACAACCAGATTCATGATCGGTGGAAATAATGAAGTATGGTGTCCAGTATCCTGGATTCCTTACAGTCTGGAAAGAGTGGGTTTGTTAGCCTTTCTGTCGGTGGCAGAATGAATAGCACAGCCTTTATGTGATCACCTATTTTCATGACTCTTTTAAGAATACTGTACCTTCAATACCTTCAGCAAGTTTGGTTGGAAATCAAGCAATGAGCTCAAAAGCTTTTGGAGGTGAAGGGCATCCAAGAGGCTACCACACATACACACACAGACACACACACTCCTGTGTGCTTACAAAGGCCTTGTTTCCTTAGAAACCAAGCTAAAAATCTACTGGCAGTATTTCAGCCTGCTTGCCAGTATCAGTAAGGAGCTCAGGGACTACTTCAGTCCTGCAAAATGAAATTCTCTTTTCCTTTCTAAGGAATTCTCTGCTTGAAATGGGATTCGGGAAGCACTGATTCTCGCATAGCTCAAAACTCGTGCTACTCCACCTGTCTCGGTTGCAGGACTGGCATTCCTGGTCACTCCCCTTTCATTCTCAAAATTCAGCCAGTGTCCTTGCACATGCTGAGCACTGCAAACAGGTTTCATTGATTCAATTACTCCCCATACAGCAATTGTGTATGGCACTTACAGTACAGCTCAGCATCTTGCTGGATTTCCACATATGCAGAAACACTGCTTAATGACTTTTAATTTAACTCACGTGGGAAAAGCAAAAATTTGACTTTACATTGAAGTTCATTATGCACATCTTTCCTGCCATACTCCTGGGAATCTAAAGATGCAGAGTGCAGAAACCAGATCTAGAGGATTATATAATCTAACATGGCCAGAATTGGTCATGTTAAAGTACTGGTTATACAAAAAGTTCATACTAGAAGTTGGATACCACATATTTAGAAAGCATGGGGTGTGGACAGCATGGCAGATGATACTTTTATTTCATTTTCACCACAGCTCTTTTTAAAGGGCCTTCATTTATTTAGAATAGACTAACAGAAGCTTTTCTGTAATTATTACTTAATAAGTTTCAGAAAAAAGTCATTAAAGAAAAAAGTGCAGTGAGAAGGGTCAGATTCCCAGGGAACAGTGACAGTGTGGAAATCAGAGAGTTCAGAAAAACTGAGATGGATTTCATTGCTTTTTTGAAGTCCAATGCAAAGAATGGGCAGACAGCGTCCACCTGCTCTAGATCTGAAGAGGGAGAGGATGATCTGTGCCAGCTGTGGGCAATGAACTGTTGGTGCTGCCTTCTGAGACAGCTGGCCCTATCTGGACATTTCCCACCCAGCTTTTTTTCCTGGTACAGGAAGAGGAACTGGAAAAAGGTTGGATTCACTGGGGTCTGTGGGGACTGACTTGGTGGTCCTACAAAACAGTTCTCACCTGGCTTTGCAGTCTTGCTACACTGAGCACTGTTTAGTTTACTCCTGAATTTTTGCCTCTTGGTGCTGGTGAGCTGTGGTTGAGATGCTGCTCTTCCCACTGCTCAGCTCCCCAGCCATTTTCAGTGCCTCAGGATGCCAGTCTTAATATTGTTGAAGGCTCCCAAGGTGATTGTTTTTTGCTGTTCCCTTTCCCTAAGGCTGAGATTTTCATTTGAGTTTTAGAATATCAGTTAACCCACATTTATCAAATGTCAGTATCATTTGGACTAATAACTCTTTTAAGCATAATGAAAAATCTTGGAATAAGCAGACTGGGAAGGATGCAAGTATAGAGTCATCATTAGTTACAGGGTGATCTGGTCTTTCTTTTCTTTCTTTCTTTCTTTCTTTCTTTCTTTCTTTCTTTCTTTCTTTCTTTCTTTCTTTCTTTCTTTCTT
>JAWMRA010000078.1:136936048-137018228 GCA_035584735.1 Pseudotriccus pelzelni
TTGGATCAGGGGTTGGACTTGATGATCTTGGAGGTCTTTTCCAACCCAATCTATTCTATGATTCTATGATTCTATGATCTACATCGTATGAACACAGAAAGCCTCATCCTAACCTTGATGTATCGGCACAAAATTTCCCAAAAATTTACTCATTTCGGGGAGAACCCACAAACACAAAAGGAGCACATCCAGACTAAAGCAATATCCATCAAGAGCTCGTGCAGCGAATGAACCACACCAGAGATTCTTCTATCGAACAAATTTCCCTGCAATTTCAATCAAAATACCTTAAGGTGACTCCACAGGATCTTTGAGCGCAGTGATAAGGGACCGATTTTCAGTTTAATCCTCTCAAAGACCACTCCAGGATCAAGCATCTGTTTGAAATCCATAAACACGAGGTGCTACTTTTACTCCTACTAGTTCATGGGTAATGTGTAAAGCAACGGGGCCACCTCGCCTTAGCTGGAAGACAAGATGGACCACTATGTTTACATATAAATACCTTTTACACAACACATGTAGCCAGGCTCAAATATGAAACCATCTCTGTCAAGTTGCAAGCACTTGACGGAGTGTAATTTGAAGCGTCGCTTCTGGAGAAAATAATTGACGTGTACCAAACAGCATCTCAGAGTAGAGCTTGAAGAAGAGACTGTTTCATATTTTTCTCAGACTGCCAGACAGCATTTGGAAGAGACCTTGGCCACAAAAATGTCACCAGGTAAACGAAAGTCCAGCCCACAGGCCATGGCGGAGAACAAAAGGTGTCAAGGCAACTTTCAGTTTCAGACTCCTTCCAATTCAGCTCAGTAGGAACCACACACACAACAGGAGGTTTGAGTTTTGCCAGGTTTTTGTCAGGGAGGGAAAATTGTTTATGTATGATTGGCAATTTTTTCCACATAGAAAGCAAACAGCATACACCTGGAAGTATCCCTTAACTCTGACTTCAAATACTTTCACTGAAGTGAGATAATCTCTATGAATAAAGGTAGATATCAGAGTTAAATCTTTGATGGTCTTGAAATTTCTCCTTCACTTTTCCAGGAGAGAAATCAGAGCTGGCACAGACTTCCAGGAACACCCTCTCACCTAGAGTACTGATGTTGTACATTAAGCAGTGACCTGGCATCTACTGCAAATACCAGTATCACATCAGCAACAAGCTTGATTTCCCCACCACCTCCACTGACTAACAAGACCTCAAGGAGGCAATGAAGTATTATAAACCCACTCGCAACTGGAGGAGGGGCTTTAAGCTACAGAGAACATTGTCAAGTGTTTAGAAGAGGTTCTTGCAGAGCCTTCTCTTCCTCTTTTCCCCTGGCAATGGGGGTTAGATCTGTTTTCAGAACTACTTATTTCCATTAGCTGGTAACATCTGAAGATGGGAGGGACATTTGTGTTACAGTCTTTCAGCTTGCTTTGCTGTGGTGTGGGGACAGCTCTGCATTGCCCGCCTATCCAGACACTCTGGTTTTACTCAGTCACGGAGGTTTTTCAGGGTGAGGAATCAGAAAAAAGGCCAGCACCACAGCGCACTGCACAGGCAGCCAGCCGGACGCTTCTTCCTTTCTTGTGCTGCTTCAGTGTTGCAGTACTTTGGGCACTTTCCTTTCCTTTTGGCAGCTAATGTTCCCCAAGCATTTAGTGTAGAAAAGCTTTGAGAGGAGCTTTTGAGAGGAGTTCTCTGCTTTGCTCAGAGGGTATTTATTTCCAGAAAGCCCCAGGTTTCCACATTAGAAGACTGTGGGGAGTGGGGGCACATGCTTACTGCTCATATATTCCTGATGCCTTCATTCTGCACGCTTGCACAGAGGTAACATTTTACTGCCAATTTTAGGGTCGGCTTGGCCTGGGTCTCAGCTGCAGCACTCAAACATGTTAAAATCCAAAATGCATATGCCTTCAAAATGACAGTTGGGTCCTCAAAACTAAAATAGCTACAGATTTAACCCAAAGCTGCCATCCCTCTGCAAGTACCAGCAGCATGTTTTATTAACTTTCAGGCTTCCTTTTGTAATGATTAAGTGTATCTTGTTCACAGCTAATACCTTTATAAGCAGCATAAAAAAATAGCTCTATTTGTAATCAATTCTAATTTATTCACAGCTTAATTGAATTATCCCCTCCCTGTTACCACCCATAGCTGAGAAAACGTGTTCGGCCCCATCTATCACGCAGGTGTAAACACTGCAATGCCGTGTGGGCAATTATCTGAAGGAGAAACTGCTCAGCCAAATGCTCTTACCACTTTAACTTCCTGATCCAATGCATAGCTTCTGTCTTTCCCCATCCCCCCTCTTTTTTTTCCCCCCTTCTGATGTGCCGACCTTGTCAATCAGCACATGGATTAGAGGGCTGCTTGGGATTCCTGGTTCTCCATTATCCCAAGCAGCCCGGGCAGGCTGCAGAGGCTCTGCAGTGACTAATCAGCCATGCCATACATTCCTTCTTACAGCTTAAGCATTTCCCCATGTCTCTACACTTTAGAGACTATAAACTAGCCTGGGAAACATTTTCACTACCAATTTTAATATAAACTTTTTTTATTGAAAGCCACATTGTCATCACTGTTGATTGAAGAGAGGTCTAAAGAGATGTTGGCTGTTTAGACCAGCAGATATGTCCAGATGCAATGATTATCATACTTTATCCAGCTCTATGCCACTTGTCACATAGGGTCCATCTATTCTTATCTAATCCTTTGAACACAGATATGGGATACCATCACCATTCCCTTTTCATAGATAGAAAACTCGAGATACAGATGACTGGTGGCTTTTCCAGCAGCTAAACAGACCTTGGAAATCCCAGCCCCAGCATCCTAACCTGTCTCCTTCCTCTCTGGTGATGCAGCATTCACTGAAAACTAGCCGCTTATTACGGCTATCAAAATTCAGACGGAAATACAGAACCCAAGCCAAATACAACAGGTTTAACCCAAATCAAATGCAGTGGGTTTAACCCAGCAGTACGTACTTTGACACACATAATGCCACACATAATCCATCTTTTGGAAGATGCTGGACCTCTTCTTTGGCAGGGATTATCAGCACATACCGCTGTAGATGTCAGATGTGACTAGAGCTAGTTTTTTTATTTCTGGAGCCAAAAAATTGCAATAGCACTTAACCAACTATGTCTAGGGCTTCCTCCCTGAATCTGCAAGCCCATGAACACACATTGCATCTTTCAGAAATCTCTGCATAAGTTGAAGTGCTACAACAAAGACAGATATTAAACACCTATAACCTGAGGGTAAATGGTGGAGTGTTTCCCAGTTTTCCAGTATATTCGGTTTCAGCCATTAACCAACTGGCCATTTTTCCATGTGTGAATGCTTCATACAGATGGCTCTGAACTACTGTCTAGAGAGACTGAGAAGAAACCCACTCAGTCACATGGAGTGTCTCGTTGCTTGGTTTCCATTAAGGTATGTTGGGTTTTAAATAAACTGTCAAGTAAAACTTGGCACAGAAAACACAAGTGAGTAACTGCCTTTGTAGAAGAGCTGACAGCTCAGCTGTGTGTCAGATAGATAGCTGCCCAAGACTGAGCTCGGAAGGCTAATGCATCCTACTTGGAAGGGCGCCGTCACTGGGAACTGCCTGCTTTTGGATTTACGGCTGCGCAAGGCTTTGGGGTGATCTTAATGCTGGTTAACTGGCTACTGGCTGCCAGTTCATCTCCCGCTCTGCAAGCGCTGGTTCTGGAATTAGAAAGTTTGGAGGTGCAAAAACATAATTGGAAAACTTTTTTTTTTCCCCTGTTTAAAGGGCTAATTGATTTCACAGGTGTTTAATTATCATTTGCTGTGAGATAATACCTTGTAGTGCCATAAAAAATGGATTTAATTTTCGAGTACTTGCGAAACCATTGCCAAAGCCAAGTTAAAGCGAAAGCTAGATAATTATTCTATAAATCAAACACACTGCCTCCTTTCTTTGAAATTTTTAATACTTGGCTATAACGATATCTGACGACCTTGAAACTAACATAAAAAGGATTTTCTTGCCAAGTGCTGAAAGGCAGCCATTGGAGTATTTCTTTCAGCCTAGCTCATTACCGCAGCCGCTGCCACCACGCTGCCCTGGCTGCAGGACTCCAAGGGATGCTACAGTCTAAGTGCAGCAGCAGTGTGTGTGAACAGCGACTTTGGAACACAGGTAGCAGCTGAGTATGGGCATGAGCCCAACCTGAAAATTCGGCACAATTCTACTAGGATATTAAATGCAATGGAAATTAAACTCTGCAAACATGCAGCGATTAACAGCAAAGTGCAACTGCTTTCTCCTTTCCATGCCAGTATCTTCCTTTAGTTCAGAAGGTTGGATTAACAAAGAAAAACAGGGAAGTAGACTTTTCATTTTAATGGACTGCTAAAGGAACTTTATTTTACAGTTAAGATGAACAGTCAACGTTAAAATTGAAATAATCTTTAAAGTCTTCAGTGGCATCACCAGTGGATTCAGGTCACTTCAATATTACGAACAGAAACATTTGGATACGCAAGCCATTAAAGTCAATGTGCATTCTAACAAATAAAAATGCTCTAAAGATTTTTGTCTAAATATTTACACATAATGTCCTATAAATCTATATGGTGCATGCAAAGCATGTACAACATTTGGCTTGCCAAATACTATCCAACTGGCTCTCAGTGTGGTGGCTACACCACCTAGAACAAGTAGTCTGACACAGTAGCAAATGTGGTCCCACCAGCATAGTTTGATGTTTAAAGATAACTGCTTATTTACCAAGTGTGCGAGAGAGGGTTTGTAAGCAGCGTGTCAGAGGCAAACCTTGCTGAGGTGCCTCTCTAGGCAGCGTTACGCCCCAGTTACCAGCAACCTGCTAATGCCACCATGCAGCGCCTCTTCTAAAACCAAACACTGGCTCCTAGGCTTTGAAGTCCTCTAAGAGTACCCGTTTCACAGCAGCACCTCGCTGTGCTGGCAGCAAGAAAACCCACACCGTGCCCGCACAAGACAAGTCCGCAGAAAAGCAGATGCACTGCTCGTTTGTACCTTGTGAGGAATGTAAATGCAGCACCACGTATGGTGAATTCAATACCCGCCGGGTCGGCGGTGAAGCAGTGAAGATGCTGACACTCGCACACGCAAATGCACGCACAGGAACACACCCACACAGCCACGTGGTAAGATTTTACCTGGGCCCACTTCCCCTGCCACGCTCTCTGAAGTGACAAAACACACATGTATCCTCTTTGTCTGAAATGTGCCCATCTGGCACTTATTGACCATCAAGGTGCTGGACCCTTACAAGGTAAAGATAAGACCAAACTGTCAAGATGATCCAGTGGCTCAGGCAGGCTCTCTTTCTCAGAGGATTCTTCTAAAAATAAATTATAGCAGCACTTTGCATCATTATGGCGCCTCTACCTTGCCATTTTCTGGAGATCACAAACTTCTTTTCGAATATTTTAATATAAAGAACCTCAGCCTGCTGGCAGGAGAACAAAGCAGCACCTCCATTTCACTGATGAGGAAACTGCCATACAGCCTGAACTTGGGTTTACCTACTCAGCTTTGTTCCTCGGTATTCTGCATAGAAAAATGCGGGAGTAAGTTAAAAGTAGTATATAACTCTTGACAGTTCGCTTTGGTGTTTCAACAGGGAACTAATATTCTGGGCTGCATCAAAAGAAGTGTGACCAGCAGGTTAAGGGAGGTGATTCTGCCCCTCTATTCTGCTCTGGGGAGACTGCATCTGGAGTCCAGCTCTGTGGTCCCCAGCACAAGAAAGACATGGACTTCTTGTAGCAGGCCCAGAGATGGCAACGGAGATGATCAACTGGAGCATCTCTCCTATGAAGACAGGATGAGAGAGCTGGGATTCAGCCTGGAGAGGAGAAGGCTCTGGGGAGTTCTTACTGTGGCCTTTCAATACATAAAGGCAGTTTATATGAAAGATGGAAAGAGACTTTTTACCACATCCTTGGAGTGATAGAACAAGAGTAATACTTTTAAATTAAAAGTGAGTAGATTTTCATTGGACATAAGGAAGAATTTTTCTACTGTGAGGGTGGTGAGGCACTAGAACAGGTCGTCCAGAGACACTGTGGATGCCCCAACTCTGGAAGTGTTCAAGGTCAGGCTGGACTGGGCTCTGAGCAATCTGATCTATCGAAGATGTCCCTGTCCATTGCAGGGGGGCTGGACTAGATGATCTTTAAAGATCCCTTCCAACCCAAATCATTCTGTAATTCTGTGATTTGGGGCTATTATCTTCTGTCCTTCACAGAGTGACTTTGTTTGGACTTCACCCTTCTTCAAGCAGTGAAGCAGTGTCAAACACTAGTCCTAAATAGCCCCATCTGATCCCATTAACCAAACTCACACGCTGTGACAGTCCAGCAGTGAACATCTTTGGGGTAATTTCCCACTGCAAAGACAATTTTCTTATCGATTCATTCTCTAACTTAGAAAAATAAAAAAAAAAAACACCACTACTAGAATTTCAGTTATTAAAGCATCAGTTTGGATTAAAGACCCAAACAAAGAAAAATCTATACTGCATTTTCTGAACAAAGAAACAAATTTTAGTTCATCTGCCACCCACTCTAATTTTGAGATTACAGGACATACCTGAAAGCCTCAGCATGCAGAGAAATAAAAGACTTATTGTGAGATCTCTCACCTGTCAACACACCTGTTGGCTCTGAAGCTGATGATTCCCTCCTCCCTGTCAAAAAAAATAAAAGGCCTCCAAATCTTTCTTAATTATTTTTAAATAGCTCTTTACTGAAAACTTGAGGTTAAAAAATGCTAAAGAGGATCAGTTTTCCAGAGTATCATACTGCAGTATCCACAGTTACTGAATGTTTCAACTAACACAGAAAGAGAAGAGGTTGATTACAAGCCCTGGATGGTAAAATGTGAGTAAAATCAGTGCTCTGCACCCATTTTTTCCATAGTACAATAACTGGGTCCTGCAGAGTCCAGAGGACTCCAGCGTAAACAACACCATCCTCTCCATTAAGCTGCCTGTAGGACTGGGGCTTCAGCAGAATAATAAAGTACAACCCCCCAAAGATCAAATTAGAAGGGGTTATTGTTTCTATTCTTGCTTTGAATGTCTGGCTGAGCTCTTTACCAAACAATTTAGAATAGTCCTTATGAAGCTTATAATTTTCTATTCAGCTCCACAGATTTTCCCATTACGGCTATCGAGCTCCTAAGTGGCTTGTTGGCATCTTTAAAAGTTATAGTCCTCCAGACGCATCATCTAAAAATGGAAAGCAAAGATGATGTGCAATACTGGCTCTAATTACGCAGGAGTTCATTTCTATGAATGACTGGATTTGTTTCCAAAAAAACAAAGAGGGACTTTACACAGGAACTGCTGGCAGAGCCCCATGTTGTCTAGGCATACTGACCCGAAATGTGACCATGCTTGGAGGAAAAATTAGTTCAGCAAATCCATGGAACAACTTTGAGTGAAATAGAGAAGTGATTTACTTACTCAGACGAAGTAAGCTGCAGCTAGTGCCCAGGAGCAGCAACGCCACAACATATCTAGATACTTCAATATTCTGGTAAGATTGTTAGTTCTTATATTTGCCTTCATCTCAGGATCTCCAAGTATTTTCTCTCTCCTTTCTATAAATGAGACGAAGCTACCCCAAAAATAGGATTAGGACGCAAAGTGGGGAGGCGGAAAAAACCCTAGTTCTGTGTATTCTGATTTTGTAGCACTGAACTTTAGGGTGAAATCCCAGCACTATTTACGGTCCAGGGTGGTTTCCACTGACTGACAGCAGGTGCTGATCTTCAAGACTTAATGAGAACTAATTTCAGCAATGAAGCAGAGCAGGAGTGTGAACTGTGGAAGGGGAGGAAACTCCAAATTTGTTTTTCCCTATTGCAGCCAACAGTGAATATTAAAATAATTTTCATTTTCTAAGAGACAGAAAAGAGGATACAGAAGGAAAGATGCACTGTTAAATGTTTTTTTGGTAATGCCTCCTATTTCCATTCTCAGCTTTGTTAACACAGAGCTACATCAGGCCACACCATGTGCAGTTTGAGAACCAGAACTGTGCTTCACTGAGTGGCCAAGTAAAATGAAATCTGTCACTCCACAGATCTGCTCCTTCTCTGTGCTTCCTCACTTCTGCTGACAACAGTAAAATCCAAGTTTTCTATTATTTGTTCTTCTCAGCAAAAAAGGCATCTATAACAAGTGCATGGCTCCTCTTCATTTCTGCATCATCAAGTCCCCTTTGGAACCAGACTCTCCTCCTGAGCCAGGGGAAGCCTGTAAGGGAAGTGTAAATTTAGAATTGCAGAAGTCTTTTGTTAGGCATTTTTTACCTTTCATAGGGTTGTTCAGGCAACTCCAGCTGTCTTCAGCTGATGTTGCACCAGATCAGAGTGCCTGCATTACATTCTGTAATGCTGGAGAGTTATCCACTCTCGACAGGACAAGGGGTAATGGTTTCAAACTGAAAGAGGGTAAATTTAGATTGTATATAAGGAAGAAATTTTTTACATTGAGGATCCTGAGACACGGGAACAGGTTGCCCAGAGAAGTACGGAACGCCTTTTCATCTGAAATGTTCAAGGTCATATTGGTTGGAGTTTTGAGCAACCTGATCTACCGAAAGATATCGCTGTCCACAGCAGGGAATTGAACTAGATGATCTTCTAAGATTCAACCCAAATCTTCCTGTGGTTCTATGATTCCCCACTGTGGCATGTGGGACTTTTAGGTCCCAGCCTGGGCACGCAAAATCACTGTTTAAAAAACCCCAGAAGCACGTTTGCATCCATGCATACTTACATGCACACAAGTCTGCACTATTTACAAAGGACTCTCATCTGGAAACCACTGATGCATGTGCTTAGCCTTCTTCTCCTGCCTGACCCTGCCCCGACACATAAAGAACCTCACATGCAATTTTCACATAATTACTTTTTCAAAAATCGAGGCCCATTTTGAGAACAAAGTTAGAGGAATAACCAACCAAAGTAAACTGAAAGCCTTGTTCTGAAGGACATCTCTTCCCAAGCATGCAAAGTGAGACTTGAAAACCGGTATGTAAAGGTTAAGTGCCAAACACTACCCAAACCAGAACATTTTGTAGCTCTGAGTGCCTCTTTTCATTTTGCTCCTAGGAGTCCCAAGGAAACCACAAACCTGCTGATGGTGAATGCCTGACTGCTCACATCTGCACCCCTAACGCCTCACCACAGTGTCAGGCATCCAAGCTATGTTGGGCCCAAGCCTAAGAGATGCAGATGGTGTTTCTCAGTCCCAATTGATGCCCACTCCTGCTCCTGGTGCTCAGCCCTGCTCATAATCATGTTTCCCTCTTTTTTGCATGCCTGCCCTGCTGGGCAGTGTTTGCCTGAATGTGCTACGTCTGTTTGCAAGCTAATAAATTATTTACATAAACTATTCAGGCATAGCAGCAAAGATATAAAACATTTATCAACAAAGGGACCAGTTTGTCATTTTAAAATAATTATGTTTCTTTAAAGAAACCAACAAATTCAGTTGTCTCAGAATTACTTACTAGTGTGCGCAGACTTGAAAGGACTCTCTCTTTTGCACGGAGTAGTCTCCATTCCAAATAAAGCTTTAACCGTGAGAAATTTTATATCTCAGCAAGGAAATCTAAAGCTTGCAGGTTTCATAGCCAGAACCTTCATGAGAAGCACAGGTCAGGTTTGGCATATCTTGGCATCTTCTCCTACATCTGCAAAATACTGGAACACCTCACGTGAGCTGTGGAGTTGCGGGGCAGGGAACTCCCAAGTGTATTCGCAGCTCTTCTCTGCGGTCGGTAGCTGAAGGACACCTACACACACTTACACGTGTGAGCAGCTCTACCAGCCCAGCCCTGGGACACTGCCAGACACATCCTCCAGGCCCACTGAGGAGTGTGTAGGGCCAGAATGACACAGCCTGGCCAAAAAAGCCTTTTGCTCTCTCTCCCTGCTACCTGCCCTGTCCTTTTATACCTCCTCCAGCAGTGAAGGCACAAGGACAAATAGAAAGGGAAAGGCATCAGCATGCAAGTGCTGAGAGACCTATGATCTGGTGCGCTTTGCAGATTGCCAAGGAAAACATGACTGTCCAGACAAAAGGGTTTACGAGAGGATGCCAGCAATGATGAGATTAGTTAGAGGAATAACAGCTCTTTGGCCAAATGCTAACAGCCTACAGATGGAGGGGAATGATGCTGACTGCAAGAGAGGCCATGCAATGACACAGTGCAACATGCAAGTGGACTGTTTTTTATACAGGTGTGTTAATTCTGGTATTAGGTTTAAAATATATTGGTTTTGAAATTACAGTGATAAGCACAGAGCAGGTAAGAAGACATTTGTAAAACAGACCTATTAAGGGTAACTGCAGCTTCCTACCTCTTAAAAACTGTAACTGCAGCACCCCGTGCAAGTGGGAGAACAGGCTGCAAAGTTCCCAGCTGAGTCTGGATTTTGTGTGCCTTGTCCCCAGGGGGTACAAATGAGACTGTGAGCTCTCCCTGCAAACTTCCGAGCAGCTGTTCTCCCCCAGCTCCCTCTCCCAGACTCCAGATGGGCTGTGATACAGGCATTTTCCTACAGCAGTGCCTCAAATCAAGTGTTAGATGTGTCAGCAATTTCTGCCAACACCGGAGGCTAAAAAGGTGCAGACCAGGAGCAGGTTTTTTGAAGCATCCTCATGTAGCGCAGACATCTTTTACATACTGTTTAAGAGACTATAAAATGCAGTAAACCAAAATCCTCTGGAATGCTTAGCATCTGAAACAAGACTTTTTACCTGAGAAAGGAGCAATTGTGTAAAAGATTAGAAGGTCACTATGAACAAACAGCTCAAGGCTGTTATGGAAGAGCAAATGAATCGTTAGACACATCAACCATGTACACACAGGGAAGAAATTGTCCCTTTGTACCTGGAGTCAGTGAGGCAGACACCAGAAAACATGCTGTGCTAATATCCCCACATTTTATAAAGATGTTGAATAATTGAAGACAGAGAAAAGGGACAGAGAAGTTATTTAAGGGACTGTAGTAAATACCCTTCTTAGAGAGACTGAAAGACCTCAGCTTGTTCAGCTTATCAGAGAGAAGAGGAAGAAGCGGCTTGATTACAGCATGTAAGTGGCTCTACAGGGAGAAAAATAAAAGGAACCAAGAGTTCTTCAACCTGCTGTAAAAGGGCACAACAAGGATCAAGAGGTGGAACTTGGAAGTGAAACAAACATCAATAGAAGTCTGTACAAACGCTCGCACAGAAGGTATTTTAAGCACTGAACCAAACTGCCAGGAGAGATGGCAGCTCCTCCATTAAGTGATCTCTTGAAACTGGAAGGAAGTGCTTAGCCGGAGGACATGCTGTAACTCATCCCAGTTTACTGGATGCAGCACAGGGGTAAAGTGGGTGACACAGAATGGGCTGCAGAGCACAGGAGATCAGACAGAGTAATCTCCTGGTCCATCTGCCCTTCCATTTCCTGTAAAAGCTACTAGTATCTGGTGCTTTTTCATAGTCCTGAGCACAAAACCTCTACTTCCAATATTCCATCATGCAAACTTCATCCAATTACATTAGTACTGACATGCCTGGGGGTATCTTCTGGTAAGCAGCCTAAGCACTACTTAGATCGCTTTACTAGAGTTACAACAAATAGACTAAACAGTAACAGCCTACACTTGATGACAAATAATCTTCAGGATTTTTGCTACTTCAGACCAACACATTCAACTTACTCACGAATTATTTATCTGATGAATGAACAGTTTAAAAAGTATCTTTTTTTTTTTTTTTTTTAGAGATCACTGTTATATTTCTATATATCTCAACTGATTTCATTCCTATAAAACTCTTCATAAGACTTTTCCACAAGGATGATCATTTCAAAGAACCAGTGCACAGTTCTGGCAAACTTAACAGAGGCATCCATAAATTAGCAGGGAAGAAGGGGGAAAAAACTCAAACAAAGAAATGATTGTGCCAAGATGGAAATTTTAAAATTATCTTTTTTTAATGGATTACTGAAGCTCTCCCGAGTTCATCTGCAGATACTGGATACGTGAATGGATAAAACTGGAAGCCTAGGGATTAGCGAAGTCATTAACACAATCACATTTTCTTTATGTGGAATATTTTGTTTTCTCCTCCCTCTGTCTTTCAAAGGTTTATGATCTCTGTCTAATAGTGTAGCCAGTTCTTCCACGAAATGTACCAAGACCTCTATAATTTAGTTGGGAACATCAGTGTTTATTACCTTTTGCACTGAGATGTCCTGTTTAAAACTAGTTTCTCATCATGCATCAACATTCTGCTATGGGAGGTTTGCAGAAATGGAGTGAGAATGCAAAATAAATTTGAAGGCAGCTCCTTGCTTGTTTTACCATCCCCCAGGATGGTCTGTGTTCAGAGGGGAGGAAGGTCTGAGCACTGTAGTCACACCTCACAAATACAGCTTTCTTGGTTTATACCTTCCTCTGCTTTAGGCCTTCTTGCTCTGCTGAGTAAACACCTATCCAGCAGAAACCCAACCAGGCGAGATCTGTAGTTTGTGCCTTCCCCACACCTCAGCATCTCCAAGTGGCTGTGATTTCCACAAGTGTCTCCCAGCTCCACCCAGCCAGCACAGAGAGCAGCCTCTCACCCCCTTCTTCCTCGGCCTGACAGGTTCAGCATGGTTCTGCTGCAACCTTTTCCATGGAGTTCTGAAGGATAACGTAACTGCTGCCTCAGCAGATTCCCCAAGAAATTCATGAGAGAGCTTTCAGCTCCAGTTTTGTGAGGAATTTGGAAAAAATTAAGCTTTTAAAGTGACACACGACCTTACTGTCTGTCCCAGTGCTGCCACAAAAGTCAAAAGCCTCAGCAAACACTGCTTGAATGAAAGATTTGACAAAAGCCCCATAGAGAAATTATGGCATATGATGTTAACCCATTATTCTGTGAATTCTACTGTAGCTGGTAATTTTTGGGTCTCTCCTCAACCCTCAGATTCCTGACAAATGTGCAAATTCATTTTCCCCAGGGAACCAGCACACTGTGCATTCAGATGAATGCTGCAGGGAAATGTCCATGTACCTCTTCTGTAGCTGTTTATATTCATCACAGCTGCAAGCCAGCAGTCTCTCAGCCTCAGGTCTTAATGCATCTACACTCTTACTTGTTTGAAGGAACATAACTAATCTGCACATGCCACACATGGAGGGAAGAGCAGCATCAGCTGGACTTAAGGATATGCTGCTCCACAGCATCGCAGGCACGGATGGTGGTGCAGTGCTGCTTTCCCAGTCATATAAACCAAATCCCACTAAAAGCTGGTACCTGTCTCATCCTGTCTTGGTAAACCCTGCTGCACAGGAGAGGAAAAAAGTGCCAAGGTCAGAAGGGAGCAGGCTCAGGAGACAGCCAGCTGCTGCGTGGGAACAGGAGCTCCCTGCCTGCAAAGGGAGAGCTGGGCTCTGGGGTTAACTGGGATTGAAAGGCCAAGCGCCCAGCAGAGACATCCCCGCGGGCCGGCTGGAGCCCAGCCTTGGCTGGGTCTCCGAAGGACAGGACGGCAGCCTGCTGGCACAATCCAGCCGTGCGAGGCTCCTACCCGCGTACTCGAGTCATGCTGCCCTTGGGGCCAGCCCAGATACTCTCACAAATTAGAGCACTGAGGTCACCACGGCCAGGTTTTTGCACATCCCAGTCTGCAACAGCCCCGCTAAAAGCTGTGCTCTCTTCCCCAAGGCAGGTGGCTGCTGACAGCAGTCCTGCGCCAAGGACACGCGGCGTTCCTGCCAGCGACCCCGCAGCCTCCTTTGGTGCCCTCTGCCCAGAGACACGCTGCAACAGCGGGCGCCCCCTGTAACCTCCGCCCCGGAGCTTCAGCCTCCGGAACTTGAGAAACCTGGCTGTAGTTTTCACACATCAAGAGCAACAAGGCTTTTAATTTGCTCTGTCCGCTGCTTAGAAAAACACACCAAGGTCAAAGAAAGAACATGACTTGAAGGTTCTTCCCAGCAGCATCGGGATCTCGGTGCCTAACAGAGGTTACGCCAGCAGGAAAAGCGCTTCTGCCTCTGACGTCTGTATTGTGACCCCGAACAGCCAGTACCGGGCGAGTTCTGCGTGTAGCCCGAGGACTGTTTGTAAAATGATCGATGACGCACACAAATGGGATCTTGTTTGTCTTACAGTACACTGCAAACATTGCTTTTAATGATGAAGTTTTTGCCAAATGGTTCACCCAGTGGAACACACCCGAAATGGGATACCGGAGATAAAACTGTAAAAACAAAATAATGGGATCACCAGCTGTCTTCCAGGAGGGACTGATCAATGCTCTGTGGTTTGGGCCTAGCCTGCGATACTGTTTCGGCAGAGCTGAAAAGTAGATGCAAGTAATGCCAGTTATCCACCTCTGCTGCTCTTAGGATCAGCCTGGATTGCCAGGACCTGCTTTTAAGCTGAAAATCCTCTCCCACTCAGCTTCTGGACCAACTTGAGCCCTTAAAATTTGAATTCCCTCAATTTACTCAGAATTTGTTTTTGAAGGGGTCCAAGTCAATAATGAATACACAAGAGCAGATTTTGGTGAGCAGAATCTCTAATTACCTCTACCAACCAGTAAAAACAAATTGGTGGTTCCTGTATGATTGTACCATGTCCCCAAACCAAGCAAAACTGAATTCATGCCTCTCTGGAAATTAGGTGAGAAAAGCTTGCAAGAGGAAGGTAAATGAACTATTCTCCATCTGAGCCCTCTCCTGATGTCAGGTGGATGATGTTGGCCAGATTCTGCTCTCAGTTACTCTGGTGTGAATCTCAGTGGAGTTGCTCTGGATTTACACTGATGTAGCTGAGAAAAAAACATGCCCTGTCAGTTTTCCTTCTTCAGTGACCATTCTTTTAAATGTTCAGCTCCATCTTAGATCTGCGTTTTCTTATGAGTTGCCTGACTTCACCATAATGCCAGCTGGCATCTCTCTGCTGATCTGCCAGTATTTAGCTCAGAGGATTTTCAGATGGCTTCACGGATACTCTTAGAAAAAAAATCAGCTCAAGGGGTACCTTGCCTATTCTGAGTGCAGTCATTTGGCTAACAGGTCCAAATGTCTCTGCCCATGGCCCAGAAAAAAAATCAGCAGCACCATAGAAATTGGAGTTTAATGTTCTGCATTTAAAGCCAAGGGGTTTTTTTAATCTTTGGCACTTGTGAAAGGCTGTTTTTCACAAAACTGAGTGATAAAACCCTACAAGAAACACTCATCCCCAAACTATATGTGTGGCTTTTGCACACATCTGTTTCTCTCCTGTCCTCAAGAGATGTCTAAAATCTAATTAACCGATTAATTTGCAAATATATTCTAATTTATTCAAGACAGATTTTCTTAGTGTTAAATTATCTGACAGTGAACCATACGCTGTACACAGGAACAGGACTTCATTAAAATACCAAAGGTTACACAAATGGAATAAAAATTATATTTGCACTACAGTCAGCACATACTTATATCCCCTAATGAGAAAATGTGTTTGTATTTCCCAATTTCTAATTTGTTTTCGCATGTTTGGTGCAAACCTGCGGTTAATACATTTGCAACACCAAACTACTACACCTAGTGTGGAAACATGAGTATCTTAAGAGGTTTCCATGCCCGTTTTTAAATTGCAACAGAATTTAAATACACAAATAATCCACCATCAGCACTGGTAAAACTCTTCTCTCAGCCCAAGCAATGCCACAGCTCATATGTTATTGAGAGTTACATCCATGTCGCTGGTCAGCCTTGCTCCTCCTGCCTCTCTCCACACGTAGCACCTTGGCTGAGAAATCTCAAGTTCTAATTGACAGCACTTGCGCAAGGTGAGTCTAGAAGAAAAAGCTGATGCCTCGTTCTTGACTGCCACATGGAACTGCTCGGGTTTTTTGGGGTTTGTTTTTGGTTTTTTTTTTCTTTCCTTCTCAACTCAATAGCTGTGTGGGTACAAATTCCAACAGCTGGTTTCAATTCTGCCAGCTACTGGAGAGATTGTATTATTCACCATCCCCTGGCATCAGTCACAGCTCCACTCAACCTTCTCCAAAGCACAGGAGATGCACTGTTGTGCTCAGTAATACCCACCCAACAACAACAACAACAAACACAAAAACCCCTGTTTGCTAGTTGCACAGTTACTAATTCTCCAAGAATTTTATTATGCAGTGTTAGCACAAACAAAAATACTTTGTCAGTATACACTGGGCACAGAGTTACTTCCTGAAAACATTAATACCAAACAGCTGTTTTCTTTGCTTGACAAGCAACTTAGTACTTTTACTATAGTTCATTAAATTCCCGTTGCCCCACAGTCAATTAAGACCAAGCTCCAGTTCTTGTAGGTGTACATAAGAGGCTGCTCTTGTGATGAAAGGTGTTCTAACTATGTCTGTAACACAACAAAAAAAATCAGGGACTTCCCCCATCATACAGCAGATCACTGGCTGAGCTACAACAGCATGCAGATCTCTCTCTCATTGCTGCAAACCCTAGGCTGTCAAGATGAACCCAAGGCTGTTTTCATGCCACCAGGGATACGTGCTCACAGCAGGCTCCACAAATCAAGCACTGCTCATGGCTGCAGGCACGGGTGCGTCAGGAATCCATCAGCGGCAGTGTCTAGCTCCTGGGAAAGGGGCTGGGGGCTGCAGGGGGCATGGCACCTTCCATGGGGTTTGACAGCTGAGTGGGATGGTCTCAGCGGGAATCGAGACTGCTGGCAGCACTCTTCTTAATTAAAGAAAAGGAGTAGGAACAGACAGCTTTTCTGGGGGTGGGTGAATTAGGTTGGAAGACCAGTAAAGCTGGGGGAGAGCAAAACTCCTCTCTCAGGGCACACTATCAGTTTTAAAACTATATTTCTCATATTTTTCTCCACGTATTTTTAGCAGCAATATTTAAGGCAAGTACATAAAGAGGCAGAAGTGCCCTACCTGCTCCCACCACCTTATACTTAATATTTAAAATGTTTACTTTGAGCATGCACTGACCTGGAAGAGGGGATGACCTGCAAAGTGACCGACTCCGCAGGTGAGTAGATGTATAGCAACTGCCAGAAGGGCAAGAAAAATACAAAACCAGTGGGATGACGGAAGAGGAAAGGACTTGGTGGTGCAATATGAATGGCACTGCTTAGGCAGCCCCGAATGGTCCCACAAGAGAACCTGGTCTGGGTCCAAAGATGGCTAATGGGGAAGGGGCAGAAACAGTTTCCCAAACAGAAAGCAAGTGTTAAGTCTGGGGAGGAGACCAGAACCAGACTGTGGAATGTGGAATGCAAAACAATGAGCAATACAAAGCAGGAACACTTGGCATCCCATTTGTGTTTAGCTGTACAATTAGAACAGCCAATATAAAGTAGATGGATTTAAAGCACTACAAGATTCAAATTTTTTTTTCAATCCACAGTTTGTAATTAAGACATGGAACTAATTGTCTTTAAATATAATTGAGGCCAGGAACCTCTAGGAGATCAGAGAAAGCATGAGCTATAGATAACATGACCACCACAGCTACATTATATTTTACATAAAATGAGTGAGGGATGCTTAAATTCTGTATGTCTCTGGTGTACCTTGGACTGGAGGTGAGGGAGAAACTTAGTTTTGGGGGAGTAATCTTATAACCATCCCTTAGGGACTGTATTATCTTCCTCATGCACCAGTACCAAACACAGCCAGAGGCTGGACGCGACTGCCCATAGAGGCCAGCTGGCAAGAAAACAGCCCCTTCAGGAGAAGCAGAAGAATCCTCTCCCAAGCCTGCAGGAGAAGGAAGGATATGGAGAGAAACAGATGGAAAAGAAGTTGTGGGGGACTGAGGAGCAGGGACAGGGTCTGAATCTAGTTTTAAGTCCTGTTTGTATGTGTTTCCTTCACAGCTGCAAGTGAAGCCTGAAGAAAGCAAACACAGAGGTAAAAGGGCCAGGAGCACAGAGGGAGGCTTTGGCAGTGAGGTGAACTGTTTGAGTTTCCTATCGCGGCCCATTATGTCAGGAGGACCTGTCCACATGGCTTGATGTGGACAATTATTCCTTCAAAGAGCTTTCAAATTCATTTATTTTTGCTCACATGATTTTATTAAATACCTGAGAATCTTTGCCAGTCATGCTACTCCTGACCTTTCTTCTATCCTCAGCCAGTGACCAAAGACCTTTGAACCCTGAAATAACAACAGGAGAATCTCCTTTCCTGACTTTGAAGATTTCTAGTCCTATAAATTGTACATATTTACATACTTGACTATAGTATATCACTTCAAAACCGTGCAATCAGGCAACACTTCTCTGGTTTAGTTACTAATAAAAACAGGCATATCCACCACTGACCAAACATGCAAAAGTTGGGGAACACGAAAAAGGTCAATCAAAACTAGATCCTGTTTCAGTGCCAGCTTAAGCTATGTGATGATGCATCCTCCCTCCCACTCCTCAGGCCACACTATGATCTCAGAAATGTTTGTTAGGCCTTGCCCCTGATGAACAGCACCCGGGCTAAGCTCCTCTTGAGCTTACCAGAAACACTGTCTGCTTCCAGGGGCAAGTGCTCTCTAACAAGTTCCTGTTTTTAAATGAACAGCCTTGGAAACTTATTTTTCTTGCCTGAATAACAACTCAAGTGGGACAACATTTTTTAACTGAACTTCCAGAGAAAGTTACTGACCCACACTGCGGACACTTTGGAAAATTACTATGACTAAAGCCAACTCTCTTGCAACCCTATAAACAGCAGTTCAAAGTGAGACCCTTTGAGCTCTCTTGGACTGCAGTGGGCTGTAACCAGCAATCCCTCTTTGAGAGGCACTCCTTTCAGGGCTAGTGACCTCTCAAGTTTGCTATACTTGGAGGACTGCTGCCAAATGGAGCCTGGGCTGATACTCCCACTCCTCAAGGCTCAACAGTTCACCCACTGAGAAGATGCAAAGCCATCCAACATGAATGAACTTCACTGAACTCAAAGGGAATTCCCTGAGGTCTGTGTGCCTGCCAGTGTGAATATGCTAAAGCACATATACTATGAATGTTGCTCTCTTAGAATCTTAAGTATGTTAGATTCATATGTAACGCAGGCCTATAAGTGAGATACTATGGTGCTTATATCAAATTCTATAGAATCTATTTTTAAATTGCTTAAATTAGGCTATCAATTAAGTACTGTGAAGTCTGAGTGCTGTTAGAACCTTTAGGCCTAAACTGTTGGTCACGTCCGGGGCTAAGTTTGGCAAGAGGGTGCACTCCAAACCTTATGACTCAATAGCAGGGTCTTCTTTCTTCCCTTTTATCCTTACTCTTTCCCATCCTCAGCCTCCACATGGGTAGGTTTAGGTTGATTTTAGTTTTAAACTGATTGATTTTAGATTTTAGTCCTATTTTTCTCTGTGTGCTTTAACCATTTAGTAAG
This sequence comes from Pseudotriccus pelzelni, assembly GCA_035584735.1. Classification (NCBI taxonomy): domain Eukaryota; kingdom Metazoa; phylum Chordata; class Aves; order Passeriformes; family Tyrannidae; genus Pseudotriccus; species Pseudotriccus pelzelni. Next base: position 136,955,484 of record JAWMRA010000078.1, read on the forward strand.
TTGTACAGTAAACCTCACCAACGGACTTTGTCACAGTTCCACTTCTGTATTAAACCCACTTTTGCCAATACCTTTGCTGGTGATTCTTTGAGCAACCTAAAATCTTCGTTTGCAACCAGCTATTAAAGTGTAGTCAGTATCATCTGCCTTAATGTCAACCACAGTAAATTACTGCTGCAATACAGAGGATTGCAGGAGCAGAGCACAATTTCTTCTACATTTTTCTTATGAAGCAGATGGCACTTTTTACCTTGCTTGAGCAGGGCCTGCTGCTGACAATACATATCATATGCATCCTGCTTCTGGCTCACCTCTGAAATGGCAGTATAGGCTCTCAGATCTTCCTGACAAGCTTTAGCTTAGTTAAGACTCACTCAATATTTTCATTTTAGACGTTGGGAGAGAAAAATAAGGTGGGGGGAAGTCTGAAATTGTCACAACAACAAAGGGCATTGCCTGTAATCGTGCAGCTGTGATTTAAAGGCAAGTGACAGTCTATAATTGAATTGTCTGGGGCTGCCTATGGTTTATTCACTGAATTCAGACATGCTGGGGGGGAGGGTAAAAGAGCACAAGTCTTTACTTATTCATAGGGAAAGCAGGAGGGGGGTCTTGGCACTCCAGGTACCTCTGGTATTGAGGAACCCACTACATGTGTCATGACTTTTGCATCAGCTTCTCTGGAGCAGCAGCTAAACATCATCATGTTGAATGGAGGGGTAGATGTGCCCACCACATGGGACTTCCCAGTAAAGGAGAGGATGCAATTTGTCATGGAAAACTGCTTAAGTCTCTCTAGACAGGTTTTCACCAGGCTGAGAGGGCACAAACATTTCCCAAGCCCTTGCTTCCATACCTTTCTTTTCTCCAGGGCCTGTCATAGAATTACAGAATCATAACATCCAGCGTTCAAGATAAGCCAGTCCAACTGCCAACCCCACACTGCCACTGTAACTCCTAAACCACTAAACCATATCACTCAGTGCTAGATACAGATGCCTCTTGAACACCTCCAGGTGACTTTGCCACCTCCCTATGCAACCTATTCCAACGCCTGACAACACTAACAGTAATTTCTTTTTTTAAAAAATCCAATCTGAATCTCCCCTGTCTCATCTTACAGCCATTTCCTCTTGTCCTCTCACTGTAGACATGGCAGGAGTCCTGTGTGGCTCTCAAGGTGGCCTTTCGGAAGAAGGCAGTTTTTTCTTTAGCATACTTAGAGGTATCAACAGATCAAAATCAAATAGCTGTGATAAAGTCCCCAGAGGAAGCCATCCCACTCTCCCAGCGCAGGGCTGCACCAGGCTGAGGCACTTGTACCAGCCCAGGCTCCCTGCAACACAGTCCTGTTCGCAACAGCCTCCAGACCCAAGCGGGTGAATGAACACAAGTGGTGGAAGCAAAGGACTGCTAATGCCTTCCTGCAGGGAGCTGATGCTCCAGCACTGACCCCAGCCTCTCCACTAGGGCCATCAAGAACAATTTGGACATCTGTCCACGGAAAAATAGGAAATAAAGGTCTGAGGCCACCGACACATTCAACACCAAAGAGCTAGGACAGTGTGCTAATCGCACCACTACAATGCATTAATCACCAGCCACTGCTTCTCCGGAGTCACAGAATGAAAGAGCAATTATGGTTACTGAACATTTTCCCCAGCAAGCATGCAGCCTGGTATTTTGGACATTTCTACAATATTTATAGGCAAAACTACAGACATACAGAAATGCTTCTGCAAATCTCCTGGAATGGCTTTTGCATGCGTTGTCATGGGGGCTTTTAAGGACAACCTGTTGTCCACCCTGTTTGCCCTACCAGTAAGCTAACAACACACAGCTGTTAGAAGGGACAAGAAAATATCTTGTACCGACTATTGTAGGAGGCAGGGAGAACTGAGACACATAAGCTCACACCCACAAACACACTCAGATCCAACCCACTTCCTTCAACTGAAACCAGTCTTGGGTCTGTTTGTGGTGGAGGAGCCCCATCCCTTGCTGGCACAGTGGATGCACTACACTGTTCATTAGGAAAGATGGGAGCGACACTGTGGTTTAGGCAGAACAGCCTAGATAAGTTCCTGCTCCTAACAACAAGCTTTAAGAGCCTTTAACAACACTGTGTATATGTTTCTGTGTGCTTTAGCCAACTCTAAAACGATCTGATTACATACTGGACACTCCCCAGCACTGATCTAACAAGTCCTCGGAAACAATATAGTTTAACTGCAGCATTTCTCTTGCTTCTTTTCAGTTAAGGACACTTTACTTTTACCAGTAGAGATCTTCTGACTCATTGTACTAACCTGGGGCCATCCAGCTGAACTAATTTCCTGGGGAAGTTAAGGGTGCAGAATTAATGGGGGGATTGACTCTGGGACTACTGGGATGGCATTCACTAGTCCTATTCTCTGCTCTCTTGGTAAAGCCCTGAGGAGAGGAAGGAAAACACCAAAATCTCAGTGGATGGATTGTTACAGACTTGCTGTTTACACTGTGGCAAAACTACGTCTGTTAGTGAGAAAAAATAATTAGGTCCCAAACCCGCATTAAAATATTTTTGCACGATTTTGCTCTTCAAGAGGAAAACTGTTCGCACATGGTTTATTTTTAGGTATTTTACATTAAAGAGATCAGGAAAAGTCTCCTTATTTCTATTTCTTGGTGGGAAGTTTTTACAGTAAAGATACCTGGATCCAGGAGAATGCAAACAGAAAAGAGGAATGGGTGAAGACAACTGCTCCTGGAAATACAAAAGTACAGCTGAGGCCAGTGCAGGGGTGATGAGGGGTATGCTTTGATCAGTCACTTCAGCACCCAGAATGCACCCTTGTTCACCACAGTCCATTTGCACCTTATGATTACTTGCAGAATAATTTCACGTATTTTGGGATAATAAGCTATCTAAAGCACTCATTTTCAGTTTCATTCACATATCATAAATATGAATGTCTCAGCACCAATCCTTTTGACACAGTTTCATTGAGTCAAAGCATCGTACTTTCCAGCCAAAGTCCAGAGCAAGGTCAGGAATATCGTGGCACACGGAGAGGATGCCTGTGTCCTTCCAACACTACAAGGGAGAGCAGAGTGGGGAGAAGGACAAAGATGCAGAGAGTGAAGAGACTTCAGAGGAGAAAGGGATGATGAGGGCTTTATGACAGGAGCTGCTCCACCTCTTACTGAAGCTAGCAGAAGGATTTTCTGCATCAGACCCTTGGCAGAAAATGCTTGATTTTATTTTGGTTTTAAATCGCTTTTGAACAGACTGCAAAGTTATGTTTCAGCAGAGCCTTGGCACCCTGGATTCAGTCTCAGGCTGATGCCCAGAGCTCTGAGGTTTTGTTTTCTTACAAGCATGCTTTGTGACTCCCTCTGAGTCCAGCCACTCACATCCCCGGCATGCATCTTGGGGAGGAAATTATCTGTTTGCACCAGAAGCAGCTTCTGCATCATCCATCACACACTTCTCCTTTCACACAGAGGGAAAATGTCCTCCTAATTCCTTCCAAGCCACCCAAAAATGTCTTTAACCCTTCTGATTCACATCTTGAGCACTCCTACACACCAAAGGTCAGAAAATCCCTCCCTTGACCTCAAAGGCATGCTCTTCAGAGCCAGGCCAACTGCACTTTACTTTCAACTTTCTTTGGAGGCACATGTGCCATTTTGTGCTGTTGGAGAGCCCAAGAAAGGCTGCAGAGCTGAACCACACAGCATCTCTTCATCCAGGCTGGGGGGTGACAAGCTCCCATGATAACTACTGAGATGTGACCCCTCCCAACACTGTGCAAATCCAGGTGTGAGGGAGTCTCTTCCATGCAACCTGCCAGGGAATGACAGAACATTATCTCATATGTGCCTGCTGGATTGACACAATGAGATTCAAAGGCCTAATCCCGAGAACCGCTTGCAACACTTACCAAAGCCAGTGTTTTCAGTTACATCTCCCTAGTGGCAGAGCACAGGTGAAGTTGAAAGCAATAAATTTACTTAATTTCCACTGAAAGAAATATGTGAACAGTGCTTATTCACTCCTGCATATCTGGCCTGGAGTGTTTGCTCAGCTCTGGAATATGGCCACTGAGAGCACTAGAAAGGGGTTGGATCTCTCTAGATCCCCAGGGAAAACAAAATCATCATGAACATTTGCAGTACAGCCCCAAGCTGCCTCTTGCTCTGTTGCTGTTGCTCACCTCAGCACCACATCAGCCTCAAACCCAAATTTTCGGTATTTTATCACACAAAGAGATGTGGGAGAAAGGGTGTGAGCAAACACAGTGCTGAGAAATGAACCAAAGTCGCAATTTATTTTATGCTGACACGGTTCACTGCAAGTAACAAGGAAACTTCTTATTTGTTTGGACTTTGGTAGGCAAGTAGGCAAGTAAATTGGACACCAAGGATGCCATGGAAGGTGGATTATATGTCCCTTTTCAGGCAGGCACACTCAAATGACAGCACCTGACAGCCATGAGCAGTGGCACGGGAAAGTTAAAAAATAGCCATTTTGCATCACTAGGGGGTTAGATGGGACAGACAGCAGCAGAAATTGTCACCTTGATCTGGTTCAGGGAAACCTTTAGGAGAAGTGCCCACCTGGGTGAGAGGCTGTCCATACATCTCCTGCAGCCCTTTGGCCTGGGCAGCACCGGGCAAGGACCTGGCAGTGACTGATCCAGAGCTTCCACACTGCCCTCTGCTCTCATAAGGAAACACAAAGCCTCAAACACTTTAAATAACAATGTAGTGTCATCCCTTATTACAAAGGGATCTAAAAAATAAATTTCTGATATTACCTGGTTAGGACACTGCACCTTGTCCAGTTTCAGACGGAGTGCTGCTAATTATTTAGGCTCCAGATTAACACGGAATGGGCAGTCAGTGCTGCGCACCAGCAGCTCTCTCTGCAAGACCAGTCCCACTGAGATCCCAGGGAGCTGCCTTGCAAGTGCACAGCCAACTGTCTGGCTCCAGGCTCCAAGCAATAACCAGCAGCAGACACGGGGCATGTCGCTGCATTCATACAATACTTAGGGCTATTCTAGGAGTAAATAAGAGGCTCTGTCATGTCACCAATCATTTGAAGCAGCTCCCAATGATTTGAGCCGTTTTCCCGATAAGAACATCATGCAACTCAAGAGCAGAAGTAATGAATGTCTGATGGACCAAAGCAAATCCTGGCCCAAGCTAAGTTTTTCAATCAGCCAGCTTTTGAAAGGTTATTTGGCCGGGTTGGCTGTGTGTTCAGAGACCTGGGTTTTATTCTACTGTGCTGATGAACTCCACTTTTGAACTTGCTGTGCTTTAAGCCATTGGCTGCTACCACTCGTAATGCTACCAATTTTCAAATGCTGCCAGAAAATAAACCTGTATTTCAAGGAGGTGGCTTGAAAACAGAGAGCAAGAGAGAGGGAAAGTTGTGCAAATGGGAACTGTGATTGTTGGCTAAGCCCTGTCAGGAGCTGGATGAGTATCTACCTGGTTTGGCACCCTGATAGCCAATAATCCACACTGCATACAACAGCCCCTGTGAAACAATTGAACCACGAGCACTCATCCAAAGGACTGGGGAGACAGAGCAGAATTTGGTTCCTGCAGTGCAGGGAGTGGAGACCAAACACAAGTTTGGCAAGTCCCTTTAGGGAATATGCATCAACCAGACCACAAGGCAACTGTAGCCACACGTCAACCATAGCCCCAAGTCAACAAAGAGATTTTGACCAGTTTGAGGTGATGGGTTGCAATTCAGAAATGTTCTCCTAATTTCACGTGGACAAGTTTTGGCTCGCTGGCTGAACTGCTTTCCTTCTAGTCACTTCTGTGATGATGATCAGCTTGGGAGGGCAAAAATATGCAGTGGAGAGCAGAGACTCCAAAGGACTAATTTTTCTTTCAGAAATACGCTTCTCATTTTCTATCAAGCTTGAAAACAGCAGCTCAGTATACTTCTGCGTACTCAAATAGAGGTTAATCAATTACTCTGCTTGAAAAATGTCCATATGTTTTAGACAGTGAGCTTCTGCTCAGAAGTTTCTTTAAAATCTGTTTTCATACTGAGAGAATAAAACCAACTGTTTTTCAACTTCCTCTCCCTGCTCCAAGGCAACACCTCTCAGACACTGAATAAGCACCCAAAACGGACCATGGGGACAGGCCACTTTGGGTTAACACTTTGGGGCAGTGGGTACACTGACATTGTGGTGCCATGCCCAGCAAATGGACACGAGAGCGCTCCAAGCACCTTGTCCCACCTTTGCTGCCCACTCCTGGCAAGGCCACCCATTTTCTCCTGCCGTGCTCTGGATGTGGTTATGGAGATGAACATCCCTTGGCTGACGAGAAGGAAATCTGTCTTCCATTCACTAACATGTGTTCCACAATTGACAGAAAAAGTGCTTTAAACTGAGGAGAACATCTTCATTAAGGATGATTACCAAAAAAACCCAAACCCTTCACTGATTAATTTCTTCTCAGCAAGCACTGCCCACTCACTGAAATAGATGTTTTTAATAAAAACATTTACATTTTTTGATGCAAAATCAAATACTCATTATATTTGGATTTAATATTTTAAGTGGTGGAATAAGTCCGGATTTCTGTTTAAAAGGGCTCTTGATTTAAAAACAAAGCTTAAAAGAAAATCAAGAGCTTAAAATCCAAATGGGGCCAATTCTCCTTCTTTCATTTCCTGTTTTCTTACATTTGAATTTTATCTCTGCCTAAGACTCTTCCCATATTTTCATGATTTCATAACCATATTTTCCCATTAAAAATAAGTTTCTTGTTACTGGAAGAACATCTTCAAAATCACAAGAGAGAAATTTGCTGCCAAACACTACTGGAAAAATAATTATTCTGACTACGCAAGGCACTGTCACGCGGAATCAAGGTGAAACTCCTCCTCATAAAGAGAAACAACAAAAGATTTAGGGAATTCACCTACTTAATAAGATAGAAAACAACATTTTCGCTACTTTTCTTTCTCATTTTTCAGTTTTTTCTAAATGTTGGTTGTACCAAACCTTTGTAAAATACCATGAGGCTCCAACTGCACGCCCCTAGAAGTTGTCATTTCTGAAACTGAAGAGCTAGAGTCCTTTAAGAGAATTATATACTGAATATAATGCACACAGCCTGTGACTTACACGGAAACCATTCTGGACCAAACCGGAGATACTGTTGCTAATAATCTGTAAATAAAGGGGAAGTGGCTTTTTCGATTTCCCAATTAAGCAAGATAATACTTCCATCAATTATGTTTTTATGTGACATATTCCCAATATGGATGTAATAAATGATATTATGCCTCCTGGTTAACAGCTCAAAGAAAATCCATTTAATTGTCCCTGCCCTTGCAGAAAGTAACACCCTTCGTCTGTAAACCATCCCTTAACTCAGTACACACGACTGGTATATTTCTGGAAGCCCAGCTCAGTTTTACATAACATTACACGCTAATTAGTAACTTCTGAATGCCAATCTGATGCTGCTACTCTACTCAGAGAATATTCTTCCCTACACAACAAAGCCAGGATTATCTCAGTCTCACAGAATTCCCCAGGGGAGGCAGTCCCTTTGCAGTTCCTGTGCCAACAGCCATGGGATTGCAGCATGGGAGTGCATGAGGCTCCTATGAACAGGAGTCACAGGGTCTTGGGTAGTTTCCCACTCAGAAAGTTCCAGTGCAGAGCAGAGAGACAGGTGGAAGGGGTTGGTGGGGTTCACCCTTTGGGGGCAGTTGATGATGCTTTGGTAAAATGGCAGAAAACTCAACGTGCTGCTGCTGAAGGGCTGCAGAGGTGTCCAAGGAGCTCATCACAGCAACTGAATCGATGCAGGTGATGAATGAAAAGGCAAGTAAAAACAACCCTGCCCAACTCAACCAAAAACTTGAACTGCAGAGGCAAAAAACCAAAAGTGAAGCCTGCTAGCCACTCTAGAGGGCAAAAGAGGAGAAAGGTCGGTCCACTTGTGGCTACAATCTCCACCCAGGCCTTCTCATCATCCTCCACTCCGTTTCAGGGCATTACAGCAGAAACACATTCTTCACGTATTTTTCCCAGCGCTGTTTTTCTCCCGGCCACCGGTTTCTGCTCTGTGTAAGCAACATGGTTTATGTACTCAGTGCTTAGCAGCTATTTGTTGGAGCTCCCCATGTGTCATGAAACGCTTTATGCCTAAATTTTATCCCAAATATCCCTATTTCATTTAAGTTGCTGCTTTGTATCAAAGCACGTAGCGGCAGGCAGCTGCAACCTCATCCATCTCCCCCAGCTGGGCTCTGAGCATGCTGGCTGAACAGGCTCATGGGTTTGATGATTACACCTTTATTTCAGTGCAGGATGAAGTGACTGAACATCTGAGTTAGACCCAAATCCTTGAAAAACAAAATCTCTTCAAATTTTCAGAAGCCAGGTTTGGACGTACTCTGGCCAGGAAGCTTTTGGATGCTCCTCCAAACGGCTGTACGTCAGGCCAGCAGCAGCAAGGCATCTTGGTCCACATCCCACCACAGGCTGAGTGTCCTGAGGGAGCAGTTGGTCACTAGCAGACATTGTAAGCCCTATAAAACCTCCACTGAAAGACCACAGATGCTGCTGAGGATGCCCAAGCCTGCTTTCAGACCTCATGGTTGTCATCTCCTTAGCTACAAACCCATGAAACATGACGAGACACAACCTTGGTAATTTCTCCATTCTTCTCCAACAGCGATGCCTGAAGACCAAACGCGATGGGAGCAGGGGCCGTGCTGGAGGCTGCATTGTTTGACCACAGACACCTCCTCAGGATCACCACCAGTTAAGTCCAGTGGGTGACTATTTCCCCCAAAGGGAATATACCATGCCAGGCTTATGGAAAAGAAGCTAACACATACCTGTTTCTAGGTTTTAATTGAAATTGAGTGGGCGGTGAGAGAACATCTCAAAAGCAAAGCCAAGATAGAGAGTCACCAGCAGCTTCTATTCCTCAAAGCTTTGTAAAGTGGCAAAAAAAGAAAAAAGAAATCTATTATTTCCAAGGCAGGTTGCTTCCCCTAATTAGTGAGTCAGCTCTGCTAATAAAGATTACAACAGGGCATGAAAGCAGTGCTGAAGATGGGAGTATTTATGCAGGTCAGTGGGGGTTTTCCTAAACATTTTGATTACAACTTTAACTGCACTAAAACACATGCAAAAACCCTATCATTAAATTTAAACAGCCTGATGATATGCGGTACCAGACTATGAGAACTGCAAATAAATTGCTGTAATCTGCCATACTGTCACTTACTCCTGGCTCCTCAGCAGCCATAATTGACTAATAGGATAATAAGGTGGCAGCTACGAATCTGAAGGCTTGACTCCATTGTTTTAAACGCCCTTGAGGAAAAACTATTCCAAGTCAAGAAGACAAAGTGGCCTGATCACAATCATCTCCCTGATTCAACACATTTAAATGCTCCTTTGGACTCCTGGATTATTCTGTGTAAAATGTGATGCCATCCTGGTCTGTCCTGCAGGGTGACAGGTGTCCAGGCAATGAATGCCCTTGTTCCAGAGAGCCTGGTACCAGCATCCCCTGCTGCCCTTCACCACACAGGCCTGTGAAGCTACAGAGAGAAGCATCTTCTTTGGCCAAAAAGCTAAGTGAGAACCAAGGCCCAAGTTTGTGCAGGCTGGCTTTGCCAAAACCAAGGGAAATGCCCTTTTACCCCGTGCAGGCCACTTTTACCCGATTTTGGGAGCAGAGCACCAGCAGCTATCCCCATTCTACACAAGAGTTACTGGGGAGCCAATCACATACCCATTTCAGCAAGCAGAGTCACCATGTGAAAATGGTCCTGGTGAGGTAGGACATGCTGTATCGATGAGTGGGACAGATTAGGAGGATCTACTCTTCAGTGCTGTTTACAGAAGAGTATCTGAGGGGCTAAGAGCAAACAAGTTATCTTCCAAGTTATCTCTGGCTTAGAGAAATTGCCTTTTTGTTATCGCAGCACTCCAACCCATCCTGTAGTCATCCTAGAGCTGGAGTCAAAGCTCAGACACAGACCTCCCACTATGTGTGTGTACATGTGCATGAGAGCTGGACCACGGGAAACATCCCCACCAGCACTCAAATCCTTAGGGACAAAAGCCTGGGGTAAGATGAGTGGATATGATACGGCCACATGGGTACCAGAGCAACCCTCACACCAGCAAAGTCTTTCAGAGAGCTCAACTGCTCCCTGGTGTAAACTGAAAGCCAGTGATGAGAAATGCATAAGCAAACTGACCTCTGGAGTAGATCAGCATCCATACTTCTGCAGTCAAACATGCTCCTCAGCGCAGCTTGGTGCAGGATGGAAGGCCGGAATCGGTGCCAGCCCTCCATTTCCCGCAGCTTCTCTCCCTGCTGCTCCAGCCTGCGTGCCAGACAAGTGCTTTATTGCTTTGTCCCCTGCCCTTTGCCTTTCTCAGACATCAGCAACTCGTTTTGTCACTTCCTTATGGGGAATGAAAAGGAGCAGCGGGGCGGCACTGCCGGGCTCCCTGCCGCAGGGCTCCCCACTGCAGCCAGCACTGCAGGGTGGTGCTGCCATCACTGCCTTTCACCCCAAGCCCCTGTTGCTTTAACTGTCCCTAGCCCAGGTAAGAAAACCACAACGAAAAACTCTCCAGTCATTTCACAGTGATTTGTTTTAAAATCTGAGGCACTGGTGCCAGTTTTGGGAATCAGTCTCACAGGCCCCCCTAGCCTCCCACTCCTCACCCTCAGCAGCCATAGGGCTCCTGCTGTGACCAAAAGCATCATTTTTCCTTTGAGAGCATCCAGCTTGCTCCAGCTGCTTCAGAAAAACCATGTTTTTCAGCACAGCTGGAGGAGGGGAGGGCCCTGCTCCATGAGGGCACCTCCAGCATATCAAAGACAGTGTCAGCAAAGGGATGGACCTTCAGAAAAAGGAAAAAATCCTGGCAGGCCCCACAGAAGTAACGCAGGTCCCATAACAGGGAGAGAGACAAACCAAGACAACAGGAAAAAACAGCGAGAAATAGAATTCCAAAATCAGAGATGGGATTGCTCTGGAAGGGCCCATGGCTAAAAATCAGGATTATGAACTACTAAAGGGGCTTTTTCTACTTTTTCTTTTAAGGACTTAGTTCCCTTTATTTAAGAATAAGGATTAACTCCTAATTTGAGCCAGAGCCTTTAGCCCTACCTAACAACAGAGCTGGAAAGGACTGCTGTTTATCCATGATTCAGCCTGTTTACAGCATGGCATGTTAAAGCAATTAAGGGTCCTTAAAGATAAAATACTCCTGCACAGAACACCATTAGGTCCATTTGAGTATGCAGTGTCAGCAAGCAAAACAGTATCTTTGACTCAGTGCTCTAAGAAACTTTGAGCCTGGGTAATAACTTTTCTTTAATAATGCAAATTATAGAAAATAATGAGAACATTTGCATGCTTCCTCGACAAAGAGGGGCATTTCAAAGTCTCAGGGAGCAGCCTAGGCAATAAGAAATGTTCTTGTTCTCATGTGTCAGACTGCCTTGCTTTTTCCTCTTTCCTGCTGACCAAAGGGTTTCATGCTGGAAATGCTAATCACGCTTGTGTTTGCCATAGCTCACCCTCTTGTTCTTACTGTCTATAGAAGCTTGCAATTCAACCAAATCACCGTCAACTGCGGTATTCACCACAGCACATCTATATGCCCACACATGCTTTACCCAGGCACTCCTCCGCACATCCACATGCATGAATCATCCTAGACTTCAAGGAGATGGGCAAAGTCTGAAACCCCCCAAGTACTAAGCTAAAGAGGATGAATCCTCTCGTTTTTCTCTCTGCTGCCAAGTTCTTAGCTTTATGCTCCCATCCAATCATCAGATTAAAAACCCTGTCTTTCACAAACTTTGAAATTGAGCTTATTTGAGAGTCACAAGATTAGAAGCCAAGGGTGCCTTCCGCTGAGGCACAGAACTGCCTGGACAAGCTAAACAGTCATTAAGAAGACTTGAAAACAAAGAGACAAAATATTTTTCAAGGCCAGGTCAGGAATGTAAAATGACTGAAATAATACTATTTAAGTAAGAGAATTAGGGGCCCTAAACCAGTTCAAGAACACTGCTCTGGGCTAGCACAAGCCACCTGAGAAAGCCCTTTCAATTAACACATATGGATGTGCTGGTTTTGGCTGGGGTAGAGTTAACTTTCTTCACAGTGGCTAGCATGGGGCTGTGTTTTGGATTTGTGCTGAAAACAGGGTGGATAATATAGTGATGTTTTTGTTATTGCTGAGCAGGGCTTACACAGAGCCAAGGCCTCTTCTGCTTTTCGTACAGCCACGCTGGAAAGGAAGTTGGGGGTGCATGAGAAGTTGGGAGGAGACACAGCCAGGACAGGTGACCCAAACTGACCAAAGGGATATTCCTGACCACATGACATCACGCTCAGGATACAAATCTGGGAGGGAAGAAGATAGAAGGGGGGAGATTTGGAGTGTCTTTGGTACTTGTCTTGCCAAGTCATCATTACGTGTGATGGGGACCTGCTCTCCTGGAGATGGCTGAACACCTGCCTGCCCATGGGAAGCAGTGAATTAATTCCTTGTTTTGCTTTGCCTGTGTGCATGGCTTTTGCTTTCCCTGTTGAACTGTCTTCATCACAACCCACAACTGCCTTTATCTCAACCCTATCTCCCAACTAGCTTTTACCTTCCAATTCTCTTCCCGATCCTGCCTGTGGGGAGTGAGTAAACGCCTGTGAGGTGCTTGGCTGCTGGCTAGGGTTAAAGCACAACAGTGGGAGTACCCACACAACATCTCCACTCCACAAAGATGTCACCAAGTGCACACTGCAATTTGCGCAAAAAATTTCTAATAGGATAACTTTGACTGGTACTGACCTCTCTCCTGCTCTTCCGAACAACTCATATGCCCGAACACAAATGCCTGATACCTTTTTAGATATCCCAGGGTCCTCTGCCCAGCCTCCAGCTGCTGCTCCAAAAGGGTGCAGACATCCGCTGTGTCCTGAACCACATCTACCAGGCCTGGGAAGATGCCCTGGATGCATCTTATCTGCTTGGATTGCCTGGATCCCTCTCCAGGGGTCCTCAGGGTGCTGATGAGGAAGCAAGACTGTGTAGGAACCTTCAAACCCAGCTGGTGCTGTGCTTTGGCTGTCCAGAGGGTAACAGCTCAGCTGTGATTGACACACGATACCCTCATTAAAACAGCACAGGGGCTCTGAGAAACCTTCCCTTTCAATTATATCTGTGGAAACCAGAACGATGTTGGGATGACGAATGCCTGAAGAAATTATAAATTTGAGATTGTTTTGCAGTCACAACACCCCACCACTGTCTCAGGATTTACAAGCCAGGTAGTTCATTCACTCTTATACTACTTGTACATAAGATCTCTAAAAAAATTACTGTTTGTTTTTAAACAATCTCACTGTATGTTTCCCTGTAACTCTTATGATAAGGTAGGATGTGAAGGTTTCTGAAAATACTGTTGAAAAACTTAAAATTTCATTTGTAAATGGAAAAGAAACAACAATGCGTAAGAAATAAAGACTCTGGTTTTTCCATTTCACCTGTGCTATTAATTTACAATGGAAAGCTCTGCACTACCTGCTAACTCTGGCTGTATTGCAGGGCAGAAAAAATGAATGGATAGCACTTTCTAGACCTAAAATAATGACAATGATCAGCTCAGAAGACGGTGTGGAAAATGACTTCTAGGTAAACTCCTGATTCACTTTGTTATACAAAGGAAAAAAACACAGAAAACCTAAAACTCTATTACATTTTCCCTAATCTACACTAAACTTTTTACCGGATAATAGGGTTTTCAAAATGATCCTAAAACATCTTTTGAATGAGAGGTCACTTGCCTGTATGTAGAGCTATCTGAATGCATTTATGCTGATGTAATATGCACTTTCCCACTATAGAGGAAAGGTTGCATTCAGGGAAAGCACTTATCAAGATTAAATTTACATTTTCTGAAATTGTCAAAAAGTGTTTTTCATGAAGAACAACTGCAGAAGCCACACTCACATTTGGAAATGTCGCAAAAAGCACTTTCCAAAATTGGCTTTACTATTCCTGAATGTGACAGAGCTAGGAAATCCACAAAAGCACTGATTTACAGTTTTTAAAGAAATGTGTTGGTGTCTTTGAGATTAAAAACAATATCAAAATTAATTCAGAATATAACTTAAATGACAGAAAGGTTCACAAACTGAACTGCACACTTAGCTACATCTCAGACTCAGGACCTTTATATGCATGTATATATGCCTGTCTATTAGCAAGCACAAAACACCTTTACTATTTTCATGTAGGTCTCAACACAGTAAAAATACATTTCACACATGTAAGCTTGCACTTTTATATTAGAAATGTGTCCATGTTATGCACTGGGGACCCACATGAAAGAAATTACTGAGATTGCAGGAAAAAGAGTTCCCAACTTGGACGAACCAAATCTTTCTCTTAACACAAAAGACTAAAAAATAAAACAATTCCAGTAAGGCTCAGCAGCCATCTCTGCTGTTTTAAGAATCTGCACTTTGAACTAGAACCAAATCCTGCCAAGCCTGATAATCCAACAGCCCTAAAGGACTTACGGTATTAACAGCTCTCCTCCTCTCTCCTTCAGTGCACACATCTGAGGTGAGGGTTATGTTCTCATTTTGAATACAGGGGAAAAATTATACCTACAGCAGCACTCATTAACAAAAAAAATACACTCTTAACTTTAAGAGTGAAGTTACTTTTGCAGACAACATTAGCAACGTCATTTGCCAAATGAGTTGTTGCCACTCAAAATTTCTGACCACATGAAGAGAGTTATTGGACAAATTAATCCTTCCTGGTCTGTGCTCTGAAATATCAACAATTTGTCCAAGTTACATTCTGCTTTGAACCATTTCCGATGTCCTATGAGAAATGAGTCTGGTATGTTCAGTTCAGTTGCCAGAGAGCCGATATTTCTGCGCCACAAAAATTATAACCTTGGTTATTGTTCCCCCTCGCTGGCAATTCTCAGCAGAGACCTCAAAGACTGAATATGCCTCAAACCAGAAATGACTAAATCTTGGAAAAGGCCAAGTTTCAATTGCAGGGGCACTCATGTTGTCATCAACCAACCCAAGATTTCACTTCATGAGAGGAGGAACCCCACACTCAAGTCGAAAGAAAGACTGAAGGAGTTTTACTGTACTGCTGCTGTTCCGGTACTATATATGCTTCCTAGAAATGTCAATAATTATCTATTATTGAAAAGAAGCTACAAGACATGACTTAAAAGCAGTCTCATTTTGATTAATTTCTGCCACTTGTAGGCAGTTACTCATTAAACATTTAGACCAGAAACAGGTAAATTGGGTAGATTACTATCACATTTGCAGAGGCCTAGCAAACAATGTGCTGCTTCATTTCCAATTGTTACACTTTTTGGCTAGAAATGTTTTCAAAAAGGGTAAAAAACTGGTTTGCTAGATTACCAACAACTTGGTTCACTGAGATGGTTTTATTCTTTTCCTCTGATTTCTTAATGCAATGAAGATAGTCTCCCGTGTCACTTCATGCACTACATCACTTGAGTGCCAAAATCAACAATAACAAACAAAAAGACCAAGGTAGTGTATTTGTTTCTACACATATGCATATATGTATATCTAGATATATATACCATACAAGAATACAGCAGAGCATTCTCATCAGAGAGCTCTAAAAAATTATTCCCCAAGCATTCTTTCTTGGCCAAATTTAATTTCCCTTGATGAATATTCCATAAAATGTAGTGGATTTTTTCCTTTGCTCTCAAGGCAGAAAAGAATTGAAGTAATTAAAGAATTAGAAGCACCTCCTCCTGACTCACAATAAAAGCTGATCATTTCCACAGACTTTGCTATTTGCAAACAGCATCCTGCTCTTTCCAGCCCGCACAAAACTCCATCTTCAGCAAGGAACCAACACTGATCTCCAGTATTAGTTGGTGGATAGTAACACTTCAATCCATGGAAAAGGAAAGCAGAGCATTCCTAAGGGAGGAGATGAAACCTACTGTGCCCAGTGACAGAGGCCCAGGGCCGGAAGCATGATATGTACAACCACTGGATGTGTGATCGCCCTTCTCCCCTTTCTTCTCCTTCCCTGAAGACCCAGCATGCCACAGAAATCAAGGCTGACCAGCTCAGGTTTATTCTGCTATTCATCAAATAAAACGTTTATTAGTGGCCAAAATGAAAGCAAATTCAGGAAGTGGTATTATCACAAAAAGTTGCTGATCTGTTGAGCCCATATGAAACAAATTAATTAAAAAGCAGCACTTATGGGCCAGTGTTGTATCCTTCCTCCATGCTTATGATTATGCACAGTAAGTGATTCAAAATCATGCCAAACATGGGCTACCACAGATGCTCCCACCACTCCAAAACTGCTTGCACACATGACTCCCTCAAGAGTACAGTCTATCCTGTATTAACTTCATCTTGCCTCTGCATAAAAGCACCAAATTAAGGTTCCCTGCATCCTGCACAAGCCTGAAAACACTGTTAGTCGTTCCAGGAAGAATTAACACTCCATTAACACTCATAATTATAATACTAATAACTGTGGAAGAGAAGACATGTGAAGATTGAGCCCAAACAATTTAACAGCTCTCCAGTCTGCAATGCTGCATGGAACCGAGAAGTCAGACCCTAAACCTCTGCCTCTAACTAAAAAAAAAACCTCCTTCTCTGTTATGGAAATAATGGTTGATTTACAGTTAGAGAAAATAAAGTTGGCAAGTTTAGCAACTCCTCCAAGGTCACAGGAAGTCAGTGGCTGGGCAGGAACCAGCTGGTGAAACCCAAACCTCTCCCCACTCCCAGTTAACAACGGAATCACCTATTTCAGTGACCACACGAGGGGCTAGAACATCTGTTCTCCCAAAGCCAGCTGGTCATGACATATTCCCCTCCCCAAGAAAAACAAAAAATATATATTTTGTAAAATTTCCTTCCTGCAAGCTCACTACAGTGACTGCAAAAGACCAAAAGTGGGGATTAAAAAGCCCTCCCAAAACCAGTATTAAAGATTAAGGTAATCTTTAAATACTTAAAGATTGGGAGCAGTTGATGGTGGTTTGGTAAAACAGGGCAGAAACCCCAAACTACCGCTGCTGAAGGGCTTCAGGGGGATCCAGGCAGCTCAAACCTTAAACACAGCTCATTACTTCAACACTTAATCCTGGGATGATTTAAAACTCACATGCATGGACATATTATGCTTTCAAAAAAAAAAAAAAAAAATCTGGAAAACCTCTTGGCAAAGGGTGGTTCCCTTGTTTCCTATTTGTGCCTGCCTAAAAGAATGAGACAGACGATAATAGCTGCCTCCCTGCAGACAAGTGCTGCTGGGAGTGCTGGAAACATCCAGTGACCAGAGGTTAATTTTTTATTAATTAGAGCACAAAGCATCCTGGCTTGTCCCTCATTAGGCATCTCCAGGCAGTTTGGCTTGGCTAAGCAGAGAGCCGAGGGAGGCAACAAGCACCCTGTGACAAGGCTGTTGTGGAGAAAGCTGATCGCTCCTGCTCCAGGAAAGCTTCTTCAACCAGGACACGGCAAGTTTGATCAACAGCAGTTTCTCAGTCTGCATAAAGGTGACCCCAGTGCATTGCTTGCTTTGTTGTCTGACAAGGCTCCTGAAATCTGAGCTTGCAGCAACAAAGCCCATCCATTTCAGCCAGGCTGGGGTTTTTTTAAACAGGTGGGGAGGGAGAAAGCACCAGGGAAGGCAGGCACGAAAAATCATCAGGAAAGCAAGCAAAGGGAGAAGAGAATGACACTGGGTATTATGGATTCATATATCTAAATATAACCCTATTATGTCTGATACACCAAAGCAAAGGGTCTCAATTTGAAGCTTAGAAACAGCTAAGATGGTGGAAATGAACACTGTGGGGCAGGTACACCTTGAAATATATAGCACCGGGAATTACCGAACTTGGTTATTTTTTCCATTACGGCAAAAAAAGATTCCACAAGCATGGAAAAGTTAACTCCCCTAGTTCATTCCCACAGCCTGGCAAGTTAGCTGAACATCTCTAGATGGGCCTGAGAAAGAACATAACAGTGCCTGCATGTACGTCACTGTGCATCCTTTCCCTATGGCACGCTGCAGACAAGGAATGCTGCTTTCCCCACGATGAGCCGTGGGGGGTGTGTATGTCTGTCCCCATGCACACGCTCACATGCCAGAGTTTCCTCTTTTTCAGTTATTCTTCTCATTTTTCATTTCTTATTCTCCTGGGAAGACAGCTCAGACAGTGTCTGGCCTTACCCAGAGATAAACCTCCTTGTTCTTGTCAAAAGCGGAGCCGGGAGAATGGCAGCGCAGGTATTTTAACTCCTCCTCACAAAAACGGATGAAGAATGGCAGCACAGCATTAGCGTTGGAACAGGTTACCAACAGCCCACCGACTCCATCCACACCTTGCCGAATCAGCTGGCATTTTATTTAAGTGTCAGCCAAAACATCCTTATTCGCAACTCCTAACAGCAGAACATTAAATGATACTTGCAAAATGGACGTCATATCAAATTAAGGACAGTTTAAAAATTGAAACCAATCCCCAATTTTAAACTGACTCATCAGCAAGCTCAGTGCTACTACCTACTGCTCTTTTTGCCAGGCACAGGCAGTTTTGTTCCTCAGACATGCTTTGCAATTACTGTGTTTTGGATTCAGCTGCATTGCACCTGCCTGAAGATCAAAACATGCTTTTCAAAAAATTACAAACCCCTGAATTAAGTAAATAAATGTATAAGCTGAGGTTGGAACTATCTAGGAAATACACCCCAGAGTGACGTTAACCAGCATAAGAATTAGAAATAAAGCTGATCTCTAAATTCAGATTTCTTTTACATTGGAAGTATTTTCAAAGTTTTTAGGAAGCTGAGCCACTGGGATGCAAAACCAAGTATCTATTTCTTTAAATCACTTTAAAAGGTAACTTCATACATCAGAGCCCATGACTGTTCAAGTATTTTCAGAAAATTTGCTGAAAACTCATCAGTATGCCTCTTATATGCTATACTGTAGCCCAATACGGAGGCAATAGCCATAGGTACCACATTTGCATTTTTATGCAGACATTTACATGAATAAATGAAGTGTTTTGTATGTCTGGATTCCCATTTAGGCACAAATCCCTGTTTCCAAGAGCACATTTTCAGGAGCATGCTGAAAACAGAGCCCTTAAACAATGTCTTGCTGCAGCAGCCTTTCCCCAGTGTGGCACTGAGCTTGCAATTTTAAACTCATTTTTCCTCTGTATCTCCAGAGCTCTGCAAGACCCTTTGAGGATTCGAAACCCCTACAAGCATGCCTGTTTACCATGGCAATGCTACAGCTGACAGCAAATTCATTCCCTTGCAAATGATCCTCTTGGCACCACATTTTGGAATTTGCTCCACCATTTCCAGAGAAGGTACATCGAGACCTAGAGAAGCATCTAGTCACACACACCCTGAGCATTTTCAGCTCATTGGAAATTTAAGCATTTTAAAATAATTGAAATGGCGGGGGGAGGAAATGGACCGTGGGGAAAAAAGTGATTAACCAAAATATTCAGACTCCCTGCAGGAAGGCTCACTTCAGTCACAGCTTCTCCCAGATAGATGGTGATGAGGAATTGCCAGGGACTTCACACCCTAATCAGTCTCTGGGAAAGCCTGCTCCCACAGTGACAGACACGGGCTCTGGTCCTGGGTCTGCTTTGAATTTCCTGTGGGACTGGGAGTTATTTAAAATTTGTAGTGCTTCAGCATTTCACCAATTCGTCAGTGGGTCAAATCACAGTTTAACACCAGTTTCAGTTTCTAAAAGGAATGGAGCCGGTTCAGAAGTCAGTTGTACTTGCTCTACTCACTATGAGACAAAAGGATAAAGAAATCCCCCATGCCATTATTAAAAAAAACCCCAAATATCCACACCATCCCTTGCTGCAGAACTGCCTTTTGCTAAATCCTGTGAAATGCTATGACGAGCTATTTGTTTCCATCCCCAAAGAATTCCCCTTAAAAACTCTGCAGCTCAGTTGCAAAGTGTTTATTTTGTGCCTTCGGAAATCTGGATTTTCTGAAGGACACTGAAACCTTCACTGTCCCCGAACCTTGCAGTACTCCAGCACCTGGAGGCACGGCTGTGGGACCATGGGGCTGGAGCCCACAAAACCCAAGCACAGCTTGGAAAGAAACCCAAACTCCACAATTCCCTTAGCGAACATGTGTTTTTCTCTTCAAGTTGAATCCCCTGCTTGCCGTTTCTGAGGCTAAAGCTAAAAAAACTTATAAAATGTCTAAGCCATTCCTTTTATTTTAACGGCTCAGACTTGAAACTATTTGGCGAACTGCTTTCATGCGTGAAAACACCAGATGAATCATTATTTTTATCAAATTCTGCTTTTAAGGCAAAAATTCCCTATTGGAACAGAAGACTGCAGCGAGGCTGGTTTTGTAGATACTGCAGCAGTGGGTAATACTACTAATCTGCCATGAAAAGACACCACAAAATACTTGCAAGTCTCATACCTTGAAGTCCCTCTCTGTAACAGCTCCTCATCTGAAGATGGTACTCAAGGTGTGTCCACCAAAAGGTCCTGCTCTACCACTGGAGCTTCAAGGTGTGCGTTTCCATCCCATTAAATAACCAAAGGGCAAAGTTTCCAAAACTGTTTAATATCTAAGTCCTTGGTTTTTCCCCAAGGAGACTCACAGGATGCCTCATCTCCAGCCCGGCCTGCCTGCAGCTCATCATCAGCTTTTTTTTTTTCCTTTCTCCTGCTGTGCTCTGAGCTGGACAGAGGATAACTGAAAAAAGAGCTCAAATATTGCTTGCATGGTACAGCACTGCCATCACGTTCTCACACCTCCTCTGTGAGGTATGGCAGAGCACACCCTCAAGCTCAGACGAGGTGAATGCAGTGAAGGACACGCTGCCAGTGGGCCTCAACAGGCTGCAGCGCTACAATGGCAGCCACAGATGGGAGCATGTCTCAGCAGTGACAAAGGGGGCATTTCAATCTTGTTAGTTCAATCATATTAAGCTTAACAAAAATGAAAAACACGCCTTTTGTCCATCAAACAAAGGTGTCAGACAAGCCGAAGCTGCTGCCTCAGCTCCTTTACAGTTACTCTTGTTAGAGTGTGTGTACAGTAACTCTGGAGTCCTCTCTCTACACCTTCAGTGTCCACATGCGGTACCTGAACCACCTCTCTTTTTCCTGTCATTAATTGGGCAGAGGAGCCTTCAGTACCATACTGGGTTATGATGCAATCTGGATGCTGTTTGCAACATGTGATGAATTTCTGGAGGAATGCAGCTCTTCCAATAACTGCCCTGTAACTGAAAGCTGCACAACTTGAAAGCTGTTTTCCTACTTTGCTCTTCAGTGGAGTGGAAATTGCTATAACAAAGGTAAAATCATCAACCACACCAGGAGCTACTGTAATGCAGACCTGTGCTGTGGCTTTTTGAGCCTAATTCTAGTTGTCCTTACGTGGAGTGCCAGGACAAAATCTGCATGACCAGAAAAGAGAACTAGAAATGCAGAGAGGAGCCTGTGACCCTGCTGCCATCGCCTTCCAGCCTCCTTCATGCCTGGTCTATCCAAAAAGCCTGAGACTCTTATTTCCCTGCAAAGTAGCTGGAACAAACACCAGCACTGCATGACCACCTGTGGGGGGCAGAAGGTAAGTGGATTTCCTGTCCAGGGGAGTCCAAAAGCTCAAGCTGTACCCCAAAGTCTGGATCAAGTGTTTCACCTGGCTAAAGACCATGGTCAGTAAAAGGTTGTGCAGCACTACACTGCTAACACAAAAAATACGTATGCTATTAAATGTGCCAATAATGAGTTGAAAACACAGTTATGCTGGAAAACAATTAAGGCTGATGAAATGCTCCAACGCTTTGTAGGCCCAGTAATGCCAAGCCCTTTAAAGCCCTTTCTTAAAAAGCACCTCCTCTCACACAGTAGAACAGGAAGCAGTGCCTTCAGACACTTGGCGTTAGCCACCAGGAGGCAGGCAAATCTAAACAAGTTCACGTAGGCGCAGAATTAAACCTGACAGCCGTACCGCTCCTCGGCAAGCAAACAATATGACCAAAGGGAAGCCGTGAAACGTCCCCCATTTGTAAAGCCAAGCTCAATTGTAAGCAAAAATCCTTCCCAAAGAAAGCTATTGAGAACTGATGGAAACCAAGGACACGGCCTATCATCGCAGGGGGCATCATGTGCTTTTCCTGGTTCCTCTGCTGCTGGGGCAGTTTGTGGCCAGTGGCCCTTGGATACTGTGTGAACTTGCTGAGCAAAGCCCCAGTGACAAAGGACACACTGGCTCCACTGCCCCAGCACAGCCAGGAACACAGGAGGAAGACGCCAGCCTGCTCCATATTCTCCAGGACCTCCTGCAGAAGTGGGCTACTGCTAAGGGCTGACCTGCAAGCGTGAACACCCAAAAAATCTTTTAAAATGTCTACGTGTAATTAGGAAAATGCCGTGAACTATGGTATGTAAATTACAGGTATCTCTACAGACTGTGAAAAGGCATTTCAAGGTAGCTGAATTATCTTGACACAAAGGAGTTATTTATACATAAATTACAGTAACTTTGCCCATGCTAACGAGGCTGTCATTTCCCCCTGTGATTTACCATGATCTTGTAATGCAAAAACTTCATTTCCCTGGCACCAGAGCAGTAATGGGATTGGTAATTCCCGCACCATGAGTGCTTTCCTTGCCAAAGGTGGTGGCGAATCCTGGCTGCACTTGCAGGTCACAGTGGTCCCACCAGCCACTCCCAGCCCATGGAGGCCACCCCACAAACCCGCACCAGCCCCTGACCTGCCAGCCACTGGGGTGGTCACAGCTAGGGATGCCTGCCCTCACCAAGCAACCGGCTCGGAAGAAATGGCATCGATGGACCACAATGAAGAAGACCATGCTTAAAGCTGAAACATGAGCAGGAAAATTAAGATGTGCCTGAAGTTAATTCTTTCATAACAAATGCAAGAAGAATTAGCGTTGTTAGGGCATTCGCTTTTATAAGCATATGCTCTAGATTGGTCATGACCCACAGGCTCTGTCCTACCAGGTTTGCTCTGGCCACCACCAGGCTGCCCCCAAGCTAAGCAAGGGGGGGGAAGGAGAGGAGATGTCCCCCCGTGCAAGGCACAGCTTAGCTATGATTGGAGTTGCAGCCACAGATCCTGGCCCAAGAGGGGCTCTCCAATTGCACCCTTCCTTTCATCCCTGCAAAAACACTCTGGCTTTCCTTCCCAGACGCAGCTCCCACTCAGGCATGAATCTGTACAAATGCAGCCTTGGTCCTTCTGATTTTTTTATCTGTTTATGAGGCAGTAAAAAGATATTTATCTCAATTTCAAAGCAACAGTCATCCTGTGCGAGCCTAAAATTTCCAACGTGGCAGTGTGCTGGCTCTTGGTGAAGGGTAAAAACTTAGCCAAAATTATGGGAGTCAGTCTGCACTTATGCTAAGCCGGAACTCAGACTGGTTTAATTAAATTACCTGATGGGGAAGTACTGGAACCAAGTAACAGCAATTAGTTGAAGTACTCAGTTTTCTCCAGCTGGACCTTGACACAGAGTAAAACTGGGCAAAAGGATCACAATAACCCAAATATGCACCTGCAGTTAAAGACCAGCCTCACGCCTACCCAGCCTGCATCATCCCTTTGCCAACACTCGGCCCTTATACACCCCACCTAGAATGAGAGACAGGGATCAAGGGAGGCCTGGATCCATCCCACAGTGCAGGATCAGCTCCAGTGGCAGCAGACCTTTTGGGAGAGGGGAGTCTGTGACATCCACGGCCACCATGCTGCTTGCACAGCAGTCTCCTCCCAGGTGAAGGCCATCCAGCAGCAAAACAGGAAGGGTAAGACCAAAACAAGAATTTTCTCTAATCTGTGAAAACAAAGCCCACGGTGCCTCCCTAAACAACCATGTAAACTCCTCCGTTCCCAATAATTCCCCATATTTAATAAAAAAATAGTTTGCTGCTATGTTGGCAATTTAAAAAGTCCCTTAAATCCCCGTAAAAAAGGAAAATGATCCCTCACACTCAGCAGGGCCGTCCTGCTGAAGAAGATAATCCGTTTACGAACAACTGCAACTGTTCTTGGAAAGAAAACAGAAGACTCTTTGAGAGACTTCCACCTCATTCTCAAAACTCCTAAGTTTTAGCAACAAGGCTGCTACCCTTCTTCGTTGTTGCAGGACCCAGGAGTCTTGCTTTAACAGGAAGAAAAAAGGAGAAGGAAACAGCAAAGTAGAAAGAACCACCCTCAGTTCAAAGAGAACTATTAATTTTGATTTTCTGTAAGTAAGTGTAAAAGAAAGCAGGCAAATTATTTTATACTTTCATGTCTTTGAACCGTGACCAGGAATTGTAAATGCTAAGGCCTGCTGCTAGCAACGAATATGGACAAGAAAGAGGACTCATTTTACCCGGGAGGGCTGGCTGCTTTTCTAGTGGCACTTAGGAAGCCACTCTTGACCAGCAGTTCACCAGGGTATTTCTTGGCTGGCAAGGCTGCTGCAAATTGAACTGAAATAATGCTAAATGAGGGGGAATCCCTTTGGTTGCATTGCTAACAGAAGCTAAAAGAAAATTATCTATTTACACCTTCATGCAACATCCTCTCAAATCATCTGAGCACAAAGGTAATCAGCATTTGCCAGCAACTGCTGCGTTGCATGGCTCATGGCAACCTCACACTGGCCTCATGGGTTATATCATACGCTTCAGAGAAAAAACAATTATCACCGCAAGCCTAAACAAGTCGAATAAATAGGATATGTGACCAAGCTGTCCAGCAGGTTTATGAAAGCAGAGTAATTGTTGCTGTCAGGCCTTGGAGGCACAGAAAAAGAGGACTAAAATCCACAGAGGTAATCTGATACACGACATTTCATATGCAAAACAGAGTGACTGATTTTAATCAGTCTTACAGTGACTGTAAGTTGAATGATTAAAGCAGCAAACACCTCTAGCCAGTACATGAGCTGCAGACCACGTATCTTCCTATTTTGCTGATTTGTACCCTTTGTGAGCTGTCACGACAGGGACTTTTGAAAAAAGAGCTGACTCTCCAAAGCAAAAACTGTGGTGGTCCAGCTTACATAAATATTGGACTTAACATTTATCTTTCCGATGCACGTAGAGATGAAAATCCCCATCCCACAGCACCACAGCGCTTGAGAGACAAGAATTAAGGGGGACATAATGTGAAGAAGTGGGTCAGATAAGAGATAAGCGGAAAACAGCACACACTTCACGCAGGCACTGTAGGCATAGGACAGGGCAAGAGATCCAGACTGCTAGGCTGCTTTCCAGCGCTGCCCTTCCAGCTTCCTTTGGGGTGGTGAAAAAACCTGTTGGTTGCCTCTGCCATGGGCTAGCTTCCACATCCATAAAATGGAAACAGGGGTACCCATTTGCTTTGTAAAGCTCTTTGAGATTTATAACTCTGTACTCTGCAAGATTTCTCCTTTGCCATGCATAAGTGCCACATGCACAGTTTAGAAAGGGTTTTCTGAAATGAACTGTTCCTGTTCTTATTAATACACTCCACGCAGGGTGGGGAACGACTAATTAGATTACAGCCTTTCAGAAAAAGACCTGGTGATTACAGTGAATCATATATGCAGTGTAAGCCAGGATATCTCCTCAAGTTAAAAAAGAAAAAAAAAAAAAAAACAAAAAACCTGACAGAAAGAAAAACCCTAAACGCTGCCCAGTCTGGAAAGCAGAGACAGGAGCACAGGCTGCAAGATGCATGAAGTCATCTTTCCACTGCTGTCAACAGCTTGCGTGGCCCCAGCTGACAGAACAGAGGTGACGCGCCTCCAGAAATATGTAGGGCAATTGAGTTTCTAGAAAAAGCCCAAGTGAGGCCACGTTGTGCACCAGGGGAACAGGAAAAGTCCTTGAACCAGACAGCCCTGCAGTCTGATGCTGACGGTCTGGCTGTGGGTTATACCACCGAGGTGGCCAAGGGGATGCAGTTGGGATCAGCCAGCCCAGTACTGCTGCACAACTGATTGGGAGGACGTTTGGCTGCCCTGGCAGTGAACACCTGAAGCTACAGGTGTCAGCCCACCCAAGACAGCCCTCGTGGCTCTGGAAATAAAGGTGTGTGCCAGGGATGGCATGCACTTCCTGCTGAAGCTGTGATGCCAAAAAGGAACTATAAAAGGCAAAGCCATGAGCTCCCTCCTACCCTTCCACATTTCCTGTTTGGCCTTAGCATGGATCCCATTTCCAGCAAGGTAAGAGAATGGCCTCTAAGGCTCCGCAGGTAAAACACTCTGGGTCAAAACACTTTCCTACACTTCCAGGAGACCTGCTGTATAAAGCAGTAAAGAGAAGATGTGGGTCCCTCTTCAACTTGGTCTATGCTTTGGTCTCCTCACTCCCCTGCTCCCGGCAGTATTTCCTTGGGCTCAGCTGGAAGGATTGTAAATAGAAGCAGGTCGGGATGTGTAAGCTATTCAATATTTGCACCGAAAGAGGTCAGGTGCCTAGGGAACCAAAAGGCCCATTTTCCTCCTGGAAAAGGAGCATTAGTGCTTTCTTAACAGGACTGTGCCCGGTTAAATTTAGCGACTGGCACACACATTGCACAAGGTCACGCTGGCTTTGCAGAAGCCTATCTAACTTTGACATCGTCGCACCTCATTTCTTTCTCGTATATTTGCGATAAACCAATTTGTCATTCACGCTTGAACATCTATCCTCTGAGTCATGTCTAGGCACAAGGGTTTTTTAAGACTGGCGTCTGGGGGCATGAACAAAAAGACCATTAATGGCAGTGGAGGCTACGGACAGTAAGAGGTTTAACTCACTCAGTTTATGAAAGTAATTTGTTTTCAGGTTGTTGGCGGTGATGGTGGATATCAGACTCACATTGCAAATAAGAAGAAAGAAAAAAATCAGAGACTCGAGAACCAGGCTAAAAACACCACCACAAATGAATAACTGTGGAAAACGTTACTGAAAAATATTTTATATCCTCTTTCCCAGAACAGATAAACCCATGAAAAAGAGGCCAGGTCTGGAGGCTAGCTCTCCTACAGACTCTTTTTCTCATTTCACCATTGTTTCTTAATACTTCATATTCACCAAATGCAATATTAGATTATGACTGGCATTTCTCTTATGTGGCTTATATTAGAGAGGGGCCCAAGAAAGAGCCAGTTGGAAGGAAAAAGGGAAAATATTTCCCAAAACTTTTCATTAAAAAAGTATCTGCTATGAAATCCACATCTGGATTTTGCTGCTGAGACTTATCTCTATCTTACTTATTTCATTCTCTTTTATTATTTTTGCATATCTATTATTGAGTTTTCTTTATGCATATACCATTATGTATACTCAGGTTCCCAGATAATCTTGCAGCCAATAAAATCTTTTTCCTTCTAAAACCAAATTATTGATCCCAGTCACCTCCAGCTCCGCTCTGGGTATAATGCCTACCCAGTTTTCAAGTCATCAGTTAAGACGGACACTGTTTTACACTCCAGTTGGGTTTTTGAGCCTTTCTACGTGCTATTGAGTGGATAACCTGTTTCTTAACAATTGTGTCATTTTACTAATGAGTAAAAAGAAATAAAACGCGTTTGCATACAAGTTAATTTTCCCCTCAAATTTTAAGGTGTTTTATGCTGCTACATAACCTAACACTTCAGAATGGAAGGCACCATATGAACATTTAATCATACATATGAGAATACCACGTACACATATACACTTATATATTATTTATATGGCCATATAAAACTCAAATTAAATGAATGAGTTTCAGCAGTATCGCTTAAACAATATTACCAGTTATTTGTGAATTTTTTTCCCCTGAATTTTCCATGGGACTCACAGTGATTGAAAACAACTGCACCACCAAGGTCTCCTTGTTAATGGATGTGTCAAAATCCCAGAGGTAAAAGCAGTGACTGCAGCTCCGCATGTTACACTGCATTTCTCATCCATTTCACAGCACAGAGCTGAAGTTATTTTTTAAGCCATATGGTTTTGCTATACTTGCAACCTACAGCTAACACCATACTTTTAAGTGCATGAGTAGGCATTTACATACATAGAATACAAAACTCAATCTCCCGGTACTCATTTACATATATATCTTTGCACACACATGCAAGATTTATGTATAATGGATGCACTTAAGAAGCCCCTTCTGATCTTTGAGATATTGGCACCTCCAGCTCCATGTTTGAGTGGATGCAGGCATCTCTCCATTCCCTGCTCCTTTCACATACTACTGCAAGGCATAAACCGGTCTATATAAGCATTATGTATTTATAATATATGGTACATTTATACCCAAAGAAGTAGTCCCCATGCATCCATTTTGAGCAGCCTGTGCATAGATTGCTGCATACATCACTGGTGCAATCTCGTAAATCAGTCACCCCTAAATTGAATCTCCACTGCCACAAGCATCTTATATGAAGATGTTATAACTCAGCAACAGTACAATAACCACCTCTCATGACCTACTAAAAATTGCATGCCCCCCTTTGTGACCCTACTGCCTTAAAAGTTGATGATGCACAGCTGTACACTTGTGCTTGGAGATGAGCAGCCAAGATGTAACTGGTACCTAACCAGAACTAGCATCTGCTCAGACACAACCAACACCGGCACCTCCCTGGGTGATCTTCCATTACTTGAGGAACAAAAACCACAAACACCTCAGTCAATTCAGCTGGGGAGCTCAGCTGAGGACTGCCCTCAGTACCCATCAAAGCAGCTGTCGCCTCCATCCCGTTCCTGCATGTTGCCCAAGGCTTATGCGTGGTACTCAGGGAAGAGAACACAAAGCTTTGAAGCCACTGTGGATACCAGCAGGAGAAAGCCAAGCCAGACTTCTCAGCTGTTCCACATCACACACTGCCCAGTGCACTCTTATTTGTTCTATAAGACAAACACAGAGACAGATAAATAATGAGAGCTGGTGAGACACTACCTTTTATTCAGATTGTTAATTCACGAGAATAAAGTACTGCTGCCTCTACGGACAGGCTCAGCTCTCCTGAGTTACAGCAATACAACCCACAAGAAAATTTAGGAGGGGATCCTTCCCAAGACTAAGTGCTACACAGACAGGACACGGTTTGAGTTTGGTTGGGCATTTGTCTTCAGCAGGCCAGGGAGCAGGGTCATGCAGCACCAATGTATACAGAGAATGTATGCTGGGGAAGAGAATTACAAGGCTGTAAAACACATCATGGGGTCCAGCCAAATCAAATCAACTAGGAGAATGGAGCTCAAAGGGTTTGTGATGCCAAAGGAAAGCTGTGAAGTGTTTACTGACGGGTTCAATGTCACTATCATTCCTCTTTTGTACAGCT
This sequence comes from Pseudotriccus pelzelni, assembly GCA_035584735.1. Lineage (NCBI taxonomy): Eukaryota > Metazoa > Chordata > Aves > Passeriformes > Tyrannidae > Pseudotriccus > Pseudotriccus pelzelni. Next base: position 136,984,911 of record JAWMRA010000078.1, read on the forward strand.
CTGTTATTCAGATGCTGCAACAAGGGCCATTTTTACATTTCATGGCTTTTCTGAAAGGGTTATTCCTATTTTGCCTCCTTTTTCCTGAACTACACCAACACGAATTTCAGCATTAATTACCACTGATTACCTGATCTGTAGATGGTTATGCACACGATCTGTGCATGCCAATCAGGTAGATTCAAAGGAATTATTCAAATATATAAAGAAGAGCAGAAAGGTAACAGCAAACATGATAACAGAAAATAACAAAAGATGTATCCTGTTCAATACTGTTTAAAAAATTAAATACAGGTTAAAAGATATAGTGGTAGAAACATTCTTGAGATTATCAATGAAGCATGATGCTGCATGATGCTTTATTTGTTACTGTAGCTTTAATTAAGGGAATAAGTTAATTAAATAAATGAGTGGCACACAAAAGAAATCTAAAAAAAACTGAGGTACTGCTGTTCGTATTTGTCTCCAATGTCATTCAAAAAGCTACTGCCCTGTGAGTCTTCCTCAAACACTTTGAGACTAATTTGCCTAAAAAGCCGAGGAGACTTATTTTCCCCAGGAGAAGGAGTAATTTCATTCTGGAAGCAATGTGCTACACAAGCAAACCCAGAACCAGGCGATGGAGAGGCTGTGCTTGTATGCAGGGCAGGAGCACAGATGCTGCAGAGGCAGAGGAGACAAACGGGACACTGCTCCTCTTGAAGGCCTGATCCCCGGCAAGACCCAACTGGAGACCCATGTCAGCAGGCAACCCATATCGCCTGAGAGACGTGCCAGCATTTCAAACAATTGAAATCCCCCAGTGCTTAGAGCCCAGCAGCAGAATCTGGGCCAGAACACATGTTTATTGTGTTTTTAAAACACCTATGAAAGTGAGGAGACACTGTGAAGAGAGATGGGGGAGAGGTTCTCCTTCTTCCACCCATCACTCCCAAAATAACATGAAGAGCTGAAGAACTACAAAAATGAGGGGGGAGGAAGAGGTGCTGCTGGCAAGGCCCAGGCAGCAGTGTCAGGGCAGCACGGGGCAGCTGTCTGTCTCAGCTGAACACAGCCTGCTGGGCAGAAGGTTCTGTGCAGCCTGGGATATACCAGCCCATGGGGGCTGGGGAGGATGAGCGGGTAAATCCTGTTTAGGGAAGCAACCCTTTCCATGCCTAGCATGGGGTCAGAAATTAGACCCTTTTGTTTTTGGAAAGAAGTAATTCTAGCTGACTCCATTCCTGTTACAAATGAAAGGCTGAAGGAGGGAAAAGGCTTAACATGTATATTAAATTTAAATATAGACATCTGACATTTGTAAAAAATTAATCTGCAGTATTTAACTGCAGAGCTGTACAAATTGGTGCTTTCTGTTTACATAGGAGGCTTATGCAGTCAATTCTCATAGTTCAGTGGAAATTGTACTTTAGCATTTAACTCTATTAAGCTTATTTTTCTGTGACAGAGAGGAGGGGTCCAGGGAGCACAGTGTAGATTACCCTCGAAGCAGATATCCTACGAATACGTCTGGAATGGTTTAACAAACTCTTAAACTGACAGCAGCCAGAACGCAATAGCTTTCTTAGAGAAAAGGCTGTGAGGGAAAAAAGGGAAAAAAAAAAGGTCATTTTAAGAACATTTCTGTGCCTCCCAGATGGTAGGCTGCTGCAGAGCTGTTGGCTAAACTAGAGATGCTTCACAAGCAAAGGAGAGCTGCACACTCTCTTGTCCCACTGGCCCCTCACCAGTAGTACTCCAGAGGCAGCTCTGCACAGCCAGCACACAGCCCGGGCAGGGGCCAGATCCTGCCCTGACCCACCGCCCTGTGCTGGCCCTGCTGGAGCCTGGCTCAACCCCACCAGCAGGGGCAAGCAGCTTCAGTCCCTGCTTCAGATTAACAAAAATAAACCAAAAAAAAAACCCCAGTTTTGCCTTCCTTGCTCTGTAACCAAAGGCAGATTATCTGTACACCAGCAGAAACAGAACAGCAGCTCCACATCCTGCATCTCCCGAACAGCAGCGCAGGGTGCCATTTATCGTCGGTCCTGCCCCATGATCAATCAAGCACTGTTTTGGCTGCTCATAAATTTACCTCTGTAGATAACATACCACATAAGAGAGAGAGGGAGGGAGGGAGGGAGGGAGGGAAGGAGAGAAAGCAAGACAACACTCCCACTTATCCCCAAGGCAATCCTAACAGCTCTGGGCAATCTGATACAAGTTGGATTTTAAGACCTCAGTAAACATCTAACAATATTTGAGATGGCAACATATTAAGGGTATTAATGTACCAAAGAATCACGTCCCTTCTTCTTTTCTTGAAGTAAATAAAAGTTGGAAAGCTAACATCTAAAAACCCCAAACTTGTCCTGTGCTACACTCGTTTCAAGGAGGTGCTCTGTAATAGCCTGCAAACAACCAGGCTTGTACAGTACTGATGTCAAGTTGTCAGATGCACAAATCTCCACCATCAGTCAGGCTGATTAATATTTGAATAAAGCCCCTATCTCTACGTACACAGGAAAATATGTGCAAATGAGATACTGCAATGTAAGGGAGATTAAGAATCCAGCACAACATGAGATTAAAGATATTGCTTCTGCCTGGGGTCTGAGGTCAACATCACTCCCTCTTCCCCAGACACAAAAGCGTCTCTCTCGACTCAGAGTGCTACAAGGGCCCTCCAAGGATTTTTGGTTGACTTCAGTTGCAAGAGATAACACAGGTCTCTTGGTCTGGTGGTGGATGCATTTGGATTACTTTTGGCTTGGATACAATGCAAGGCAAGTATCAGGTGGAGATGAGGTGCTCTTAGCACCCTCCTGCTGGGAAATGGAAGGTCTGGAGGAAGATTCCAAGGAGCCTGGGGCAGGGCTTCTCATCCCAGAACCCGTGCAGGCGGGACTGCCTCCGTCAGCGGTGCTCGAGGGGAGGCAGGACACACTCATCAGAACCAGCACCTCCATCACGCGATGAGAGGCTGCCATTGGATTTGCCTGCCCTGCTGGTGGCAATGGAGCAAGAGAGCCCAAAATGGCCTGGAGCCATCCAGTAGCCAACAGCTGGCAGCAGCTCTGGGTCACTGCCAAGCCTCATGTCAGCCAGGAAAATGCTTCTGTTGTCTGACCTTTCTAATCCTGCTGCATCTCATACACACCACGGCAGTTTGAGCCAAAGTGCTAAAGTTAGGCTTGGGAGTGCTGTTCCTCGAAAGCCTTATCCCTCTGACACAGATCATCATCTAAAAAAGAGATTTTCTCAGTCAACTGGATCCGCTCTGAGTGCCTCCCTCTGAAAGAAGGCCAAGAGCAGGGATTCAGTGGAGATGAGGCCAAATACCCTGCCCTTCATGCCAAAAAACATCAGCTACTGGTATTAGGTGCTGTTGCCAGACGTTCACAGGACAAAAGCTGAAGCCTTTTAGCCCAGATGAGCAGATCTGGATGTGCAGTCTCATCAGTTGGGAGCAATTTGGTGGCACAAGACCAGGCAGGGGCAGCCCAGCAGAGCCACGGCAGAGCCCAAGCAGGGCACGGCTGAGGCTGGGGCACACACTGTGTGCAGGCCCTGCCGGGGGGGCAGCACTGCTATGCCAGCACTGCTGATTCCCTTTCCCTCCCTGCCTGTCCAGGCAAAGTGCTGGCATGCCTGCTTGTAACAAAAAGGGTCTTAAAACAACAAAAAAGCCTAGACAGCTCTGCTTTTCTGCTGCTTTGTTAATGACACGCTGGCCTCCAGTCCATACAATAAGATCCAAAGGAGGATACAAAGGTCATGTTAGGAGAACACAGCTCCCCTGACTTCAAAGAGAAATGCAAAATCGCTGGCAGATTATGGCTTAAGACTGCCTGTAGGTTTCCTGGTGACACATACCATTCACATCTCTGTATGGACCTGGCCCCTGCACACGGGTCAGCATTGCCAGCATTGCTGCTCTGCTCTGCAGCTCAGCGCTCCAGAAAGATGCAGGTTTTTCCTTCTGCATATTTTTTTAATTTAATTGCTTTCATTTACCAACCAGCATGTCATGCTGGACATCTAACATAAGAGAAGGAAACACTGTGCCTGCTTCTTGACATGAACAAGCTCATGAAAACATTCAGGGTCAGCTGGAGAGGGGTCTGAGCAACCTCTCCAGCTGAAGTTGTCTCTGCTCATTGTAGGGGGATTGGAACTAGATGACCTTTAAAGGTTCCTTCCAACTCAAACCATTCTGATTCTATGATTTAAGACAAAATATGCACTTCAGGAAGAGCATCCTGTGCTGAAAGGCTGAGGCATAGCAATCACTTCCTTCCTGAAAAAAGCAGCAAAGATTAAAACCACTCTGACATCAAACTGTCTGACAAGGACCCTGTTTGTTCCAACACATGAACAATCAAACGTACATATAAAGAGCAATCAAACCCAAGTCACCATCTGCATGGAGAACAGCTGCATATAGCTAATCATACAGAAAAAGTAAATTTTCAATTATTTTCTATGTAAATTATTTATCATGCTCCATTTCAATGCTTTTTCTTTCATACAACTTTGATGAGTAATAGATGCAAAGCAAAATTTTGAGAGCACTGGAATATCTGGCAAGCCACCTCAATCCTATTGATTTCATCCTATACTATCTCAGTAAGACCTAAGTAAATTCTGTCACATCTAAATACACCTAAAATACCTTTTACATAGTCCTAAACCTGTACTTAAGAGTGGAATAACAGTGCCATGGTCTGAATGCAGGCTGTCAATACTGAACTGGTCCTGATGGCAACTCTGCAGAAGGGCTTTAGCAATTCACTTCACTTCCCTGACTGCAATTCTTGTCTGTGTGCAGAGGATAATAATAACAGGGTTTTATTAGGTATAAAGCGGTTCTATTGGGATTAACATTTAAGAAGCAGAGCGCGATCTAAGTGTTACATTTGATTAGGAGCAAGGCTCAAATTCTGACACAGAATATCTAAGAAAATGAGGATGTATAAAAATCACCATATGAAAAGCAGCTCTCCAACAGAAGAGCTGTTCTACCCAGCCCTGCAAGACCATCCCAAGTGGAAACCTTCGAGCTATGATTTGGCATTTCTACATAAGATTTTCTCCTCCTCTCTATCTCTTCCCCCCCCCCCATGTGATTAACAGCTTTATTAATTTAACTGCTCCTTACTTAAGAGGATTCCACCAGCTTACTGGTAGGATCCTGTACAGACAGTGCAGACTGTACTGTATACAGGAAGGCAATCTAAGCTCACCCTGATGTAACAACTTCACACAGTACTTAACATAATCGAAGACACACAATAAAAGTATTCTTCCTAAACTAATCAAACCATTAAAACGTCAGCCTCAGCCCAGATCCATGATGTATGTGTTCAGCTGGCAGGATGTCAATTCAAATGGCATCTCCTTAAACCTCCCTGATTCAGTGAGTCCGACCACCATGGTCCCCCTGTACCCCTCCTGGGTTCTCAGCGCTGCCTGCCCATGTAAAGCTTGAGTGAGCAGATATTCCAGCACCAAAGCACAAAGCAGAGGCTTTTCAACACCCTCCCCTGCAGGCCTCTCACCAACACTAGCAATAAAAACTGTAAAAGAGAAATTAATAAAATAATTCAGCCTGGGATGAAACATTTTTTGCTGTGCTTTGCTCAAGTCAACCACTCAGCTCATAAATAAACACAAGAAAAAAAAACTAAAGAAAAAAAAAACGTAAAACACACAGAGCAATGAGAATAGTCCGGTGTGTGCTGGTAAAGCAGCACATACCACAAGTCAGACTGATTACTCAGCAAGCAGGAAGCCAGTGTCACGATCTGACTCACATTTCTGAAGTCACTCTGTGATGACTACAGTATCCACAGCCAGAGATGGCCCAGATTGCTCCTAAAGAGGGTAATGCCAAAACTATGAACAGCTAGTTTACAAGTTCATGGGAATTGCGTGACTTTTTTTACTTGAAAAACATCCAGTGTGTCAGACAGCAACCTTCTTACCCCCTCCGAAAAATGCTTGTCTCTCCCAGAGCCGGCTCCAAGGACACTGCACCCAGCACGATGCAGGGGTTAGTTGCTCCAAGCCCTGTGAATGCTTTCCTTGGCAACTACATTCACACAATACAAAGATTTTTTTATTTTCTTTCAAGAACAGTTTTCATAAAACTTCTTTTTGGTATTAATGATACTTTCAATAACTATTCCTGTTCCCTCCAATCTGATTTTTCTGAAAGGCTACAATACCTTCCAGCACAAGCAATAAACCTGGCACCAGGCAAGGCATGCAACAGCCCAGCTCCTGTCCCAGCCCCAGCTCCTCCAGCTGCTCCACGCTGCTCAGGCAGGGCTGGCCCAGGGAGGCTGCATGTGTGGGCAGGGCTGCTCTCATCCACTGCCTGTGACAGCCCATGTTATCCATCTTCCCCTAAAACATAATTAATTCACAGCTCTTCTCCTGCCTGATTTCAACAGCACAGACACAGAGAGTACAATTGTTGTGCTTGCCAGAGCACAGGAAAGCTCAGGGATAGGCTTGTCCTGTGACTCAGCTTCCCACTCCCTCATGCCCAAGAACTTTGCTTCCCGCTCTGCTCTCCTTTGGGCCAGAAGCTCACGTGCAGAATTGCATCTGGCTGGGAGTGCAGAACTGTTCACACAGTCCAGGGAGGTTCCTTCTGGACCGCAAAGGGTATCAGTCATCACACCAAGAAAAAAAATTCCCAAGCTTCCCATTCCCCAGAGAAGCTGTGGGGAGGAAAAGGCATGCATTCCTTGACCATCCAACTAGGAAGAAATGGGGCAGAGTGACATCTTCTTAGCGCATACCAGAGGGAGCAGCTCATGCCAGGAGTATCCCATGTGCAGCTCTGTTTCCACCCTTCCTGGGGATTTGATCTACCAGGCATTACCTTCCCCATCAGTTTTTCTCTGCACTTTGAGCCTGAGTCTCAGCATCATGGTACTCCTTTCCCTTGAGGGTTTACATCCTCACCCCCTTGGCTACCCAGACATCTCAGCTGGTGAGACATGCTGGACTTCCTCCTGGAGACATTCACTGTCCCCCAGAAGAAACTTTTTATTTCTTAGTTCCAACAGATTTCCATGGAAATGTTCTTGCAACCAGAGTTTCCAGCCTCAGAGCAACATGTATTTTTTCTGGTGACAGTGATCCAGCACCCACCAACCCCTGAATGCTCAGTCTTCTGTAGGAAGCCCTGAAATAGGCTCATATGATTCTCCTCCAAATTCTTCTGATTTGTTTTTGGGACAGTGCTGGCCCTTAATGATCTTTGCTTTGTCCTTCCCACTCTTCTAGCATTACTCATACACAAACTGAAGGACATCTACAACCTCCACCACACAGGCATTGTAACAGTTTCCTCCTATCAATTTTAACCACAATGATTTCTTACTAACGAGGAAGTGTGAATTCATAAAGAACATACCAAAATGTCTCTCTGGGGTATAATTTCATGTATTAATTAGCTTATGATTAGAAATAGCACCAATGAGATTCAACTGAAACATCCCTTTGTCCTGTAACGGGAAATCCTCCCTGGCTGATGGCTGAAGATATTGCTGAAGTCAGATAAGATGGTATCACTCTCTTCTGGTCCTCTTGGTAGGAACTGATGTAAAGATGTGAGCCAAGGGAGTCTTTTCCCACATGCAGCAGCTCAAACACACTACATACTCTGAAGATGCTCAGTGAAGGTGCTTATACACTAGATTGTTTATCTACTCACAAGTAGAAAGGACTCAGGGGATTTTCCTGCTGCCCCTCATTTCTCCAGGGAAAAATCTTCCTTCTCCACCCTCATCCTTATTTGAAAACATACCCAGTGGAAGTTGCCAGATGGAAAACACGAGGGAAACACAAGGCATAAAATAGGATGGCGCATAAGACCAACAAATGGGAGAAAGAAAACACTTTTTTTTTCACGGTGTGGTGTGATCTTGGCCAAATAAGCATAGCAGGATTTGTGCAGGTTCATAACCTGCTTCAATAAACAACAGACTTTGCTCCAGAAGAGAAAATGTCCCTAATAATTAACTTTCAAGTTGCTCTGTGGGATTTTCTGATGATCCCGTGCTGCCATTTGGCATCTCTGCATGGGACTTTCTGAGTCTGACTCACATCTCATTATATAGTTTCCTTGTGCCACTGTAATGCAATCAACTCCAATAAACTTACTCATGATTTACATCACCCCCAGCAAGAAAAGAGTTGAGCCCTCCATCAGTTCCTCATTCTTAAGCAAAGCTTATTTTTTAATTTGGCTAAATTGCATTCAGCACAGTTTCTCTGTTAGAAATGTAGACATATGGAAAGCTAATGCAAAGATTTTTTTTATTACAAGGAAAGAAACAGATTAATTAAAGACATTTATAGGATGTTCTCTTCAATATGGACACTACCAACACTACACAAGAAAGACACACAAATCCATGTGAAAAATTATCTACATACATGCACAAAATCCTGCATTTCCACACTGACAGAACTAGCGCAATTTCAAACTCTTCAGTGTTTTTTATGTGTCCTTAAATATGCCATTCCCCTTTAATTTTTAACCCAGAGTTCAAATGAATGTGCTTTTCTCCTTTTTGCATGTAACAGTCTTAAAAACCCGACAATTAAAAAGAAGACACTTTAGAATCACGCATCGACCTTTTCAGCATCAGGGAGAACAGCAGGAATGCCGCCACAGCACCGGCAGGCAGAGATCCTCTGCCCGCTCCACAACATCTGTGCACAACCCCCGTGGTATCATCCTCCTCAGCCAGGAAGGACCCCTCCCCTAGTGCTGTTCCCCATCCCAGATTTCCATGAGAATGGGCGTGCCAAGTGCACACCAAACCCGGGGCCCCACTCGTGGCAGGCTCTGCAGCCCCAGCAGCGGCGAGACCTTCGCCTGAAGCCGACCCAGCAGGGACTCTGTGCCTATGGAGCACAGCTCTTCCTACCTGGGGAGGATTAAAACACTAAAGACTGTCAAGTATTCAGGAAAAACATACGTTCAGTCTCCAGAAGACTGGGTGTTCATTTCTCCTATGAATTTGACCTGACCTCTCAGAAGACAGCTCTGCTGAGTGGGGCTGCCACGTGTTCCCCAGTGCTGGCTTTATGGCAGGGGCAGGTGTCTGACAGTGATTAGATTTAAACTTGCTCGGTTTTGCAGCAATAAAATTTAAACTTAGACCAACAGACTAGGAAGAAGCTCCCTAATTTTCTCCCTGGCTCAGTTGTTTATGCATTTTCTGCCTCGTGTCTCCAGAAGAGTAACCAACTTCAAGTGCACTTGCACAGGCATTATGAATACGAATAATGCCTTAAGTAGCTGCTAGTCATTCAATTCTTCGAGGATTATGAGTCTCGCTTCAGTGATCTCTGCTTTAACCTACCCATATAAACCAGCTGTGCTTTAGCCCTCCCCATTTATACTCACTGACACTTCTCGGGTAGTGTTTAGATCTAAACCCAGGTTGTATAAACAGCACAAGGCAAGCTGCATTGTGATTTCTTTCATACACACTAGCGCCAGCTTCTTTCTTTTCATAATTTAAAAAAAGGCCCTCCATTATTTTGTCCTTATTTGCTTTTCAAATAAGAAGGCAAGGAGCTTCTAGTACGGAAGGAGATCTGCACTGGAAAAGATTAAGAGGGATAATTTCCAAAGCACAAAGGCCACTTATGCACCCAAGTCCCACAGTGAGGGGAGAGAAGTGGGGAGAGGAAGAAACCAGAAAAATTCAGGAGCTAAACTTGCGCCTAAGAGCTGACACTGCTGGTCCTTCTTCCCTCCAGCTTGGCTTCTGTTCCTCTTCATTGCATCTGCTGAAACAGCACTTGAGAGCTGCTGTCTGATGCAAGTATTGCAGCCTGTATTCAAACTAATGGTTAAAGCCTACAGGTGCCATTTGTCCTCCTGCAGCAGAGCCAGAGACACTGCTGAGGACCTCCCAGAGATTCCTCTTTAGCCTGAGAAATAGAAACCAGTAGTTTGCAGCTGAAAATGTTGGATTCTCTAGATATTTTCATAATGACCTTCCCAACAGTTTATCCTCTCATCTATTTTGAGGCTTGACAATGTCCTCCAGAAGACTCAGCTAAACAAATGTTTAATAGCATGACGTGCTTCCATAATTGAATGGTCAACACTGCCATTTATTTTAGAGTCCTTGTCTTTGGCCTAGGAGTCCTTTCTTCTGTCCTATTATTCTTCCGGGTGTTCCAGCCCGGAAGTGTCTATTTTTTGGGAAGGTTGGATGTGAAGTGTTTTAAAATCTTCTCTGCTATAGTTTGGCATGCAATCATTAACCAAAACCCCAAAAAAAGTTTTAAAAAACTAAACAGAACAAAACTCCGGAACACACAAAAAGCTCTATAAAAAGAACAAACAGCGAAACTCCACAATCTGAAAAATTATGTGCGTGTTTCTCAAAGGCATGTGGGGCTGCAGGAGCATGAAACCGAAAGCCTTATAAAGTGACTCCCAGGCTCTCACAGCAAACTGCAGGGAGGAATTCAAGTCCTGCTTTTCTTAGCCAGAGCAAGCCAGCACTAATTTTATACCAAAGAATGCAGCCTCATCTTACACTCCTCAGTTTTAAAAACAAAAAACAAACAAACACAAAAAAACCAACAAAACAAAACACAACAGAACATGCCTAAAATGTTTCTGTTCCTGTCTAGACTTAGTCAGCCAAAGGGATTAATCAGCTCCTTTTGCCCAAGCTGTGAACCACCCTGGGCAGCCAAGTGATGCTGATGGTGGAGGGAGTTGCAGAGTCTGAAGCTGTGTGGTCCCTGCAGGGGCTAGAACCCTATTTAGAACAGCAAGTGGTGCTGTGAGGCTCCATGTCTGCTCTCAGGACACCCAGCAGGCGGTCCTACCCCACTGCTGTAACTCCTTCCTCAGGATGGAACTACAGCAGTGCTGCTTTGGTACAGAAAATGTCCAAACTAGCAACGAAGAGAAGCAATCTGGACATTCTTCCTGGCAGGGTCTTTGTATCTAACTGTGTATCTCACTTGATCAGGGCACATAATCTTCCAAGCTCTTGGCTTCTTCTCCAGGTCAAGTGGCTGCTCTACCCACAGATGGCTGTTCCAGGAAAAGGGCAAGTGACAGCGACGCACTGGCTATTTCCACACTGACTCCATGAGAATTTCCACCCGAGGCCTAAAGCATCTGAGCGGTTTAACTCACTTAAACATTTACATTGAAACGTGTTTCGTTATAATTGCAAACTGGTCTCAGTAAGATAATGCTATTGGGATTAAACTGCCATTATCCATTTAACCAGCTATTAGCAACAGCTTTACTAAATGCAGGGCCAGAAAGCAGCCAGGACAACTTGGCCAGAGCAGCCTCTCCATCACACCTCACCATCCAGCATGGCAGACTGAGCGCTCAGAGTTCATCAGGACAGAGAGGCAAAGGACATATATAAAGAAAAGCCCTTACTATAAAATCATACCAGCAACTATTTCAATAGATACCAGGAGCTTTTGAGCTTGTTTTAAGATCTGGGAAGCACTGAAGTAGGAGGAGGGCTGAGGAAGCTTGGCAGCATATTAGAAAGTGACTATATTAAAGCCTCTTGGAGAGGTGGCTGGGGATTTCTTATGATTTTCCAAGAATGCCTTGTAAACAGAAAAACTCAGAATGATTCAGAGATATCTGACTTAAAAAACTGTGTTACCTTCAGCCCACAGTGGAAATTTCTGTTCAGAGAAACCTCTGCATTGATTTAGGTATCAGTGAAACTTAACATGTTCTCTAAGCAGCAGCTCTTCAGTAACAAAAACCACAAAAAAGGGCAAAAAAAGCTCCTGTCACCTTGTACGGGGTTTGTATCTCAGTTGCACAGATGCAAATGTAGAGCAAACACTGCTGACTTCTAAGGGAACACCATTCCAGAGATGGGGCTCAGAGATCAGCACCTACCCTTTTACTCTCACCCCAATATACAAGCCCAAACCTCCAGCCCAAAATATAAGAAGTGGGGAAACTCCAGTGCCAGGGGCACTGAGTCCTAAGCAGCTTAGGCAGACAGGACACAGCAGCACAGAGCCAGGCACCATGTAGAAAAGGCCAAGCCTGTGGTTCCCACCAACACCTTCTCTCCTGATGCCTGGCTTCTGCTGCATCCAAATTATCAGCTCCCATTCAGGATAAGCATGGCACACCGAACATCTGAGACCCAGTCCAATCCTCCTCCCAGTCAGTAAATGTCTAACATGAAACTACATCATTCAATTAATTAAATAACCTGAAGGAAGGTTCTAAGACACTGTCATGCATATTCAGTCAGAGCAACAGAAGAACTTGAAAGGCTAATATTCCTGACTGGTGCTTAACATTCCCAAAGTTTCCACTCATTAAAAACTGGCTGTTGACAACAAAAAAAACTTACATAGATAGGTACAATTCCAATACCACAAATGCCAGGCAATAAAGAGTACAATAGAAAGTTTCAGGAGTATTGGGTATTGAAGAATCAAAGCTAATTTTTAATATCAAGCATATGAAAAGGATACTGTCCGTTCCTTAGCAGCACTAGTGGGGAGGGAAACAAAGAAGGACCTCCACAGAAGGGATGGGACTCCCCACTGGGCTCAGCAGAAGCCATCTCCAAGTTCACGTGCCGAGAAGCCAATCTCAGCATGGGTAAAACTGTGACTTGAATGTGAAATGCAAAAAATGTAATTAAAACGGTCTCTCCCAGCTGACAGCTGTAGACAGCCACCTTCCTCATGTGACAACCTCTGTGACAGCAACAGTCCAGAAGCCAAGAGCAAGACGAAGGAGAGCAGTGTATAAAAGTAACGGTAATTATATAATGTTCTCTGTGTGAAAAAGAAAGCTTTTTGTGATTAATAATTAATTCGGGAAGAGAAGGGAGGGTTGTTATTTCTGTATGCTAAACAAAGGGGTCAGACAGACATCTGACTGATCTCAGCTACACTAAGGTAAACCAAGATCACTTCTGGAGATTTTGGTCAAGTCCGGCCCAGTACACAGCTGATACTGGCAACACACGTGGAGGTCTCCGCAAGGGTGCACAGGGATCCTGAACTCCTGGGAGTTTCTGGCCCAAATATTTAATACATCAGATCACATTGCATCCCTGCTTCACAGAGCAGCAAGGAGTTATTTTCCACTTCGGATGGCATGTCTTTCATTGGGTACCTGGAGGTTAATCAGTGTGGGGTTGGAAATATTTCCAACTGCCCCCCAGGATGGATGCCAGTGTCCTCACCAGTGAACCATGGGTGGACCGCACACAACAGCTCCCCAGGCAAGACCGGCAGCAGCGACACAACTGATGCTGATGTGCTGAGCAGCACAGCCCCCTGAGGGCCGGGCAGTCAGACACAGAGGACATCTGTGTCGTAAGACTTCCGAGTTGTGAACAAGCTCCATCCTTTGCCCTCTTCCCCTTCTCCTCCTCATTTAGCAGCTATCAAGCATTTTCTACAGGCTGCTTTCATCACGTCAGCTATGATAGGGAGCTTTTCCCATGCGTTGCAGTTTACAACAGCAGCCAAAGTGACTTTGGACTATTTGCATACTAATTTATAATTAAAAACGGGAAAAAAATTCCCAACAGGGTAATTTTAAATTCCAGCAATCTCTTTTTTTCTCCAGTAAAGTTAACAGGTAAGGCCATAAATCCTCATTTCCTTTTATACTGATAAACAACACCAGAGCCTTGCTCTGTGGAACAGGAGTGCCTGGAAATGAATTGATTTTCTGTTCACATCCTCCCAAAATAAGCGTGGGGGCCGGCAGCAGAAGTGCAATGCCTCCCTTCTGTACCAGCAATCCCGCCAAAAGCTTCCTTGAGCCCAGTGGCCATTGGCACACAACGGAGAGCCTGAGGAACTATGCATCATGTCTGGCTGGTCGTGGATCTCCAGCCAGGCTGACACTTTTACAGCTGGGTCAGCCCAGGAGGCGAAAGGGCAGGGAGAGAGGGGGCAGTGTTCAAAGAGAGCCCCCAGCGAGCCTCAGACTCCTTCCTCCAGATGCAAAGCTGCCTCCAGTATGTAAACAGAAGGAACTGCTATCCTGTCTGGCTTGGCTGGTGATTTAGACAAATTATTTGACTTCAGAGCATTGCAACAGCATTGTCTGGCAACAGGTAAATCTTACCCACCATGGGAAAGTCCGAAAAACTGAAAAGGACAGGGGGAGTGGGGTTTAATGTCTGCTGGCACTGTTAGGAACACAAGGGTGCTTTAAAATTCCTGACTTAACTACCCTCTTCTTCTGTTTGCATCAGAATCTCTGCAAGGACAGACACTAATTAGCTTTGACTAATTAATGAAGAAAAAATCTAATTAGCAACCCTCCAAACTTTGGATGACCTCTCTGCCCAGTGCTTTCTGTTGCACCCCTGAGTACCCATAAACTGCTTCCTTGTGCAAAGGGAAAAGACAAAGGGTAACAAAAGGGTGTATGGCAACAGTAGCAAAGGGTCAAAATGCAAAATTGGTTTAGTAGCCCTCTACCACAAGCATGAAAAGGGAAAGGCTAGTTGAAGATATAGGAACTAAGGTACCAGACGCCCAACAGCTGGCTCCTGCCCCATTCCCTCTGTCCCGAGGCCACCCATTCCTATGTGCTGTACTTGGAAACCTTTGGCACCACAGACCATCTCCAGCAAGGACCGTGAAGGTCCAACCAACAGTTGTGTGTTGCTGTGTATCCTCTTACATCTTGCTGATCCTTGGGCTTACCCCACTGCCTCAGCAGGCAGAGAAAAAGGAATCAAGACGCAGGTAAGTAACAGCCCAAACTGAAGATCTCCTGCCCTGGCAGCAGGAGGTGCTGGGTGCATTCTGCTCTGCAAAGGGGCCTCAGCCAGATAAACGCTTCCTTAAGGCAAGCACTCCCCTGCCTGATGGCTGTATGAGATTTGTAGTTTGAGAGGAGAGTTCAGTGGTTTGAGAGCCGCAGTGACAAGCATCACAACCATTCTTATTACAAATTTGGGATAAAAGTGAAGCATTTACTTTGGCATGAAAGTCTGAGCTATTCTTTCCTGAAGCTTCCTCAGTAAAAGGTATTTATTTGCAGTACAGAACATTTGAAGAGCTTATATTAGCCAAGAACATTGACACTGTGGTATCAGACAGTGCAAACTGAGGGCTCACCATCCATTTGGTGAATTTCAAAACATTTTTACTGGAATCAGCCCATCCCACCCCATTTTTATCTTCTCCAATAAAATGGCATTAGCAATCCACTTTAAATCCCTGTTTCCTGTCTGAATTAACGCTCCAAATTACTGAGAAATGCATATGTTTGGAAGACTTCAGCTTCATGACTCCTAGCTAAAATAAATTTGAAGACATGATTAACACTGAATGCATCGATCTATCTATTTATCCAGTAAGATGATGTTTTAATATACCCATGACAAACGATAATTCATGTGCAAACATATTTGAATTGAAAAATTAAAGTCAACCATGAATTATTCCACTATACATCATATTTACAAAAGCTGCTATGGCCATTTCTAGCTGGCTAAATCATAACATTGTCCCTAGAAATATTAAGCAATATATCTAATAGTTCCTTCCATTTTGTTATGGCTCATTTTTTACTTTTTTTTTTTTTTTTTAAAGAATGTGCTTTCTTAATTTACCCTTCATTTCTATAAAATTGTATTTGATATGTTCCCCCTGCTATTCACAAGAATGCAGTTAAAACTGCCACAGGTAAGTAAGAAAAATATTTTCCTCTTTTTTACCCTGTTTATTTTGTATATTCTCAGTTTCTCTGTTTCTTCTGAATATCTGGCAGTTTCTTTGTTTTCTGTGTGTTGTCTTTCACATAGCAACAGAAGAAAGAGCAAGGATAAAGGGAAGAAACCCTTCACACGGGAAAATATGAGCTACTCTCGAATCCAAAGAACTTTGTACACTCAGAAGAGCTAATTAACAAACTAAATAATATACTTTGGAAGCAAACACTGACGCACAAATGCAAAACAAGAAATGAGAATCTGAGGGTCATGGAGAATCACAACACAAACATGAGTCAACAAAGTTATGCTGCTACAAAAAAATAATCCCCAGAATCTTGATTTTTAGGAAGAGAAATGGCATACATAAGAAATGGGAGATAATTGCTCTGTTTATTCAGCCTTTGTGAGACCTCAGTCACATTCCTGTGTCCAGGCTCAGACAATGCATTAAGACAGATACAGCACCAGACAAATTTAAAACAGCCCAGATCCTGAATAGGGGAACAAAAGTCAAAAGAGATTTAAGAAATTTAACAAATTACTGAAGGATAATAGAATTAGAGAGTAAAAAATAAATAGGATTATGAAGCAAAAACAGAAAGAGTTAAGCCAGAAAAATTTAAAATATAAAAAATAAGTTGACTATTACTATGTCCAATGGTGGATGGACCAAAAAATCTCCAAATGCAACAAAATGAATTACAGTTTGGTATCAAATGGAAAAAAAAATCAATATTAAAGTTAATGAAACACTGGAAGAAGGGCTTCCTAAACCTGATGTGATATTAACTTCATGGAAGTTTACAACAGCAGCTTAGCAAATGAGATCAGGGCAAGACTTCTTCTTGTCCCAGTGCCAGCAACAAGATCATTTATTGCAAATGTGTATCATTGCTTAGGATTCTTACAGAGTCCTGCTGCATGCCTGAGGCTGAGGACTGGAACAGCAATACAGGTAGCAACAACCTAGGGCAGAGCAAACAAACAAACAAACAAACAGAAATTAATCACTCCCATCCAGCACCTCCTTAGATCATGGGGAGGATAATAGTTTGACAAGAGACATTCACTGCATCTGCATTTCACTGACATTACCAGTGCCCAGATCCTTGATGTTCATTTTACACTGCAAAAATGTATTCCTATATTTAGCTAAACATCCAACCCTGACAAATAAATGTTTCATCAGCAATCTTGATTAGCAAGGATGGAAGAGTACAGATCTCTGCTGCAGTTACGTTTCTGTTCCCGAAAATATTCCCCTACCCCGTTGCGGGGAGGTTGTGTGATGGGCCCACGCTGGCTTCACAGACCAGAAGCAACTGCAAAAAGTCAGAGGTTCCCACTCCTGGGCTGGATGGTGCTGCCAGCCAGCTGCCCTGCACGGGGCACTGCTTCAGCACTGCCTCACATCGCTTCTTGCCACACCTGATTCCTTCATGGAGCCCGTACAAAATACCCAATTCATTATGTCCACTCCACTCCCGGAGGTGATTGAAATAAAAAGCTGTTCTGGCAGAAAAGCTTAGGAAATGAAACACGAGAGAGATGGGGAAAGAGAAGGGAAAAAACCAGAAATCAAGAATAGAAAAGAGCACTCAACCAGGTGGATGGAATGAGTCCAGAATTACTTACAGCTCCAGAGCTGAAAGAAAAAGAAGAAAATGAACACCTGGGCATATTGTGAGATTAAAAGTATATTTAGTATGTGTGTCCCAAGACAAGGGCAAGTCATAGATCTGAACCATGGGCTGAGAAAAGAAACTATCTTTCCCACAAAGATGGAATCTCAGCATTTAAGTTCAGGAAAGAAGAAGTATTTATTCATAAAGATAGCTTTCTCTTTCCCTGCCAGAAGTAATGAAGATCATACTTAAAATCTACCACCTGCACATGATTATTTAACCACAATCAAAATATTTAAAAAATGTAAATTAAGTACACTGACGGACAGAAATGCCAGTTCCAGCCAAACCTCCCCATGAAATTCCTTCCGTAACGCTGGGATTGCCACAGGCTATAATTAAAAAAATTGTCAATGTCTGAGGTCCCAAGTATTTTCCCACAGAAAACCCACAGAGAGATCCAAGATTTGTACACTCTGTGGCAAACATTAACACAGGCACCAGCACTGAGAAGGTACAATCTGGGAACAGCAAAATTGAGGCTGGTTCACCGGTACTTCTGTAGTATTTCAGCACCTCTTGTCCTTGCTCTGTTTCTTCCTTTTCCTCTGTTTTTCATGAAAGAGGGCTGTTCAGAAGCACTGATCCTACATGGTTAACTTGAACAAGAAATTACCAAACTACATCTAAACCGAATCTACTAAATTGAATAAAATAAAATCTCTTCCTTTCCCTGTCTAATGGGAGATCTGGTGCAACTCATGTTGACTTACTGTAACACTTTGCCCTTACTAAATGTCTTCCAGTTTTCCAAAGGAAAAAAAATGCACAGACACAAGAAGTTTGTTCTGCTGCTCTAGATAGGCAGGAAGACTAGTCTAGCAATGCCAAGCATTGCCTCCCAAGATCTCCAACCCGAAAGCTTTTTCACATGGCTGAGCTTCAGCACCCACGAGCGGGTCTGCGGGTCCTCCCAGGCTCTGCGCAACAGCTTGTGTGCAACCTGACACGGATCCACCGAGCCAGCCCCAGAAGCATGACGGATGCTCTTCTGAACAACCTTTCACTGAGGAGGGATTTTGTGCCAGTTTTTGGCAGCTATGTAATAAAAGGAGCTTAAAGTGATTTGGTTTAGACAGTTAGATATGGGTGGTTGCAGAGGTAAATGGGCCACTCCCTCATCTAAGCCAGGAACTTGAAAACACCCCTTAAAAGAGTATAATCTGTTATTAATAAATCTTCAAAGGCTGCTGACATGCCCAAACACACACAGAAAATGAGGTTTTGCAAATCACAGTGTTCAAGGCTAGTGCCTGCTTACCATTCAGTTGAGAACCAATATAGAGAGGAACAGAGGATGGTTCTTACACAAATACAGAAACTGGAAGCCCTAAAATCTGATTAGTGGCCCCTGCCCACTGGCTATCCTACTTACTTGTTTTTTCTGTTTTAACATCACATTTTCCTATTTTTATGAACCTGCTTCCTGTAGCTATAGGAAAGAGCCTTGCAAACAACAAGGGGAAGCTGATGACACAGGGGAAAGAATGAAGCTGCCTAACAAAGGTGAAATAAATCATCTGGAAAACATCTATCTCTTTCCTCTAAACTCACAGTTACAAAAAATTCCCATAAAGGGAATGGAGAAAAACAGATCTCACACAAAATAGCACAAGGGTTCTCTTTTTATTTTTCCTGCTGTTGTTGGGTTTGCAGTGCTCATTTTAAAATGTATCCCTTCCTTGACGGGGTCCTTAATCTCAGCCTTCAGAGAGGGTGCTGGTTAAAACATGTTTAATTCAAACCCAAAACAGACTGCTCTTTCTGGCTTGCAAGTATTACATCACTGAGGTAAGGGACTGGCCATACTAGTAATTAACTTGTGCGTTTAAAGTTCTTTAAACCAGGAGGCTATTTGCAGGTAAGCTTGGTGATGGTCCTCAAGGGACAACTCAAACACGGTAGCTTATTCCAAGCAGATATTCCTTGGCATATCCTTTATGCCAACTATTCTGAAACACACTTCTCCCAGAGTCCAAGACTAACCAGTGAGGGTCGTACTGGGGAGACACAGTTTAGGCTGCACATGCTTGGATGTTGGGACTGCTCCTTTGGAGAGGTCCACTACCGGGACAAGACACTGGTAAACTGCAGGGTAAAGCAACTAAAGGAGTTACTGTTCAACAAGAATTGGCCAGTCTGCTGGGCCCAGCCCTGCAAAGCCTGCTCTCATCATCAAAATGATGAAAAAGTTGGTCCCATTCACCATGGGTGGTCCAGGGCAGGAGTTGGGTTATGGGCAAGGGAAGGTATAGGTGGGATGCCACTGTGGGTAGACGTTATCAGGCACAATGACGCTGTGTAACACATTTCCTTTTTTCTCCCAGGTCTCTCAGCACGGTTCATGGAAAGATTATTTATAAAGCCCTCTTTGGTGCACTGTGATTTAATCAGATATAGTTTGAATATCACAAGACGTATTAATTACCATTGCTGCACAAGTGCAACTGAAGAAGTAAAATGTTTTTCATTTGCATAGGCTGAGAGTATTTGTTTAAAATGTTCTTGGTATCATTAGGATCTAATCAAAACAGAGTGCATGATAGTTACGCAGGAAATACAAAAAAAATTACCTGCTGCTTAAGTATCCAGTTTTCTAATAATATTGCAATAACGTCTTGACAGATAATTGGCTTCCTAGTTATAATGGAATTCCTTATCTAAGTTGCTAAAATTACCTATTGGTATTTTCAAAAGACAAGGAAAGGTTGGGAAGGAAATGATAATTCTCTCCAGTATTGAGAGATTTAATCAGGAAGATAAGTAAAGATACCTGACTTCTTTTGAAAAACAAAAATAAAAATTATTAAAATAAGTTTTACAAAGGCTTCAACCCTTTTGGAAAATTATGCAAGTGCAGTTTTAAATTAAAATTTAGAATAAATTGATTTATAACTGCTGGGTTGTTTTTAATTACCTGTTTGAAGGTCCCTGCAGGTAGAACACCTGATTTGAATTTTACATATAGAGGTAGGAAAAGTACAAAATATTTAAATAGTTTTACTTCAAACTGTTACTAATTGTGACCTCTCCTTTCCGGTCTACCATAAAAATTGGATAAAGGGCTCCATTTCCACATATTTCATTACTGTCTTTTTTCCATTTTTGGTTGTCTGAATCCCAAGAAACTACAAAGTGACTCAGTTTCCCAAACCTTGTAAAAGCAAAATCTTTTAAAGCTTCCTGGAGTAGTGGTTAAGAACCATATCACTGCTTTTGAATTTAAGCAAAGGATTTTATGATCAAATATTCTTACACTATGAACAAAACAAAAATCTGAAAGCATTCCCTCGTGGAGCCTGAGCTGTTGTGGCCAGATTGCACACACACCCACTTTCAGTCTCTGCAGCTTCAGTTCTGCAGCTACTCCTGCAGCCTTTGATTTCAGTTGGTCAGTTCATGTGCAGAACTGCATGATCCAAGTCATGAGCTGGACTGCAATTTATTTTTGAGAAAGATGTTGGGGTTGGACTGGGGCCTGAGACAAACTTTGATCAGTGGAAAGATGAATCCTCTTACCAGGAAACGAAGATACAGGAAGAGGAGCTATTTGGGAATATGAACACCCATAAGCTGTAACAGAAATTAAGCCTTCTTGTTGTTATGTCTGTCCCAAGAGACAAATTTATCCTGTATATTGAGACCCCCTAGATGTGTCCTTTAGTGAAGAGAAGAATGCTGCAGCGAAGTAGCAGCAGTTCAGAGACAAGGCAGCTAAATGAGTTATTAACTACCCTTAACCAATGGTAATCCCCCTAGTTATCTTCTAGGCTTACCCCTTATCCGTCCCCTGTCCCGTCCCCTATCCCATCTCCAAGTTTTACATATTCCACCCCTGTTACACCCCAATTCTAGTTCTTTCCATCCAAATCCCTCAAAAACCCTGACCCTGATCTAATTAAGGAGTTCGCCATTGTTCACCATCTCTGCTGTTGGCTGTCATTATTCAGCCCTCTGTTCGCAGCCTGGGGCCGCACCTTGCTGCTCCCAATCTCTGCAGCAGGCTGTTAGCAGCTTAGCACAGCAGCCCCCGGTGGACTCAAGACTAGCCCGAACCCAAACCGGCACAGAAAATCTTGGTCTTCTCCATGTCCTGTGTTTTTCAATTGCCTGGAAATATAGCTAACAAATGTTGTCCCTAATTAACTGAAGTCACCACCTGAGATAGATCTAAAATTTCCCCAGGGTTTTAAAAAAATTTTCTTCAAATCTTTGGAGTTTTAATAAATCAATATATTTATTTTTTTTTTCGGTTTAGGCAAAGCACTTCTTTAAGTGATAGCTCTTTTAATGCTCTGGTATTAATACTTTAATACCAAAGCTAAAGTCACGGTTTTAACACCTATCATTAAAAGCACATCAAATTTTGCCTTTTTCCAAAATTGTACAGGCTTGCCTCTAATCTTTCCTTGAACATTCTGCATTTTACTTCACCAGAGGCATAATGTTTCAAAAGTACGATCAGCTCTTGACAAAATGTCTTTCTGAGGAGCCATCCTTCAGTACGGTCTTCAGTTTTACTATCAGTTAGCAAAGTGTGAGCAAGTATAGAGCAGACACTTGAATGTGGCCATAACAGGGGCTGGAGACACGGGGTGAGGACAAAAGCCTAGTGTATGAACTTCTAGGTAATACTCTCTGTACTATGAAAACCAGATTTGTCAGCTAAAACCCCAGCTATTAGCACAGTTTAGAGGGTATCAACAGAAAGTACGTGATTTACTAGTTGTGAGAGCTGTGCCCTTTTGCAGAAATGAAACTAACAGACACATGCAGAGATGGCAACTTCTAAGTAGTGGAATTTGTTTAAAGCTCTTTCTGTTATCATGCTTTGACAGAAACAGGTTCTAGCCACAAAATCTCATGTCCAATCTGGGCTCTGGTGTCAGGCTCCAAAGGGAAGCTACACACACTGTGCAGCTGACAACTACATCCAAAATTCCACTTTAGATCTAAGTCTGGATAGAGAAACCAGGTGCTCTCTATCCTTCAAGTATTCAGATGGTTTGAATCCAAATGTCTTATTCAAATCTATCCTCCTCACAAAGAGGATAAGCCAAATAAGTCCCAGCAGAGTATGTATTTGCAAGTGGCCCAAGAAAAAAACACTTGGCTATTGAGTGCTGTACAAACTTAACTCAGCATTTGTTCTTCTGGAGGACTTCCTGTCTGATGATTTCTGTGTACTTTATTAACACTTGAGTTTCAGAACATGTATAAGGCATTATCTTCATTTTACAGATAGGAAACAGAGATATTTATTCAGATAAGGCACAGAGAGGTGAAGTGACTT
Organism: Pseudotriccus pelzelni; assembly: GCA_035584735.1. NCBI lineage: Eukaryota > Metazoa > Chordata > Aves > Passeriformes > Tyrannidae > Pseudotriccus > Pseudotriccus pelzelni. The sequence goes on from JAWMRA010000078.1 coordinate 137,007,623, forward strand.
GCCTGAGGTCACATCAAGGTTTCTGGCAGAGGCACGATCTTTCAAAATCTTCTGAACTCTAGGCCTCTGTTTTAAATTAGAAGATTTCATCACATTTATAGCATCTCACCCTTCTCTACTGCCAATCGTTTGCAGTGTCAAATTTGCTCCGAGCTAAACGCATTCATTGACAGAACTCTATTACTTGCTCCTAAACATTACTTACGGACTGCTACTTCAAATGAAATTCTCTGCACTGCAGTCATATTTTACCTACATGGTTATTCTAATTGAGTATTGAGCAAAGTGGCTAATTAGGAGTCTTCAAGGGACTGTTTGTTTAATTTTGTTTTGGAATGTGTGCTTGCATAAATGCCATACAAGAAAAAGTCTGGAGGCCACAATCATCTGCAATGTAAAAATATTTCATTTTCTGTGAAGTTTTCCCTCCCCCGAGGGTTCTAATTCATCTCTCCTAGTTGATAAATCAAGTCAGAAACACCCTCCCCCCCTTGCTTTGGTGTCTAGCAGAAATATGACCCTTTTCTTGTCCAGGCATGCAGACAAGTGATGAATCAGACTTTCCCCAAGAAAATGCTGCAGCTCTTTTCCTAAGGCACATTACTGCCTGAATAACTCAGGTTTTCCTGAGCAGTGGGCCTGCTTTAACAGCCTTTATTTACATGAAGGGAACAAAAGAGGTATGGTCTGGAGAAGGTTATCACGTGCCATCCAGATAACCCCTACAGAAAACCAAGGTCTTTCACAGCACACTGCTTCAGTCCCTGACCCGGTCCTGTCTGACTGCTGAGACAGTGCCCGAGGTTTCAGTTGCTTGCAGCAATCCCAGCCTATTCTCTACCATTCACTGAGGAACATTTAGGCACTCTGGGCACACTGAAAATACCTTGAAGGCTGCCAAACACGACTTAGCACTACTGGCAACACACACCAATAAGCCTACCTCCTTAAAGTATTAAAAGGAGTTTTAACTTGAATCATTAGCATAATTCATTATGATCTAAATCACAAGTATTTCAAACTATTTCCAAGTCATTAGAACCCTAGAGAAAGTGGATTTCCCCACAAAACTGTTTCTTCCCCTTCAAAATGGAACAGGGCCAATTTCTTTTCTGCCCTATAGCAAAAAGAATCTGATCCAAAGAACAGAAGAGATGCAGGCTATTTAGAAAGGTGAAAATAAATCTGCTATAACTTTAAATATGTAACTGCTCCCTTGATTATCCAGTCTTTCTAATGTATCCATTGGCTTAGCGCATTCTCTTCCTTAACATGATATTCAACACTGCGGTTTCTAAAATTTTTGTTCACATTGTTAGGTACCAACATGACTGAATCATGAAAATTCAAGTCTGGTCCATGTTCAGAAAATAATGAATTAATTTGTCCTCACAGGACTCGTGCAACATTTATGAACACTCTCACTCTACAGAAGAAAAGACTTCTGTAGAAAGACAAGGTGTACTGCCTTATTTTCTACAGATTGTCAACCAGTCACATAAGAAAACTCGAGTCTGGTCGTTTTTATTTCTTGTACCCTGAAGCTTACAACAACTAAGTGCAATGATTTGGGTTTCCCTACCCATTCCATTCTCCGCAGTCTTTGACTCCAGATGCAAGCACGGCTCCACTGAACTCATCAGCAACTTTCACGATATTATTTAAGTGAGCCAGGATCTCACTTTCTTTTACTTGGTAAGCCACTGGTCACAGGAAAAAAGAAACACTTGCTCCCAACAAACCAAACAGCTCCTTTATGGCACGGCAAGGACTCAGTCCAGCTAGGAGGGAGCTGAAGCTGAAATGCAGCTGAAACAGTGTATATTCCTCACTGGCCTTAAAAGCAAAGGAAAGATCTTGTATCTTCCAATTACTGTTAGTTGGGGGGATCTTTTTTCTTTTTCTTTTAAATAAGAATAAATTAAAAATTGATAAATGTACTGACTGCTTGGAAGAGGAAAAAAAAAAAGGCAAAAAACCACAAAGCATAGAGAATCCATTCCTGTCCATTCTGCCTTGCAGCCTGGCAGGGTACTTTGGACTTTGCCTGCAGCATATGGTTTGATACCGTATATGCTCCATAGGGTACTAAAACCAGAAGGAGAACAAGACAAGAAGAGTAAATAAAGGTCCTCTTGAAGCAATAACCTTCTATATGTTGGACCTTCCTACACAGTTCTTCCAGTTGTTCCCAAATCTCTTCTTACTTGATCATGTGTATTTGGTTTTGTGTGTTTTCCCTAACTGCTTTAAAGTATTTTAAGAACAGGATTAAGGAGCAAAAACTATCTGCATTGGAAATATAAGTACAATGCACCCCATGGCTTTACAGTTGATAACTGCTAATCAGTTGTGTAGGGCACCGATATTTAAGAAATTTTGTATCAAATCTGGCAAGCCACTCTAACATGAAACAGACTCCCAGTCTTGAAACATTTTTATACAGCCCTGCTCCCATTTCTTCCTTCTGAGTAGACACTAAACAGACTTTTTTCATCTCCCAAGAGCTGTGTAATAGAAAGAGTACTGCAGGATGTATTCATCCAAATGATTGTTTATTTGGATCACTGTAATCCAGACCGATTTACACAAGAAGGGTACCCATTTAAGTGAGCTTGTTTCAGTTCATTCCTACTTCACACTTACACCAGGACTCCCCAGGCCCCATGAGTTAACACAGATGTTTAAGAGATGAATCAGTAACTGAGGCTTAACATAAAGTTTGCAGATACCAGGCAGAAAGAAGCACAGCTGTAATGCACAGACCCCCACTGTGCAAATGACTCCAACTTCCTCTCTAAAATAGCTTCAAGTATTTTATTAATTCAGAGAAGGTCAGACTTACATATCAACATCCACTGGTTTCGAGACAGTCTGTGCTGCATATTGTGAGATCACTGGATACAGTAACTAGCTAGCCAGGTATGTCTGAGGAATGAATATTCTCCATGTGGCTGAAAACCAAATACAATTCCTCAAAAGGTAAACGGAGCCTGTGCAGCACAGTAAGCGAAAGCTTTTGGTAAAGGCAGTAGCTGACATTCCGGATGATAACTGGGAGAAATCAGCTTTCACGTAGGAAGCGTATGTGAGCAGTGCACTGCCTTGCCTCAACAAGTCTTCTATTACCTCTGCTCTCAAACTGCTCCTCTGTATCCTTGGCAATCACATACTCCACACAACTTCAAGGAGATGAGCGAACTTGCACACACTCGCTGTGCAACTCTGAACACGGCACAGGCAGCATGGTCAAAGATGTGCCCCACTCACCATTTTACACCCCTCCCTGCCAGCATTGCTTTGTAAAAACTCTACAACGCAAATGGGTTTGGGCATTCTGCTGCTTCTAAGTGCTGTGCCCCACACTGGACGGGACTGCTCCTCCCAGCTCCAGGGAGTCACACTGTACCATAAAGTACCAGACGACTGACTGCAAATGACTCGGAAGACAAAGATTCCAGGTGCTTATTAGAATGGTCGAGTTAATGAAGTAACACTGATTGCGCTGAGCTTCGCCCTCCCCCCTGCTAGCTGAGCCAGGCTGACAGAGGAGATCTAAGGGGATGTTAAACTTCCTACCTACTTAATATCAACTAACTTGAAAAATTAATCAAGGAAATTCACATTAATACAACTGACAGGCAAACGTAATTACACTGTGCATAACATTTAATTCAATATGGTTACTGAGCCTAAAAAGCACATTACTTTCTTTATGAGATTGCTTTGCTATTTATTAGGGAAAAGGTCTTTGTAAAATGACTCTTTATCCAGCTGCTGGGAAGAAAGAGAGATCTGGGAGCTACTCCCATGGCATAGAAATTGCTTTATTCATTTCAGCTAGATTTGCTGTTTAAAAATGAGATGTAAATCAAGGCCAGAATTGCATTACTAGTCTTCCACTTCTTTAAAGCAACTTCAGGATGACCACTCTGGAAATCCAGCCTGAGCTGCTGCAGTCCTGTTCCTCTGACCCTTCACACAGCTCCTACACACACTCCAAATCGCTGTTTATCTTGTTGCTTTAACAAGACTTTTTTTTTGATTGCCCAATAAATGTTCTGTTCAACCCTAAGTTTCAAAGCTATATCAGATGGCAGAGTTTTATCAGTTTAGCTTTCTTGCTTCTTGCAAAAGGAATGAGCATCAGTGGTGACAAAAGAGTCACCTACTTGTAGACCTCAGCAGAACTCACTAATGCCTTTTAAATTAATTTGAAAGGCTGTCTTGGCACAGAAAGGCCAGACCTTCCTCTTTTTAATTAAAACAAAAAAAAAAAAAGCAGGCTGAATTTATACCTTAATCTCCTTCTCTGGTCAAACAACGTAGCTTTACTCAGTGCTAGCAAGTGGACTTTTCTTTTAAAGCCCTGCCCTTCACTCATAAACAAAACCAGCCAGAGCTCTGTCTCATTATAGCCTGCACAGACACATGGTCCTGCTGTGAGGGCAGCCCCATGCAGAGAGCTGCACAACAGCAGAAGGAGCAGTTGTCTGCTAGTTTCTTATTATAACAGAGACCCTGTTCATACAGTGCTGGGGATGTTTAGAAATTCCAGCTTTAAGCCCTGTTCCAATGGTTTGTAAACCTGTATGGGAAAATTTGTTATGGATTGAATCACCACATGCTAAGCCCTGCTTGTGCAGCAATATGTGGGCCCCTGTCAATGGACGCTCACGGATGCAGGACACTGGCTCCCAAGCCCCGTCCCCTCTGGCCTGTCACCTCAGCTCTCATGCAAACTGACTTTTGGTTTCCAGCTGCAACAGCAAACCATGGTGTTCTTATTGATCTGCTACAAGAAACACGGCAAGAGGAAACACTGGAAGTGAAAATTTTCTCATTTGTTCTTTGGTTTCAGAATTGGGCAAAACATGACAAATTTAGCAATATTGTGAACAGAAATAGACACATTGTTAAATAAATCCAATCCCTTCATTAGCAGTGCTAGCTTTAGCTATACTTTCACAGCTGTCTTAATGAAGTTTACAACTCGTTCAATACAATTAACAAAAGAAGTAGTTTTGGACCCTGCAGTAACAATTATAAAATTATTCTAGACCTGACAGATAAGCCAAAACATGCACCAGGACAAGCACCATTTCTTGATCTGCAGATCAAATGCTACAGCAGGCCTGTCAGTCAGCTGATGATGAGAGCAACAGACCTGAAGTTTCTGTGGCAGTGAAGACAGTTAATAATTGGAATAAAAGTGTGCATTGCCCATAGCTTAGACAAGGGAGGTACTCAGCATGGCTGTTGATTTGGCTGGCGGCCCTGCACTCCTGTGGCTGTGATGTAGCAGGGAGGCAGGCAGGGCCATGGGGAGGCTCTCTCTGTGGGTGCAGACAGCACAGCCCGAGGCTGCTCTGCACAAGAGCTGGTGGCCATGGGTGACAGCCACCTGTATTTTAAGAGCAATCCTCAGATTGGCCAAATTTACCCACTGGCTGCTCTTCCCATCCGATGGCTGGGAGAGAAACATGGGCTTCCCTTCTCCCTTTCACGAGGTGCACACACACACACACACACACACACACACACACACACACACACACTCACAGACACGCTGACATCCCTGCTCCTCCCTCGCTCCAGGCAAGGGTGCACAAGTTGCATCCCGGGGCCAGCCTGGCATCCAGCTGCTCACCCTTGGCAGAGCCAGGATCTCCACCCGGGAAACGGTGGGTGCCTGTGGCTCTGTAACAGATCTCTGTCAACAAGAAGCTGTTAAAAAACAAGAGCCAGGCAAAGGACATCTGAGCCCCCCCTCGGTTCAGGCTCCCCGGGGCTCAGTGCACAGGGCCGGGGGGTGCCGGGGGCATCGCCCGACCACAGCGAGGGGCCTTCCCTGCCTTCCCCACGCCTGGGGGCCCCGGCCCCGCATTCATGTCTGATGCTCCATTGTAGCACCAGCATCCTCTTCAAACGGCCTTTGTCAGACTGAGCGGCCCAGGGAATAATCAGAGCAGGAGGCGGCGGCCGGCCCCAGGCTGGAAAAGCTTCTCCTGGGTGCTTTGGGGCTCGGGGAGGGAAGAGCGCTGCCGATGGAATGCCCGCCGTGTTGCTCGGGAACTTCCCCAGCCATGGAAAAGAGCCGGAGGCGTCACTGTTGGCAGGCGCTGCTCACAACACGATACGGATAAACTGGTATTGGGGAGCCTCCAAATATAACCAGGAGGGTTTGCATTTGGAAAGCATGAAGTGACCCAACTTTAAAAAAAAAAGTAAATTTAAAAAATACCTAAAAATCTACTGCAAGTAGAAGCCTTTCAGTTCCATACGCCGGGCCATTTTTCAGCTAGCTGTCACTTTTCACTTCAAAGGTTATTCCTTAAAGCTAAATAAAATATTTATGTGATCCAGTACAAGCCATAAAAAATTTCTTATTTGCTCATTTCTGCCCACGGATTTGAAACCTGCCTGTAATTTCCCTTCTGTTGTTTGCAGGTTTAGCTGCAAACATTAAGTGTTCATTATCACAAAACTGAAAAAGCAACAACCAATCCCAAGGTCAAACCCAGATATTAAGTGCTGAATCATTTCCTGCCTTGGTGACAGATCTTCCCCAAAACACTTGCTATCACATCAAATCAATTAGATTTTTTTCTTTCTGTATCAGAGGTTATCAATAGTTTTTTCATTGGTGAGAACGAGGGGGACCCCTGCCCTGCAGGGAACCCTGCACAGGTTGCAGGCTGCCAGACCCCTATTTACACACACACAGAGTAAATATCAGTGCTAAACTTATCAAACAGATTTTGTTTTATTTATTTATATCAATATATCAAACATATCCAATTTTATTTTTGTCAACCAACTCAATTAACAGCTCACTGCATATACTGTGTAAATAAATCTCATAATACTGCCACTCCACTTTTGCTTGTTTAATCCCCAAGCTTTAGAGCTAGCAGCTCACAAATCAGAAATGAAAAAGCAGGTTCACTCATCCCCAAACAAATTTAACTCCTGCTAAATATGATATTATTTTGCTTCTAATTTCATTTAGGGTAAGGGAAAGTCCAAAGCTTTCTATGTCCCAGGTAAAATACTATAGTTTTCACCAAACACTGAAAGAGAAAAGCTCCATAAAAATGCTATATCATTATGCATCTACTCCCCATGCATTTGCTAGTAAAAACTAACCTTTGTAAAGGCCAACTTTTCCTGTTAGTTTTGCATGAGTAAATTTAATGCTATTCTACTGACCTCACTCCTGGTTTTCTATTTTAATTTGGCTTAGTCAGGTTGGAGTCCTGTGGATGAAAACATGGTGTCTTGAGAGACACAGGATTTAGTTTTTGCAAGTACTGGACATATTAGTGTAGGTGTTGGTATCCAGCACGTAACAGGCATGATTAAATCATTATAAATAAAAACATAAAGATTAATAAAGCATTTTATTACCTCCAGTGTAAAGGGCCATAACACACCTTCAACCTGCATCAGAGGAGAGGGAAATCCCTCCCTGAACATGGGAGCTATCATCCCTGCCAAAGCAAGCATGGAACTAAGAGGTACTTAACGAACAAGAAGAACCAATCTAACCTACAAAGGAAAATGAAACGTTCATTTTGAGGGAGTGTAACCAAATATACTTCAGCTGTAACACACAACATTGGGAAGCCAACTTAAGGACGAAGGCTGCACTCACACATGAGCTATGGCAGCAAGGTGCCCAGGTGCCTTACGAGATCCTAAGGACACAAACAAGTTTCAACACAGGTACAGAGATCCATCCAAACACATCTGGAGGCATCATCCAGCATATCAGAATGTACAGCAGCATGTTAAAAATAACCCACTCAGTGTGATGATACCTGTGTGGGGCCATTATTGCTTAACAACCAACAGGCAGAAGAACAGCCCCATCTGAAAACTAACAGAAGGCCTGTTGTCACAAACCATGAAATAAAGTTGTCCTCATCTTGACAGCATAAGAAACACAAATTAAGAATAATCCAATAAGTAAACTGTTACTACTTGCGGGATTCAAGCATTAGAAAGAATCTACTTGAAGACAATTGGGAGATCAAATATTAAATAATAATGTATTAGAACTAATAAATTAAAGATGAAATGTGCTTTATAATTTGAGTCAGAAGTACCACTGGCTTTAATTTGAAAAAACGCAACATAACTAAGAACAACTGAGGCGGCATTAATCTCTGAATTCAGTGCTGTGACAGGGAAAAATAAAACAGAAGGACTTTAATCCCACATGAGGCTTTATCTTGAACTGTTTTGATCTGGCAAACTTACTTTGAAGTTTGCTTGTTTTCACAGCATTTACTAGAGAACCACGACAAGGGCCAAGGTCCTTCATTCAGCCAAAGCTTCCCAGTAGGCACCAGTCCTGCTGTCCCTGCTCCACGGATGAAGCGGCCCAGTGTCCAACCTCTGCTGGCTGCACATCCATATTAGAAGATAAGCATGCCTGCAATCTGTTCCACTTCATGCTAATTACAGACAAATCCTGTTTAGTCTACCCATGAAAGTAAATTGATTTGCATGGGATTATTTACAGGGGTAAACGGGATCTAGACTGGCCCTAAGGATTTGGGGCTTTTGGGTACGATATCGATGAAGTCCCCAGTTGGATGAATTTTTGAGTGTCTTTTACATACAGGTCACCAAATGTGATACAGAGATATCCTCCCTCCATCAGCCCTCCACAATACAACCTTCTTTTTTCCTTTTTTCAAAAAATAGCAGGGTTAGTTTACTATTGTAAATCTTGAGCTTTGCTTTGAATAGCCAAAGGATCTGGTAATAGTAGATAATTGTAAATTCTTTTTTTTTTTAGATGTATTCCCAAAATGGACTACCTTTTTTACATCAGTTTTCATTTTTGAAGCAGACAGATAAAGCAATACTACAACTTGACCTAGACCTTCCTTTTGCCCCATTTACTACACTCCTCAGAGACCCATATTTCTGTTTTAAACGAGGTATATCTTATACATCTCTTACATTGTTAGCACAGCATTTTCTCCTCAGGCTTTCCAAGCTCTCAGCTTCCTGCAGAGTCGCTGTTGACACCGCACATGCACCTACTTTGTAGATCCATTGTCTTTTGACAAGACAATCAATGCAAGGCCGGTAACTTCTTCCCTGTAGCAGCTCAGGTTGCTCCAAAGCAGGGAAGTCTTCCTTCCACAGCAACAAGACCAGAGATGACATGCAGAGACAGCTGCAGACCTCGAATCTCTGAATTTCACCTTCTGGGAATTTTCCCATTAAATGAGAGTGCTTGTGCTGGCAGAGAGGGACCATCATTCCTCTCATGCTGTGAAGCTCAGAAGTTCACATCTACACCAGCTTCGCCTTTCAGCTACACTGGCTGGGGGAGGACCACCGCTTGTTGGATCCTTGCTTTTCTCTTACATACACGTCCGTGTCTTAGCAGCAAAACTTTTCAGCCCTGGGTGGGCTTCCCAGTGCCTGAGGTCTCACAGGTCTCACACAGCTCCAAGGCTCTTCCATCTAAAAACAGATGCAGTGGATTAAACTGTTCCCTTGGAGAACACAGTGTTTCTACACTGACTGTACTAGATTAATGGATATTACCATGAACATTTCTCTCTTTAATATTTAAATGCAGGTGAGATTAGCCTGGCCTTGCTGTGACCCATTCTCTCACTCAGGCAAGGAGTATGACACTTTCTAGCCTTATTCACTCTCAGACACCACTAAGGTCAACTTAATGCATCCAACAGAATGGGTAGGACTTTTTAAAACCACTTCCAGGTTGGCATTGTTTTTAAATATCCTAAATGTTGCACCAGATCAAAAAGAAATTTCTCTTGCTCCAGCTCTCATAGCTGGGTGGCTCTGTGAGTAGTTTCAGGTTTTTTGCAGAGGCAGATAACCTTCCCCTTTAAAGCTCAGCAAATGTCAGGTATTTACAGTGTCATTGCTCCTCTCAGGTTTCTAAGGCCTCTCTGATACAGATACTCAACCATAACCAGGGCTCTTACACAAACAGTTGGGGTTTTTTTTTCCAGTTTGCCTGCCCTAACAGCACTTAAAAGCTTTTCAAGCAGTAAATTCCAAGTCAGCTAAAGAACAAGAGACAGAATTGCCTTAACCCAGCTCTTCTGCTCTCCGTGTGATCCTCGCTTACTGTTCCCATCAGTGACCTCATGTTAACATGGTAATTTTCCTGATTTACTTCTTACATCCACCACAGCCGCTCATCTGCTGCTTGGAACAAGCAGCATCTCTTCAGTAAGCAATTGCATAGACACGGAAAGGCAAACCCCAACTCCCTGTGAGACTCCACGTCTGCTAATGCACAACAGCAGCAGCTGCAGGACAACACCCTACAGTCAATACAGTCCACATACATGCACAGCTCCCAATCGTGGGAATCAATGAGCACTATGAGGAATTATATATGACCCTACAATACAATCCAACAGGCACTCCAGTCTTAAGGAGCTGAGGGGCGGGAGATTGTCATGGATGTCCTGTTTGCCATTACCCATGGGCAGCTTATCTGCAAACTAGCAAGTCTCGAGGTGATCATAGAATCATAGAATTAACTGGGTTGGAAGAGATCTCCGAGATCATCAAGTCCAACCCTTGATCCAACCCCACT
>JAWMRA010000078.1:137018328-137085375 GCA_035584735.1 Pseudotriccus pelzelni
CGCTCCAGCACCTCAATGTCTTTCTTGTACTGAGGGGCCCAGAACTGAACACAATACTCAAGGTGTGGCCTCACCAGCACTGAGTACAGGGGAAGGATCACTGCCCTGATCCTGCTGGCCACACTGTGATGAGCCATCCCTTTGCCAAAGTCACAGAATGACAGAATCATTGAATCATAGAATGTTTTGGGAGGGAAGGGACCTTAAAGATCATCTGGTTCCAACTCTTGCGCCATGGGGAGGGACATCTTCTACTAGATCAGGTGCCCCATCCAACCTGGCCTTGATGTGTTGAGTCATATGATGTGATGAGTTATGCATTGTGTTCCTGAGTCCACAGTGTCTCAGTTCATGACAGCTTGGGGTTTGGCCCAGGAAACACACTGGTCTACTCGTTTCATCCAGGATCCCTCATTTCCAGAAAGGCTTATCTTCACTGGTTCAGTCTGGCTAAGAAATCCCACAAGGCATTTGGCTTTGCTTAACAGCGGGTGTATCTAGAACCGGTATCACAGTCAGCAATGACAACAGAAGGCTGCAACCCCCAAACTTAAATTAGAAGAATAAGATGAATTCAGGCTGGATCAGGAGATCTCCTCTGCTAACTCAGTTTATTGTCTGTATTGACCAGCACAATCTGGCCAAATCCCCAGTGCAAACAGGCAGCTTCTGCCAATATCGTCACAAAGCCAAAAAGTCTTAATTTGCTACAGGAAATGCTCATTTTACTGTATCTTGTACATCTGGCAACAGCTAAAATGCATCTAACTTAGTCAACAGTCAGATGTGATGAAACACAGCCAGCATTTTTCCACTGGCATAATGCAGAGCTCAGCAGACGAGCTGAATCCAAAATCTGAACACCACTGAACATCAGATGTTTCTACATTCAGTTTCAATTAAATGTTTTTGTGCAGGGTTTAGAGAGAAAGGGGCTGTCTAGCAATATGCTACATGACAGAAGATGCATAAAGGAAAAAATAAATAGAAGCACCTACACAAAGTGCAAGCCTGTGCCAGTAGCACAGCAGAGAAGACCTCTTTGTGCTGCAAATCAAGTTTTCCCCCATCCACGGAAATACTCAGATAGCTGAATTATTCTCTGAAACTTCATGAAGGGTTGGGGTTGGAGTATTTTGATGGTTGCCCAACAGAAATAATTAAGTTCAACAATTTGTTCCCATCTAAAACATACTTAAGCCTTAGGACACACTTTGTATCAAATCCACAATATTTGTTTTGTATTTGTGTAGCATTTTGTAAACATGGGGTTTCCTTCTAGCTCTGTTGTCAGAAGGAAGCATTGTCTTCCTAGGTGCCAATGCCGCCTACAAAGTAATGTAGCAGCTGATTCTCCCATCCACCTTCCCCCAGTCCTCCCTCCATACACACGCTCTCTGCTCTGATTTCAAGTTTTCCAGGACGGAAAACCGTCCACACAGTTGCATACAGTCATGGGGAGCAGACTGGGAAAATTCTCCTCTGCTGCTGGAAAACTTGACTAAACAGCATCTGAGATAGCTCCAAAACTGACTTGCACTCCCAGCAGAACAGAGGCATTGGTTGCTAATGTGGAAAGCCCAAATTCCCAGCAATTGTGCTTAATTTCTGACTCATTCCTGTCGGCGTCCTTCATTTCTCCCTCTCCCCTTTGATTCGATCTTTCCCTGATCCCCAAATACAAAAGTGGGAAATCGCCTCAATTTTCCTTGTTGATCAAAGGGAAAGAAGAGGTGATAATCTCCAGAGCAGGGACAAGAAACTGGGTCTGCTGGGAAAGATGACATCTATTGCCCTCCAAGCAAGCAGAGCTTTATATGGAGATTGGGAGGTTTCTTGCTCCTTCTCTTTTTCACAACATCACTTGCTTTGGGAGTCTTTATTTTGGTCTGACACTTTTCACAGGGTTGAGATCAGCTCTGAGATTTGCCAGTTTTCTCGTGGGAGGGATCTGTTTCGTTTAGGAGAGAGTGAGGGAGAAAGTGTTTGATTTTGCAAACACAACCTGCACACAATGATATTTTTATTCCCTTGCTTTCCTATCCAAAGGTCTAGGCTCAAAACCACTGAGCAAAAGTTTGATTTAATTTGAGATTAAACTGAAGGCTGCAGATGGGAGGACTTTCAGTTTTCACTAGAAGTTTAATCCTACCACCCCCCCATTGCTTTGCTATGGGCTTGGGGATAGCATATTTTCTCCTGCTGCGCTGCTGCTTCTGTCCTAGGAGCCTTTTCTGATTTTTCCAGACATTTCTACCTGGTGTCAGACAGCAGCTGGGAGTAGAGGTAGGCAGTGAGTGTGGAAATGTCAGGGCTCCCACCCTAGGGCTGCCAGAGTGGCACAGGGAATTCCCAAGGCCCACCCGCTCGTGCCTCCGGGGGCCAGGCAGCCCAACAGTGATGGCCACCAGCTGGGATGGGAGGTGTAACGGGGGCTCGGCCCCAGCTCTTGTCCTGCTCTTGTCCAGCAGCACACAGAGCACAAAACATACTTGCCAGATAATGTTTTTTTCATCCCAAAAGGAATAGCCTGTCTAATGCTGAAAGCACACTGACCTCCTCTCCCCTCTCCCTCGGGGGAGGGAGCCATAAGGCTCTTGCACTTGGTGTTTGGAACAACATGACCCTCTCCAAAAACCTCCGAGGAGAGAGACAAAGCAAGCAAACCGGTGCTGTGCTTTATCCTGGGGCTTAACAAAAGGAGGTTTCCTGTCAGCCTGCTCTAATGAGATGCATCACATGGGGATCACAGCGAGTCTTTCCTTCGTGCCTCCCACTCCCCCTCCAGGAGCATTCCCTGGCCTTCAAGGCCCTGCTCCTGTCACAGGCTCCCTGGATAGAGCCACACACCCTGGTGCCGCTCAAACGGCAGGAGAATCCCCCAAAGCAGCTGCTTCCGCCAGCCAAGCTGTCCAAAACACGGGGCCACCTTCCTTTGGCCTCCATGTGTGCCTCGCAGGAGAACAGGGCCTATTTGCTAAAACTAAGCCAAAAACCTCTAAAACCAGCACTAAAGGTAAAGTACAAATGGGATTCATTGCCAAATCTACAGAGCACTGGTGTGCTACTGAAGTCCGAAGCAGCATCTAAAAGTATTCAGCACATCTGAAGAATCCTTCAATAACCTGATGGATTATTTTTTTTCTGTGTGGAAATGTTACTTTAATGTAATTTCCCTAGTGCATTTAAAATGACAGGATGTATATCTTTCTTCTGATCCAAAGTAAAAATGTGGTTTCTTACATCTCAAAGCCAGCTACAAATACCTATAACCTATGAATGCAAAAACCCCCTAGGAAACAGAAGTAAAATCTATCTATATACTCTTTTTTTTTTCATGCAACTGATCAGGACTGACAGAGCACTCTGGAGCTGGAACTCGTTTTCCACTCTGGTAACAACAATAAGAATTCTTCAGCAAATACAGGAGAATCCAAAAATTCAAATTTTTATCTGCCTTCTGCTTTTAGTGCTCTGTGCATAATACTCTGCCATGGTACAAAAAACGTTTGAGTCATTTAAGTAATTTTGCCTCACAAAGAGAAAAAAAATCACAGGGGTGGAGGCATGGGACAGACCCACGTTCATATGTGAAACAAAGAAAGGCAAACCAAAAGCATTCCTCAATAATTTCCAATCACATACTCCCTGTGTAGAATGGCCACGTGCTGCAAGAAAGCAGGAGGATAAACTTCATTTCCAGGGACAAGAAAAGCTGGTTAGAAATAGTCTGAATCAATGAACCTGGTGTAGATCTTGTGAATGTAATCCTCAAAGCTATTTCCAACTAGACAATCGTAATGAGAAAAACTCTTCAACTGGAGAAGTAGGTTACTTTGAAGCTGCATTCCTTTCCTTCTGGATTTATTCCCTTCTCTTCCCCAAATGCAGTAAACTCATGGAGCAAAACTCTAAAACTGGAGGAGGCGGAGGGGGGTGTTTCACTTTGTGTTTGTTTTTTGTTTCGGAGCAACCATTTCATAACCATAATATTCACAAACACTGTTTGCTTTTCAAACAGATGTTGCACTGTAATTCTGTCCAAATGAGTTGGTTTGGAGTTTTCTGTTTGGTTAGGGAGCAAAGCTGTTAGGAGCAAAAACGCTGGGGCTACGTGAAATTTGTAGGAGTTTCAATGAAGCAACCTGTGAGATTGCCTTAAAGCAACACAACCAACCACTTGCACTTCCAAGAGAAATTCATCAACAGCTGCTTTCTACCTCCCTCCCTAGTATGTGTCTCAAAAGAAGCCTGAGGCAGACCTTCTCTCTTAATCCATAGGAGCGTTGAGGTCTAATAAGCTCCCAGGGATGGAGGAGGGAAAAGAGGAGCAGGACACCAGGGACTGCATACATATGTGCATGAGCCTTCTCTCCCCACGAGCCCACACTCACACAGGTAGAGCAAAAGCACATCAAGGTGGCAGAATTTTGCAAAAGGACCTAAAAGCATGGCCTGAAATGAGGCTTCTTATAGAAGAGATAAGGGAAAAAACCCACCCATGCATGCCAGAGAACAATTATGGTCCCGGAAGGTCAAACACTGCACAAAGGAAAAAAATGTTGGCTATTATGCAATATGAGATAAACTAATCGAGGCCAGAGGAGCAGCAGCTGCTATGCAGATGGTACTTTCCACATCTTGACTGCCAAACTGGACAACTTGGGAGACTCTATTTCCGTTAATCTTCTTGGGCAATGACGGGTTGCAGCAAGCAATTTAAACAGTCACGTCCGAGTATCCAAAGAGTCTATGGACAGCCTGTGAAAAACAATGGCTCTGGGGTTAACTAAGCCACAATTCTGATGAAAAGCAGATGTCATTTAATTATAATGGGGGGCTTCCACTAATTATAACCCGTGGACATATATTTTAAAGTGCACCAAACATCAGAACTAACAAAAGCCCAAGGCTACTAGTACACACAGTTCCTCCCATGCCATTAAAATTATACAAGTAGGAAGAGTAATGGGCTACTTCAGCAAAAAGAGCCATCATTTCTGTTGTTACAGCAAGTCCTGCATCTTGATATAAAGAGCAGTACAGACTTAGTTCAGACTCCTCTTCTATTTGTCTGAGATAATTACTTTACCAAAAGCTAAAAATCACAAATTAAATCTGTGTTAATCCAAAAGTTTTTGCCCTACCCTTCACCCTCATGAATAGAGTACTATTCCTAACTGAACTACAACCCAGTCTTTGGCAGATGACTATTTTTTTTCTTATTCTCTGTTTCATGTTTTCTGTATGTAGGAGCCCCTGAATTACATTAGAGGATCTTGGTCAAAAACTAAGACTTTTAAACATTTTTTCCCCTGTCTGAAAGTGATTGTAAAGGCATCTAAACCACAAACTCTCTTAAGCTATGAGTTCCCATTCTGCTATGTTTGGAAGAAAATGCTTTCTATGCTTTCTATGAAGAGTGATGTAGGAGGCAGTGGCAGATAGCCAGATAAACTCCTTGCTTTGGGTACATATGTGATCATTTCTCAGTACAAAGAAATCCTAATGACCTCAATTTCTGTGCCTAAGGTTCACTTTTCAGAGTATTTAAAACACACCACCGCCCCAAATGCTCTTCAGATCTAATACATGTAACAATCCCAGGAAATTCCTTTTGGTTTACCCTTTACTTACAAAGCAAACCTCACAGATGAAATTAATTTCTCTTAAATTCTTTAAACAATATGCAAGCAGCGCAGGCTTCGAACACAGTGCTAATTATGGGTAGCAGGCTTTTTTCTGTTTAAATGGTCAGGTTAAAATTTATGGCATGGCTTACAAACTACAAAAATTCCTGGTTTAGTAGGTAATGTTTGTGGCCATTCCTGGTGAGGATTCTGCCTACATGCAAGGGAACACAAGGGCATTAAAATGTATATCAAGACATAAAGAGCAGTATTGTAAATTATGTGTGGCAAGGGCTAAGGTAATTTCACCTCTAGGTTAAAAACTGGCAGCGTTTTTATTTTCATAGAGGGTTATCCTGTGAAAGCTATAATTGGGTATGAAAAGGGAGACAGTACAGAAGCAAGAGTTTACACACAAAGGTGACTTCCCGTCCTATGTCCGAAGAAAAGTCAGCCTGACTCGCTCGGTATCCGATGCACGGCAGAAACTCCCAGATTCCCAGGTTAGCCATGGTTTACACATCCCCTACAGTACTTAGCACCTCGCTTCAAAGGCAATTTCCTTTGGGGTCATGCAGGGAGTGACACCAATTCGTATTTACAGTTGCAACTACACTCTTTTCATGCCTCTCCATCTTTAACTCGGCCCAAGACGCTGCTTTTCTGCTATTCAGTAAAGACCCCAAGCCTTGCATTTCCATACACTTCAGCACTGCTCCTCTGGCAGGCAGGAAATGCCAGCAGACAGCAAGACAGCTCTGCCAGAGGAGGTTTAGGTCAGATGTTAGGAAGAAATTCTTTACAGAGAGGGTAATCAGGCAGTCGAATGGGCTGCCCAGGGAGGTGGTGGATTCTCCGTCCCTGGAGGTGTTTAAGAAGAGAGTGGATGTGGCACTTGGTGCCATGGTCTAGTAATTGTGGTGGTGTTGGATCAAGGGTTGGACTTGATGATCTCAGAGGTCCTTTCCAACCCATCTAATTCTATGATTCTAAGAGCAAGGCTGGAGGGTCTGTCTTCCCCTCCCACAAGTGCAGACCGCACACTGGCTTTCCTGCAAACCCTCACCCTGGCAGCAAGTGGCCTGGAGACCATCCTATTCATTTTAAATCCTCAAGGAAAGACAAAATAGGATGTGCTGGGTAGCAAAGAAAACTTTTTTTGTGCCACAGCTTCCTCACTTTGCTTGGTTAGGGGTTACTTAAAAGCAGTGGAAGGATGGTTTGAATTCTTACATTGCTTCTCCCCCTTCCTGAGGAAGCTCTGGCGTTCTGGCCAGATGCTGGGAGCAGTTCCAGCTCCATCTGTTTGAGAGTTTTGAGTTGTGCAACATAAATTTTACTTTAATGTGTGGTAATAATGATCTCCAAAACCCCATCGTGCCTCATTCAAATGTGCTAGCTGAAAGCCAGTTTTCATATACGTTAACACATTAAGTATTGCAGGGTGCATGTTAATGCTGTTTATGAAGATTAAGCCACACAAATTCCTATTAGCACTAATGGTGGTTTCATGACCTAATCCACAAGAAAAACAGAAAAACTGTATTTTTGAGAAGCTCAAATTTCACCCCTATACTCCCTACGTGTGCCTGTCTGATCACTCCCACCTTCAAACACCCCATGCGCATCCATTCTCATTAGGTCTCCCGGGCTCCGTGGGTTCAGGACAGGTCAAGTTTCAGACTGAAAAGGCTTTTACAGAAGTTACAAAGTGGTACAGGAAACAGCACCAGCACTTCATTAAAGCGAATTTTCCCTGTTAAGGTAATCCCAAATCAGTTCTAGGGTAAGAAAGTTTGAGAATCTCGAACTTTGCTGAGACTGAGTCTTGGCATTCTTACCTAGACATCTGCATGGTCTGTTTTAACAAGCCAGAAACAAACGCTGGCTGTGCTCCGTTCCTGTAGTTCTACTTTTCCACAGCCAACCTATCCCATTTCACCTACTTTTTCAATGGCAGAAAGAAGACACAAAAGGTGATGAACCAAATGTTTTCAAATGTAAATCTCAATTCTCCTATGAAAAAGCAGAGAGCACAGGATGTGTGTGTGTGTGTCTGTCCCCCATCTCCCCCCCCCGCCCGTCTTTGTTGCTTTGCTTTAATTCACAACCTAGCATACACAGAGAAGCACTGAAGTGTTGTATTCTGGGTGATATATTCTTATCATAATATATGTTATTTGTGTTCACAAGCACAAAAGACAGAAAAAGCTGTCAGTCCTTTTCCAGGTGGCAGATGTTATCAATACTGTTGCAATCAAAAACATACAGCTTCAGCAAAAATCAGCATGATGGTTCTTTTCATTCTGCAAAGATCTTTGCAGAGGTCAAGGTCATGCAAGAAGGAGCTGTGCAATTAGCAAGTTTTGCCAGAAACCAAGGAGGGGGCGGAGTCAGGTCTTGAGACAGGTTCATGCTGAAACTGCCATTTTCAACAAGCCATGATTCCCAAAGGAGCAGGTTTCCTCTTCATGCTCTCTGACCGCCTCTATCCCAAGATATATATTAAAATCAGACAGCTCCTTCCTCTCCCCACTCCAGCCCACCATACTCTCAGAGCACCCCTGAACCTGATGGCTGGGCCTTCCACATCTGTTTGCTCTGCACTGCCACACACAAAACAGCTCAGGGCTCCGCCTCGGTGGAGGCAGAACGCTCGTCTAGAGGTTGAGATTACGTTTCATGCCATTCATCTCATTTTACAAACTCAGGTCAAGGCAGCAAACTACACATCAGACAAATAAGTAAAACAATGATAAGCATCATTTACCAAAACTATTCAGCTCTCAAGACCGAAATAGTGTCTGTGTATCCAGTTACCACAGGAAAAAATGTTGTCCCAAGGCACACTGAATGAAGTCACATACTTGGCCTTCGAGGTAAAGGAATTTTTCTCATGAACTGTCACTGGTAATAGATTAATGAAAAAGTGGTCGTGTAGTCTTTGTTACACATCAGATTACATGCACTGCACTGAAGCTTGTCTTTTAGCTTAATATGAATGGCAGTGAAGAAGACTAAGGAATATATATAAACTTCACATGCACACTGCCCCAAGAAACAATTAAAGAAATCGATGTTATAAAAAAAGAGGGCATAATTATGCATGTGCAACACAATTCTGTGCATACTGAAACCTAAATGAATTAATCATAACTTGTCTGTGTTCAACAAGCAGGCGCAAACCTTTTTTCATGATGAGCAGATGGACAAAAAACCCTTCGTCTGTAGTAGATCCAAAAGATTACCATACCTCCAAATTCAGTTTGTCTAGATCTACTGTTCCTAGCATCTTACACTAACCAAAAAGGGAGGGGAAAAAAATCAAGTGTGAAAAAAAAAAAAAGAAGATTCTTGTCTAAGTAATCTTCAGAGCCAGAAGTTTAATAGGAACTAAGCAACTAAGGAAATTGGATGAGTTTTGATACAGAGCAGCTGATAATATACATTGGAATAAGCCTTAAGCTACATTTGCAAAGCTTGAGTTGGATGCAGTGAAAGAGCAGAACAACAGTCAGGGCAAATTTGAATGCCTGCAATGAAAAAAGTACAACAGAGATAAGGCCAAAACATGATGAAATCACAATTTATTTTGTTTAGGGCGGGGAGCCCAGACTTTTCCCACTGGCCTTTTTCTAAAATAAATAGGAAAAACTAACTAACTGTCACAAACTACAGAAAATTCAACAAGCAAAAGAATTTAGCCATGGGTTCCAGATGATGAATTCTAATAGCTAGCACTGGCATGCCTTTTACCAATTTTTCAACAGCTCTAAACAGTCAAAGAGAATCATATTTTGGGCTTAAGAGTTTTGGAGCAGGGGAGAAACCAGACCCTCTCTTCCTTCCCATGTAATGCAACAGAAAGACTTAATCTAGTTTTCTCAGCAGGGCTCACTGCCAAAATATTTAGTCACTTTTATTCTGTTTGCTTTTGATACAATTAGACGTTTCTGGTTTGTCATATCCTTATCTGATTCAGTTGGGTATTTGTTCAACATGAGTGGCTGGGAATGGGGTATGCTGTTTGTGTGCATATTCACATACACCTCTGACCACTGACTGAAACACACCCCCTCAATCCCACACACCAATACAGGCAGTTTTAGTTAATTGGCATATGGAAAAACAAATATGGCCAGGACATCCTGTGAAAGAAGACAAGGAGATTGCTAAACTCCCAAGCAGTACATAAAGAGAGGTTTCAAGGCTTTTACTTGAGTAAGAGATCGGATCATCTAGCATTCTGTTTTGGCGAATTTGTGTCAAATTGACATTCCAATTTCGGCAGCATAGATAAAACTGCATAATTATTTAGCACTGTACAGATTTTACATAACTCTTGAAGTTACTGACTCGATTAATTTTCCTTCCGACTGTAAGACAGATTAATCTGAAATGAATTAAGACAGGCAACCAGAAGTAATGTTACTATAGCTGGTAAACATTCTTTAAACTGCTATATCAGTAAGCTGCTTAAAAGCCTCACTATCATTGTATGCTGCATCTGGTTAATAATTACTACCTCCCAAACCGGGGATTATGACTATATGCTGTGTACTGCAACACAACAGGCAAGGCAGTACAGGTAGCCAGCAATCCCCAGAGCAGAAATGTGTAGTACTTAATTGCTCACACACAAAATGATGGGCCCTTGGAAATACAGTGCCCACTCCCTCGTACAGGCAGATGCTCTGAGCCTTAAAATCAGAATTTCTATCTCATCTTAAAAAAAAAAATAAATCAAGCCGCCATGTATTTCATTACAAGAGGCAGAAATATTTCAAGAAAAAAGGGAAAACGGAATTGTTAATGACAGGAGAGTATACTGTAATGACATTTTACTACAGTAAACAAACAAAAAATAAAGGACATTGCCCAGAGCAATGTGGAGGAAGAAGGAAAGATTCCTCTCCCTAAAAAAAAGGGTTTAAATTTCAAGACTAGGACAAGAAGCACTTTGGGAAAAGACCTGTTAATTCCTATAGGACTGTGCTCCAGTCATGGTTTAGTCCTCTACACCTAATGGAAATGTGTGTGTTTAACAAGTCCACAGCTCCAGACATGTCCAGGATAAAACATAACCTCTGCCCACAAGCACTTTAGTCTAGAAAAGCTTTTCCAATTGCACAGAAAATGCAGCAATTGTGCACTTAGAGAGTTTGTGCTGGTAAAAAGGAAATCATCACCACCAAATGTGAAGCACCTCCTAACTGTGGACAGTTTCTGGCTGTGTGCAAAACTGGTATTACACATCTGCAGTAGCTGCACTAACTGTAAAAATAAAAATAACCCCAAAACAAAAATCACACTGTTGAAGACAGGCACAGACCACAGCATGGAATAAGAATAAAGAGAAATTTGTATAATAAGAATATTTCCGTTGTAAGTTTAAAATTAATTTCGCTAAACTTGCCAAAGAAATATTTATCTCCAAGATCTTAATTCAGTGATGTCTCAGTCTACATAGTGAGACACAGAAGAGAATCAAAGGAAGAATTAATTGGCAATGCAACAGTTTCCAGTTTTGATTTGGTTTGTCTCCTTCAACAGTAACTTGCACATACATGTTCTAATACCTGACATTGAAGGCATCTGAATTTTGCTCTCAGTCCCCAAGATGAATGCAAGAAACACAAGAAAATAGCTGTCTTCCACCTGGGCACTTGTTTATACTCTGCCTATCAGATTGTTACTTTAAAAGTAAAATCTAAATAAATCAGTTAAATTACTCACACAGAAATTTTAATTACTGACACCAACTCCTTGGCTACTGGGAAGTTTTCAATCTCTTGTCAGTGCTGATTAATAAAAACATATCCAAATGCCCAAAGATAACATAAGTTTAGAGGGAAACAGAGCTGTACTATTAACTCTTTAGCTTCAGGATGTTTCGTAGCACATGGACCTTTTCCTCACCAGAAGTATTTTGAACACAAATGCCACAGTTAAAATTTCAGGTAAAACCAGAAACACGGTTAAACTGTAGTTCTGGAAGAGACTCAAACAGAGAGAACACAGCCCTACAAGCTGCTTGTTTTCAAAGCCATCATGTACAATTTAATATCAAGTAAAATTATAGCTGGCTGGCACAGCTCTCCTGAATGGGTGTGCTTCACAGGGCTTCAAGTGTGCTATTTAGCAAATCAAAAGCAATGGACCATGCAAATATTTCAACAAAATAGGATCAATGCTTGATATAAACTTACTTAGACAGTGTTCAAAGGAAAATTACAATCTACAATAAGAATATTTAAGATGATGACTCCTGTATGAAATAAGCCCTGTCTCTTGCCCCTCCTTTCACATCAATAATTAATTTGGGCTAGCGGATGAAACAATGTAAGGACTCCCATGAAGGATACCATTTTGTCATTACCCAATATAAAGAGTGTCTATTAAATACAAGTCTGAAAATACCTCAGCTCCAAGCCTTTGATCAGAATTCTCTAGCATATTTATACCCTCACTGTTGTTCATGGCTTAAAGAAGTTTCAAACAGGACCAGCACGGAAATGGAAGAATCAAGTCAAAGGAGAACTAAGAAAATTACCTGGCTGCTATTTCCAGCCAGTTTTCTGCCCCTGTATATGCAAAGTGAAGGAGCCAAGTCTGGAGGGCCCAATTCTGCAGCGCATGCAGACACAGTCCAACAGCTTCAAAAATCATTCAGGGGCTCACACAGCCACCCTGGAGCCAGAGCAGGTGAGCTGGTTTGACATATTCCAGCCACCTGGGCTGTGTGCCCAAATTCTCCCAGGGACACAAAAGAGGATTTAAGCACCTAAATGCTTGATTACCAAAACCACAGGGGGGACCCTCATGGATGTTTAAGGATGTCACACTCACTAGTGCAGCAGTACTGATGCTGTGAACAGGAACACCTGCACAGGCTCCCCATCTATGGACCCCTGCCCCACACAAAATACAGGGAAGCGTTTGTGACAGCTGAGAATAAACACCCACTGGCACTTACAGAAACAGAATATCCACCCGCTCCTCCTATACCATAACCTTACCCATCTTCCCCATCTGTTTAAAAAAAATAATTCCCTCTACATCCTGAGAACCTGGCTTTGCAGGGCACGCATCCTCCAACCCACTAATCCGTTTTAGATACATACTGGTTTGTGTGGACACTCCTCATGACTTGCTATCTACTGGTCCACCCGTTAGGTGACCGGTCCTGGTCTTCCACCCCAGAGAGCACTGGCTGATTGCTCTGCTGCATACCAGATTTGTTTTAGGTTGATATATCTCTGTGACAAATGGGCTGCGGACTTCAAATGTCTTAGGGGAAGGGGAGAGCTTCTCCTTATCCGTGTGTCATTAGGAAATACTATGGTTCCAGAATCCAGTAAGAAAATGTCACTGTATTATTTGAGCAGACAGAAAATGTGACTCTTGTTTTCAAATGTACTACTGCTAAGCATTAGACAAAAGACAAGTAACTAAGCCTTGTTTAAAATAGCTTACTTTGTTTAAAATACAACATATTCCCCCTGGCATTAACTACCTCAGATCCCAGGGGTTTGGGGTTTTTTCAGGGCTTGGTAACCAATGGAATGATTATTATATTATTAGGGGTTTAAGCCAAATTTCTAAGTAGTATAAATATCTTCCTGTAACTGATTGATGATAAACTACATTACACATCCTCCAGAAGGCAATATATTCTGAATGCTCAGACAATATTTATGAGTTTGTTTCAAAGGTTTTTGATTTTATTTACAGTGTTTAAAGTGTGTAGGCATAGTCAAAGCAATACATTTTAAAAGCCTGCCATATATCATTCACCGTGCAAAAGCGAACTTTCATTACAAAGAAAGTGCTTAATTGCTGAGAACTTCCTGAATGTAAACTGTCACTCTGGATACCACCTCTTGTGCCTTTCTTATAGTTAATGGTCATTAACTTGGGGCAGAATGGACATTGACAGCCCAAATCGTCTGGCTCTGCTGTACTGCCTCAGCAACCCTGCTGATGGGCCAGAGACCCCCAGCCAGCTCAAGCCCTCTGCAGCCACTTCAGCAGCACAGACCACCTTCATCACCCAGGGGACCAGCCCATCGCTGCTGCTCCCAGCCTGAAATTCAGCATTTCAGCGCCTGGTGACTATGAAGGGAACCACTGAATATCAATTACTCAGATTTTCTCTAGTGTATGTTCTTCAGATCAGGTTTACCTTCGTGATGTAAATAGGCATTTGTTAAACTCACTGATGTTAACAATTGCCTGTTAACATTTAAACTGTCTTCATGCAGAATAAGATCTAAGAGAGATATCAAAAAGGCATGAGCTGACAGTGCTACAAAATGTGAAGCAAAATCCCACCACTTCCTTCCCCGCCTGTACCTCTAAAGGCCATTTCACACCTGGAGGAAAACATTCACATTTTAATGTAACTGCTTTGACTTCACAGAGGGATGATGATTTGCCTCCCCTTTCCTGGCTGTTCCACCTGGAGAAGAACTAATGCACATTGACACTGCCCAGCAAGGGACCCAGTAAGGATCCTTTCACATGCAAGGATCCCCAGGCCGAATCCAGCGACACCATCCGGTTTGCCAGAAGGAGTTTTACAAGTGAGAGTCGAAAGACATAGATGTTGAAAACCACACTGAACCATGGAATTCAAAAGTTCTTATGAAGATAAGACACTTGAAGAGACCATATCAACATATCCAAGAAAAAAACCCTACTTCGGTGGAAAAATCCAAAAGATTCCTTTAATCCATCTGAACAATAAAAAGGTGAGACAAATATTCCTTTCTGAACCCAACAGTTGTTCAAAATATGGACAGAGTTGTATGCATCATGACTTTCACATCTGCCCTCTGCATCTGCACACTGGTAGATAACTCAAGAGATAACAGAAAGTAAGGGAAGAAGAGGAACTATAATTATCAATAAAACCCTGATATTATTTGTAAGTATTCTCAGAAGGTACCTCTCCCCTTAAATCTCAGCTCCCAACAAAGAACAAGCCTGCTCTCACCCAAAGAACACAGCAATGCCCTTATCTTTCCCCCCATCACATCCCTTACAACATCCCTTAGCTGGAGACCTGAGGGCCATGGCCCAGGGCACAGCTGCTCTAGTTACTGGGAAAATCGAGTGGTTCTCCTATGCAATGTCGATTAATATCACTTAGGAAGCTGACTTTGTAAGCGTTAGAAAAATCAAATTAATTTCATCTGCATTACAAAAATCTAATTTCTTTCATAAGCATTAGCTGGCTTTGCTTATCTAGATTTTCCAGCAACAAAGCTTGCTTTTAAAAGCTGGTCACTGACTCTTTTTTGTTTGACATTCCTCTGGTACTGGCCAGAGATTTCACTTAGCTTTAATCTCACTTTGTATCAAGTAATTGAGAAAAAGAACATTCTACAATAGCCCTACCCTTCTGAATGCTATCATCTTCATGAAATTTTGCACCAGAGTTCTATCAGCTGCTTTGGTGGTCATGACAGGCAAAACGATGCTCCGGGGCCAACTTCACCATTACGAACATCCAGGGAAACTTCCAACTACCCGTGTGGTCACGGCCCATAACGCAGTGTTTGCCAGCACAACGTACTTAGATATTGTAATATATGCTGCAATTCATGTAATACAAGACCAAAATCAGTAAGGAAAGGGAAAAAAACGGGGGCAGCCAAGTGAAGGAACAGCTGTAGATTAAACACCATCCATGTTGCTTTGCTGGAAAGAGGACAATAAATAAAGGCAGAACTGCTGATCTCAGCTCAGTCCTTGAGGAGCTGTAAGGTCTAGGCCACAGAACAGGTACCAGCATAAAAAAGCATAAACTACACAGACAAACTGGGTAATGTCTGTTCAAGGGAGAAATCTAGGCTTGAGCAGGGAAAGATCACAGATGTGTCATTGCCGAGAAGGAAAACCCAGTCAGGTAAAAAGATTTAGGTCTCCTGCATAGCAGGACTGGGAAAATCCATGCTGGCTGACTGCCCTGCATGTGACCCACTGGAATAAAGACTCAAATCTACTCTCCAGACAGACAGCTCCTTACAAAGGAAACTGCAGATTAAGACTCCACTTGAAATTACCACTTTGTAGGTTAATCTGTGCACATGCACACATGTACACACAAGCACTAACACATCGGAAATCCTCTGCTGGAAACACATCTGAAGCAGGTGGAAATGCAGGATGTCGAGCATTCAGGCTGTGAGGTTTAATGCGGCCATAAATATTACCAGTCTCAGCTACTCCAGCACGACACAACCACCACTCATCAATACTGCTGTCAGCTCCGTGTTAGCAACAAACCACATGACAGCCACGGTCACTCCTTCCCCCTGGCCAGGAGGGACTGGCCACAGATGGAGCTCAGCGTGCCCTCACAGGCACAGCCCTGGACACCTTCCTGCAGGGGCAGGACAAGCAAAAACACAGACTGGAACCCGACACCACGGTGTCATCCAGGAATTTGCTTGGTAGCAGCTTTGTGATCAATTGCTGGGGTATTGGGCTTTTCAGGAATTACCCAGGAATGCAGAGGCAAACAGAAAGTTCCCTCTGAAGTCTTCTTGCAGCAAGTGACCTGCCTGAATGCTAAGATGAGGAATGCCTGCAATCAGGCAGCCTGTCCTCACCTCCCAGCCTTGGAAGGGCTCCTGGGCAGGGAAGAAGAGAAAGGCTTTGATGCAGTGCATGGGTGTACATGTCAGTATCTACTGACTGCTACAGAGCCAACAGACCACTTTGTTAATGCAGCCAAGCTTTTAAATAGAAAAATCAGAAAATCTCTTTAATATAAATTTTAATTTTTTAATTTCAAGTTCAATTCAAACAGCCTCTGATGCTGAACTCACCTACAGAGGGCTTTGCTCCTTCCTCTGCTAAAATGACAGCTTTTAAAACAGCATCTGCAGTAAGGTGCATCAAAACCAAAATTCAATCTATAGGATTTTAGAAAGCTTTCAGTTAATGTTCACTGCTACTTGCTTTGCATTCTTTAAAATACTCCCCACTGATCTTCCCTTTTATGTTATGTCTCCTATAATGTCAAATGGGTCAGATTTTCAGGAGGAGCCAGCTCTGGCACAAATTTATCCCCACTTAAACCAACAGTAAAAATGTCAAAGCCTTTGAACAGCGGTCACCTGTGCCGGGGAACTTCCACTATGAACACTTATTTTCAAATTTCACTCTGAGTATTCATTTTCAAAGTTTTAAAAATATTTTAGTGCCCCTTCTTCACAAACCAAGCAACTTCACCATGAAGTTCAAAGGGTTTGGTGGGTCTAGATTTCAAGGACATAAAATCAAGTGGGTTTTGGTGAAGAAGACACAAAGAAGTAGACTAAATGTTGTAGAGGGAGAAGTAATAGAGAGCCCAGCAGAACAAACATTTTCTTACATTCATGAAAGGTTCTAATAGGTCTCACTATCGCAACTTTCCTGCAAAAAGACCGGCGTAATAACACACTGGCCTTTGCGCATCCCAGGAGAAAAGCCTGGAACACTGCACCCTGTCAGATATACTGACCTGCAATACTTGGCAGAGACAAGAAAATGAGTTTTCTAGTTATTTATGTAAGCAATTCAGAAAGCACATTCACCAGTTTCTCTTCTCAGAGAGATTTTATTTTTGTGGGGACTTTTCAAGGACAAAGGCTTCAATTCCTAAACTTTAGCCAGGAAAGGAAAAAGCAAAAAAATAAAAAAGGGGCGAGGGGCAGGGATGAAAACCCCATTACACTTTTCTAGTGACAAGAAACGCTGCACCAGGTGGTACCATCAGTAACTCCTTGGTGTCCGTGCCACATAGAAGAGCCCAGGTCAGACGTGTGATGATGGCAGCATTGACTGCTTGGTCTCACTTCCAGAGCACTCTTCATGGTTGCTGTGCTGCTGGCGAGGCTTGGCATCCTCCCAGCACCCAGAGCCCCTGCCTCCAGAAGATGTCAATAATGAGATTCAAGAATAGCAGACTTTTGTTTCCTTCAGGCAAATTAATGGGAGGGAAAACAACTAACAAAATACATCTTCAGACCCCTCAAACACCAGTCATGTATCAAACAAGGATCTCTAAACACCTGTCCTCAGGAGCTTTGGGTGACAGCCCGGTACATGCATAGCAGCCGGCTGAGCCTGACAGAGGGGCACACCCAGTGCTGGGGAGGGATGTTGGGGGACCCAGCTGCTACACCTGGCCAGCCCTTGGGACACAGCAGGTTAACCTGATCCCTCTGCCTTTCAGGGAGCTGTCCTGCACTTTGAGAGGGAGCTTAGCTTAAAGAATAGGCAGGCAGACCTCAGAACAGAGGCAGTAGTTACCCCTTGCAGTGCCTGCACAAGCTGGGGCCCAGCTTTCCCCAGAGGGGTGAAACCACAGGCGCCCATCAAGCAGGGACACGGCCGCTTGTCCATGGGCCTGGAGCTGACCCTGGAGCCAACCAGACAAACCCTGCGGTGCCCTCTCTGCCTTTCGCCAGAGCACAGGAGACCTAAAGCAGGTCCACGAGGCTTCTTTGCGTTTTCCCTTCCTTCCTGGTTTTCTGCACTGTAATTATCGCAGGCCACAGCAGACAGATAAGTGACGGGGGCAGAGAGGGCAGGAGGGAGGTGCTGGCCTTGCTGCCTGTAATGGTGGGGTCCTTCCCTGGAGGTTGGCCATTAGGGGCCTCACCTGTCACCAAGCCAGAAATCACAGAATCACAGATTAAAAGATTTATAAAAGGCACCATAAACAAATCCATCCCTCTGGTGACAGGAAGGACGTACTTGACAGGTCTCTGGAGTGTCCAAACGAACGATGGCAACAGAAAGGCAACGAGGTGCATGCCGACTCAAAAGAGATACCAAGGGCATCTAAAAAGGTTGTATGTAGGGGAAAAAAAAACACTTTTATCGGCATTTCTCTAGAAAACACAAGTGATAAAACATGGGCTGGAAAATACAAGAGTCACAGTCTCAGCAGCACTGTGTCTTACTACCAAAACCACCCTGTTAAATACAACTAAAATATTCCTGCACTGAGGTATTCCTGCACCCAATCCAAGAATAGCAGAGTAGTTTGCTAAAGAACAGACAAACAAAGCATGAATCTGAGAGAGAGTTAATCAAAGCTAACTGAGGGGTTTCCAAAAGGCTACTGGACAATGTAAATAAAAGAGAACTGAAAAATTGGCTGTACAGGAAAATTGGGAGGGAGAGCTGACTTCACCCTCCTCCATATTTCCAAGGAATACCATTGCAAAGTTTTGACAATTACAAAGCACATTAGCTAATCATGAAAATTCATCAAATATGTCATAACTGACAGGGAAAGAGTACTTGACTGCTAAAATTGGATGAGCCACAAAACCTCCTGACAATCACTTACATAAATCACAGGAACACATCCATCATTTGACACAGAAGGTGTTTCCAGAGAGTAATATTTTCATGCCAAGAACAAGAAAGTTTGTATACCTCTTTCGGAATCACACTGTATTTTGATCATTACCATATCAAACCATTTCAGTGGAAAAAAATGGGTTATGATTTTGTGATCTAAAACTGAAATATTTGCAACTGAGGCAGAGGGCCTTCCTGGCCACACCAAGGCAGCATGAGTGAGGCAGAGGTGCACTGCTGGGGACACTTGCACGTAAGTGATGAGGAAGGACAGTAAACACACATGAACACTACACGGTAACACTTCAATTCAGGAAGTAGCACCAGACTAGAAATGCTAATCCCAAATGGTTTACAACAGTATTGGAACAAAAGAAAAAGGGCAGAAGGCTTATTGCACTTTGTTTCAAGGACTGTACATGAGGCACTATACCATATCAAAAGGTAAGAGCAGTTAAGTGAATGCAATTGTAATTCTTTTGTTTTCAAATGCTAGGTTCTATTTTTGCATGTGTAACTAGAAATGTCCTAATTTATTTTGTAGTTGTATTGTAAACTTGTTTATTCCCTACCATCCCATCCCAAGTATTCCAAATAGGAGTTTGTAACATCATAAGTTTCTCTTCTTCCTACTACAAATTCAAACCCAAGATAAAATCTTGCAATCTACTTGAAGATGAAATGCTGTTTCGTTTTTTGTTACAGGAAACCCTGCTTACCTCCTGTGAATCTCCTGCTCTTCAGAGCTGATCCCAGTCAGCAGCCAGAACTGCTCTGCTCTTTAGATGTTTGGCTGCATCCACCCCACACTGAGACTCTCTGCATGCTTCCCATTAGAGCAACTAACTGACTTCCTTTTCCATAAATTCCAAGTGCAGAGAAGGAAACAGCACATGGACTAACGTAGGTTAGCAGCTTATACGCTTCAGCAGCTGATCTTTGCACCAGGCACGGGTTTCCCTTCTGAAAGGGGTAACACAGAAGATACAGTCAGTAGTTCTGCATACAAGGTATCAGGATGATGCAAAGAGCAAGAATAAAATACACATTTCTTGACACATTATTTCAAGAAGAAATAACCTGCCATCCTCAGCTTCTTTCCTTCCTTCTGCATTTTTTTATTTTTTTTTCAATTCGGAGCCTTGACAGTAGCTCTCAATATCCCACCACGGAATTTTATATAACATTATGCATTGTCAACATCCTGTGGAGTTTGAAGATGTCAATGATAGCTTAAAAAATAGCACACTATTTCTATTCTCTACCACTCTTGAAACGCTGTCAAGAGATATATTGATAATTAAATCTCTATGTACATCAAAAGACATGCCTCAGCCCAGTAAAATGCATACACTCCAGCAGCACAATTAGTCTGAGATGACAGCCTAGATTTTCTAGCTAACAAGGTCAAGAGAGAAAAGATGGGAAATCACACCTATTCAACCGCAGTCTTTACTGGCATTTGTCTGCAAATGTTAGCTGTATTTCTTTTTTAAATTTAAACTTGTCTTGCTAGCAAATGGAGAAAAAGATTGATTTTATAGTCCGTACACTAAAATACAGCATGTTGAAAAACAATATTCCACATGCCTCAGGAAGACCAGCAATTGCATATCAGTTGTCATCATTTTCACATAAAAATTTCTGCACAGTTGCCACCTACTTAACAATAAATAAATATTTTTTTTTTAAAAAGAGATTGTCTCAGTAAAAGTAAGGCATCTCCATATAATATCATGGGCAAGGTGCCTTGGTTACCAGAATCACAGGCAGTAGGATAGTTGAAAAACAACTTATCTTCAATTATTTTACAACGATATTTGCCACCAACTGTGCCCAAATAAATTACGGTCAGTGTACCTGTGCACGAGCACACCGAACCACAGTGAGCGGCTGTAACTCTGACAACAGCAGCACTGGTTATGGCCACACAAAGGAAACAAAGAAGTCACTGATATTTGTACTTTGCTCTGTTTATGTGACATTATTCTACTGAAATCCCAGTTCTTTAGATGACCTGCAGGGTATGCAATATAATACAGCTCAGTAATTTTGCTCTTTACCTCTCCACAGAAAGAGAATTACATTTCTCTGCACATGCTGTGATTTACAGCATTCTGTTTTGTTTGTGTTCATAGATTCCTATTAAGGCCACTAAATCATATAGCCACTGATGGACCTCAATTAGCACTGGAAAGACACAAGAAAAGCTTTGTTAAAAATAGAGTTAGCTGACAAAAGACATCCTCAAATCCAAGTTTTCTCATACAACAAAACAAATAACCTGATGAAACAAAATACAATGGGAAAGTAGTTGCAACCTTAACCATAGAGAAACACCCCATCAGTTCATAATGAGCACGGGACTGTCATTTATCCTGAAGCTGAGAACAAGGCATTGTCCATCCGCTCTGACAGCTCTTTGTTACTATCCCCATGATTGTTTGCAAGCATATTCAATCCAATTAACAGTTTTTTGTAACAAGTATCTGGCCTTTGCTAGGAAATGCAACGAACTCTTTGGAGAGAAATCGGAACCTCTCACTAAATTCCCTTTCATTGCACAAGGAGTCCAGGCTCCTTCCCACCCCCAACCCCAGAGGATGGATTTTGTTACGGTCACTTCACTCAGGGCTGAACCCTCAGTAAGCTGGAACAGACTCAAATGGATGGCCTAGAAAAATGTGTAT
The DNA here is from genome assembly GCA_035584735.1 of Pseudotriccus pelzelni. Lineage (NCBI taxonomy): Eukaryota > Metazoa > Chordata > Aves > Passeriformes > Tyrannidae > Pseudotriccus > Pseudotriccus pelzelni. The sequence continues at coordinate 137,040,017 of JAWMRA010000078.1, forward strand.
ATCGGAAATTAATTTAAAACAAGGATATACAGCACAGTCGGAGTATAAATTCAAATTCACCAAGGGCTAAGGGGTGACAAGAACTTTAAAATTCCATTAACTTTGGCATTTTTATTTAAGAGCACACCTGCAATCTACTGCCAATACTACAAAATTCGGTGTGGGTTTTTTTTTAATGTATCAAAGTGGTTCATTAAAATCCATCTTTCAAGGTACCAACAGAAAATAAAGAATTAAGGTTAAATTAATGACCATGAAAACAAGTTTAAGAGGCATAAAACAACCTTTACTATTGCCTTTGGTTTTTAGAAGATGTAGAACAAGACAAATTCCTTCCCAGCATCTCCAAATACATTATCTCATGGTTTAACATTTTTGCTGTACAAATGTCTGCTGAGTCATTACAATAGACTAATCTTTTGGAACAAGACAAAACTAGATTTTTTTTCTTAAAAAAAAAACACTTTTCAATATTTATAGTCAAAGTTATGAGATGAGGGGGAAAAAAGGCAACTGAAAATAATTTCTAAAATATTCTGTTTTAAAAACCTTGCATTAGTTGTCTTGGTCTAGAACCATGTAATAAGCTTTTAATTAGCATGAGAAAAATTCTTTATGTGTTTTTAAGAATAACAGATGGATTTAAATAGTAAAGTACTCATAAAAGGAGCTTCCAAAGATTTGCACTGACAGCAAAGTACCAACCCTATAAACCCTAACCATTGGGCACAGCACTTTCCCTCTTGTGCGGCTCTGGAGGGAACAGCTTTTTAAGCAATGAATCCCAAATCCAACAATACTGGTCCCTAGAGATCATGGGAAATAAGGAACACAGAGAAGGGCCATGTAACACAAACATCTTTAATAGCATGAACATCCCTAGTAGCAAGATACTTTTTGAACAGCTGGCAGTGGGAGGAAGGAACCTCGTGGAGTGCCAAGGAATTAAATCTGCCTGTCGGCAAGAATGCACCGATTTTTGTTTTAGGTTTAGGGGTAAAAAGTGAAGGACAGAAAATACCCAGATCATGGCCCTTAGTCCTCAACTTAGACCTACATAATGAGGGTAAGTTTTCTTTTTCTATCTAATCTAATGAAGCCGGGACCAGTTTACACCTTGGGGAAAAAGAAGTTCCAGAATAATACAGATGAAATTCTTAACTGCAGGTAGAGTCAGACACTGGTGATCCAGTGATTTATAATTAGTGATGAAGAGCTAAGAAGAAGGAAAAACTATAGATATATTTGTGCTGAAGTACAAATGGGGAGCTTCTACAGAACAGGCTCCGCCTTTTCCAATATAAAATGAAAAACAAAACAAGAAGCATTTTAATTGGAGTCATCTCTTATAAATTATATATGCAGTCTCTCTCTCTCTGATTGAAAGCAATGATCCTCATTCCATTCACAAGCAGTTGCAAACTTCTGAATATCTTAAATTCCAGTTTTCTACACTAGACTTCTGACATTTATTAGAAGTAACAGAGGTTTGTATGAAGGGAACCGGCATGTATCACAGCACCTTGTAGAAATATAACCAGGAATCAAGAAAGAACAATACTTTTGTTCACAAGTGCCATCTTGTTGCAGGGAGATGGCCATGCTTTATTTTGTAAGCACACACTTCAACATATCTCTGTAGAGTTCAAATAAACCAACTGACCTAATTAAGAGACCACAAACCACAGGACAAACAAGGGAAAAGCTTCTTTGGCAAGTGTGTCTGCCTTTCCATTGGTGTCTAGGACTACACTAGGCTTCTCACTATAAAAATATTCCACACAGATCATGATTTGACTCAGTCTAGCAATACATCTCTTCTCTTTCCAGGTACTTTAACAACATTTTAGAAGTGGCAAGAAAAACAGTTCTGACGGCAGCTTTTTTAAGAGAAAAGTGACTGGGCAAAACAGTGTCACTGGCAGGTAGGCACCTGTCCCTCCCTCCTACTTCTTTCCACCAATTTAGCACATCCACATTAGCAGATGGAAAGACAACAAAGATTTACTTGCTCACAAACATTTCTCAAGCCAGCAGCAGACAGCTGCTCTCCATCTCAGGGAGAAGGCTCTATTCTGATAGGCACTTCGAATGCATTTGTCAATATGTATTTGGGCATCTTGATACCTGCTGCCTCTCTCATCCCCAAGAGGTATCTCTTCCCCACTCCCATGCCGTGTGACACGAAATCTGACATCTCGGGAGAAAAGAAAAACCACTCACACTCACATACATGCATGCACCTTTGATCTACATAAGCTCAAGACACAATAACTCCCCTCCAATATTCTTACCCTGACATTTCACAACTGCAGGAGACCAGCCATCTCAAAGCAAGTTGAATCTCGAACAACTCAACAACACTGGAGGAAAAAAGACACACTTTCAAATAGGCCAAACACCTTGACCCGACATGTGGCCAGACTCCTGTAATTTCAGACGTGCAAGAGAACTGGATTTGAATTTTGCAGTTTGGAGCTCACTCCAGGCCACCTCTTCCACCCTCCTCCACAAGGAGAAGATTTCAGTCGAGGCAGACTACAGCTAACAAAGTCATACAATTTAGTTGATCCAATAAAATCATCCAGATGGGAAAGATCCTTCCTCAAATGCCTTGTTATCTTAATTAGATAATCGAGTTTTTGAAGTTCTTTAGTTTGTGCTGTTGGGAGGCAGACACATACACATGACTCACTGAATGACTCTGGGTGAAGTTCAGCTCTCTCCCTGCACCTGCACTCAATTTAGCACGACTGTTTCTTGCTTCTTCGCTGCTTGCCACATCAGCTCCTTGAGATTCTGCAATTTCCCAAAGCGGGGCAAAACTCTGCCTCACATGATCTCTTAACAGAATTGTCTTTGGAAAAGGTCTCCTTGGCCTTGTCTGGAGTCTTTTGTTTCAGCCCCCATGCTATTCATGCCAAATAAAAGAGGCTCTGCACACTAACCGAGCCAAAAAGGAAAAAAGTCCAGATGGTTTAGTAAGGAGTTTGACATGATTACAAAAAGTTTCCAAAAACTAGTAACTTTCATGGACTAAGCTGTGTCCTACATTAGTACAATGATTTGTTTTCCATGATCTCCTTCAGTCTTTTGAAATCTCCCAAAAGCTCAGCATTTCGAACGGCAATTTGCTTTATACCTGTTAATTTTTGCTACATTCTTCACAGAAAATGCTCCTCTTTCCCTTCACAACAGACATTTCAGAAATCTCCTTCTGTTTGTTTTCTGAGAAGCTCCACACTTTCTAGATGTGCTTCTCTAAGAAGAGCTCCACTGAACAGGGGTAAAAACATGCAGATACAACGAGGCTGGGCAAGAGGAAGGTACTTAAAATTACCTCAAAATAAGGCACAGTGACAACCATAATATCCACACCTTATACATTAAAATAATCTGAGGAGAGACAAAGTTGTTAAGTAAAGTTCTCAATCTTAATTCAGAACCCACTGCTGGAGTGAGACATTTAGGATAGGTCTCCTGACACCTAACTTCATCCACCTGAAAACCAGGCACTGTAAGTCAGCTATACAAGCTCCCTGAGTCAAGAGAAAGAGACAGGTTTCCCCAAAATCCAGTTCACTCCATCTGCTAAAGTGACATGGATCTAAACAATGTGGATACCAACCTGAGTATCCACAGCCTCTGTGAGGCAACACCAGCCTCTGGAGCTGCTCTCTCTTTTCACTGTCTAGAACACGAGATCGGTTGCCCATCCTGGATGAGGTATTTATGTTTTATAATATGAATTCAGAGCACTACAAACTCCTCTTTAATAGGAGGTACTTCATACATCTCAGAGATGTGATATACTTTCATGTGCACATCTCAACATGTCTTGTATACAGATATCAGGAAGAAATTACTGATGGAAGTAGCACACACCAGAGCACCCTACTGCTGTGACACACAACCACCACTCATCCAGGCCTGTCAGCCAGATGCTGCAGCTTTAAGTCTATAAAATACACCAGAACAGGCATAGATGAGCATGTCCTGTAACTGTCTGTAGAGCTCACCACTGCCCTGTTTGGCAAATCTGAAAGCAGAGGCTGCATAACAAACCAGAAGCTGATCTAGTGATGGAAGTGTAGCAGCAGGAAACAGAAGTAGTGAAAGCCACTTCTTTACATGCAGAAAGATACCTCCCAAAGGAAATAACTCACTTTCTTCTTCCCAGTGCAAAATTGCAGTGGCACTCATGAATGAGTAAAAGGGAGAGGAAAAAACACAAAAAGAACTGAAAAGAGTCTAAAGCCCTTTATTCAAATCGTGGACTTTGGACCTGAGAGAGCTGTCTTGAAGAACTGCTGCCACTGGGCTAACTAAGTTGAAACAACCTGCTGTTTCCAGGCCACAAGGTAACAACCTCACAATAAATGGCTGTGGAGTAAGTTCTTATAAAATGAGATCAGCTTCACACACCATGCATCCAAAATCCAACATGCAACATCGGGTCTGCCGTTCCTCAAAGGAATAGCAGTAAGATAGAAAGCTTGAATTTACTCAGAACATAATCAGTCATTTTATTTACCAGTTTAGAGAATGCAAATCTTAAGGCACTTTGTCAACAGTCTACAACAACAATTTATGACCCACAATGATAGTCTAATACATGCTCAAAAGCTAGATACCCACATCCCCCCAAGTGGAACTGAAATATATAAGGCCCTTATGCAAACACTGAACCGGTGTTATTAATCTAGAGATCCTGGCATAACCACCACAAGCATTCAAAAAAACCAAACCCAGTAACAATCCAGTCCTGGTACAAAACAGATTAAAACTGAAGTTTTTAAAGATAAAAAATATCTGAATATAACCAAATGGGGAAAATGCAGAAGGTTGTTTCAAAGTTAAGGCTGTCTGGATCTAGATAACTCTGTGCTCCAAGATACTATAATATTCCAACATTTGAACTTTTTGTACCACCAAACGAGCATCAGGCTCAAGCATGTCTTTCATCCAGTAACCTGAACACCTTCTGTCCTTGCTGCCTGCCATATCCCACCTGCACATCAGGTTCTTACCAGTCCCACTCTTAGGAAGAGCTCAGTCTTACCTCTACCAGATCCCACAAAGACATACAAGGCAGCAGTACTTTCTTTTTCAGGTGCTCCAGACTTGAGCCAAACTGCACACTTGAACATGTGCACACTCCCAGTAGAAGGGAAGGCCTAAATCTCACCATCCTAGTGTCTGAGTTTGGGGACAAACTGAATACTACAAGCCAACCTATACACAGCTGTCAGCCTCTTATAAGGCTGCAGAAAATGGTAGTTTCAGTGGCACAAAAAAGTTCAGTGAGGGAGCAAATTATAACCACCAGCATGCCTTCAGCCACACAGAAGTACTGATAAACCAAAAGACAAGCCAGGTTTTGTAGACATCAACCTGCCAGACCACGTTAAGGTTTGTGAAAACAGGTGCCAACAGCTAGGACCTGGAATTTAGCCCAGTGACCTTATTTCTGAAAGTCTGTAGACAAGGAGCTCAGAACTGCCAGGGCAGCACAAAGAGCTTGAGGAAAAGCATCACTGCTGGCCACAGCAGTGGATCACAACCGTGGATCACTGCTGCCTCAATGCAGAAATCAGTCCTATTACCAGAACTGTTTTCAAATCAACCCTTTGCAGGTGATGGAAAGGAAGGTAAGAGCCACTGCTTTGTTTTGGATGGGAAAAAATGCTGTGCACTGGAAGTAAACCAATATAAAGATGCTGATTTTACAATGCTGAAGCATGCCAGTTACTCTGAGCACCCTCATTATAAAGCAAAGCATTGAAGGGAGAGCTGAAAAGAGAAGGCATCCATCAAGACTCCCCACCTCTGCCAGAGCCTTTCTGAAGCCATCCTTATGATTACCGTGGCTGTTCAGACACATATATGAAAGAGCAGTTACTGTTAAAGAGAGGCCTAGGTGAGAAATCTCTCCCACCCTCTGCCAGGTGGTTTTGACAACTTTCATATTTGAATTTCCACAGGGTAAAAATCTTCAGCTTACAAGCTTCCCATCACATCATCAGGGGGAAGAAGCTTTTGCTCACAAACACTCAAGTCATAACTCAACCACAAAGCACGACTAGAGCAAAACCATGTCCTGGGTACCCAACCCACAACACACGCCTGCATGATTTTAAACCAAAACTGGCCTTCAGAGCTGCCCTGCTGCAGAGCCACCGTGCCTTCATAGGGCTGAGCCACCAGTCTTTCACACCACCCCACGGTTTGCCTGTGCCCCTCAGGTTTCTTGTCCTCATAACCCAGGCAGTGGACAATGGCTTTGGGACACTCGCAGGTAAAAATGCTGCATGAGTTTATCAGCTGTCTTGTCAGAGAGGCCGTGGGAGGGTAGGAAGCATTACAGGGAATCTAATGAGAAAATGAGCACACAGGAGCAAAGTCAGTTGCATCTGGAAATGCTGGTTTTCCCTTTCAGTTGTTAACCTTATAAAAACCAGATATACTAGAGATATCAAGACAAACAGACACAGAAGACATTCAGAGGAAATGACAAAACAAACACATAAACAGGAGTTTTGGAAAAGGAATTAAGCATGCTAAACTCTAACATGCTGATTTACTAATACAAATGTAAATTTTACTTAAAACTTATTTTATTTTTCTTTGCATTTTTCCAACACACACACACACATTACATGCAAGTTGTTGCTGGTGGGCTTACTCAGCTATGAACACTACACTACTGCTATCAGTAAGATCAATCATGCACTAAATTGCTACTGAAAATATACTCTCTCTTCTGGCTTTATTTCTCCACATGGTTAAGCTGCTATTTTCTACTGTACATTTTTTATGTAGGGAGTAACTGCATTTTGAAACTGCCTGCAACTTAACCACTGGCTTTTCCACAAGCGTCAATACGAAATATTTCTTTCCACACCCTGATGATACCAAAAGTTGTGGTCAATATGAACACACAGGCTATGGTCATGTTTTGCTTGGGACTGTGCTGGTTAACCAAGGAGTTAACAGCCTCTTAAATGGAACTACATTATTTTTGTCAGTTTTCACTGACAGATGAACCCATAGTATTCTCCTTCTTCTCTACAGAACAGGCATATTTCAACTACTTCCCTCACTTAGAAACTAATTAAACTATGAATACACTTGAAAAAAAAAGTATCAGCAAAAAATAACTATCAACAATCTAGTACCACCACTTGAAAATTAAAAGATGCTTATACAGAAGACTCAAAAACCCTCTACTTGACTTTGACTTACCAACAGCTAAAATGCCAGGAGGAACATGGGCACCCTTTGAAGGTTTCTACCTTGTTAAGCAGAGCTGCATGAAGAGAATGTGAGGCTGTAGGGTTCGAGATAACATTGTGGCAGGTGCTTTTGATGCTACAAATACTGGTGGACCGAATCAACACCTTAATGAGATCTAAAAAGGAAGCTTATTTTTCTATCAATTGTTTGGTGGTTTGTTTTGGGTTGGGTTTTTTTCCCAACAGATTGCCTACAGTTCTCTGCTTCTTTTGGAGATTTAAAGTAGGCCTGGAAAGCTGGCGGTTAGGAGAGCAGCACTGGACTTCGTAGTCAATTTTTACCTTAGCATATATGGAATCTGGTTTTCCCCAGTGGGATACTGAAATGTGAGTCTTAAAGATACCTTTGTTTTATCTGAAGGCTTTAAGGTATTCCTCTTCTTTGAGCTCACTCCTTGTGAAAATCCATTGGATGCTGAATTAAATTTGCTTTATAAAACTTAAGACACTCATTCAATTCTTTTTATCGTCCCACAGTTTGGCCCATTTCTAACATGTTCTCCACTACATCTCCCAGCATTGCCATGGGCTTCAAGGACTAGTATTCATGACACTATCAACAACACCATAGCTGTTCTGCTGCTTACAGAAAACACTGAGTACCAGAAAAAGGAGGAACAAAGACTGCAACATTATACTGAAAACTGAGCATTGCTACTCATCACTTTGGATTCGGTTCAGCACTGGGTTAGCAAGTCTGTGTTTTGTAACACCAAGTATGCAGGATTTCATTTCCTGTGGTCTTAAAGACTCCTGATTCAGCAAGCAAAATCTCAGTCCCTTCCAATTCTCCAGCTCTTCAGTAACATTTTTTTCTAACACTGACACAGTCCTTCCAGGTTGGGTTTGGTAGCATGAAATACATTAAACCTCATCCTCAGACACAGGAAGGAATACAAAGCGACGGGGTTCTTCACATGGCTGTATAATCCCGAGCACACCAGTCAACCTCCCCATGCTTCATTCACCACCTGAAAAGCTGGGACACTCCAGAAGTCTGCTACAAGGCTTAATTAACCAGCATCTGGGCCTCGGCTCAAAGGAACTGAAGTGACCAATACAGTCACTCAGTCTCTCTGAAGATGGGGGTGAGAAAGGGAGGTGTTTTATACTGTACAAGGTCTTTGAAAGCGCTGCCACTGATTGATAACAACAGTCTGCTAAGGGAGAGTGAAAGTGTCTCAGTCAGGACACACATGTGAACAGCACAACCTTGGGTCCTAAATCCCTGCACAGGTGGGTACCTGCAACCTACCACACCAGGGGGCCACACAAGCCCCTCATCTCTATTCTGAACTGAGGACTAACTGCACTGTTTTCTTTTTTCGCAAAAAAAAAAACTTACAAGGGCACAAACTGAGAGGTCTAAGTTGACAAAAATGCTCCAGCAGAGCTGGGATTTGAACCCGCTTCCAGTCCAGGGTCTTATCTATTAGGCAAAGCTGTCCATGAAGATAAGCTCTGTTTCCATGTCCTTGCTAAAAAATATCTTTTATGTGGGTATTTTTTTCCACAATGACCTAACTCTTTCTCATTACTGTTTCCCTTGGAAACAAAAATTTACTTTGCACAGTTTCCTCTGGATTCTGGGTTATTTTTTTGAGAATCATTGCCCCTAAAATTAAGGAATTTTTTGTTGTTGTTTGTATATTCAGTTCTACATGGGTCTCTCAGATAAATGCAGAATGAAAGGCAAATGGAGTTTAACAACCATGTTGCTGAATAACCTTAATTTATGGATCCCAGCACACTCCACACAGATCTGACCGAGAATTCGAGAAATCTTGACCTTGTGCTTAGGCAAGGTGGCTGCTGGACCAGCAGCGTGTCAGAGTGGTTTCCAGGCTCTCCAAGCTACATTTTAACTCTTTTCCCTCGTATTGAGGAAATATTTCTTGAACTTCACAAGCAAAATGGACAGCATGCTATCAATATTCTCATGTCTCTGTTGGTAAAAAGTGCATCTTTGTACTTGTGTTGATGTCCTTATTTTGGGAAGAAAATTATGACATATTGCATCAGAAGAAAACACTTTTTTAAAAAGAAATTATCAAAAATAACTGTTCTGTCAACCGGCTTATAGTTCCAAAGTGTTCATGATGAGACACCCTACCTGAATGACAGAATCAGATGTAAAATCTCAGGCAGTTTCCCACAAAAGAAAACCTTCTATGAGCACAGACACACAGAAGAGAGTATATGTTTTGTCTCAGAACCACACACTTCTGCTTACCTACCAGACCTTTTTTGGTAGGACAGAAGCTTCCCCTCTGTTTCAAGGACCGTGTGATCTTAACTAGTGCAAGGGTTCTGTGCTATCGCTTCTCTCATCAGAATTGCTGTTTGCCCCCCTGCTGCTCTTCCACTGTAAGGTCAAGAGGTATCAGAGATGAACATCAAGAAAAAAACAAGCTTTAAATACTTTTTAAGAACCAAATGTGCTACAAGCAAGCCCTCAGTCTGTGATTACTGCACATAGCAAAGGAGGGCAGTGGCAAAAACAACAACCAATTTTGCAAGATCAGCAGGGGTACATGGAGAAAGTGGAAAGCCAGTTGACTGTGAATATACAGCTCCCAAACTACAGCTTTAGGTTTACAGAGCAGGACAGGTGGTATTCGATCCCCACTAAGCTTACCTGCTAAGTCACAGGAGAAAATACTAATATTCTTGACTGGTCTATCTTTTCATAAGCAATCATAATAACAACACAGTATGATCACAAGTGGATAAGAAATTAGGAATGGCCTATGGCAAAGTTCTGTCCAGGCTGCAGCATCTGTGAAAAATACATCTTGCAGCATTGCTTATCTTCTGCCAAAAGTCATAGAGCAGATCCTCTTATGCCTCATTCAAGTTTATTTCTTTTTGCAACCACTAACAGTTACAAATCCATTTATAAAATTCTGTGAGAAACAGTCAATTATCTTCCTTTCTTTTTAAAATATATTAAAATTAGAATGCAATGGAAGTCTAATTTCACTGTGTCAAGAGTACTACTCAAACTCAAGTGCTAAATTATTACTCACTTTCAATTCATCACTGCTTTCCAGAATTTACACACATCGAAACCTCAATAAAAACAACTTCCCAAGGGTTGTAGACAAGGAGAGAAACGAGATCTGGACAAGACTGTATAATAAGCATGACCATCCAAGCCAAGCTTCTACCCCTTTCAGGCTGTAAATCTGTGTCCTAGCACTTCACACCAAAACTGAAAAGTGGGATGTAAATATAACAAATTCCTTCAGCTGCAACAAACTGCAGAAGCAAATGTTTTCCATTCCGTAAGCCTTAAGTTCTTTCAATTTAAATTTTACTCATAAACCCCCAAATAGCTACAAAGCCAAAATCTATTTTAGTGTACATTTCCCTGCTCTGCTTGGAGGTGAAAGGAAGAAAGAAGGGATTGGCAAGACACATTTAAACTCTAAAATAATCCTTACAAATGACATTTTGCCAGGACGTTTCCTTCAACGTAACACAAAAGAATTAATGCAAATAGACTATCCTTGTAAAGAGAATTGAAACATTCCCATTTTCTCTTTGGCCCTAAAACCCTTTACCAGAATCACTGTAAAATAGTTTCATTCAGGAACATGAGCACAATACACCAGACTCTTTTCTCGTTTCAGAGATACTGAAGCCCTTATTGCTCTAATCTTCCCACAAGCACCACACCACTCAAGCCCACAACACAATTCCAAGCAGGGGCTACACAGACAGCCTGGCCTGCTTCCCTTTTCCACCCCACTGCCCCTGTTTGCAGCCACCTCTTCAGTCACATCCTGATTTTCCCCAAAATTAAACTCTCGTGACTGGTTCCAAAGCATTCTGCAGACCCCTTTCAAGTAGCTGGGCAATTTGACCCTCTTTGCCAACACAAGGGCGAGAGGAGACGTGTGCCTGGAGTGGCTGCAACACCCCCACAGGCCAGACACGGTGCCAAGGCCCAGGAGAGTTTTCCTGTCCCTGGCAGAGGTCTGCGCATGGAGCGAGCTCAGGCTCCACACCACATCAGCTGAACAAACCCCAGTTCAGTACCCAGTGGCTCAAACCCCCCATCACCTCACTGCCCCCAGCTACTGAAGACCATTCTACCAAACGGAAAAGATGAGGGGTGATGGGTTACAAATTACTTCTGGAAAGATTCATACTGGGCACAAGAGGAAAATTTGTCACAATGAGAACAATCAGCCATCAGAATAATCTCCCCAGGGAGGTGGTGGCACCTCCTCCAAGAAAGGCTGGACCAGATGATCCTCATGGCCCCTTCCAACTTCATATTCTATTCTATGATCCTTATAGCACACAGGCTCTGCATGGGGCCAGCCCATGAGATGCTAGCTGGATTGTTCTTTCTTGATTTAGCATAGATGCCTGGAAAAAGAGATACTACTGAAAGGCAGGTGACTGACCAAGTGCAACAAAGACACCTGACACCTCCACTCCCTTTAGTTTTCCTTGTGGTATTCCCAGGGAGGAAACTGTCCCCAAAACATGGGGTCACCACAAAGCCAAGATGCTACTTCAATTCACCTATGAAGTATTTTGACAGATACATGGGATTTAAGTGCCCCTAGGTGTCACACAACATGAAGGAAATTCAGCTTCCCACAGATTAAAACCTTTATTGGATGTTTCTCTGTATGGCCTGGAAGCATTGCTCTCCAAAATGAAGACTTGTACCTGTCTGACAGAAGTCAGCTATTGAACAGCACACTGCGGATCACCCTTAAGGCTCTGAAATATTGTATCCATTAAATGGTACTTTCTTTCCAAGCAGCCTATGGAGTTACAAGAAGCCACAATTTTCTCCAGGTCTGTCAGTCTGATAATTTCTAACACCTGTGGCCCAATGAAGAGCTATGCTGGTGAACTACTACAAGGTTCCCAAATCTTTGTTTTCAGCAGGTTCCACAATGCAAAAGAACCTTGTGGAGAAGGAGAAACCGAGACAAGAGCATCTTCATTCCGGCCTCCTCCCCTGCTCTCTTTAAGATTTCATTTTATTTTGCTGCTCCTGTTTTTTGGGGGAGTTGATGCCTTTTTTTTTTTGGGGGGGGGGGATGGTTTTGTTGAAGATGTTCCATTTCCTTCTTCCCACTTGTCAATGCTGCTAGTTTATGGACTTTCGAACTCCTTGGGTGAAATGCAGCTGAAGATTTCCAGACCAAAATCCTTCATGCAGCTGCAGCAGCCTCTGAACAGCTGGGTCAGCCCCATCAGTCCCTGTCCAAACTGTACATCTGAATGAGGAGCACACCCGTAAAATACAAAAAAATATGCAAAGCACAGAGGCACTGCCTTGCATAGAAAAGGAGCTTTTAGGAAGCACTTTCAGTATTAAAATGTGGTAATCACTTTATAATTATCCTAACTAGCTGTGGTGCACGCTTGGTGTTACCTGAACCCATGTACAACGGTGTGAAGCAAAATTCTTCACTGAAGATGGAGGAGGGAAATAGGACCAAACACTCTGTTCAGCAATCTGGATACAGAGGGCAAAACTGATTTAAAAGAAGAACAATTGGCCTGTGGAGAGATTTCCTCCTTGTACCTCCAGTCACCACAGTATAGATATTCCACATGCCATTCAAACCCTACTAAACCAAGGCAGAATCATTACCCAAGCTGTAATTTCATGGGCCCTGTACTGTATTCCTCACTGTGGACTGCAACCAGAGTGATCAGGTATTTTTAGAGATCACCTCTGCAAATCAAACACGGTCACAGAACCCAGGATAGAAAACTGATGGATGAACCCACTCCTATTCCCACAGACCACCTGCCATAAAACCACTTAGCAGCAAGGGCACCATGACAGTTTCCAAGGGAGGGGGCAAACGGGTGGTCGTACATGTCCATGGGGTGCTTGCTGTGAGGGAAGGACAAAGGCAAACACACCTGGGGAAACTTCCAATGCCAAAAGGATGCAGAATGGTACCTCTGAACTTTGCCATAGTACAACATCCAAAACAAGCAACAGGGAAAGCTGTCCATTTTCCACACAAACTGAGTATGCAGCTTTTCCACAGGCTGTGGAAATAAAAATACTCGTTCATCCATGAAAGCACTACCTCTGCTAAGACTGGTTTTAAGCACAAGTCCAAGCCCATATTCTTCTAAGCCAGGTACAAGTCATATCCTCATTAAGTAACTACAATCTGAGGTAGTCATCTGCAGGAGCTCGTGGTCAAGCTTTAGGGCAAGAGTCATCTGACCTACTTTTAATGCCACATCAGGAGGAGAAGAATTGCACCCTGGAGTGCACATTTCTCTCCAGCAACTATCACACAAATCCAGACAACCCACATTGCACAAAACAGCTCTATATTTTATTCTATGTGTCCAGCTTATCTGACGAACTGAAACTCAAGGCTGTGCTTCCAACCACACTAAGTCTTTACAGAGATCACAGTAAGTATCCACCTGGGGTATAACTGGTATGGATACAACTGGCATCACCCCATTTGGCTTCAGTCCCTCAGACGCAGCAGTCCCTGCATTCATGGAAGGGGCCCTCAGGATGGCTGAGCTCAGATGGGCTGCCAACACTGTGAGCACACCACACCCAGTGCACGGCTGTCCCAGCACTACCTCAAGGCACGCACGCAGCAGGGATTACCAAGAACATTACGCTTTTGTACATTTCCTCACTGTAGACACTCAAAAGGGCTTGACTGAGGCAGAAGATAAACCCTTTCCTCTGTCCCTTCTTTGCTGGATTAGATAGATTCACTCACACACCAGTTACAGCTTCAAGTTCAAGAAAGAGATTTCCCTTTCCTTTCTCTTGAATGTTTCTTGTTAGAGGAGATTGAGGGAGTAGGACACCTGGGGATCAGACCTAATGGATTCCAGCACGGAATCTGAGTCTCAAAATCAAATCCTGCTGTCGCTGAAATGTTGCCAGGTATCTTTGTTATTCTTTCCAGTATCTGTCTTGTTGTTTTGGTGCTGTCAGAACGATTGTGTTTCCTTAGACAGTGAATGCCCTGGGTGCCACCGTTACAGTGCTCCCAGAGCTCATGTGGCATTTCCAGTGCCTAGGACATAACAGGGATTATTGCAGCACACGCTCCTGCCTGGGAACTCGCAGGGTGCGAGGACTAAACAGTGAATACAAAAAGCCATAGGTAAATTGCTACAGTAATTAGATTATACAGTCATCAGGAATATGAAAGTCTTTGGGTGCAGCCTGCATTCATTAAAAGTACAAACAATTGCTTAAGAAAGATTTTTTTTAGCACACACATATCTTTCACTATCAGCAACAGCACACAAATTACTGGTGGCTGCACCTCTGACTCTCAAGGACTCGTTAGCTCTAGCTATTGATCCACAAACTAAATATATTTTTCTGGGAATTTCTGGCCAGGAATGTTCATGCCGACCCAAACTACTGCAGGTTTAATAGGTCGCCCGTGGACTGTAACATCACTCTCGGTGTTCATCAGGTTCATGCCTCTGAACACGTTATTATCCACCAGTCTCCCCCACTAAGTAGCAAACTGCTGGGATTTGGTTCTCCCTTTGTTTGAGGGTACTTATTTGGAGGGGCTGATGCGCTACTAACATCGGGGTTTAACTCAAGTACACAAAAGCCAGGAAATTCACAGCCAGGGCTGAAAATGTGTGCTGACACAGCAGCATTATCTCCTGCCATTAAGCCTTTTCTGGCACAACAGCTTGGGTTAAAGCCTGCGTGTCAGCAAAGATTTTTCAGACTTTGCCACCGATTTCTTTGCTTAGGTTATGAGCATCACTCAGATATATTCTTCTTAACATTACATGAACACATCATGAAGATGAAGCACATATGCACACACACCCCCACAACTCACACCTTTCCATGTGTGGTTTCACCTTCCTTCTCCCCAAGGACTGTGAATGCAGCATGAACAAACCCGCAAAATCCCAGCTGTCCTTCCAAAATGGACACAAAAGGGGATTAAGCAGTGCTGAATAGTGCTGACAAACAGACCTGGGCAACCGTAGCAATTGGTATTTCAGAGCAGCGTCACATCCCAAGGATCCGGCTTTGGCTTCCCTCCCAAACCCAGGAAGGTGGGCGGGAGGAGGACCCTGGGGATTAGCCATGGCATAGCTCTCCTCAGGGGCAGAGAGGCCAAAACTGAGGCTGGGGGAACCGAGTCTTGGCTCTTCTAATCATCCTTGGTGAATTCATTTAGTCGTTCCTTAAACAGGGGGATGAGGACAAGAAGCTTTGTGGGACTTGGAAGTCACTTCCCAGAAAGGGGAAATTCTCCATCCCAATGGCAGGAGACCTGGGCTGGCTGCAGGTGGGCACAGTCACAGCTACCCACCCCTCTCCCCTCCTGCCCCAGCCCCTCTAGGGGCTTCTCTAATGTAAAAATACAACAGGGCAGGGTGGGAAAAAAACCCCAGAGCAATAAAGAGGTGAGGTTTCTCCCATTTCTGCTTGTAGCTAGGAGCTACGCAATGTGGGATGGCTGAAAATCGGTTAAATTGTGAAACAGCACCAATGGGTGATCCCACTCCTGCAGGACAGCTCGCCTGGACACACTGGTGGGTCCCCGGAGTCCAGCACACACAAAACATCCCACACATGGGACACAGATCAGCCCACACATCCATAACCTGCATCAGGACCTGCTAACGTAGAAATCCTGAAGCAGGTGAAGCCTCAGCCATGGCAGCGAGAAAAGGAAAGAAAACCGGGGTTGAAGTGAGGAGCCAGAGGAGTTTGCCCAGGTTAAACAAGTGACAGCACAGCAGCCCCCAACTCTGAACCAAAACTTGCTCCTTTCCACCCAATTTAAATGTTCTGTCAAGCAAGAGAAGCTCTGGCTGCCTGTAGAGCTGAGATCCAGAAGGGTACGGGTACAGCCCACATCCTCGTTTTTTTCCATCTACTTTTAAAATCCAGACAAAGATTTAAAGCAAATTTAAGAAATTACTTAAATGACAGCGAATGACCAAGAGATCTCACCAAGAACAAAACTAGCTAACTTGGCTCTCTAAACAGGCGCTCTAGAAATTGCAAAGTAATCAAATTAGAGTTTATCTCATTGGTTACAAGGCATTTGTTATAGATTTATCACTAGATTAAAAAATTAGGACATTACTTACACTTGCCCAAAATTTACCAGCTTCATACAAAGGAATTGCCAGAATGACTCAACATCAAATAAAAGGGCAGGGTTGGATTTTACAGTTTTAAAGACATGTAGTTAATATAATCTATAAATAACTGAAATAGTGTTTCTGAGTGAAAGGGCCATTGTTCATTTTTATCACGGATATGAAGAGAAGTGCTATGGGGAAAGCAGGGGAGATTTTCCAACAGAACGTTATAGATTTATTTTATAAAAAAAAATCCAACAATAGAGAAGGATACCTTTGGGGCAGTAGTTTCAGGTGTGCTTCAGTAAAAGGTAGGGACTTTAACGATATGGATGTCAAAGAGATGAACTTAACCAATACACACCGAAAAAGAGAAAGGAGAAACTGGTGACAGATAAATTTGTGTTTTATTGGGACTCTAAAATCCTACAGAATTAATATTACTGTTAATATAATATAGCTGCCTATGAGGATTTTTCCAGATTAATATGAGTCATTTTGGACAATGACACTTAAGTTTAATTAGTCACTCAAAGCCTAAACCTGAAACAGTTCTTAGCTTTAAACCAGATCAGCTCCCAGTTCCAGTTCACTGGGCAACCACGGTAACATTTGTCTTATCACAGGGGAGGCAAAAGTACAGTCAGAGGCAGATGTGCTCCTTTCCATGGCAGTGATATCATTTTGACAGTAAAGCAACAGTAAAAATTTGTCAGGCGATAAATTCCTCTCCGAAAATGCCGCTGCAGCAGTAACAGCTGCCAGGAGCAGGCCACGTCTTGGGCCAGAGAGTCTTAACCAAAAAAACCTGCATCTTCAGCCATTAATCCAACTGGAAACCAGTGGGTCCCATCCTGCTTCCCACAGGGTCCATTCAGAATCAACAGCACCATCAACTGCTGAGGAGAGCAGAGCTCCCTGGACTGACAGGGTTGGCAGGAGAGGAGTCGCACGCCCAATTAGTCTGCCCCACAAGGCTGGCCAGCTGATGTTAACCCCACAGGGAAACCAACCCCTGGCTCCGAGCACACACGGGATTAAAAACCTCGGCTTGAGATCACTAAGTCTTCCTTGCAATTAACTGAAATAAATAGACGAACAACAGGGTGAATGAGGTTGCTTAGAAGAGGTAGCCTTCAAGCCGTGTAGTAAACAGCAAAACAAGCAAAAAAATAAAATTCAAGGCCATGTGACATCACCCTCCCCCTGTATATGTTTTATTCCATCGATGACGGAGGGACTCAGTCAAAATCTGCAAATTGGTAGGCAGCACATTCTGTGCTGTCTGTCAGTATTACACATCCTAAAGGGCTGAATAAATAATTGAAGAATAAATAATTGTGCCAGGGCTTTGTCTCATGGGCCATTTTTATAGATTGCTGTCTAGTGATAGCACCATCTGCGACACTCTGCATTAATATGGAATAAAATTACATAGTGCTTTGTTTGCTCTGACACTGTGATGTTATGATGTCTCTTAATATTATCTTGAATAAAAGGCTAGAGCAATGATGGAAGTGTCCCAATTGCTTGTAAACTCTCATTTGGGGAAATCCAAGTTTAAGCAATTGGAGACGTTTTTCCCCGGGGGACAGGACAGGGAAGACTGGGGAAGCCCGGCTGTTTCCAATGCATGTCATATCAAGGTAATTAAAAAGAGAAGAGCTTATTAGTACCTTTTTGTTATGCATGTCCAATTCAGAGGCTGCAGGTTAAAAGCCCTTTGCTGACAAAGTCGCAGCCGGGCTAGCCTCCAAAAAAAACACACCCTGGTCCCTTCCTCAGCACAGACAGGGAGGCAAAGAGATCAAGCACAGGTTCTCACTCTCTAAAACCAAAGGAAATAAAATTACTTACATTAGTTTAATGTCGTATGAAAGCACACCAGAGATGATGGAGGTTACCTGCAAGGAGACACATGCTTTTTGCATGGGAAAGAAAGCAACCTCAGTACAGTCACCACTTGCTTTCCAATAACATTTTACACTTCTTAACAATTCTCCATCCAAGAAATATTTTCTTATTTATTCTTAGAAAGAAAAACCTGAAGCCACAGTTAAATATTCACCAACAGTACAGCTTATACTCCTCCTGCCTTCTCTGCGCTTCTCCATGAGTGCAGGACACCAGTGGCATTTCCCTTCCCTCCTGAAAGAGTCTTGTGCACACCATGTCTCCCTCCCTCCCCAGCTAAAGGGGTAGGGGGTCGGGCAGAGCAGCACACCAGTAGCCCCCTTCACTCATCCCTACGTGTCTGCAAGTGCTGCAGTGAGCTGCAATGAGCAGCTGCTGCCTGGTAGACCGATAGGTGTGTGTGGACAGGAGCTAATCTGGATCCCAGGGAGACAGAACAAATGCATTACTTACCTGTGGAGCAAATCATGAAATTTTAAGAATGTTTTGCAAAGCCCAATCTCACTTTCATCACAATCCAGCACCACCCCAGGGAGGCTGTGCAGAGAAGAGCTTTGGCCTCTCAAGCCCCAGCCCTCCATCCCCAACCACCACTCAGCACCTGCATCCAGAACTGAGCATTTCAATTTCCACATTCCAGAAAAGCAACCCAGAAGAGACGTTGGGCAGATGGGATCCCTGCAGTTACGATACCTGCAATGTCACAACTGTGACCACAGGCTACAGGAACTAATTTGCAAAGTAGGAGTTTTCAAACTCCCTGGATCAAGTTAAGTTTGACCTCAGACATACAGGGACCAAAGGAAGAGTGTTTGCAGGAGGCTTTGGAGAACAAAGCATTTTGGCTGCTCCACTCACTGGGATGAGGGTGAAGGAGAAGCCTGTTGCCTCCAAACCTTTCTTGTACCATCAGACAAATATTTTTTAATCACTCAGTCCCATCCTACGAGCACAAACCTATCTGGGACATGTGGTTATAACTTGGCTGACCAGAAGCCAAGTTATACCTAGATTAACAATTAGAAAGAGGCCTACTGATAAAACCCCCTGCAGGAAGATGCCTTCAGCCAGCACAAGGCTCCTCCAAAAAGACAATACATGCAGCATCCTACTCCTGCTCTTGCCGGTGTGGGCCATGGTTGAGATTACTACACATGCACTCACTGGTTACAATGTGCCCTTCAGTTTCTCTCAAACTTCAGAAACCCAAATGTGTGACGGGGGGGGGAACCCCCTTCTGCACAAAGACCTTGCTGGGGTTTTCCAACAGATTTGGCCACCTACACGTTAACCAGCACCAGCACGTGTTGTGAATCAATTAATTAGTGACCACGGCTCGCATAAGTTCAAGAACTGCACCCCCAAACTTGCATTAAAGGAGATATACAGGTGGCCACCAAGGGGCCCCGTGTCCTGCTCTCTGCCATGGAGACACTGCAACGTTTGGACACATTCCAATACTCATCCTGCAACCCCACTGGGCCAGCTAGAAACACAAACCCCTCCCCTACAGCAACAACAGGGCTGTTCTGCATTAGTGACTAAGAAATGTTCAAATGTACCCAGGCAGACATCACACACATTTAGCAAAACTTATCCTAATGCCAGAACAGCACCAGCTTTGCCCCATGCAGCTGGGTATCCTGGGCATGCATTCCTCTTCCTCCTGGAAAAAAGTAAGAGAGTCTTCCTTGAGAGTAAAAGGTGGAACACAGACTGTGGATGCACACAAGAAGTGGGGAGCAAGAGACAACACAGACACCAACACATTACAAGGGAAAAAGTATTAATCAAACAAATTACCAAGAAAGAAAAATCAGAATACAAATCAGAAGAATGTGTTTCCTTCAGCAAAGAAATAAAATGCTCAGGGGGTACCCCAGACACTGGATCCACGTGCACCCTCAGAAGCGGCTCTGCCTTGCAGGCATTCTTCTGTTTCATTTATCTGTTTTGCAGATAAAGAGGGGCCAGCGACCCATGAAGTGTGGGGAATTCATCCCCTTTCGCCCAGGAGGCACGGAACAGCCATTGGGACAGCCATTGTACTCCAGTGAAGTTCAACTGCAAATCCTGTCGGAAATGGCACCGCTCCCTGAGGGCTATAGAGGAGGGTCAGGGGGAGGGGGAGAAGCTTAACAGCAGATAAAAAGCGAAGTGGAAGGTACAAGTGGGGTGTGCAGGGCATGCTGGCTGCTGCCTGGTCTCTGCGAGCAAATAACCACTTTTGTCAAAGCAGAGCAACCAAAAAAAGCATAATAGTAACAAAAAGTACTGCTCTTGACATTAAATATTCATGGCAACAGCTACGGTGCGGCTAATGGAAAGTGTCCGTAAAACCTTTAAGAAGTTTGTTAATGCACAGAGACTGGCAGAGGTCACAGCTCGCCTGGTGCAGATCGCGAGCAATCGAACAAAAATAGTTGGTCCCTTTTCAAACCTGCACTAAAAAGGTATCCATTTATTGCACCAAAACCACTGAAGGCACCAGGAAGGGTCATAAACACTCATTAACACTATTTCTGGTAGCTGCCTCCCAGCTGTACAGCCATTAAAACCTTCCCTTACCTGACACCTGATTTCAGTCGTTGGCAGAGAGGAGGCTCCCAGGCCCAAGAACAGTGTTCCACAACTGCAGTGCCACCTTCCCCTTTCCCATGCTAAGAGGCAAGGACCATAATCCACATAGTCCAGTAATCTGCACCCTGCAGTGAGGCTCTGATTTAGGTTAGTGCATAAAACTTATCTACAGAAACACCATGCAGGCCACTTGTCTTTGTTATCTCTCCATTTCATAACAAAGCCACATATGGATTTCAATATCCCTGTGCTTTTAGGAGAGACAACAAAACATTTGATACTCCAAGACCAGCACAACTGCAATTTGCCAAAATACCCAGCTCTCTCCCTTGCCCTTATCCTCAAAATAAATCAGTTACTCCAAACTGACAGTTGTAAACTCCGACTTTTGCAGCTTCCATCAGTGCTTTATTGTGAATAGCAACGAAGTCCAACTTCCACCCCACTCCAGGCCATGCAGGGGAACACTGGGGTTTTCTAGGCACAGCACGAGCTGAAGCAGTGCCAGCCAAACGCCAGCTTCTGCCATCACATACCCGCCTGGTCCCGCAGCAGCACAGACAGAGATAAGTGTGTATTTCCAGACAACTCAGTGTTAGGAACACAGGAGAGCACCATTTAAAACCACTTCCGGCTATTTTAATGGAGAGGTCCTGCAGGATCACATCTGCTGGAATAAAAAGCACCAGTTCTGACACTGCATGCTGTCTCTTGCCTCTCCTTCTTTCCAGCAGAAGGGCAGATGCATTCAACAACAGCAGCTTTCTATTAGTAGCTCCATCTCATACCACCTACATATTCACGAGCTCAGCACAACAGCATTTAGAGTTCCGACATCCCCCTTTCAGCATTAATTCCATGCAAATAACAATCACAGAGCCCTATCACCAGTCCAGACACAAAAGCAATTAAAACTCTGTAATATCTATGAAATGAATACAAACTGCAAGGGTAACTTCGAGGCTGCCAGGTAAGTGCTGCCTGCAGAAGGTCACCAGGCACATACCTCTTACAGCCCAGAGGTTGCAGAGACAAGCACGCCCAGGTGTTTTAAATGTATCATGTAAGACTTTAAGTACAAAAAGTTGTACAGATTTCTCTTACTCCCTGTTGGCCAATAATTTTAATCCATATGCTGCTCCTGCTGCATCAGCACTGGTCTTTTAATGCTACAGGTAATGGTGAAGATGTAGACACCAGTTGCTTTGTTTTACTCTGGATTTCAGAAAGTATTGTGCCCACATAAAATTGTTTGCAGTGCAAGAGTAGGTCACATTAGGAACCAACATATTAGTCATATTAATGTATTTTTTGTCAAGGATTTGAAAGCACAGGAATCTGTCACTTCCATTGCTTGGTTCCATTAATCTTTACCAGTTTATTTATCTCCTACGGCTTGCTCAGCTTTCCAACCACTCCTATAAAAAAGGTTTCCACTCTTTTACTTTTTAATTAAAAACACAGTGGAAAAAAATATTGTGATTCACTCTCAAGACACAGAAAAATACATTTGTAATGGAATAGAGACCACCAACACAGGCAAACATTTCCTAGAAAGCCAACAACTGTTAATGGGCCTTTTTAGGTTAATATCCATGATATTCCCTGGCTTAATTTTACATAGAAAAGGTCGCCATCCAGCACATTTTCCTCCTGCATATTATTAACCCTCCATATTCTGCAGGTCCAAACACTAGACTCTCCCTAAGACAGAGCTACCCAAGATGTCTTCTGTGAATGCCAAAATCTCCTGCGGAGCATGAGCACTGGTTAAACACTGCCCTGCACACAAAGGGGCGAAGGACTCTTGGGTCAGGTTGTGCTGCTCTCCCCACTGCTCTGGATAGGTCTGACAAATTCATTTATCAGTTAGGAATAAAGCCTGCAAAACCCACAAAGTTTCGTGTGCTGAGTTGTCTGTGGTGCCTGTGCTCTGTAAGATCAACTGTTTAACCTGTGAGGCTTTGATTTTCTGACCACTCATTTCCCTCCTGATTCATTTTCAGATTAACTCCCAACAAAAATCTCAAACTACAAATGTACTTGCATAAATTTTCCGTACACAAACAGTATTTTCTTGTACTTAAATATGGGGGGAAAAGACAGACTGAGTGAACTATTGAAAGCCCCAAAGACAGCACAGGAGAATTCATATTCAAGACCTTCCCGGATTGAAGTTCAGCATATTAGATCATTCCTTCCTGCAATAGCATTTTTCTTTATCTACACTTTGCCACAACAACAAGTCAAACTCATCCACAGACAAAAAGCATCAGAGATGCCATTATCCACAATAGACTTACATCAGGGATGAACATGACTGCAGTACCCAGAGGAAAAAAAGTGCTGAAAATAAGATATTAAGAGCCAAATTAATCGGTGACATAAGCAGGTACAAGTACATTGAGTGAAATGGAGTAGCTTATGCCTGCAATGAATATAACCGTAAGCATTTAGCAGGTTCTTCCTTGAGTCTTTGTTTAAACAAATCTGAATTTATTAGTCTGCTGCTGAATAAATATGATAAACTCTTATTGAAATTATCCTCTGGTGAGCAGCAATAAATACTAGGCAATATTCTTTCAAGTGATCCATTATTTTAAACTGGCTAAGAGCAGCTCCAGGTTTTCTGCATGCACAGACAAAAGTTATCTTCAATACAATAACTGAGTGTAAAATAGCGTACTTTGAGTTTGGGAAGGCACATGGAAACATTCCCAAGCTCAGTACCAAACCAAGCAACTCAAGACACCCATCTCCATGGAGTTCATACAATAACAATACAGAACATTTCCATACGTAATTTACAAACTACTATGAAATGCTAGAGGTCAAAATTTCCAGGGCACAATGTAACAGGGAAAACGTGCATGGCATGTTGGATCAGCTTTTCTGATATTACAAAAATTGGAGCAAGGACACAGGCAGCATCTGTAATTAGGAAAAAAAAACACATCAGCTTTTGTCAGATGTGGCACCCAAACATGCTTCAGAGTTTATTTCATTAACAAGTACTTAGACACACACATAGGCCTCATAAATGAAAGCAGGGGGAGAAAAATCATGTATAAAGCATGTTATTTGTGCTCTGTTACCCAACCATACACCCAGAGCCACTTCAGCACGTCCCAGTGTCCTCCAAAAGTGATGTTTAACAAACCCTGATGTTGTGAGACACTTTCAGCATTGCATTTTGATATCCTTTGGATGTTTCCGCCTCTGCAAGCTGAGGCTCAGGCGGCTGCTTGACCTGATGCCCCACACAAGGACTGAAAGCAGGCAGTGCCTCATCTTCTACATCTTCCCTCCAAAGTTACCACCTGTGGTAAAGCTTCAACCATCACTAAACTCTCAGTGCAGCCACTCTGAACAGCATGCTGAGGAATTCCTCCAAACAGGTGACAAAAGCCCCTCACCCCCGCCCGGGGCAGCGCTGTCTCCACTCCCCTGCATCCCCCTTCCCATGAAGCAGCAAAGTGTCTCAAATACCACTGCAACATCTGCTTCCCAACGCAACTGTGTCTGATTCTTTGTACAAAATAAAAATCAAAACTAAAACACATAAGCATGCAATATAAAATTTGCATAATGCGAGTGAGACAGAAAATAAGACAATTTAACTGAAGTGATTACACAGACATAAACTCTCTGCCAAAGGGACACAAAACAAACATACTCTGTTTAAAAATACATCTTGTACATCACTTTTACCATGTTTAAAAGATAATCACACTCTTAAAACCAGAGTCATTTGCTAAGTCCAGGGCCCTGCCAGCCCTGGGCTTTCCCCAAGACCTGGCTGCAACACCCGAAGAGTCTGTGGTGGAGAAGACATCTCCCCCCACCAGTGTGTCCCCTCTGCCCCCATGCTGGTTTCACACCAGTTTCAGGTGAGATGGCACCTGATCTAATTTGGATACCTCAGTGTATAGGTGGCTCAGCACAAACCCTACCCCAAATCATCCATCACACTTGGGTGTTTTGGGTTGGTTTCTAAGGAAATTGGGAGCAGTGGAGTGAGTTCACACAAGGTTTGTGCTTTGAAATCACATGCTTGTGGTGCACCATCCAGCACTGTAAGTTCTCAGATTTGGTTTGTTTGTGAATCAAGGTGCCGGATACAAATGCTCTTACACCAAAAAGCTCTCCAGGTCAACGCGCAGGTGTTTCAAGCCATGATGAGCATCCCTGATGCAGGTGTGTTTGTTTCCACTACATGGTTGCCCATGTGGTTTACAGTTTATATCTCACATTAAAAATTGAGAGAGTAACCTTCTCACCTCCTCACTACCCAAACAGCATAACCCTACTTTGAGCAAATACAAGAGGAACAGCTGAGAGGGAAGAAAAAGCTGTTGTACTAAATGATGTAGAGCTGCTTTTCAAATTCTTAATTCTCCCCCTCCTTCCACCTTCGGGCTTTCACACACAGTGTTTATCTCCTTGATAGCTCCTTGAAGCTCACCCTGCTTCTCTTGATGGCCAGGACATCCCACCCTGTACACATCAGCCCTGGCACTGGGCCACCCCAGCAGGGCAGAGGCCACCTCATACACCCCGGCACAGCTCAACCAGGGACCCTTTTTTTGTGTAATAGAAGGAAGCATAGACTTTCATGCCCTTGATTGTGAGTATACCCTCTACTAAAGGGGTATATTTTACTTTTTAAAACAAAATGTGTGTTGTCTTTTTTCAAAGCTACTCCCACTTTAGGGCAATCTTTATTATCTTCCCCTAACTCCAAAAATTACAAGGTCCGGCAGACTAATTCCTAACAAAGACACTGATAAACAGAAATGGGTCAGACAACAGCTTTGTCTATCCTTAAGAAAATACTGCACTGCCTGCAGCCACCAGCTCTTTATTTTGGCTTTCCTTTGGAATGCCAAAGATGGCACCTTTGCCTATGCATTTTTTTATCTCAAACACCCCCATTTTACTGCTGGTTGCCTCTGAGAACACCAGTAACTGAGAATATCCTCTGCAAAGGGCAGCTGTTGCCTTGGTTTGGTCCTTTTGCACCTCCACCAGACAAGAGTAAGCCTGTCCTTTCCTCCACTTGTTTCCAACCCACCCAACAAACAGATGCACAGAAGCAGCATCTACATGAAGATGTTTCACCAGCAGTATATTGCTCTGACAGCAAACTGCTGGGTTTCCATAAAACGCATCCCAGAAACAGCTGCATTTCAGATGGCTCTGGGAACCAAGGCTTAAAGACAGTCACTGCATCTGTACCAGACCTTTGGAGCTTCTTTTCCTCCTCCCCTACCTCCACTGGTCGTTTTACCTGAGCATCTTCACCCAGTAGTTGTAAGGGGAAGCAGACACAAGAGCACACCATTGCCACTCATGAATTGGCTCACTCATGCCATTAACACTCCCACTTAACCACATTGTAGTATTCCTTTGGCAGCATCTCCCACCGTAACGTAATACCAACCCACCACGCTGTCCCAGGTGAACTGCCAGGGCTCACTTTACCACGTCGCTTTATTTCCACACCAACCACCCGAAATGCTATCCCACTTGACTCTTACTGCCCTGTAATTAAGCATATAGTCAAGATTAGAGCAGTCAATATCCATCTCAGCTTTCATGAGCAACCCACGGACATGAGGTCAAATAAAGAAATATCACTACATGGGGATAGTTACCAGCAGCATCCTCATTTACAGGCAAACTGGACATTAATCATGAGGTCCAAGATCATGATTTTAGCCTTTTGTAGTAGAGAAATTAAATCAAGATTAAGTCATGATACAGCTGGCCCTTTAATAGTAAAAAGAAAAAAAAAAAAAAAAACAAACACCAACTTCTGGCTGCATACATGGTTGCCTTGCCTTGCAACAGGACACTGTCGTTTACTGCTCTAAGCATTCAAACACAAAATTCTGGTTTCTTCCTCCTCATGCTTTAAATATTTGTCCGGGTCATTCCCAACTTTTCCCTTTCAGCGCTCCCTAAGAAACAGCTACCCTCCCTGTCCTGATACTGCTAAACACTCAGGCACAGCTATTGATAAAGACCAGAGGGGCAACATGAGAATGGGGAAGGCGATCTGGCAACAGGAGTCTTGAGAAACCTGAGCTTGATTTTCTGTTCTGCATTGGCTTCCAGGGAAACCTCAGTGAGCTGCCTGGGGCTACCACCTCTCAAAACCCAGCACCTGGGGCAACAGTGGCATACAGTGCCTCCCATCCCTATCACTGCCAGCTCAGCCTCCTCCTTTGGGCCAACCCAACCGCATGTGGGAAGATGCCATCGTGGTCACTGGTATTTGGGCTGACAGCATGAATGCAATGAGAGCCCAAAGGAACCACCTCCCACCAAATGTAAATTACAGACACCCGACATTTTATCCCCCAAACCACAGTCCCAGGCTTCTGGCATCAGTCCTATGAACACCCCATCTTCTTAAGAGTTGGATGGGGAACACATCGTGTTTCTCAGCACCAGGCCAGGGCAAGGGGGCAAAGTGAGATTTGTTTATGCTGCCTGTTGAGGAGCTGGGATGACTGTTTTGTTGTGTACACTGACCTACAGCCCCAATGTGCTCCTTAATACCAACATGCACCCTGATGATCAGGGAGCCCCAGTTCAACCAGTATCAAGCATGAGGACACCAATCACATTTCTGCCAAAGCAGCCACAGCACGTGCTGTGACATTTACACTGGCCCTGCCTCCGACCTGAGAATACTTGTTTGATCTAACAAAACCAGAACTGCTCTAAGAGATGACATCCACCTTGTCACGAAGTCTGAGGCCATAACACCCCCTGTGCAGCATATCTGAGTGACTCCAGCTTTGGAGACCAATTCCCAACTTATCACCCTGATGTGGTAGTGATGGCTGCTGCATCTGCACTGTTGAGGCATCATGGTCACACCTAAACCCACAGACATGCTTTAATTCAAAGAATCTCCTCTGAATAAGCTTTACTTCTTCCTTGCAGGGGCTGAAACCAAACTAAATGAGCAGCTTCCCCTTCAAATCTTTCAAGTCTCCCATTCATCTCTTGTTTTCTGAGAAGCACAGCTGAACTCAAAATCTGTCATACCTCCCAGGGCTCCCTCCAGCTGCAGACATTCTGGACCACTCATCCTCCTGATCCTGGAGCAGGGAACCACACAAGGAAGTCCACTGCTTAGGGGCCGATTATAGAAGTCCTGAAATCCCCCTTTCCTGCCAGTTCTACTGTCAGCTCCAGCAGGGCCAGGAAATTCTCTACCTGCCCAAGCTCAAAGGAAAAACATGGAATAGTTTGAAGTAGGCAGTTTAAGAGTAAGGGAACAGAGATCTTCAGTGTGTTGTATTTCCTACAAAGAGTCTTCTTACAACTAACTCAAGCAGCCCAAAGTGAGCTCAAGCCAGCTCTTCTTTTTCCTCTCTTTCATCCTGCTCCTTTTCACAGGACCATACTCATAATGATGGAAAAGTTTGAGTCAAAAGCATCATCTACATAAAGGTTGCCTAGATATTTTGAAGAGGAATGTCACAGAATGTGGAAAAAACTTTACAGGGTATTTAAAAGAAAATGTACCTAAAGCCACCACTTTGCACACAATGGGAAAGAGAACAAATAATGAGTCCATGCCACACATAGCAGGACTGAACCTAAAGGCTTCAATTCATTTACACTGGTAAAGTGAAACCCAATTATTCTGGAGAAATCAGAAGTCTGAATCAGAACCACCCAAACTTTTAAATACAATTCCGTTGCTGTGAATGCAAAGCAATGTTCTGGAGACATTAATGAATCAAGGCTTAGTAAACTTTCCAGGGAGATATCTCCCAACTCTACACATAAGTGAAGCAATATCCCAGACAAGAAAATAAGACAGATGCATTCCAGACTTTGCATGAAAAAGTGGAACATTATATACTGTGTGGGGATGGAAAACATCTCAGACCATTTGACTTGTAGCTGGACCCTGCAGCCTCTGACACACTTGAGACATTTAGCTCACATGTGGCATAAGATTTCAGTGCAAAAGGACGCATTTACACATCAGCCTGCCATGTGGCATCCATCCTCCACTTCTCAGGCTTCTGTTTAAATAGATCAAAGACTTCTGGCCATGGAAAACAATGTAAGATCACATAAGGCAGTCGGGTGCCTCCTAACACCTTCCCTGCTGCTGCTGTTAGCCGTCCGCTGGCTGGGGACTGGGAGCAGCCACAACAGAGCTGTTAAACAACTAAAGTCAGCAATGTGCAGATTACAGCAGTATCCCCAGATAAGATGAAAGAAAAGCGTATTTCAAGGAAAATGCATTTCAAGGAAATTACTCCAACACAGGGCAGCAGCAGCTTGGCACACGCCTGCGTGCAGGCACTGCTGCTGCCCAGGAAGCAGCATTTCCTGGGGGAGGATTCCCCTGCCCCAGCAGTGGGTCCCTGCACCCAGAACTGTGTCACTGCCTTGAAGAAGGAAAGATGCAGAGAATGAGGCACTTCAAGGGGAGTTTTCTCTGCAATGTTATCATTTGGCAATTTGTTACGTGCTCCCAACCCCATTGTTTCTGAGACTCACAGAACAGAAGCAGCTGCTCATTAAGATTCAAAATTACAAGGCTTGCCTTGAATAGGGAAAGCAATACCTAAGTCATATCTGCTTTTGAAAAGGCTACACTACAGTTCACAAAGAAGCTGAGTAAAGGTGTATTCCTCTTCTATCACTTTAATTAATTGTGCAAAGAAGAGCATTGAGGCAAACATATTCCAAAGTATGCTGGAGTTGAAGGTGCAGCCCCACAGGTTTCTCTTTTTTACAAAAAAAGTGGATTCCTGATTATTACTTGCTTATTACCTATTTAAAGAAAATAAGAAGGCAGTAAGTTTAGACTGTGAGTTTTCTAAAAAGATTTGGTTTTCACACTTTATCTTCAGACAGCCATAAGCCACTCGCGCGTCTCGCTTTACTATCTAATTGGTTTAAATGATCTACATTCACTTTTTCACACAAGAATATGCCACTAGCATGTAGTGACAGGAAGAGCTTTTTGCAGGGTAAGAGCAAGCCAACGGGAAGCAGAATGGCATACTGCCCTACAAACAAAGAGCAAGCAGCAAATCTAAGGTGAAATGAGTATAATTAGCTCTTCAGAACTGCTGAATCCTATGCTGGGAGTCCTGATGACCTAAACTGGAGGTGGATCAAGCCAGCAACGCTCCACAGAGATGAAGATACACAGCAGTTAATGTCTGGCAAAAATGCTACAAGGGCCAAATCAAGGAATCCTCACACACATCCAAGCACGAAGATGGACCACTGTCCCTCATACTGCCAAGGACAAGCAACATGCAGAAAGGGCTCAAACCCAACTTTAAGGCTCACAGCTCAGAAATGCTGGATTGTTCAAGTAGCCCACAGATTTTCCACCCTCTTACTTTACCAAAGCTTTCAAATAAAACCCATTGTTTGTAAGGAAAAAATTTCCAAAAAGAATAGAAGAAGTCTCTTCTCACCCCTAAAGATCAGTCAGAGTATGCACTCACACCACCTTACACAACACACCTTTGCACAACAGGATTTAAAAAACTGTAACAGCTGATTCCCTACTAATTTGGAGAGGGGCTAAAACCACACAAAGGCATCTTTATCTTACAACTAGACCAAAACAAGGCAGGAACAAGCTCATTCCTAGGCTTATAAAACAAGCCTTTACAGATAATTATGTTTTATTACTCTTCATTTTATGAGGATTGCGCTATACAAAAACAAATACCAGATGCCTATTTGTTGCATTTGTGGGGGAGAAGGACTCTCCACGAGCACGGCTGTAAGAAGCTCTGCTTTTAATTAAACACAATAAATGCATAAAAATTAATACTGTTGGAAACCGGCAGGTAGGAAGCAAATGGATGAACTGTAACTGTTGAACTCTCCCCTCCAAGCTCCTGTGGCAAGAGCAGCCACTCACCATCCTATCGCTCATGCATTTCCCTGAAAAATTAGTACTAAACTTTTCGGATAACAGAAGCTTAAAGAAGAATGGAGGAGGGGGGGAAGACAGAAGGGCTGAATGCTACTGTTGTTGAAGAGACACACATGTACTTAGCCAGGAAAACCTGTGAGTAAGAGTCAAGCAGCTTAAAGATGGGGAAAGAGGAAAGAAAAGACAAGGAGGTGTAAAGGGATTTCTGGCAACCTTAAAATCAAGCAACCAACCAAAACAGGATGAATCCTTTAACTGTTAACTTGCCAGACTTAGACAACATGCTCCCAAATGGCCTGAGAGAGTATGCAGGACAGGACCCCATGCCTGAGAGGAGGGACATGCATCTGAAACCAGGGGACACAACCAGAGGGAGGCACACAAAGCAGGACCAATAACAAGCTAAAACAGGATACAGTTCCTCAATGACACTAAAATGTAGCCAGCTTTCCAGCAACTGCCAAATGTCAGCCATCTACCGCCCCAGAGGCGGCACTAGGAAATCTATTTCCCATTTTCAATGGTGGTTTCCTTTTTCACTTCAATTGCATTAAGATTCAATCATGGGCTGACAATAGACACTTCTTACTTAAGGCTGATACCAGCCCTACATTGTAAATCCAGTTTTCAACATCATGTCTGATAATGCTTTAAAGTTCTGCAAAAGAGACTGAAATTGTGTACACAGAATCTCTCTGCAGTGGGAAGCCAACTTTTTTTTTATTTTAAGAGATATTTTTAAGACAGAGTGCAGCAACAAATGCAAGGTAAGTAGCAGTGGGATGGTTTCCATACTTTGCTGCTCATTTTCTGGTTTCCATCTGTTCTAATTATCAAAGCTGAGGATGGGTCTCTCCTATTACCCTCTACCAGTGCATATCCTCAACCTACTTCCTAATCAAGTTTGTTTACAAATATTCGTTAAATTCCATGCTTTATTGACCCAGTCATTTAATTGTAAGACCATGGTACCACAAGCTGCAATTACAGTAATCAGTACATTGATTATTGTAAAACACACTTACCCTGAGACTAAAGTAAAGTAAATAAGAACTATTGCTATAACCAGTAACTACACCAACAGGGCAACCCAGGATCCCAATACTATCTCTAAATTCTTAGATCTCTAGTGTTATACACAAACAACACAGACAACTTCACTGTGAATTATTTTACTATGACCTCTGTCAGAGTGAATTTTCATGAAAAATGAAAGAAAAATCTTTTTGCTAGAAAGGGCTATTATTACAGGCTGCCAGAAATAGGTAATAAAACAAAAGCTGAAAACCTGTTTTCACAGCAATTCACTAATGCTGTGATGCAGAAAGGGAAGAGACAAGTGTCCTAATGGCTCCACTGGTTATTTTGTTTCTCGGCAATAGTAACAGAAATGAGTCCTGTGAAAGGTGGCAGGTGCAGAGTGCAATGATTTTTTGACACCTTCGAGGCAAATGGTTAAGACAAGGACCAGGTCCCCTTGCACAAACACAGAGCAAGAGTCAATCATGGGGTCCATGTGGTCCAGTAGGGACCATGGGGTCCTACACCCCCAAACTCCACAGCAAAGACAAGTCAGGATCTGAGGAGAGGCAGCAGCTGAGAAAATGCACAGAAAATTTAGAGATGAATAGGAATTTGGGGCTTCCACTGAGCTGAGGGGACCTGAAGCCCTCACACTGGGTGCAGAGCTTGGGGAGCAGCTTCTGTGGCCAAGCAAGGGGTGCTGCCTGCCCCAGCCACAGGAACTCTCTCCAAGACAGGACATGCTGGGTCTCTGACCATGCAAGACTCAGCCAGGGATAACCAGGTCCTGCTCAGACCTCCCAGTTCTCCTCATCCTGCCCACGGCAACCCAGAAACAACACTTACAGGCAGACGGGACCATAAGACGGTGGGTTGTTCTCAGATGAAGGTGAACGACCACCTCCTGCTAATTAACAACTCAGGCACTTGTCTCCTTACATGCCACATCTGCCAAAGCCATCTTCCAAGGAACAAAGCTAAGACCCCGTTACCACTCTCCGCAAGTAAATTTTGGGAACGCCATAGAAAAGCAATCGCGTTTGTGTGCGTGTGAACTCACAAACTAACCCCAGGAACTCTCTTTATGGCAGGGGGGTCATTTACAAGGAGAGATGAGAGCAGCATGCACCCACACCCCCCCTTTGATGTGTCACCCACCTGCCTTCACACAGCCCCAGCCGCTCGTGTGCTTTGATTACCAGAGCCTTCCCCGCCACCGCTTCCCTCAGCTGCTTTAATCTTGCCACAACAACGGCTCCGTCAAAAGAAAGGGGGAGAGCGAAGGGGGTGAGAAAGAGAAATAGAAAGAGAGAGAGAAAAGAGATTTGGGTCTGGAAAAATCAACTTGATGAAGGAATCTGGAAAGAACTGACTCGCCGTCAGGCAGAGATGAAAGCACTAGAAATAAGGGATGTGTTGCGCGCTTATTAAAACGGTGGCATGATTCTCATAACGAAAGCACATCTTTGGCACCTGCTTGAAATCACTCCCATGAAAGAGCCACCCAACAATCTAGGACGGCTAAATTTAGCACCATTATTATCTTTTGTCAAATATGCATAAAAGCTTCTCAAGACATGTGTCTAATCCAAAACAATAAAAAGAAGTATTTTAAAATCTTGCTTAAACTGATCCACGGACCAGACTGACCATCACGCCTGAAGAGACGCCAAACCAGCTTGAATTAAAACTTGCAGAACTGTAGTAAAAAAAGTAGGCAGAGAAGGGAGATGGAGAGCAGTTATGAAAATGCATGATTGCCAGAAATATTTCCCCATCTTCAAAAAGTGTCGCCTTGAAATTCCTACCTGCTTCATTCACCTTGCTGCTATCAGATTTTTATATTACTCTTTCTTTTGAGGATTTGTCTGGCACTTAGTATGCAGGAGCAGTGCGCAGGAATAGATCCTGCTGCCATAGATAATGCAGTTCTAAGGGAAACCCATCAATTGTTAATGGCCATGCAAATTGTTGAAACTAGAGAGTTATTCACAGTTATCTCGCTGTGATTTGGTAAGTGTCCATGCCTGATGTGATCACTCACTTGATATATTATTCCATTACAATTCAAATAGTAGCCTTAGCTTTTGGTTTTCGGGTGGAAAAAGCATGAGGGAGTGCAGGAGGATGAAGGGATGTTATTTGTTTTAAATTATTTTAAACAGTCATACATACCTTCTTATGCAAAGCATGATAAATCCCTCCCTGAGACTACAGTCATGCCTTACTGAAACATTTAAATCTCTCCGATCGGGAACTAAAGGAGTTTACCATGAAACTTCAGACCCTTATCTTACAAAGCACTTTCTTATGTTTCCACGATACACACGATGCTCACATCCTTTGTGGCTCTGGATCTTCCAGCTGCAGGTAGCATTGCTTTACAATTTCTGATCAGGGTTTTCTACTGCTTATGCAAAAATTTGCTGACATTTAATACGCTATAGGCGTCTCCTCAAATCCATAATGCATTCAGTCTCTCACAGCAGCAACTTACTGATCATTAATTTTCAGCTTTATTGCAGCTCCAACATATCAGATGCCTTTTTTTTTTTTTGCATCTTGTCTGAGATTTATTACTTTTAGCAAAGCGTACTTTGTTTTTTTATTTTGTTTGCTCATTTTTAAACAGCCCTGAAGGGGAAATGTTACTCTTCTTTATAAAATAATTCTGAAGTCACACTATTAAAAGGTAAATCCTATAATTATGTTTCCCATTAGGATTAGATAAATTACATTTAATTAAAAGAAAAATCTGCTAGCAGCCAGCACAATGGTTGGTGGCAAATTCAGAAGATGAAACATTCATGTGTTTATCTTCCTGAAACAGCTGATTGAGTCTATAAGCCGACACACCCAAACAAGCCTTCAGAGATATAAACTGAGACATTATAAACAAAAATTTGTCCCTCCCTTCAGACAAAGATTCTGATTTTTAGAAGCAGACTCTGATTTTATTCTTGCAGACTACAACCACAATTTTGATGAGCTTTCTGGTACTAAAACACTGAACTACCTGACTGCACCAGGAATTCCAATATTGTGATAAAATGTCTGCAATTATTCGTGAGGCAAAAACCAGTATCAGAAGTCAAGATCTTCTAGGAGAATGAAGAAAAACAGGATTCCTAACCAACACTGCCACGCTTCCCTGTCTCCAGCACTGCTGTTGGTCAGGTGATGTTCTCCATCAGACTGAGAGCTGCAGGGGTCAAAATGCACACTGCAGCTCTAGGAAACTATTTATACCATGCTCCGTTTTACAGCCCTGGATAACTAATTATTAACAGGACAGCGTCCCCCATGTACTTTTGGCAAACACTATGGCATGCATTTTTCCTTTAGGAATCTACTGCTACGCACAGGCCGTCGGCATCACGCTCTCAATTTTGTTTAGGAGCTGAAGAATGATTGATTTTATTGATTTGTGTCAACGGTCTGACATGGCCGTATCGACCGGTGGTAATATTGTAGGAGGAGCTGGGAAGGGAACTGGAGACAGGATTCTCTGCAGCACGCCATCCTGCCCAAAGAGAAAATGATGTTAGAGAGGCCGGTACAGCCGTCGACGGGACCGCACTGGGACTCGAACCGACACCAGTGAGCGAAGAGACATTTCCCACAACCGTGTTTACAGCAAATCCACTGCTAAACACCCAACTGTATAATTATAATCTATTACAATTATGCAAAGAAGCAACATTTCAGAAAGGCCTTCTCATTTCCCATTCTTAGCATTGAATACTTTTGTTTTGCAGCCAATCAACTAAATTAGCCCTAATTCTGTTTCATTCACAAACACAAAGAGGATATTAGAGGGGGAAAAAGTGAGCAAATGGGAAATTCACTTAGGAACCCAGGAATTATTTTGTTTTCATGTATTTCTGGACTAGAAACCATCATGGAGAAAAAAAGTGAACTTCCAGCAGAAGAGCTTTACTGAATTTGCTAACTGCACGGCCAGAGCCCTTGGAGGAGTGATTGAGAACAACAGTGCTGCAGTGCCTGGAAAGGCACTGGCCTTTGGCAGGAGCTGAGTGAAGCAAGGAGAGTTAAAAGGCTCATATACTAATGTGACCACATATCCTGACCCAGGACAAATGTCAAACCCAGAAGAGCTTTTGTGGGGATATCCCCCTGCCAGACACACAGAGAAGAGCTGCTTTATACTGCTTCTGACAACTGCCACCTTTTATGGGAAAATCAGTTTAGACCTTCGCTCGCTGATGCTTCCTGGAACAGGGATACAGAAAACATGAATGAGTAGTATCTCAGTTTTACACAGTGCTTTCTCTAAACATTGCAAAGCACTAAAGTAATCCATGAAAATGTTCTTCCCATTTTAAAAGCATATGGAAATGTAACCATGGTGGCCAGCAGCAATCCTGGCCGTCCAAGTACAATCTCGAAACCATGTGTGCTACAGGAAGGAGAAGGCAGGAGGTCCTACAATAGCCCTGCCAGCACTAAACTTCACCCAAGGGCTGCAGAAGCACAGAGGAGTCTGTCTCAGTGGAGTACAAAATGGGAACCTGATTTAGCCAAGACGAACGTCTACTACCTTTCAGAGAACACCCACCTAGCCTCCTGTCTGCATCCTGGCTGAGGAAGCAGCACTACACCACTTGAAAAACTGAGGTTAAATCTCAGTGAGAGGTCAAGGAAAAGACAAGTGGGGAAAACACAAGATGTTTAAAGAAAATGGTATCTTTTTTCTCCTGTTATTAAGGAGGCCTAACCTTCCTGGCTGGCTTACAGTTATGTTTTCTTATTCTTAGAAATGATAGCATTATAGGAAGTTAGACTGCATTTGGAAAGCCATCATCCTGGCAGCACTCACGCCAGTTCTTTCCCAGCAAAGCAGTAAGGCATAGCATTTTGCTGAGATAGACCTTGTATTTCTTAAAACTTGTGAAAATGTTTTTCACTCTTCTCATGTGAAAATCTCCTCTGTTTTGCTGTCATTTGGAATTCATTTCCTTAACCTGTTTCTTCTGCACCAGTGCAATGTGCTGATCTCCAACCTCTCAGCCTCTAAACACCCTCCCAGGTTTTGTGGTGCCCATGCTACAATACCAGGACAGTTTCTTCCAATGCACAGCTGACAACTGTTATAATTTATAATTCGCTCTATAAGTGGAAGAAAGGATTCCCACCATCCTCTGGGTTAGATCTATAATCACCCCTGTGCACACCTGGTGCCACAGGCACCTCCTGCCTCAGCTCCCTCCTGCTCTGCCTGCTCCAGAGATGTGGGGATGAATTGGATTAGCATTACCTAGCATTGATGCTCCCAACAGTTGACTGAGGAGGCTCCTAAATTAAGGGTAAAACAGTAATGATACATGCCC
This sequence comes from Pseudotriccus pelzelni, assembly GCA_035584735.1. Lineage (NCBI taxonomy): Eukaryota > Metazoa > Chordata > Aves > Passeriformes > Tyrannidae > Pseudotriccus > Pseudotriccus pelzelni. The sequence goes on from JAWMRA010000078.1 coordinate 137,077,234, forward strand.
TGTTTCCTCCTGAAATTTGGAATGAGAAAAGAGCAACACAAAACCTCATATAAAAAGCACAGCATAGCTGGATGAACAGAGAAGGAGGAAAAAATCTACTGCTCTGTGTAAACCATGAGAAGGTTTTGAAACCTATACGTCTCAAAATACTTGGCAATGTGGAAAGCTGCAGAACCTTAAATATAACCTGAAGTTATACTCACACATTCCCACCGGCTAAACTAATCTCCACACAACACAGGATAGGAGTATAAATCTTGCATCATCATCTAGATATAGCCAAGTCCTGGAGAAGTCAGTCACCTCAGCAGCTCAGAACACAGCATTCAACTCCATTCACAGGCCAGACAGTTATCCACGTACCTACTGATTATTTTTCTCTGGTTAGAAAAACAGTTTGTTTACCCAAGACCACAAAACTCTGTGGATTTTCTGAAAGAAACCCCTTAGAGAGAAAAAGAAAACAATCACAGATAATACTCCAGAAATCATCAGATTACAGCACATTCTCTTGACTCACATCTGTTGAGTAAATAAGTGCTTCGTGTCGACCAGTTTCATTTACTTCCCTCTCCCGCGAGCGGCTGCTGGTTTACTTTCCAGTGGGCTGTTCCAGGGCTGTATGTGGGGCAAAAGGATTACTTCCAGCAGACTCAAAGCAGCAGTCTTTTCTGCTCAGGTTTGTCTTGAGCAGAAACTCCTCTCGTTTAATACCATCCTCCCAGCAAGATGCTCTACTTCAGAGCTGCACAGATGCAAAGAGGTCCACAGCTGGGAACACTCTCAATGCAGCAGGGAGCAGCAGGAAGGTGCACACAGCCTCCCAGGGAGAACCCCAAATTCAGCCACCCCTCTTCCCTTAGCAGCAATTTCAGTGAAGCTTACCTTAGGCCACTACAAAACATCCTGCAGAAGTCAGAGTTTTCTCTGTGAGACACCCACCCATGGAGGACAAGAAGGCAGGAGCACTGTGGGATGCTCTGCAGCACCTTCTTGCTGAGGGCACCTCACTGGGGGCACAGGAAGGCTTTTTCTTCCAGGGTAGCTGGAAATGTTACTTTTAGCTCCGTTCTGATCTGGGTTCAACAAGCCCTTCAAACTACTTGTTTCAAGATTAATTCTACTTGAAATTAAAACGATGACTCAGATAATTTTTTTATTTGGGTTTTGTTCTACCGCCAAGTGTCTCTTCAGTGACAAGTACTTATCAATAAACTATCCAAGAACAATTTTCCTGGGCAGGAAAAATTAAAGCAGACCCCTCTAGCCGTGAAAGCAGCGTTCACCTACATTCTGCATGCAGAACACATTTGCTGCAGACCAGATCACCGATCCACTGTAATGCTTTGTCACCACCTCATATGGGTGCTTCATAGAAAGATGCAGAAAGGCCTGGGGCAAGCAATTATAATAATAACTCGCCCCACAAGGAAGCTTAATTACTTGAGGTTAGAAGGGCGCCTGGTTTAATGCCTGCGGGCAGGGTGGGCTCCTCTGCCAGGGCTAATTCCACACACCCGGCCACACACACGCGGCAGCGCCCAGCACCACTCACGCGGGGAAACACTCCCATTCACACACATCCACCTGCTCCCACACCTCTACTGAGAAGGAAGAGCTTGGTGCAAACGGTCAGGATGAGGATTGCACAGCTGCCTGTGAGTTCAGGGATGCTCCTGTCACCCCTGCTCCCAGCTTCTACCAGGGCCCTGCCTGCATTTACTCAGCATCAACGGGCACAAAAGGACACTCTGCAATACATACAGAGAGAAAGAGGAGGAAAACAATAGAGCAAGTTCTGTATTTCTCAGACAAACACTAATGCTTTCTTATTTACCTGCTTACTGAATTTTGGAATAACGTACTGTAAACCAGGCAAATTTCCAGTTTCTTGAAAATCGATACTAAAAAAGTAGCCTGGTGGTGATAGGTCTCTGCCAGAGCCAAGATACTCTGGGAAAATGCCCAGGCTCCCTCAGTGGTTTTTGAGTTTTATCCAAGCTCCCAAAGCAGCCTGGTGATATACAAGTTGCAGACTGGTTCCCATTGCAGTTCAGGTGTCCTGAACAACAGCCTTCCAGAACCTGGCTGATTTTTCAAACCCGTCCTAAATAGCTGCAAATGAGCTGACTTGTGAAGGCTTTTACATGATTCAAAAAATAATCCAGTGAGTGATGAAGTGTAGCATTTACATTAGTATTTTAATAAAATACACGGGAGCTCAGTATGTCGAAAAGACAAGAATTTCGTCTTTGTTTGAAACATGCACATACATGCGTATGCAGCACCTAGATTATCATCACACATTGGGCGGGCAAGCCTAAGCCTTAGTTCACATTCTTCTGCCGGTCTTATGAATGGCAAACTCATCCCTAGTGTCTGCGTCTACTCCTTCTCTTTTTTCAATATGTGTATTTTATTCCTGGTGGGAAGGAAACGAAACTAAAACTTGCATCTCTTCCCATCCTGTGCCTATTGCTCAACTGTGACCTTTACTCAGGATTTTCAAGGATGGGAGGTTCAGGGGTGATGGACACACGTTCCACCAGTAGAGTGCACACCAGGTACTGGACACCAGGCATCAGTGAAAATGTTCAGCTAGATATATTCGCCTGTAAAAGTACACATACGACCCTGCCTAGTGCTATCATGTGTCCTGCAGAGATGTCTCACATGTACAAGCATAGAGTGCGCTGCTGCTCTCTCCCTCTTCTGTCAGCACCCAGCAGTCCCAGGCAGATCTCTGAGCAGATCCTTCCACAGGCTCCTCCACCACATGCCTCCAACCTCCTCTGGCAAAACTAGTCCCACCTCATGAGGGTCTGTGTGCTATGCCTGCCTTTCTCAGTTCAGTAATGATCACCCAAGCTTTTTGAGCACTGACTAGTGAAAAAACTTAAGTCTGTAACAAAAACCTCACTATACTACTTGTCCTCCACCAGAGTTCCCATTTCTCCAAAAAGACATTTTTTCCTCACTTTCCCTTCCCCATTTTACTCTCTTCAACCCCATTCATTTTTTTCCCTTTCCTTCATTATCATCATTAACTTCAGCTATCCTCCAGGGATGAGGAAAAAGCCTTGAATGAGCTTCTGATGAGACCTTATGTTTTTGGATACCATCACCACTACCCTCTCCATCTTCCAAGGGCAGAGTTGCTGTAGATCAGAGAATATGCCATCGACATTACTTACTTTCCCAGAAAGATCCTCATTTTGGTGCAAATCTCTTCTCTGCATCTGGCTTTACTAGAACATTGCATTTCTCCATTTCTTTTGGTATTCACAGTCATTTATATTACCTTCCAAAAAGTAATTATTTGGAACCAGTTAAGCCTGTATATGAATTCTGCCTTTGTTTAAAACACATTGTACATATGTATATATTTAGACTGTCATTAAATATTTAGGAGGCTGTCTTCAAACTTCAGCAGCAGCAGCAGCAGTGTTTATTCACTTAACCCTTTGTGAAACTGAAAGCTGGAGGCTGAAATCCTATTGTGGAGGAATTCAGAAAGCCCAGCTGCCCTAATGCTGGGTGACAAAGGCCAACTTTGAAGCAACTGTAAAGCAACCAGAGGTTTTCTTTGTTTTCCTTTATATCCTGTTTGCTAGTAGTCTAATCGTGATAATGTAATTCATTTTAGTCTGCATTAACTTTATCTGCTGAGATGCATAACTAGGATGCAAATTAATTAGCTGTGACATACAGATGGAACTTTCAATACAATTCACAGAGACAGCGTCAAATACACATATACCCAGCCCTCCTTCCCCCAAGTGAAGTAACACATTTTACAAATTCTTCCACAGGTCAAGAAGTCACTTTTGTTGGTATCTTCAACATCCCAGAGAGGAAACACCATATCCTGCAGAATAGGTTGACCTCATGCAAACACAACCCAAATATGTCATAGATGAAACCCCATCACAAATAACTTGCAATGTGTGATGGCCCCAAGCTTAACACAACATAAGGCCACCACCCTGCTGACATGGGGTTTGCATGTTTTAAAATCTGGCCACCTAATTTACCTGACTGGGCAAAGCCTCCAGAGCACATCATTCATATTTCACCCTGGCAAGGACTGGTATCTCAGGGTCAGTTCCCCATGGCCAGGGCACCCACACTCCTGTCCTTCACGTGAAGTGACACAGTGTAAGAATCACAGCAGAAGATGGGAAAACCAGCCCAGAAAACCACAATATGCAACTCCCAACTCTATACGGATATGCAAATACATGTATCCTGAAGAGTATGTTTTTTCTTCTTTTTGAATAAAACTTTGAGGATGTATTATTGAATCCAAGCCCAAAATGCCTCACAAGAGCCCCTCTGTGTGCAGTTTTCAAGGCCCAAACATATTTAGAGACATTTCTTTCCCAAGCAACTATAGCCTCATTGATTATCAGATGCTGCTTTAGGTGGAATGAACAATGGAGTCCCTCCTACAGCTTTCACACCTGGGTCCCAGATCAGCACAGAAGCATTTCAACCGCCTGGCTGCATTATGCTACCCTGGAGATGTGACCCTATCACATTTTCTAAAGGGAGTGGAGCACCAGGCACGGTCCCTATTTGCACAGAGGAGCCAGAGGACATAGGCCACGGCAGGACGTGGTGCTGGGAGATCAGCAGATGGCATACTTTGCTGTGGATTGGCACCAAAGCAGGAGAGTGAAGGGGCAGCAGCACGCTCTGGCAGGTGCACTCGCTTCGGTAAGATGCTGGGTCAAAGAGCTTCACCATTTGCAGTTGTTCAGCAAAACAAAGCCCATTCACCTCAGCAGCTCGACCACAGATTCAGCCTGCCTCGGTTCTTGAAGTAATCTTGTTTTCTTGTCAACATTCTTTTTTAGTTCCTGTCTCTTAACAGCAGCATTGCAACAAATGTTGAAGCCCCACCACCACCACCTCAGATAGGGCTGCACGTTAGCGGCAAGTACACTTTTTGTACGAATAGCACAGCATACCAGTTGGGTGCATGCTACTGTAACCCCTGAGGGTTGTTATGTACACCTTTCACTACAAAATAAGTGGCAAAGACACTTTGGGAGGAGCAGAACTCATGGGGAGAGGTCTACTTATTATTAGACCAAATGGCATAGCTGTAAAAAAACTGACTCATGTCAAACCACAGGCAGGTACGTTTGCTTTTATGACAACTTGACAGCACACATGCTATACTGTGCAGCAAATAATCAGGACTTTTCCCATCTCTAAATTAGATCCAATGCTGAGATCTAAAAACCAAAAACCAGCACAGCCAGCAAGGTTGCAACTGTCAGATCTCCTTTTTTCCCCACCAAAAAATATTCCCTGAAGGAGATCACAAACCAAAGGGACTCCTCGGTGACAAATCATGAGCTTAGCTTAGTATCTCTACTGATCACCCATCACTGCTGCTGTATCGCTTCCACGTGTGCATCCTTTCACCATTTGCCCATCACTTTCCTGAAAGTGAATGGGATTAAAAGTCCACTGAGTGTTTGCACAGCTATTTCCTCCCCCTCTGCAGCAGAATTACAGTAACCAAAAGGTGAGCAGAGTTCACCCAGGCACACAGAGGCTTCCTGGCTTTGCAGTGCTGACCTTCCCCATCTCTCCCAAACCCCTGGGGATAGTTTCGGTGCAGAAAGAGGCAGCCAGTCGGAAATTTTCATCAGTATTAATGCCAACGCAGTTTATTCCCAACTGCTCTCCAGAAGTGTTTTTCCACCCACGTTCCCCTGTGCACCACAAAACCCTCCAGCCGTTGGCAGCTTCGGGTGCAGCTCCACTGCTGCACACCCAGTGCTGTACAGCTAGTCTGTTTTAATTCAGTGTCTAATTCCTGCTACCCAGAAAACATTCTCACGTGAAAAACTTCATATATAGGCACCTACTCTGCAGCAAGCATAGTGGTGGTCGGCATTTAAATGAACTAATCAGTTGCAAACGGCTTAGTCAGCATCGCAGTCCTGGAGGTAATTCCCAGGAAGCGATTTTCCCAGCAGCTATAAATACAAACCTGAAAAGCACACTGGAATACAAGGGCAGCAGCACAGAGAGACAAAATCTGGCTACGCTGTAACATTACCAATGAATAAAAACAAAACTCGGGGAAAGTCAAGGAAGCCAGCAAGCACATGATGTGCTCGCATCACCGATGTACCCTCTCACATGTAAAAGACAGAAACTCGGACACAGGACGCGAACACAGTCAGCTTTTTTTTTCCTCCTTTCTTTACTGATGCTGCGCTGGTTTGAACTGAGGGGAAAAATACGGCTAGGCAAGTTCCTGGCTTGTCTGTGGAGACACACAACACCGGGCAGACGCCGGGCAGCACTTTTTTTGAGAAAGCATCCCAAGCCAACGCCCTCAGCAACCAACCCTCTGCGGGAGACAGGGTCACACGCGACCTGGAGAGTGCTGAGGAGTCATACAAACTTTGTCTCAGGGCAGGGAGGGCATAGGGCATCCAAGAGGCGCTGGGGAGACCAGAGGCAGTGCCAAGTGCCAGCGCATCCTCCAGCAGCATCTCCGCCGCTGGCCACGTTTGGAAAGCCGGCGGGCTGCGGATGCAGGTCATCAGTCCCCGGGCAAGCAACGCCACGGCTGCAGGACACCGCATCGCCCTTCAACGCCTTCCCACCGGCTCCCCCGGCCAAGGCAACACCGACCCAGGCAGCAGCCCAAGGAGGGACGGGGGAAGCCACCGACCTGCTCAAAGGAAAGCTGGAGGCTTTCCTCTGGCCACTGAATGCGCATCGGCACACATCTGCACACATCTGCCCGGTGGCCGGGGCCGCCGGCATGTCCCTGGGGACACAAGCACGGGGAAAGGGGCACCACTCACTTACTTTTCGTATTCGGCGTTGTCTCGATCGCAGCGCGAATCCTTGTGCTTTTGCCAGTCTTTGCCATGCTTGCAGGTGGTCAGGAGGACAACATCCTCTCCGTTATGGACGTGATATAAGGCATTCCTGGTGTCTGACCCTATCCCCGTCAGGTACCTTTTCCCCTTGAATACCAACATGTACTTCCTGAGAGGAGGGATGGTGTTAAACCTCAAAAATCCCTTCTCCCCTCCTGTCCTAGGATGATCCTTAGAAAAGAGTGGGATAGAAACGTCAAAGTTGGGTCTGAAGTTTTCAGTACTGATGCTGGCTTTGGCCAGCATGGCCTGGCCAATGTCGAACCCCACATCCTCGGTGTAGTCAGGCCAGGTGCCAGAGTATAAATTAAAAATCAGGTGGTTTCTGCCGTTGTTCCACAGGTGGAGGCTCTGCACCTTGGAGCGGAGGTTGTGCACGTACTGGGGGGAGAGCTGGTCCCGGTCCAGCGTGTCCAGGCTGAGGACGAAGAGGCAGGCCTGCCCGGGGTCCGAGGTGTAGAAGCGGGAGCCCTCGATAGCGGCCAGGACGTTCTGGTAGCTCTCGGCGATCTTCTCCCCCTTCTGCTGCGGGTACACGTAGACCTTGAAGCCGTTTTTCCGGCACTGGGCGAAGTCGAAGCAGGACTCCATGCGGCAGCGGCGCCCGCGGTAGAGGCCGGCGCTGGCGTCCCGCCGCTGCCGGGGGGAGACGCGCCCGCCGCCCTCGGGGCCCGGGCGTTCGGCGGGCGCGAAGGGCCGCAGGGCATCGGGGAAGCGGGGCCAGGGCCGCTCGGCACCGCCGGGGCGCGGGCCATGCCGGCTACCGGGCGGCGAGTGCCGGGCCGCCCGCAGCCGCACGCCTCCCAGGTAGAGCAGCAGGGCGAGACAGGTGCCGGCGGAGAGCAGCGTCAGGTAGCGTTTTTTGGCCTGCATGTGTCCGGCGGGGGTCCGGGGGGCTGCGGAGGAAGGCGGGGGCGGCCCGAGCTCGCCGGGCGCCGCTCTCAGCTCCGCTCCGCCATCTTCCCGCCGGCGAGCGCTTCAAACTCTCTTCGCCCACCTCCGCTCGGCGCCGTTCCCCAAGCCGCCGGCCGCGGCCGCGCATGTGGGCGACCGCCGCAACTTTCTCGCCGCCGGTGTCTCAGGGGCGGCGGGCGGCGGCCGGGCGGCGGCCCGGCGGGGCGCCCCGCATGCACTCAGGGCCGGCCCCCCGCGCGGGGCGGGCACCGGGCAGCCCCGCTCCCGCCTTCCCGCCGCTGCCGGCGCTCGGCTCCGCCACGCTCCCGCC
>JAWMRA010000078.1:137085475-137143222 GCA_035584735.1 Pseudotriccus pelzelni
CCTTTTTAGCCACCAGCGCGCTTGTAGCAAGCGTGGGTAGTGCCCTTCCCAAATCTTCGTTCGCGAAGCCTAGCCATCATGATCATCATGAGCCCAGCCTCACTCTACCTAACTTTAGGTACTTCATGAAAGTGATTTCAGTTCTGTACAGAAAGTAAACATCCTTTTGTAGAGAGACCTACAGCAACAGGGCTTCTCATCTGAACTCCTTAAGTAAAGCTCTTAAGTGGAGGAGGCTGAAAGTGAGTTGGTGTCACAAAGCAGCCCTGAGTAGCAGGTCAGACTGGCAGTGCTTCTGAGAGGTCTGCTTTATTCCTTCCTCCCTGAGCAGAGCAGGATGCAATCAAACCAAAGCTGAAGACGGAGAGAAATACAAGAAAAGAACAGCATGCTGCTCCATCTGCTTTGCTTGCAGTGCTACCACACTTTTTTTTCTTCACTTCTTGGAGTCTAACAAGCCCGAGAGCTACTGGGTACTGCTCAGACTCAGACAAGCTGTTTTCATCAGTCACCTTCTGCTTGTCTGCAGCTCCAGTGCTAAGTTTCCACTACTGCTTTGCCTGTAGTAGTTAGAGAAACCAGCTCCTGCTTCTGAAAGCGAGTTGTCAACATCATCCACCTTTTTTTCCTCCAAAGAAGCAAAACCAAGGTAAACAAGACAACTCTACAAACAAAGCCTGGCATAAAAATTAGGACTTATCTGCTTTTTTTTTTCCTTCATCACTGCTGTTTTTATCCCAGTCTCCATATCATGCGATATTTCTTGCAGCATATTACAGAGGCCCTGTTGTACCTGTCATACCTATGAATTTAGACCACATTGAATAAGAAATTTTTTGTTGGTTTCTGCTCCTTCACTGAATACTTTCATTGCTGTTTTTTGTTTTCTTTAACCTTGCTACTAGACACAGTATTGATGAGGGAGAAGCAGGCAAACATCTCCAGCTGCTCCAGCCATGAAATAAGCTTAATTTTCCAGTTTATTAACTCTGACCTGAAGGGCACTTGTTGCAATTACCTCTTTGAAGGTAATATGCTATCTGTAGAAAGTATTTATACTCCACAGTTTCTTTCTGCTTCTTCCCTTAAATACTCTTTGAGAATCTATTAGAACCCTGCTAACAAAATAGATCCTTTTTACACTGACATATGAAAAATCACCTTACCAACACACTAATATTTTGCAGGAATTCAGGATTTCTGATAAAATGTCTTTGCTTCAGATTGGTGACTTAGATCTGCAATCATGCTGCTATTGCCTATCCCAACATGTTTGTCTCATCCTTTTTTTAGGTGATTAGTGTCAAAGAGCCTTGGCTTCATCTCACCAGGTACAATACCTGGACAATTTTCTGCAAAGTCAGCTAGAAGAGGAATAGAAGAGGAAATTATTTTCTTCCTCTAAATTTATATGCATAAAGTAAGTGTCAATGGGAACTGAGGAGTACATACTTTAGACCAATGCAGAAGAGAAGATTTTCAAGAACTTTTATAAATTACACCTGCAAACCCACAGGAACATCATTACTTACTTAGAGAGAAATGGTAGAGAGCTTTCACTTAAGAGAAAGACTGCACTGCTTTAAGAGCTATGCAGAGAAATAATAAAAGATGGTTTCTGTTCATAGGGCTTTTGAAGTACATGGCATTTGAGACATGATGGGCAGTTAGAAGCAAGTGCGAACAAAATTGAAACAGTACTACTCAGCAGTTGAAATATAGTAGATTTGAAAAGCAGAATGATAATTTTTATCATCAAATTTGAGATATAGTATAATGCAGGCCTTTCCTCCAAGTCATTTGTACACATATGTTTAGTTGCTGCTGTATAGTACTGGGCATGGGCAAATCTCTATTTATTTTGGGGAAAATAGTATCTCAGTCATCTCAGAAGTTAGAGAATTTTTTTTTTTAAATTCCACATTTGAATAATTTAGGGTTTATCTGTTATTTATTTTATAATTTATGTTAACATCTTTCAGCAGATATTATACATGTTATTGTCCATGATCTCTGAGTGACAGTCTTAAAAGATCAGGTTGACATTAACAAGGGATCCCATCTTGCAATCATGTAAACACATGTTTATCTTTACTTCCTTCAATGGAAATGACATGGATAAGTATCTGCCCTGTCAGTGACTTAGAGATTATTTTCTTCAGACAGTGAACAGCAGTTGCCCAGCAAAATTTATATGTTGGTCTAGTATTGTAATCTATTTCAATTTTATTAGTGTTTACTTTCAATATGAAGTTTGCTGGCACTGAAATAGTTGAAACCAGAATTTTAAACACAGGTATAGATTATATCTGCTCCAACTTAATCTCAACAATAAATATATACAAATTTACAAATACATCACTCTGTAATTTTCAGCTGGTGCTTAAAGTAATTACACATTCTGTGGTGATAACACATTCAAGGTTTGTTTTTTTTTATGATACCACAAGCTGGTGAGACACCTAGATCAGGCATGTTAATGATAATTGGCAGATAAAGCAAAAATCTGAGGGAGTCTGGATTCCTGCCTTTTTGCCAGTTTTTTGTTGATTGGAAACTGAATTCTTTTTATCCTAGCTTTTGCTATTCAAAAATGCCAGGCAATTCGCTGTTGTCTTTCCTCTGTGCATTTTAATCCATCAGTTATGCTATTCCTTTAATGTCCTGTTTGTTTTTAATCCAGTAGACTAAAACGGTTTTCTTTTTAACTGCCTCTTAAAATCAATCATATGGGACTCCCTAATGCAAAAACCAATTGATTCTGGTGACATAGCCATAACACTGATGAGGTTTTTGTTTCTTGTTTATTTATGGAGGTGAATGACCTAGTGATAATAGCAGTGATAAACTTCATTTGAAATATAATAGTTTACCTGCTTGTCAAGTGGATGCATTTAGTTGTTACCTCTATAGTTTGTATGCCAAATATTTCAAGCTTTCTGGAAATTCATTTCCCTTCAAGGGTGTGCATCTTATTCCAAGATCTGCTCCCTAAATAGCCTGTGGTCTGAGTGTATTCACCCCATACTCTTTATTATATTTATTTTTATTAGACAAGTAAATATAATTTTAAAATAGATGGAAGATTCCAGAACCTGGTTGTGCATGGCATGGATCTTCTTGAAAATAGTTCAGTAATTTATCACAAAAGGAAAAGATTGGAAACTTCTTTTCAAAATAATTTTTTGGGGTGAACTTAGCCCTGATTCTCATAACTGTTTGTAACTGAAGGACTATTGGATCCCCCTGGATGTGGGTGAATGTGTGAAGACAAGGCCATGAAGTAATAGCAGATGGACATAGAAGACAAAATGATGCAAAGGTTACAGATAATTGTAAGCAATCAGGACAGAGTGCCTAAAATAATTACTGCAGAAGGAAGTAGGCATGCATTGGTTGCTACTGAATATAATGGTACAGATCCAAAGCACACCTTAGGAAGCCCCCTGTTGGGTAGTTCTCAGAAACCAATAGAATACAGTGGGGAAAACTATTCTATATTTGGTTTATTTCTTATATTTTCCCATGAAACATCCACTGATAGCTACACCTAGGCAGATGGAAGTGAGTAAGGTGGATTCCTGAGGTGGTCAGTGTGGCTGCTCCTAGGCTTATGACCACCTGTCACTGGAGGGGCAGTAACTGACTTTGCCATTAAACTGAGAAAAAAAAACAACTCTAGCTTTGGTTTGAACAAACTGATTGTTGCCCAAACTGATGTAGCTCATAAACACCATCGTCTTCCCTCCTTTCAAAGCAGCAGCTGCCGTGAGTATCTTTGTTCTCTTTTTCTGAGATAGTATCTCATAACAGTAGAGTTAGCATAAAATAGGTATCTTTGGCTACTGAAAGTTTGCCTCAGATAATACACATTTTGATAAAAAGGAAAGAGATTAAAGGGGTTTAATGTTGTTAACAAACCTAGTGTGTGCCATTTGTATAGTACGTAAGTTTGCAGAAGGTTGGCAAAAGCTGATTTATTTTTAACCCTACACTTGTATTGTTAAGTCATCACGTATTATTTTCATCGGGTTTTAAGACACTGTAAACCATAGGTGGTAACATCAGGCAGAAGTCTTAACTTGCACATCTGTGGCTGTCAGCAGACAAATGCTCTATTCATTATCTGTGGAAATCAAACCTTCAGGAGATGTGACAACACCTGCCAGAATTACAGACTTTGGGTGGTAGTGAGGGACCCTCTTTGCAGTACAGACCAATCTTAGCCATCTTTGGTACTTAAGCCCTCTATGTGTTTGTATTGTAGCCCTATTGTTGTTCAATGAATTGAAGACAATATATGAATTATAGAAAGCAATGGAGTCACAACCTGTGGAATGCTCAAAAATGTGGGGATATGGCACTTGAGGACATGGTTTAATGGTGAACGAGGTGGTGGTGCTAGGCTGACAACTGAACTTGATGATCTCAGAAGTCTTTTCCAGCCTTAATGATTCTATGACTCTTTTTGCTGACCCCTGTTTAAATTTCATCATTGGCCTCTTGTTTACCATCAATTAAGTCTTTACTAACTGTCAGTATCACAGAGTTCAACTATATAAGAATATATATATATAGGTCATATGTGTATAATATCATAATTGTGCAAGCTCTCCCATTCCTCCAAGCAAAACTGTCTCACCAGTGCCTGAGAAACCTTAGACAGTGACAGTGGAGCTGTTGCCTAGAAAAGTTGCTGCTGTAAACAGCAAGCCCAGCCCAGGCCCAAGAATCACAGATTTATATTGATTATTTAAGTAGAAAATGAAATTGCACCAGAATTTTTTTATTACATCAATATCTAATAGGTTTCTATTTTAAAGGAAGTGGAAAGGGCTGAATTCATGACCTTACTGTCTCCAGTAGTGGCTGAAACTAAAGGCATGGCCTACAGATTTGTGCACACAGATTATATGTGCAATATAGTACTTACGGTGCTGCAATTTCACTTGATGTTCAATTGAATGTAGCAAGTAAATTGTGACAGTGATAAATGCTGTGTACAATATACCTTCATACTAGTGCAAACCCTAGTGAAATTAATTCCCATTTTGCTCTGTCTCATTGAATCATTCCCAACGAGCGGTCCCTCTGTGACCAGTGACGTTGATGGAGTGGTGCTCAGAACTGCTGCCTCTGAAACCCATCTGAATCTGAGCAAGAGTGCAGAGTCTGAGCCTGTGTCTTCTCCCTTAATTTGTGTTCAGAGGACTTGTAGGGTTTCTTTTATGCCTTTATTTGGCATACTAATTACAAAGGAATAGAAAAGAATGATTCTGAAACTATGGCCTGGAAACTCAGAGAAGATGGTCTTTCATGGTCTAATAAGCCATGTTAAGGGCTAAGTCTTGCAAGAGTATCCATGCCTTGATGTTTCACTGCTTATTAGTGGAAAAAAAATCTGTGTTGCCAGTGGCTCAGTAACCCCAAAATACGTGAATCCTTTAAGTGGTGAAAATCCCTTAGCCCTGCAACAGAATGTGGCAAATGGGGATGGAGGGCAGGTACACAGAACATGTGGATGAAAGTGAGACAACAAACAATGAATGAAGCCTGAAGGCTCAAACCATCACCGGTTATATCTGAAATAAGTTCTGTTAGATCACTGCATCAGTTTACCTCACACACTATTTTCTTTTTACTTGGCTTTGATGTGCAGCCCTTGGCTATGGTGCTAATTCTACCAGCACAGGAGGAAAAGAAAATGGTCCATCTGACAGTGACTGAGGTATATTTCCTGCTGTAAAGTCAAGTAAATCAAAGCCAAGACTCAGAAGCATTTGCTGTCCTAAAGAGCTGAGTCTTTTATTTTACGTTGTGCACAGGACTATGTTCATTGCATTCCTCTGTCACTAACTGAAAAGGAAAAGAAATGTTTTGTAACCATGACATACGCTGCTATCTTCCCCAAGTGATGAGCTCATCCAGATTACTCCAAGGGGATACTTACATTTTATCAGTGGCGCCTTGTTGCACAATTTCCAGTTTCTTTCTTGAAGATACAATAAAAGATTTATGTCTGAAGGACTATGATGTGGTTTTCATCTAAGAGCAAAACAATTCCTTGTAAAAAAATACCGTAGCCCCAAATGATTTCATAATTGCAAACAGTGTTGACGAGCTCTGTGGCTTAGATGAGTTTATAACATATTTGCTGTGTTTTCTAGTGAATATTTTTGGATGTGCTTAGTAAGGAAAATAATTAAAATCCCCCTGCCTTTTCAAACTGACATAAAATAAATGTGATCCATTAGTTGATGTCTACTGTAACAAGTAATTTTTCTCATTAAATTCCAATTTTTTTCAATGATTTCTCTCTCATTCTCTCTGGTCTGTGCGTGTGTGTGTGCGTGTTAAATAGTTTCAGATCTGTAAGTCAACCATGTTTCTCATTATCAGACATCAGAAAGGCTTTTTTTGCTTTGTGTTTTCATGCCACTTAAGGATAAGCAAGTCTCAGAATACTGCATGTTTTTGATGTATGGGTAAAATTCACATCTTCTGTTCTCAGTGCTGAAAGCTTATCTGCACTGCAGATCTCAATTGGATATTCTATTCTCATCCCCTTGCTGGGCTCAGGTTGTTATCACTGTGATTTCTACACGCAGAATATTCATGATTCCTGCAGTGTGGACAGGAGAATGGTCCTGTATCAGTAATGTCACCATGCAGAAAAATATTTTATAATCCATCTAGGATGAGAAAAATTTCTGAATCCAAGTTGCTATGAGAAAAGAAATGAGAAATGGATTTAAAACTCCAGAGAGATGATTTTAAGCAACACTGTCTAGTTGGTTACAATTAGTTTATCAAACTGAATTATGGACATGGTCTTACTACTTTTATTATTCTATTTCTTTTTACATCAGTAGCATTTCATGTTAGAAATGTGTTGTGTTATATTTTAGCCTGTCTGTGACAAAGTCTGTTGATTTTACTTGAAAGATTTTCTGAGTGCTTTTTGGAAATAATTTACAGTGTATCAGCTCTGATTTGAGTTACACTCTTCCCTTATTCTTACTGCTACACACAGTAGAAAAGAATGTATTTTTTTCTTTTTTTTAACAGGTACACCTCAGCCGTCTTGAAACAAATCTGTGTTCCTCTTTATTCTTAGATGATATGTCTATCATCTAAGGGTGGGTATTCTGAGGACTAAAGACAAATCTTGTAAGTTGACGTTCTCAGTATTGCCTTCTAGTGGGAAATTCTATAGCCTAGTAGGAAAGAGCAATTCAGTTGCAAAGGTTATGTCATGACATTAATATTCTCAGGATTAGTTTCAACCTTTGTATTCCCATGTTTTACTCGAGACACAAGTCATTCTGGATCTGGACCAGGGTCTAAGCTTTGCAAAAGTTTCTGAACCTTTGCATTTTCTATTTTTCATCAAGGACTTCCCCAGGCCCCCTTAATTTCTCTGTTGTTTAATTTATGATGGCATTAAGCACTAGATATTAAAGTAGAATATCACCATTAGCTGCTGAAAAAATGAGTAAAAAGGGATAGTTTTAATTTCAGAAGGGAAGAATTTAGCAAATAAGGCATGAATCCACTGTCCTTTCTAGCAGATTACCTGTGAGCGGTTAATGCAGCTCTTTGTGGAACCCAGCCTTGGCAAGCTCCTGTTATTTGGGAAAATGACTTCTCTGAAACACACCATTTTCAGGTGAGATGGTTCAAGTCAGTTGTGTGATGTGTTTACATGGTAACATCTCTCTCACAGCTCAGATCTGGAGGCTGCTCTATGGCTTACACAAAGACTGAGGAAAACTATGTCCAAGATAGAGTGGGAAAAGAATAGTGAATCAGACTATAGGCTTTGGAAAAAACATCAAAGCATTTCAGCTTCTTATAACTCCCAGAATACTGCATGCCTTTGCATTCAGATTCCTCATTCATGTAACCAGGATTGCAGTGGGAATGGAAACAACAGAACATGAGTCCACGGAAACAAAGGCGTTTGTATTATTCTGTGTGGCCCTCAGAAGCTGCAGTTTGGATATAATTATGATTCAAATGAAAGGACATTAACAAAGCAAATGAAATATTTTGTCTCTAGTCTGTTCCAAAAAAAACTTTATGATTTCAAAGTTCATGGATAGCTTTGGCCACTGGTTTTCAGAATACTGTTTAAAACAGGTTATTTACTCTTATGAACAGATCTATCTTTACTGGCATCTGAAAAATTTGATTAAAGATGTCTATTATATAGACAATCTGTCAAATTTAAGGGGAAGAAAAATGAATTAACATTAGTGTCATTAAGGATAAAGCTATGGTATGTGGAAAATTTGGAAAACGTTGTGCCATGAGGAGTTGCACGATGGATTTACTCTGCTCTTGCAAGGATTTTGGAGGAACATATGACAGAAGGACTTATAGCCAAGACTTTTAAAGGAATCTCTTCTTCCAGGAGTTCACAGAAAGGTCTTTGATTCATTCAACCTAGTACTTAACTACCCACTTACTTACTGTCTTACTTAACTACTTACTGCGAGTGTAATTGCCATCATGTCTCATGGTAATCCATGAAGACATCCAGGAACCTGAACAGAGTGATTCAGAGCTGAGAGGTTGTCATGAAATGAGTGTTTTAAGGTCACTTAAAAAATCACCAGCAAAAGTATTAACGAAAACAAGTTTAACATAAAAGCAAAGGCATGACAGAGTTCTTGGCAAGGTTCATGCTACTCCTTAGTTAAAATGTACCGAGAAAAATCACACAGAAATCTAAAATCAGTATCAGTCTGAGCTGAAATAAATGCAAGACCATCTATGTGGAGCTTGTGGGGGTGGTGGGGAGGGGGAAGGGAAAGACAAAAGGACAGAAATGGTAAGGACAAAGAGGGATAAGGCCTAAAGGCCTGGCGATATTTGACCTAAACAGTTTAACTTAACTGATGAGTCAACTTAAACAATTTAACAAAGGATCCATGTATAATTTGCTATACTATAACAGTAACTTACTTATAAATCTGAAGTACTTAAGAATTTAGGAAAGCACATCTGATATAGCATATGCACACAGACATAAAGAGTCTGTATAAGGTACCCGTGAAAAATTTCCCTTCAGTTCGGCAAAATACTCACTTGGAATGTTTTTGCATTCTTCTCAACAGCCCAATGACTGCGTCTCCAGGAGTGAGATGCCAGCCCAGGATCCGTCGGTCGGCGATCCTCCAAGAAACAGCAAATGTGAGAGCTGCTGACTCTGAGAGGTGTTCCAGCTTGGAGGGAGGTTGTTGGTCACAGCCCCACTGCGGTCCAGGGTAGCTCAGCAGGTCTCTTTTGGACCACTGTTTATGGGGTCACAAGAGAGTAGGCTTTAGTCATAATAACCTTTCATCTTGGCCACATTTTTTGTTCTCACTCTTTGAAAGTGTGAGAGCAAAAATATTCATCCAGTTGGATTGTTATTCAGGCAAAAATAAAAGTTTCCAAGGGTGCTCATTAGAAAAGCAAGGAACTTGTTAGAAACCACTAACTCCTGGGGACAGAGAGTGTTTCTGATAAGCTCAGAGGAGCTTAGCCCAGGTGTTGTCAAGGCCAAGGCCTAATGGGCATTTCTCAGATCATAGTGCAGCCTGGGGCAGGGGAAGGGGATGCACCACCACAGAGATGACTGTGTGGTCAAGAAACTTATTCTAGATTAAATGGCCTTAAGAAAGGAATACACTTTACTGATTTATTTTTTATGTCTTATGTAGTTTAGTTGGCATGGAGGCAAATGCAGAGTAACATGTGCAGTTTTGAGACTCTTCTCTTTGCTACAGACAACCTATAATGTGAGGATTGGGTGCTGAGGGCTAGTTGCTGTCCAGAAGAACCTGTAGTTCATCATCTAAATTAGGTGTTAAACTGCACATCTAGAAAGAAAAACTGACTTGAAAACTTAAAACTTAATTTTAAAGTATTTAAAGTACCTTGACTATATGGCAGTAAATAGAAAAATCTTCCAGGGTTGTAATGTTCAGTCCTAGTTCTAGCACACACATGCTAAAACACTTTTTATACACTGTCTGGCATGGTTACTAACTGATCAGAGTGTGCTTGCTCAGGTAAAGCCTCTATTCGAGTAACATTTTCAGCTCCAGTTTTGTTCCCAAGAATATTGAATTCTGAAATGTCCTCGCTAAGCCTTCATTGAGACTGACAGATGTGCAGTGCTAAGCAAGGGGTATAGCTGCTCCATCCTTTGGAGACACACCTGTGCCCATCTCCCTTCACATGCAGCCAGACGAATGTCAGCCATTGCCTGCCTGTAAGGCCAGCACTTGCAGGAAATTCCGCAGGGAAGTAGCCCCAAACCGACAGAGCTTTGAAGCTGTTGGAGCAGCACTTTCTTGCAACCAGCTGGTTTGAGGCAGACATAGGTCCAACTGCAAAAAGTTGTGCAGATGTACCATACTCTGCAGTCAGGTGGAGTTCAAAACTTGCTTCAGTTACAGCTCGGTGCTAGTTCGGAGGGCAGCACTCTGGAATCTTGTGCTTCGAGCACTACAATAATTTGCTGCAATTAGCAATACCTTGTGTACAGAGACACTTAGGGCCTTTTGTCATCTTAGCTCTGATTTTTGGAAGGAATGCAAACAAGGTGCTTTACTTCCTTGTGCTGCAGTTTCCTCTCTTACCACAGTCATGGCAGGTACTTGTCTTTAATAAAACACCTTAAGAGCAGCCAGTGGGAAGGATCTCATAGGTGGATAATGGGAAGTTTAATAGTGTTTTACCTATAAAGTGTTTTGGCATCCTGTGATAAAGGATGTTGACTGCAAGTTATTATTAAAATATTATTAATTTATATTTGGAATTAAATGCATTAAATATTAATATTATCTCTGATTAAAATTATAATTTTAAAAATATTTAACATACAGTGTTATTCTCTTTTCCAGTAGTGTTACCAGCCAAGCTCTGAAGAGTGAAAGTTTTCCTCTCCAGAAGCTGCTGCAGTGTTACTGGGTGGAGAAGTGGAGACTCCATGCCATGCCAGATTACATAAAGCGGTGTCAGAGTTGGACTGCTGTCATCCATGCTGATTTCAAACACAGAGCTGCCACTGGCACATTCATAGTTTCTGCCAGGAGACCAGTCTGAGTTAGTAATCACTATTTTTCTTGTGCTTCAGACTGGATGTCCAAATGCTTCAGTCCATACATCATCTGGGTGACACAGTGTTTGAGGTGACTGGCCAGAGGACCTTGCTGACTTGTAGAACAGCAGTTGTGAGAATCAGACTTCCAAATCTTTATCTTACACAGTTCAGTGTGAGCAGCTCCTCCAGGAGCCTTTGTCCAGTGGGACTCCAGACACTGACATTCAGCAGTGTAGAGTGCTGTCTGCTGGATAACAGCCACCTCTGGATGAGTCTTCAGAAAGAAAAGCTGCAGGAATGCCATTTCTCATCAGCTGGTGTCACTGCTTGGAGCCAGATGTTCACAGCTGGGTGTGGTAGTACAAAATGGTCTAGGAAAGAAAGAAGAAAATGTTTAATAGGCAACATTAGCATTCTGGCTAAGCTATGGGCAAATGCAGCAATCCCTTGTTTACAACAATAACTACTGGAAGCTGCAGAAATAGATCTCTGACATTTTAAAGTAGTATGTTGACTCTGTTTGATCAGACAGGAGATAATGTCATCTGCTTATTTTACCATAAACACTCCTAATAAAGACTCAGCATTTCAGCAATTGGCAAGAAATAGAAGTACATGAAGTATCTTTTGAATATTCAAACACTGTGGTGTTTGGAAATATGCAGTTGCCTGTAATTGTACTTTGTATTTCTTGAACAGTCTTCACAGTAAATGTCTTGACTTATGAATGTGTGATAAACTGATTACTGGAAATCTCAGAAGTAAGACAATTTGCCTTTTCTGTTTCTTTCTAAAATAACCCAGCCTCTGGGA
Source organism: Pseudotriccus pelzelni (assembly GCA_035584735.1). NCBI lineage: Eukaryota > Metazoa > Chordata > Aves > Passeriformes > Tyrannidae > Pseudotriccus > Pseudotriccus pelzelni. Next base: position 137,097,387 of record JAWMRA010000078.1, read on the forward strand.
ATGGGGAATGTTTATGGTGAACAACGAGGACTATATTAAAATATAAAAATATAAATAAGGAAGTGCTTAATGGCCTTTGGAAACACAGTACACAATGCACACACAGTTCTCCTGTGTTGTAGGAGGATAGGCTTTCCCTTCTTCTGTGAATATCTGGGCATCTCACTTTGGCTAGTGAGTCACCCGACATGAAGCAGGGTAAGTCTGGTAGGACCAGTTTGGAGAATGAGAAAGGAGTCACTGAGAGTTAAACACCTAAATATGCACCAGACCAGGAGATGAAAGCAACCACAAAAGTTGTGAGCACTGCTGTGTTCACTGTTGCTGCACCAAGATCCCCTGCACCTGCTTATTAAGTGAACATACAGCTCTCAGTTAAAAGCCTAAACTGGTTGTATACATAAAAGAGAGTTGGGGCTTCAGAGTGGTATCCCAAACTGCAACAGATCCATTTTTCTAGCTGACAAAAAAGGCTGAGGCTAGCTGAATGTTGTGAGTCCTGGGTTTGGGCTAGAAACATTCAGCTCCTACACAATCTTTGGATTTCTGCAGTGAGCAGCCTAAGAATAGATATAGTTTGAAAAACAGAGCAGAGATCTTTCTCCCTTTTAGGAGAGAGCTGCTGTGGGACAGTGCTCCTTTTCATTATTATTTATTATTCAGCTCAGTGGTTAGTACACTCATTCAGGATGTGGGTGACCCAAGTTCAGTTCCTTCCTCTGCCTGAGGGGCTGTAGACTCACATCTCGTACTTCCTTGGAGAGTGCCATAACCACCAGCCTATGGACTATTCTTAGGGTGGGAGACATTCAGTCCATCCTCTTGAAGTGGTTCCTCTTTGCATCTCATCCTTTTTCTTTGTCTCAAGGAACTGCTAAGTACGCCATGTGAAATGGAGGAGGTTCAGTAGGAAGGTTTCACAGAGCCCTTCTCTGGTTTATTCAAATTTAGCCAGCAGCCTGGAGTTAAGATCAGTTTCCTGAAAAGTGGGAGGTTTGAGTTTGATTACTCTGGGGCTGAAAGGTAAAATATAATTTCCATGTCACGTGTAAGTGCTATGATGCCTTAGCCATAAGGGAAAAGACTAAAGATGTACAAAGGACAACCCTTTTGGGGGATCGATCTCTAAATGACTTTCCAGTGTAGGCCAATTTGTGGTCAGAACCCCAGTGGCAAAGCTGTGCAAGTGTAGAGGTACAAATATATTTCAAGAAGCAATTTACCATCTGTAAAGGCACCCATTTTAGTCTTGCTATTTAGGAAGATATTACTTTAAGACCAGCACTTTATAAATTAAAAATCATCATACTGACTTAAACCACACATACACATTATATTCTATCTATTGCTCTGCTATATAGATCTGTAGATGGGAAGCGGTGTATGAGGGCTTTTCCAAAAATCTTCCCCTATGTGACAGTCATCCTGCACTGCTTAGGAAAGAGGATTTCTAAGTGCCAAGTATGAAGCAGAGGAGGGGCAGACTCTGATTCCAAGTACAATTAAGGTAGCCTAGATAAAAGAATTTCAGTGGATATCCTGGGTTAGTCAATGCACATCTGACAGCAGAATGAATGTCTATTCCAAGAAACAAAAATCAAAATGATTTTAAGAGAAAGTACTTGCTGTCTGGGATAAGTCCAGGGCCCACACTGGCGTTGACTCAGCTTTAGCACTGACTTGAGGAAGTGAAAACTCAACACTTCCAGGTCTGAGGTCACACTGCTGCTCCTCAGGGACCAGAGCACAGCTCAGCAAAGGCAAGTGGGGGCGGCAAACAAGAGCCCAAGTCTCTGCTTGCTGCTGTATAGAGGGCAGGAAGACTTTGCACATGGGAATTCGCAGCACCAGGAAACAGCCCCTTGGGATCTTAATGGTATCTCGCTGGATCTTGGTTAAGAGTTTGGGAAATGGAAGACACTAATCTGCACTTTATCTGCTGACTCCACTCAGCATGAATGAATCCCCATTTCCAAGGAGCACTGTCCTGCCAACTGCATGAAAGCGTCACTGTGTCTGGGAAGCCATGCGTGGATCAGACACACTCCACTTGAAAGTCAGATAAGTTTCCTTACAACCCTGAGCAATTACATTAAATTGCTCTATCTCAAGCATACCTGCTGCTCTTAAACTACCCAGTTACAAGGTTTGGAGGAGATGGGTTTTTTTATCATGCAAACAAATGGAGCAGACAGCATTACGTGTCAGAGAGACTGGGGTGCTTCATTGTTTTTAAATACTGTTTCCTCAGACGGCTTGCAGAGTTATCTGCAGACTGTCCCTAAAGTGAGGGACACATCTAATTGACAGCTGATGCCCAGTGTAGTTAATACTGGTTGAAGTGATGTTCTAATGAACCAGGGTGCAGCTGATAAGCTACTGGGTAACTTCCCTAGCTTGTTAAAACAGCAATAAATAGTGTATCACTTGTTGAAGCCAAATGAGGCTGACTTAGGGTAGTTGAGTCAAAGCCAAGCGCAATCTAATCCAAGCCCTGATCTATATCTTATTTGAAAGTTTGAAGGTCTCTGACTATTATAGTTTGATAAGGGTCCACATACTACGAATTTATAGGCCTGTTGTTCCCACCATATTTATAACCTCATCAAGGTAGGGTTACTTTTTTTTCTTTTTCTCGCTTCACGAAGAAATCTCTGGGGGATCATTTCCAAGCAATTGAATTTAGTTACTTCATACAATGGCAGGTGAAATTAGTGCAAAGTAACAGGAGCTAGATTAATGTGATTTCAGGAAATAATCCATAAAAATCTTATGAGGCCTTTAGCAGGTTGTAAATTGGATTTTAGGCACAGGGAGAGAGAAAGAAAACCAAAAATCCTGAGCAAAATAATCAGTCAGTAATGAGAAGTGCTAACATTTTAACACTTTATGCTGAAATAAAATGCCAGAGAAAAAACCATAAAATTGACTAAGAGTTACTTTTTTAATGAGATGAATGATTAAAATTGTGATTATAGATGTAAATAAATGCCTTCTGCTTTTCTCACCAAACAATTAATCCATGTATCATCAAAGGGCTGCAAATCAATTTAAAAAAAAAAACAGATGGAAAGAAAAGAAAAATATGTCTCAAACAGTTAACCACCCTATCTCTGCAATTGGGAACTGGTTTTTTCATAGTCTAATAATGAATTGCTGCCATTTAGTGATAAAGATTTGTGAGTGGGGAGCAATAGGTTTGGTGCCTTGAGTCTGAGAACTGACTAGCTTGTCCTCTTGAAAAGGACTTATTTTCAAGTATTTTCCACATTTCCTGTAACGCCTTCAGTCCTTCTTTCACTAGAAATGAGAAATAAACTTTTAAAAAATCAATCCTATTTTAGCTGCTTTATGGCTCAGTCAGGAAAGAATAAGGGAGTCTGGATCAGCTTGGGATTTTGATCAAAGCAGATCCTTTCAGATATGCTCCATATATAATTCCTTATTTAGAAAAAGTCCTCAATATCTTACTGAAAGTGTCTCACCAGGGAAGAAAGAGAATGGATGGCTGAATTTCTCCCTCTCAGAACAACCATTTAGGAAAAGAAAAGTCCTGCTTTAAGATGTGGGTTGCTTCTCCAACCAGGGGCAGGGCAGATCCCTGTCCCACAGTCACAGTACGTACAGAACACAGAGAGAGAAGGAGCTTTTCAGCTATGCTTCCATTATCAAATTAGATAGACCATGGGCTGCTGGCCAATTTTTGTGTCATGCATGCACTCATATGCCCAAATCCTGTTTCTTCTTCATCTTCTTCCTAAAAAGCCTGGCCTTACTTTTTAGGGTTGATCCCTCACCTGTGCTATCTAACAAGTGCTGGCATGAGCAGTGATGGTGATCTTGAACCAGAGCTCTGGGAGCTCTTGTTTTGCTGCCATATATGACTGACATAACAACTCTGTCCTGATTGTAGATGTCCAAAGTGAGCTGTCTAAACCTTAGCACTTCATTGTGGAGTCTTTTATACAAAATTACTTATTTGCAGATCATGACGGATCTTTTCCATAGATGGGTAACCAAAGAAAATGAGAAGAGCTACCCTTTCTCTACTTTGACTATAAAGAAAGTCAATATGCTTAAGTCAGTTTTAGACACCCAACATTAGGTGCTTCCTATTGCAGGAGATGAACCCCACTATATCTGTCTTCAATATTCTGAATGAGGAATAGATTCTTGAGGATATGGAGGAGCAAGGGCATAGAAAACACCACTGGGCCATAGCTGAGCCACAAAATCAGCAGCTTCTTGACAAAATCTGTATCCAGTCAGGTGGAGCATTGCATTGGGGTCCATCTGCACCCAGGAGAATTCCTGCTGATTGACAGGGCCTGTTGACGACCAAAAAGGGAATGTTCTGATAAACTGAGCCTAGGAAGGAGACACAAGTGAAATGTGTTAAATCAGCTGACTGGTGCAAGAAGATAACAAGATATCATCCCTAAAGATTAAGGAAGGAAGGATATGGCAAACTCAACTGACAAGGTGGGTAGCCGTATTCTTCTGGGTCAGGAGGATCTGAGACACAAAGCTGAAAACATTAAGACCAGCACCATACCCTCAGCTGAGTCTTCCATTCTGATATCAGAACTGGTAGCTGTTTATGTGACTTATTTTCTTATGAGTTAGGAGTTTAGCTTTCAGAAAAGCTGTTTAACTGCAAAATGTAAGAGGACAAAAACTGAATTTTCCAGTTTAGATTTGATTTAATTGTATCAATTGGTTATAATGTGAAATGGAAGAAATTTCCAGGAGACAAAAAGAAGCTTTCACGCTAACTTAAAATAATAAAAAAACAAACAAACAAACTCTGAAGACTTTGGAGTGCATTGTTCTTTTGAGGAAAGAATAAAAAACAATCCACAGGAGATTTTTTTTTTTAGAATAAAACAGGTAGAGAATGTAATTTTCAAATAAAAGAAACTATGCAAGAACACTGGAGCCATAAGTCCATGAGTTATTGTATCTGGCATATTTTGTGATGCCCTTGTTTTCCAAGGGGAGAAAGAGTAACATAGCTCTTTCTTTCATTTGTACCACTCCAGTGAAGAACCTTAAGCTGTGGCCTTTTTCAGAATAATACACATTTTCTACTGGGCAGACAGATTGCATGGGCAGAGCACTTCTGTCCCTGTAGTTTATATGAGACTGGAATTTATTAGCACAGTGTTTTTAAAGTGCAATAAAATGCAGCACTCAGATCTCTCTGGGGATCTGTATTATGTAGAGTGCTGCGACTTAAAAAGAAGTGCTGTCATATTGTACTGTACCACCCAACTTGCAAGAGCAACCACATTTAGGTACTTAAAGGAAGAATTTTGGTGTCTGGAGGACAGTCTCTGTCCCCAGCAGACCAAACCTGCAGCAGGGCTGAAAGAGAGCTCTTTCTCAGAAGGGAATAGGAGAGCAATCCACCTGCCTGCAAAACTTGACTTTTCCCAGGCAAGTGGTCAATGTCCTCTTCTCAAAAAATACAGGAGAGGAGGAAATAACACAGGTAACTCCTTTCTGCTGGCAGCGCTTCAGCTACCCAGAGGTAGATGTATGCAATGCCTGTTTGAATGAGAACTGTTCTGAACTTTCCTTCTCACCTCGAGGGTTTATTATCCAGGTGGCTTGCCCCAGTCCACTGCTAGGTGTGCTGCTGGAAGCTGTATCACACTGCTGGTTTCTCAGTCATCCCTAGGGTTCTGGGACAAACTAGTGGCACATTCTTCCTTTTCTCTGTATCAGAAATAAAATCTCCTTAGATAAACTGCCCATGTACAAAAATGCAGTTGAGGTTTAAGAACCACTTTAGATTGCAGGGGTATTCTGTCTGCTGGAATGACATTTGTGCATTGGAGAATTTTTTAGGATGTGCACAGTTTATCTGCCTTGGATGAATCAGTATTGTATTCAGGGCTGGTCTTCCAAAGAGTTGTGGTGACTCTGCCTTCAGTTCTACCTTTCTGGTTTTAGCTTTACCTGAATAGAAGTAAACCATTATTAAGAAACGGAAAGTTGTGTTTGGAGAATACTAGTTTAAAGAACTTCAATGAGTACAAAAAATAGGGATGCTATTTGGAGAAAATCTATTTTTGAGCTAGTTCTTGCACTGTAATTGCCCTGAAATAGGCAGAACTTACTACTGTTGCAGATTCTGTCTGAAGATCAAAAGTTGTTTTTGGTGGAAAGCAGAACGGTTTTTTCCTTTTTCCTTTATAAGTATTGATGTGGTTTGTTGAACTGTTCCTCTTTATGAAGATGGAATAGTTTCATTTTTTACATTCTAATATAAATACAGATATACATGTGAGTGTAAATATGCATATATATACACACATATGTATTAGTGGCTGAGCTTGATGAAATGCAACTGCAGCTAAGAGGTTATTCAGGTTCAGTTTTGGTTCAGCTGTGTCTGTCTTGCTAGTTTTGGCTTTACCTTTTGATGAAGATGCTCAAAAAATAAGATAATGGCTTATTTTCTTATTAAAATCGTAGTGGAAGAAATGAACTTTCTTCTCATTTACCTCCTCCCTGAGAAACTGAATACTTCTATATAAACTTCTCAGCATGAAAGGGTTTAGAAAACTCTTTTCTGGACCCTAGTTTTTACTTGTTAAGGAGTTCTGGAGATTTCACTTAACTTTAGCTCTGTCTCACTTCCTACCTTTCCTCTCCCTCACCTATTTTACGGAGTTCTCCAAGCAGAGAATATCTGGCAGCATGCAGTGTATATCCAGCATATATTGTAGTCCTAATTAGTGGGTTCTTGCATTTTCCTTTGGCTAATATCCATCAGAAAAAAGACACAGGTTTTCTTTCACTGGTGACTATATGACTCTTTCTGTGTCATATGGGCTGTGATTCATGATCCTTGTCAAATTTAGCTGTGGCAGCTGAAGAGAAGGTGTGCATATGTGCCTACATGAGTTTGTACTCTGAAACTTTTGAGCCCTAATAGCTAAAACCACTGAAGATCAAGGAATCTAATCTTTTTAGTGATGGTCTAAGTTGGTGTGGACCCACTGTAGCAGAATTCCAGAAATCCTTCTTCTGAAAGTGTTGGTATTAGGATTCTAGTTTTGTTGCATGCAATGTTGAATGATCCAGTAGTTTTTCTGTGTTTACATCCCTGTGTGTCTTGTAGAGAATAGAACATCAAAGGAAACAAAGTGTTTTTATGAATTCCTTCTCCTGTCTCTATCAGCTTCAGAAGACAAGGAACATAAGAGGATATTTTGCCCACTACATTGCAAGCCCAACCTTCAACCTGCTATGCAGTGTCAAATGCTCGCCCTCATAAGATACTGTATGAAGGGCAATGGCTATTCAAATTTTATCTTCTTAAATTCCTCTTAGTTATCCCTATTGGGATAGATTGGCCAAGTAAAATGAATAACATGATACAGTGACAGTAGACAAATAATTTTGCATTTAGTTGAACTTGGTTAGATATTTCAATTGTCATCAGTGTGTGAACATGGCACATAATAACACCTGTTCAAGGATGAATAAGTCTCAACAGTTTCAATGTCCTACTAATATATTTGGGAATTAATTCTATATACAGAACATAAACACACAGAATAACCATAAAGATTGCACAATTAAGATGTAAGCATGTCAGGAAGCAAAAATAAAGATAACAATTCAGTTGTAGTGCAAACATATCCATCAGGCATATGCATCAGGCAACCTTAATAGTATGTGGGTTTACCAGCTGTTCCTCTAATAACAACATGGAATTTAGCATACATTAAAATGGTAAGGTTTTAATCATCTAACCAGAGAAACAGAAAACACTATGGACGTGACTATATTTATACAGAATCAAAAATGAAATTGTCTCAAACTTATTTAACCTTCCCTTCTCTGCCAAGAGCAACAATAACAGAAAATCATCTGTGTCCTGAGGTTAAATACTCCGTCTTTCAGCCTGAAATGTGAATGTTTTGGCAGTGCTGAAAGTCTATTAGAGGAGAAGTTTTGTTTGAGATTGTTTTGGAACCAGAGCTATTTGGAGCTCTATTAGGCCCCATTATAATTGAGGAGTGTGTGGGCAGATGTTCAAAAGCAACAAGGTTGCCACATCTTACCAGGGTATTGCTCATCAGCTGAGCAATGGTAACTGTCTAGTTGCACAAACTTACCCTCTCTAGTTGTAAAGTAAAACCTATTAGCTTAAATAATGAGTCATTAAACCAAAGTAACTCATTGCTTTTGCTTGTATGCCCATAATCACAGACTGCACTGGAGCTGAAGTCCTAGTGCCAGGCTCTTTGGGTAAGTTTTGAAGTGATTTTGGAATGATTTAGCACCCAAAGTCGTATTTTCAGTGGTGGCTAGGGGGTTTCACTAGCTTGGAGGTTTAGCTTCCCTCTGTCTATGTCCGACACCATGTTTGCGAGAAGATCTTGTCTTTCTCAAGAGGGAACTCAAGTCACTCAGACGAGGAGGAAAATGATGAGAAAAAGCCCTGAGGTTGCTTGCAGGAAAGGGAAGAAGTGGAGGAAATGACGCAGAGGATCCTGACCAACTTGTGTGGTTGGTGAACTTTGTGGAAAGACCTGGGGAGTCTCCAGTTTCTCATTCAAGGGAGAAATTCACCCAACATTTCCCTTGCTTTGTTTTAACACAGCTTTGGTTTCTAAATCATTCAAACACTTTGGAAAATGCTGTCCTAAATGTCCACTCCTACTCATTAAAATCAGTGGGTATCAAAGATTTTTGGTGGTAATGGCAGAGAGGGCCCTTACGAAGTTGCACTCCCCTTGCTTATGACATGAACAGAGACTGTTGTGTGACTGTGGTGTTGTGTTCATTCCAGGACCATCTATTATTCTCTGGGTAACAGAAAATGCCATTTATTCCCATTTATGCAGACCATAAATCAACATGATATTAGCAGCATGTGATCTAATGCTGCTCAGTGTGCATCAGCATGAGAAGAACAAATCTGTTCAAAGTTTTGGAACATTTAAATGTTCCTTTTTCACTCCCTTTTTCTCCTTCCCATTGTTTAAAAACCATTTAAATAAGACCTTCTACAATCATTACAGGGTGGGCTTTTTCTCTCTGGGGAAGAAGCAGCATTGCTGGAAATTGCTCTCTTCTAGTTTGCAGGGGAGGAAACTTTTAAACATCTTTCTGGCTTTCTATTATCAGGAGAACAAACATGTTACAAATCAACCTCCCAGATGTGGCAAAAAACGATGACATTTAATAGCAAGCCACTGCATCCAGATTGGGAGGTTTTCGGTTATATCCTTATTTTAATACTGTGAATCTATCTATTACAAAACAGGAGATCATGTCTCATCACTGGAGTCATTCACTGATTGCTGGCTGCTGTTGCTAAAGAGGCACATATTTATACGCCTATGAGACAAAGGAGCTAAAGTGAACACCCTGGTGCTTGTAAGGTGACACAGTACCTGCTTCAGGTTGTCCATACCTCATGGCTCTGGTGACCTCCAGTGAGAATTCTACTGCCATCCCAAAATTAGCAGGCTTGGTGGAGGTGCAGGGTGATTTAAAAGGTTACTATCCGAATCCAAATTGGTGTGACCTCAGACAGCATGTAGTAGCAGGGCTAAGACCATGTCTGTGTTCAGGACCAAGCTGCTCCTTCCCATACTGTCACAGAAGTCAAATGTGACGGCTTTCTGTCTGGGTTTAGAGGGATAAACAAATCACAAATGCTCTCACAAATGCTCCCTCTTGATAGCTCTGAAGCAAAGGTGTGATCTTGACTTAATTCTGGGAATAGCACAGAGTTTTGAAGGAAAACTACTTAAAACACTGACTGAAGAATAAGAAGGTGCATAGTGCATGCCCAGAGGGGCAATGGAGAGGAAAGAACAACATCATATTGTAGGTATCTGCATTGGCATGGTAGCATTGTGTATGTAATTGTCTTTCCATGGCATGGTGAGGCAGAATAGTGCTATCAAAAATTTGCAAATTGCCCTACACAATGGAGATTATGTGGTACACTTAAGGGCTGAGAAAGACTCTGGCAGAAGGACTGAACCAGCAGTTCCTCAGTTCTCTTAGGACAGCCTAATCACTGGATCGTTCTTCATTTCTGGAGGACATGGGTTACATACTTTTCTTGCATCATGCCTGTATCTTACAACACTGTTCTGCCAGGTGAGCTTAAAAAAACATTTTTCAGACTGCTTTCAGGTGGATGATGATATCAAAGAGATATTGGCCAAAGAGGAAGTAGAGTCTCCCTCACTGGGGCTATTAAAAACATGATTCAGGAATGCTTGTCTTCTATTTAGTCTTTCAACTGAAACCACTCTAACCCATTTACCTCTTGATCAACCCCTCCTTTACCTCCCACTCTGCTGCTACAGGATGCAGAGGAGAATTGGGGCATAAAAGGTAAAGATCATAGATTGAAATAAGAATAATGTACTGGCAAGATCAGTGAGATAGGTAAAAGAAACAGTAAGAGCAATAATGCTAACGACAGAGGGATGCAAGAGAAGAAACATTACTGCTCGTGGCAGAACCCTGCAACAGTAGACAATACCTGACTGCTCCCTCTGCCATGCTACCCTCACCACTGCCTCCGTCTTGGAACTGGGGCCACCTCACTGCTCTAGAAGAAATCCCCTCTCCTTGGAAGACACTCATTCCCCCAACCCCTAGTAACGACATGACTTGTTATAGAACAACCTCCAGGTCCTGGCCATGCCCCTCCTGGCTACTGCAAAAATTAACCTCGTCCTGGATGGAACAAGGACAAATACAAACCTGTGCAATGTGGTTTAGGATGTTCCCAACTTGCTTGAGGGAGGTTGGGCCAGATGACCCACTGTGGTCCCTTAGACATTCTGTGATTCTGTGATATTTAAGTATTTCATAGTAGATAGGAATGGTGTTTATTATGGATCTTAATGTGAGCTTGAGAGTGCCCATTAGGAAAAAGTCCTGATGTGCCAGGAGCTGCACACATGATGAGGTGACTTACAAAATATACAGGTGCATACATTTATTGCAGTCACTAAATAGGCTTCCTTAATCTCACTGAAATGCAGTTTATCAGGACAACCTAAAAGAGTTCTACTGTCCCGTAATTCTGGCTAATAAAATCCATTTAATTTCTCTGGTAGTGCACTCTATTTCATTCCACAGCATTCTTTAATATTCACAGCAGGGCGAGGGGTTCATATCGTTGTTTCAGCTAATTGGTACTGCAATAAAAGAATATAAGACATAAAAAGATCCTAGAGGACAATGTTATAAAAGGAGCATCAGAGCAAAGTCTTTAAATGGGGATGCCTGGTACAGAACACCTGTAGCCCTTAATTTAGAGCCTCTCTGGCTCCTCTGTGGTGCTTCTAGGGGAGATTTAAATCATCCTCATCACACTTGGCTGTGTGCGAGTTCTCCTCCATGTACTTGGTGCACACCAAATGCAGCTAGACAGATGTTCTCTGATTTTATGGGACACGCAGTCCTGTGTTTGCACCTCTTCTTGCCTGACAGATTTTCTGAACTGATCCCACAGGAAAAAAAACATTTAAAATCTTGCCATTAACTTATTTTTGGATCTGGTTGCTGTGTGTTTCTGACAGGCATAGAAGAAGCTCCAATAGCAAGAAGGCTGACAAAAACCAGTCAATTCTTCATGATTTTTCTGTCCTTACTGATGTTGGGCTTCCAAATAGCCATAAGCCTTCTCCTGATATTTCCAAGCACAGAAATCTTGTCTGGCAAGAGTCTGAGAATTCTGGAAATTTATTTGTCATTTTCCTGGGTACTGTTTTTCTATGCAAGTCATGCACAGTGGATCTGACACCACTTATCTCAAAAGTGATCACATACTTTTTTCTAGAAGTTTTGTACTTAACAAGGCTGGGAAGAGCAGCAAATACGAGTGTTTCATCTTTCATCTAGTGCTCTTCCTACAGTGACCTGAAGTACACTGGAGGCTGTTAATCACAGTAGGCTTCTTTGAGCTGCAGTGGCTGGATGGTATAGCTGACTTTAGAAAATAAAATAGAGCCTTTAATCCAGACAGTCATGAATTGTCAGGAAACATCTAAACTAGATGTCCTTATTACTGTAATAAAATGCAAAAATATTGAAAATCTAGAGAGAAGAGTGGTATCACCTTTCTCTATGTTGAAAAATTAAAATCTTGCCTCTCAGTTCTATGTTGGCTTTTTTTTCTTTTTTGAGTAATTTTATCCAATAGTACATCTTACTTGTAGCTTTTGAGAATTTATAAATGCAAGTGATACCCAGCAATCTTAGCTACAGGTGGTGCAACTGTCTTTGCCTACTCATTTACGTCATTAGTTGTCCCAAGTTTTGTTAAAGCCATGTAAATTTTGCCTGCACTGACAGGGAGAATAGTAGTCTGGATTCCTGAAATCTGCTTGCAGTTAACACTTTGAGGAATACCCAGCCTAAAACAGGCACCAGTTTGCTGATAGGTTCTGTTATGGTTTGGATATGAATATATCACAAAATGACAGAATATGCTGAGTTGTAAGGGACCACAAGGATCATGGAGTCCAACTCCTGGCCCTGCACAGGACCATCCCTAAGAGTCACATCATGTGCCTGAGAGTATCATTCAAACACTTCTTGAACTCTTATCAGGCTTGGTTCTGTGACCACTTCCCTTTTCCTAATATCCAACCAAAATCTCCCCTGACACAATTTCAGGCCATTCCCTCACATTCTGTCACTGGTCACCACAGAGAAGAGATCAGTGCCTGCCCCTTGTCTTTGCCTCATAAGGAAGTTGTAACTGCAATGAGGTCTCCCCTTCTCCAGGCTGAACAGACCAAGTGCCCTCAGCTGCTCCTCACACGGCTTCCTCTCAAGGCCCTTCACCACCCTCATTGCCCTCCTTTGGACTCTCTCTAATAGTTTAATATCTTTCTCATATTGTGATGACCAACACTGCACACAATATTCAAGGAGAGGCTGCCCCAGTGCAGAGCAGAGTGGGTCAATCCTCTCCCTTGACTGGCTAGCGATGCTTTGCCTGATGCAACCCATGAGTCTTTTATTATATTTTCGCTCCCTTGTCCAGGGGAGGAAGAGAATCATAGAGCGGCTTTGGTGGCATCCAGCCCAGGTCAAATCACCACATACCTAATCTAAATCTATGAATTTTTCAGTTTAAAACCATTACCCCTTGTCCTGTCACTATAGGCCCTGGTAAAAAGTCTCTGTCTTTCCTATGAAACTCCTTTAGGTATGGAAGGCTGCTGAGAGGTCTCCCTGAAGCCTTCTCCAGGCTAAACAGCCCAAATCTCTCATCTTATCTTCAAAAGAAAGGTGCATCACCCCTCTGTTCATCTTTGTGGCCCTCCTCTGCACTTTCTCCAATAGGTCCATGCCTTTCCATTACTTGGGATCTCAGAGCTGGATGCAGTACTCCAGGTGAGGTCTTACAGGAGCAGAACAGAAGGGGAGCATCGCCTCCTACATCACCTGATGGCCACACTACTTTTGTAGCCCAGGATGCGATTTACTTTGGCACACTTTGCCAGTTTGTAATCACTGCAAATAATGACACACTGAAGAGTAAGGATACTCTGGGATCCTCTTTCACGTTGTGACCTTCATATGGACAAGATCCTCTCGCTGGGCCTTGGAAGCCCAGGAACATACTCCTTTAAAAATAAACTGAAGAAATCATGCGCTTCCCACAAGCCTCTTTTATGTTTCTCTTTCTTTCTCATCTTCATTCAAACCCCATGTCGGGCTGAAAGGAGCCCCAGGCACGACCACAGTGTGGACAGATGGGCAGTGTGAGCAGCTGGCCCTTCCCACCTGACACGGCAGGGATGGAGGTTACTGCCTCCATCACCCGCTGATAGATCTGTGCTTGCTGCCAGCAGAAGCAAAGGCAGTTCCAGTCATTTTGGGAGAAATGGCCAGGCCATCATGGAACTGGAGAACCATTTAGGTTGGAAAAGACCTCTGAGATCATCAGGTCTAACTGTTAACTGAGCACTGGCAAGTTCACCACTAAACCACATCCCCAAGTGCCACATCTACACATCTTTTAAATACCTCCAGGAGTGATGAATCCACCACTTCCCTGGGTAGCCTGTTCCAATGCTTGACAGCCCTTTCCATGAAGAAGTTTTTCCTGATATCCAGTCTAAACCCTGGCACAACTTAAGGCTATTTCCTCTTGTCCTGTCACTTTTTTCTTGGGGGAAGGTGGTTGTAGAGAGTGATACGATTACTCCTGAGCCTTCTCTTCTCCAGGCTGAACAGACGAAGTAACCTGTGCTGCTCCTTCTTATAAGACTTGTGCTCCAGACCCTTCACCAGCTTCTTTACCCTTCTCTGGACATGCTTCAGCACCTCAATGTCCTTCTTGAAATGAGGGGCCAAAACTGAATCCAGGATTCGAGGTGCAGCCTCATCAATGCCAAGAACAGGGGGACAATCACTGCCCTGGTCCTGCTGGTCACACTATTTCTGATACAAGCCAGGATGTCATTGGACTTCCTGGGTACCTAGGCTGTCTCATTCTCAGCTGGTATCAAACAGCACTCCTGGTCCCTTCCCACTGGACAGCTTTCCAGCCACTCTGTCCCAAGCCTGGAGTATTGCATGGGGTTGTTGTGACCCAAGTTCATCACCACACTGCTGCAAGGGCCCATGCTTTCCTGCACTAGGGTACATCACCATTATTATCTTACTTTAGAGCATACTCTACGTACCTCCTGGAGGACCCTCCAGTGCAAACGGAAAGCCTTACAGCACAGGCTGGGCCTTTCACAGGTGTGGAAGGAGCAGATTCCCAAAGGTGAGGTCTCTCATTGACTGGGCTTTACACTGAGCTCCATAAATTCAGCAGTCATTGCTGGCATAAAAATCAGAGAATCACCGGATGACTGAAAAGGACCTCTGGAGGGCACCTGGTCCAGTCCTCCCACTCAGGCAGAGTCATCTACAGATGATAAAGTAAGAGAGATGCAGTCAGTGCCTGTGGTGGTTGGGCTCTTAATCACAGGTAATGACAAAAATTGAGCCAACTCTCACTGGCTGATACTCTCCCACCCAACCAGTGGGATCAGTCAGAGGGACTGAACAACAACCAACAAATCCTTGTCCAGCCCTTCCACACCGCAGAGGACCCTGGCAAGTATGCACATCCAGATGTGATGGTACCATCTCTGCTCTCCAGGTTGCACGAAGGGGAGATGCCAGTGCCACCAGCAGTGCTGATGTAACAGCACACGTTACTGCCTTTCTCCCAGCAACTTTGTCCTGCAGCCGGCAATGCCTGCAGTCAACAGTTATCCTTTGGAAGATAAGCTGGGCCAGCAGAGAGGACAGTCCTTTGGATTTCTGAGCAAGGAGAATATATCCCCTCAACCAGTGGTTATTTAGGCTTGACCATACTCCTGTTGACAATATCAAAGCCTTCTGGCTGATTGCAGACGTCAGCATGGACTCTGATCTTTGGCTGCTGCCCAGAGAAAATTATTAATCACTTTGACAAGCTCTGTCCTAAGCAAGCAAGCAAGTCTAAACAAGTAGTGCTCCAGTGTCAGGATTACAGGTAGTATTAAAGCTGTGAAAGGTCTGAATTTCCATCATGGCCTTGGGACCCCAGTGGTTTGATCCGAGTAATGAATGCAATCACCATGAGCAAATATTGTAGAAATGCTTACCAGCCTAGGTCAAAGGGATGTCTGAAATGGAAATTACCCAGGGGTGGTGCTGAGGCAAATGCTCCTTCTAATACCTGCATATACTCACAGTTACAGGAACCAGGAGAGGTGTAGGTGATTGCCTACACCAAAAGGTGTAGGTGATTACCATGTGCCGGACTACATTACATACAAACCGTTACCTGTGCATGTGTGGGAGAAAATGACCTTTTGAGATCTGTTGCCGCTTTGCCCTTGATTTCAACAGGACTAAAATCCCACTTTGACAATTCCCACCAAGTGCTAGGCTGCTGTAAAGAGCAGCCAGCCCCACTCCCTGCTGGCCTTGCTGTTGAAGCCTGTATGGCTTCACAAGACATTCTAGTCCTAAACACCAGCATTTATCAGTTCTAATGCTATTAAGAAAGTAGGACTTTCTTTAGTGGGGAAAAAACCCAGCAGATTCTGGTGGATTTGGGGATCTAACTTCATAAGCAATGAACTTTTCCTGGTTTTCCCATAATTTTCATGACCAGAGGTAACAGGCTGGATTTCACAGGATTTTATGTTCTGGTTGGGCTTCCATCGCAGGCAAAGGTGATATTTGCAGGTTGAAGTACAGTCGTTATTTACTTTAGTGCCACATCTCCCAGCAACTTCAACTAGGAAAGAGTTTTGTCCTTGCTGTCTTTCACTGGCAGGGGTTTTGTTCCCACGGTCAAGTCAATAACCTTCTCATTCACCTCTGTCCCCATGGTGTGTTGTGGGGCAGCATCCTTGCTTTGTTCCCTCTCAGAAACAACCACTTGCTTCAAGTTGATTTCTGCCCTAAACAATATTTCTTCTTGCAACTTAATTTTTTTTTATTGCCTAAAATTCCTGATTAAATGCCATCTCCTAGCAACTGATATATTTTTGTCCCTAGTCTGCTAACTTTCAGTGTTTGGATATTGCTCTCTGTTCATTTTGCTTCCTCAGACAGAAGACACTAGTTTCCAGATACCTAGTGGTATGTACATTTGTTAAAATTCTAAACAGTTGAGTCAGTTAAACAGCTAACTTTATATCCACCCCTTTGTTGTCTTGATAGATGTGCTCCAGAGATAACAAAAGAAGTACACAGTGTAATCTTTGGTCCATCTTTACAAAAGAGTGACATGGAGCAGGATCTGCCTTGTCAGGGGTGCCTCACCTGAGATGTTTTGGGATGAGGCTCCTTTTCCCACTGTGCACACCCTTGATATTTCAAAGGAATATTGAGAAATAAGCTTACTACTTCTGCAGATGAACCATGTGTCCTCCCACCAAGCCACGGCAAAAGCCCACGTTGGCTCTAAAGAGGAGAACAGGGCTGAGTTATGCCCACAGTGAACCTTACATGGACCTCACATTAAAAATGAGCTATTTTTCTGGCTGTTCAGCTGAGATTCTGCAGTGTGGCTTTTAAACATGTATGTGGAGAGACATTTTATCTTTGTTGGTAGTATGGTGAGAGCTCAGCATACTTCAGAGAAGGGCTCATCCATCAATCCAGGTATCTCATTGGAAGTTCTCAAAAGTTTTAGGAACTTGTCTATGAACTTGGCTTCAGGAAGCATTAGCGAGTAGGCTCCATCTGTGTTTTATTAACTTTAGTAAACTGCAGTCTCTATCTGACCTTGCTCTGATGGTCAACAGAGGGAAACAGCAGCTTTTAGGGCGTGCTTTGGCACTGCAGCTGCCTGTTTTAGACTGGGATGGAGAATCCCCAAGTAGAACCCATAAACAGACATTGCAGGTGTTTACTGCTGGTCAGGTGGATCCACTAAAACAACAAGGCAAAATCCATCTTTAGACTTGTTGTGTCATTTTTCTATTCATGCAAACTTGACTTAAGCTATTTTTTCCTGTTTGCAATGGTTATAAATGGAATTTATGTGTAATAAAAGATGCTGTCCACAAGCATAAAAGAACAACTGATAATTCATGACTTTTATTTCTGTAACTTCTCACTTCCAGAATATCTATTTGACAAACTGTGAGTCATATACATTGGCTTGGATGGATATACTTAGCTCTGATTTGTACACTGAGATGTAAATAATCAGTGAATTAAATGAAAATATTCTCTGTGAATTACTGCCTCCCCTCTCTCCCTTCCCCTCCCTCCTTCCCTTCCTTCTGCTTTAACTCACCAGTGTTCAAAGCCATGATGCCATTGCCTGACAACCTGAAAACATGCTGCTCACCTTCTCCAGCAGCAGCATTTCATTCAGGACCACTAGCAGACACGAAGATTGAAGCTGCCCATGACTTTCTGCAAAAACAACATGGTATCAGGACTAGTTACAAGCAAAGGGGCATTTAATTTTACATCTCTGCTAAAAAACATACTTCCCGCCCCAGGCTTCAACTGTGGTGGCTCAGAGAGATGGACACTTGCAACATTCTTTAATATCACTTTGTTTTCCTGCAGAAGCCTCTGCAAGGTACTGGCCAAAGCTCTGCTTTTGTTAGACAAGCCCCAAAGGGCAGATTTGCATCCTGCTAACTCTAAAATGCATAAAATATCTGTGTGAGGAAGGATGTGTGCCAGCGGGCCCCTGACAGCTGAGTGCAACTGTAGGTAGCTGTGATCACCTGATGAGAACATGAATTTTGTTGGATCTTGCTGAGCTGGTTGGGTCTTGCTTGCTACATGTGATGGTCTCATTAACACCTACTGACAGATGTTTTCCTCTAGGTTTGGCCAGAGGTACCTGCTTGTCAATAGGCAACACCGAGTGGAGACGTGTGTCAGCTTTTGGCAATTTTATGCAGTTTGGCTCCAGAAGGATTAAACTCTGCTGTAACACAAAGTAAGGCAACCTTGTGCAATTGTGTAGAGCAGTATTAGATTAAAAAAGTCTGTGCACTGAGGCTTTGTAAAGCGGATATTTGTCAGTTTTCATAGAGCAGAAACAGCGAAGGCAGTAGATTGCTTCTGTGCATCCTTTCTCCTCACTTACCAGTCACCCCCGACAGAGCACTGCTCACACACAGAAGGCAAGAAGCTCTTCTCTAAAAAGCAAAGTCTGGGATGAGCCTATCCATGGTCTGACTTTTCCTCCTGCACAGCCTGCTCTCCTGGCCCCTCCTGTCCCTTGCCTCAGCTCACCCTTGTTCACAGTTCCATGACGCCAGTCTCCCGCACTCAAGTTTATCAAGCCGGGTTCTTTAAGAAGGATGAGGAGCATTAAAATACAGGCTTCTTCTAGATGCAAACTGTACCACACTGTATGATGCAAAGGCATTTAATAATTCACATGAATAATTTCTCCCTGCACAAGAATCCAGGTCTGCCACCGACACACTGTATTGGGTTTGTGTGGCAAGGCACTACATGGGTGGCTTCTGTGAGAAACTGCCAAAAGCTTTCCCTATGTCTGACAGAGCCAACATGAGCTGGCTCTGAGATGGACCCAGCGCTGGCCAAGGCCAGGCTCAACAGCCACCGTGGTAGCACTTCTGGGATAACTTATTCAAGAAAGGGAAAAAGTCCTGTTCGGTTCAGAGTAAGAGCAGTGGAAGAGGACTGAGAATATGTGTCACCTCTGCAGACACCAAGGTCAGTGACAAAGGAGTGGGAGGAGGTGCTCTGGGTGCCAGAGCAGAGATTCCTGTGCAGCCTGTGGGGAGGCAGCTGTGCTCCTGCAGCCCATGGAGGTCCACAGGGGAGCAGAGATCCACCTGCAGCCCCTGGAGGAGCCCTCGCTGGAGCAGGTGGATGCCCAAAGGGAATACATGCGAAACCTGTGCTGGATCAGGCTCCCGTTAGGACCTACAGATCCATGGGGAGAAGAGCCTATACTGGAGAAGGTTTGATGGCAGGACTTGTGACCCCGTAAGGGATCCACACTGGAAGAGTGTGTGAAGAACTGCAGCCCGTGGGAAGCACTCATGTTGGAGAAGTTCATGGAGAACTGTCTCCCATACAAGGGACCTCATGCTGGAATAGTGATGAGTCCCCCTCCTAAGGAGGAAGAAGCAGCAGAGACAATGTGTGATGAAATGGCCACAACCCCCATCCCCCTCCCCCTGATGGGTGCAAATGCTCCCAGAATATTTTTATTTAGCAGGACAGCACTGATGTAACTTAGGGTCCCTCCCCACGGACTGGTGCTACACCAGATGAGGCTCGTTCAGGAAAAAAGAAGGGGGTAAAAAGAAGGCAGCAAAGTGTGCCATAAGAGGCAGGAATGGGCTGATACCAAATGTAGTGGAGAGACAGAGGTAGAGACAAGGCTGTAGGGAACAGGAGATGTGGTGATGGAAAGGCAAAAGGGAGAGCCAGCAAGGAGACATAGGAATGGCAAATGATCTTTGTAGCAGCAATTTGAATGGACATGTGCCAGGAAAGATTTAATTTGTCAGGGATGGAAGGAAGGATGTTGCGGTGAGACGTGAGATGATGTGAAGTTTAGCCACGTGGATGGAGAGGAAGGCTGTCTTGGCTATGCTATGAAGGAAGAGTCTGGAAGGCTTCAGCGTGGCCTGGAAGTAATTGAGGGATGCCCTGTGGCCTCCATTATGTACAAGGCCAGATTAGATGTTCACAGTAGTACCTCCTGAGTTTAGCATCTATAAATCTGTGAAACAGAAGCTTTAAACTATGATAAAGGGCTGAATCCTTGGAGCATCACATTGAAAGCCCAGAGTATCCCGAGATATTGATTTTAAGACTGGGATTTGGGGGTATAGTAAATCTATTTCAGGAATTTTTTTTTATTATTATTTTTTTAAGGTTTATTTCATCTACCTGGTTTTGCAGGCAGAGTATATTAAAAAAACTCTAATAAAATATTTAAAGCCCTCTAAATATCCCTCAAAGAGTCTTTTCATAACATGTGTTGCATAAACAGGCGGGATGCTGCTGGGATGTGATATACAGATGTCATCACTTTGATAGTTTTATAGATTTCACAGCCAGAAGGCACCACTATGGTGGTTTCCTCTGCCCTCCTGCATAATGCAGACCGTGGAGCTTCGCCCAGCAATTCCCACACCGATACATGAGCTACATCATGTAGAAAGACATCCACGCTTAATTTAAATATCTTTTGGGGTGATGGAGAACCTACCATATCCCATGTCAGCTCCTCCAGTGGTTAATTACAAGGCCATTAAGGAGAAAAACGTGCCTCACTTTCAACTTGATTTTTTTTTTTAGCTCCCGTCTTCCTGGTTTATATGCCTTTGTCTGCTAGGTTAAGTAATCTCTGATACTGTATTCCTCCTCCATGTATAAATACTTACAGATCAATTCATCTCTTATACTCCTCTTTGATCATATAAATGGACTGTGCTCCTTTGGGTCATTGTAAGATATGCTTTCAATCAGTCTCATAGCTCTTCTCCCAACTATTCTCAGTTTTACAACACAATTCTTAAGTGTTGACAGCTGAACTGGACTGGTTTTGTCTCATTAATGTCATGTATAGAGCCAGTATGTTTCCCCTACCACTCAGTATTCCCATTTATACATCCTAGGGTCATATTACCCCCTTTAACAAGAGCATTACACTTGGAACTCCTATTCAATTGTTTATCTATTGTGACCTCTTAGGTAAACAGCCAAGAACAGCTTCCTGAATATTCCCTCTATAAAAACTCCCACGGGATCACTCTTCATTTGCAACTCCTCTTGGGAGACCTGTCATTTAACTGCCTCCTAATCCATTCTAAAAGTGCCACATTGATTTTTACGGTGTTACCATTCGGAACAAAAACAATGGCAGATTATAACCCCCAGCATTGCTCTGATCTTCCCAACTACCTATTTCCAAGGAGATGTGAGCCCACAGTTTCTGGCTGACTACTTTGTAGCCCAGGCAGCTCTGTGCCTTGGCGGGCAGCAAGTGATTGTGCAGCCACCCCAGCTCCTATTTCTGATGGATGTTTGCTGCTGCTCTAAGTCTATAATGGGGAGCATGGGAAATTGGAGCAAAAGCACCAGCCATGAGCTCCAAAACATCTAGAGAGGGTAAAACTGATTTGCAGCTCATTCTTTCAGAGATGGCAGAACTGTTACTTATGTGCTCAGATACCAGTGCTTCTTGATGGCTTTTAGGGAATATTTTGAGACAATATCCTACACTCAGGGGATCCCAAACTGGCCCGTGGAGAAGTATCAGTCTGAAAATCCCATATAAATGCCCCGCTGCTAGTGCTTGAAACCACACTGCTTTTAGAATGGTTTTAATTTAACGCAGAGGGGTGTGTCACTGGTGACCCAAGAGAAATGCTGAAGGCTGAGGGTGGTCCTTGGTCTGACTGTTTAGATAATATTCCAGACAATCTTGGTGTTCCTGTTGGTTGCCAAGTCCCTCATGGGATTAGCAGAACACTGTCCAAAAGGTCCATATTTTGGGATTAAGAGGCAGCTTGTTATGGGACTAATAACACGGAGAAAGAAGGGAAGCATGAAGAAAGCATCATTTCCCCTGCCTGAAACTGTACAACTCAGGGAAGTGGAGGAGGGCAGAAGAGATATTGCCTCGGGGTAAAACAAGCAGCTGTTGTGTCCAGGTGGAATTACGCAGTGGGAGCCCTGGTTCCTGCAATTTCTCATGTTTCTGACAAAGTTTTACCTGCCAAGAATTGCCTAAACCAGTCTGAGTCCTGGATGTGAGGAACATGTACAAAATCAGTTAGCATAACAGTACCCTTCGTGCTCTGAGATAAAACTTAAACAGAGGCAAAAACAACCCTGCAGTGTCCCCAAAGTACTAACATTTCTTGCTGTAATGATGACAGGCTTATCTGGCTTTCCTGCATATGGGAGTGTTTTCCTGTGCAAATGCTTGCAGCTGCATTTTTCATGTGGGGCAACTCTTGCAGCTAAATAAAATTGTTAAAATGAGTTAATCAGCTTAGTACAATGGTTCCCCATATTTTCCATAAAATAATTTGCCTCCCACATGGTCTGTGTCTCCGTCCCATTTCACAGCATGGAGGAGAGTCAAAGTGCCCCTCAGGCTGAGCATCCGGCCCTCAGCACCAACCACGCTCTCCCACCTCGCCTGGAAAGTGCCAGATCAGAGCGTTCAAGCTGAGACTTATGATGTGCCCTAAAGTGCTTCACTTGTCTGCAGTAAAACTCCCCAGCGAAGGAAAAGCGGTTTTCCTAATCTGCCTAGAGCTGTTGGTGGAGGCTGGAGGTGGCCGTGTCAGCCTGCCCTCTGTAATGGATGGATGAAGCTCTCGAGGCTTCTGCCAGCTGGCTATAAAATGCTGCCTCTCTTTAGCTCATAATTGGGCTCAATATGATTTTTGTTGCTTTAACCCTCATTCCAAGGCTTTTCTCCACCTAACCTTAATACCCTGCTGGTACCTAGCAAAGACCAGATGAAAGCCTGGATGTCAGAGATGGGCTGACCCTGGCCCTGAAGGCACCACCCATTTTGTGTTCTTCAGTCTCACTAACTGCTGCTGTTTGCCACTGTACAGCACAGGAACTGAGCTAAGCGTGGTGATTCTGGGTAAGAAGGTGGGCCTGGGCCCTGCTGTCACCCTGGGCTCTGGCTCTGCATCTGGACTGGCCACAGCAGGGGACATACCACAGTTCCTCAGCTGATAGCCAGATGTACTGACTTAAATGAGTCTGGACTTACTCACAGCTACAGAAGAGCAGGTTTTTACCTTGAAGAGGTAGAAAAAGACAAGCTAAATTCACAGAATATGCCAAGTTTGAAGGGACACACCAGGATCATAGAGTCCCACTCCTGGCCCTGCACAGGACCATCCCCAACAGTCACACCAAGTGCCTGAGAGTATTGTCCAAATCTGTCAGGCTTGGTGCTGTGACCACTTCTCTGAGGAGCCTGTTCAGTGCCCAACCCTCTGGGTGAAGAACCTTCATCTAATATCAAACCTAAACCTTCCCTGACACAACTTCAGGCCGTTCTCTTGGGTTCTGTCACTGGTCACCACAGAGAAGAGATCAGTGCCTGCCCCTTCTCTTGCCCTCACGAGGAAGTTGTAACTGCAATGAGATCTCCCCTCAGTCTTCTCCAGGCTGAACAGACCAAGTGCCCTCAGCCGCTCCTCACACGGCTTCTCCTCAAGGCCCTTCACCATCTTTGCTGCCCTCCTTTGGACACTGTTTAACAGCTTAATATCTTTCTTATACTGCAGTTCCCAACAGTATCCCAATATTCAAGGTGAGGCTGCCCCAGAGCAGAGCGGGACAATCCTCCCCCTCAACTGGCTGGTGACGCTTTGCCTGATGCCCCCCAGGTCAGGGTTGGCCCTCCAGGCTGCCAGGGCACTGCTGACTCATATCCAACTTGCTGTTGACTTTTCCGCAGCTCTGCTCTCCAGCCTCCTGTTCCCCAGTCTGTACGAATGACCACAAAAATTCTGGTACCCACCTTTCCTTTTCTTTTTTCTCCAAATATGTCTTTTTGCCTTTTTATTATTTTGTCTTTTTTAAAGAGACTGAACTGCTAATGATTAATGACTCAAACATTTGACCACCTACTCTGAGAGCCTGGACTACTGGCGCTAAAGGCTCAATCAGCAACAGTGTGCTTTGCTAACAATGTGCAGAGTGGCCACCCGGGTGCTGAGGGCGTGCACACCTGCCACCTCAGGCTACGAGCTGGGTGTTGGAACAAGATAAGGAGAGAGGCAAATCCTGTCCTTACACAAATGACTCAGCTGTGATAACTCCCCTCCAGGGAAGAACCCATACAATTCACACACGTGGCCTGACGTTATTCATCTCTGCTGATGGGCTGTAATGGATCCCCCTGTGGGGATGTAACAGGCAGCTATAACATCCTAGGAGTCATCTTCAGACTCCTGAAATGTGCCATGATCCACTATTCCATCATCCAGTGTAGAACTCCCCACCTGAAGGGAGGTACTGGGGGCATTCCCAGCAAGCCTAAGCCACACTTGGACTTCACCAACACTTGGACTTCACCAACACCACTTCACGTCGGGTGTTCTTCCTGCACCCCTCGGGATTTTCTTACCAGACGGGGCTTCCGCTACCACCTCAATGGATCTGGACTGTGACCACCACGTTGACCAATGAACGTTGAAATTGCAACAACCAAGTCTCAAATCCAGTGGGTTTCGTGGGTCCCTCCAGTGGCTGGGGCGCTGCAGCCCTGCTCTGACTGCCTGTACCAGCACCGCAGCCTCGCTCCAGTGCCATGCAGGTGCTGCCCGTACCTAATCCTGCCAGCGCTGACTCTCCAACAGTTCCTGCCAGGTCTTCCAGGCATGGGGGAGGCAAATCATGTGGAAAGGTGGCCATCTTGTCTCTGTCCTGTGGCCACGAGTGTTTTCTCCCTGTGGAAAAGGCCAGCAGCCACCTCGATTGGGTCTGGTGGGCAGGGCTTCTCCTCATCGTCTGGTTTAACCCAGTTTTATCAGTATTGTTGTCAGCATTCTTCTTGGTAAAGAGTTATTTTTTCACTTTATCTGGGTGTATTTGGTCTCCCTCTCTGTATTGGAGAAACCAGGGTCATTCAATCCGAGGGTGGAGACTTCTGTCTGATGTCTCCGCCCCTCCAAATTGTCTCAAACCGAGACAATGAACATCCAGGATTGCCCCATCCCCGGTGCAGAATCCAGCGCTTTCCCCTGTTGAACTTGAAATGTAAAGTGATGATAATGAACGGAGGTAACTCTTTGCTTCCTATTCGAGTCTTACCTTTAGGAAAATTGAACTGAGAAAGAGATTTTGGTCAACAACAGGTCTGTCCTCCTGCCGTCCCACTGAGTCAGCATTGCTGAGCAATGCTGGTCAAAGCTGTTCTCCACCTCTTTAAGTAGACGCTACTGCTTCAGTATCCCTCTTTCTAGAAAGCTTTTCCTAGACTACAGTGTGCATCCTTCTTGCTGCCATTTCAGTCTCTCACTCCAACACTAATGTGGAGATGAGGTTAATCCCCACGCTGCCCTAAAACAAACCTGTAGCAATCTGTCCTCTGCTTTATCTCTTAAGGCCAGTGCCCTGCTGCCATTTATTTTAAGAAAACTCTTTTATTTGGCAGCGTGTTTTTCACATGCAGTAATTCAGTGTTATTTCCCATGTGATGCTAATAACAGTAGAAGGCAAGAAATCATGTCAGGTGCAGAAAAGCAAGAAGGCAATGACAAGGCAGTGACGTGAATGAGACGAAGGAGTGCACAAAAGAGGAAGAGATCTCAGACAAACCGACACCGGGATGATACGATACCTCACCCGTGAAAGTGTCATGCCATGCACTGAGACTCTGACAGATCAGTGCCTGGGTGCAGTGAGAGAGGAATGTCAGATAAGCATGAGCTGTGGATGGCATCTTCTTGTCTCCCAAATAAGACGTCTCTTTTTCACCAAGGTGCCTGGTCTGTTCAAATCAATCCGACTTGCAACACAATCTTCTTGGAAGACTTACAGTTCCTCTTGAGTTTCAAGGTTTAACAGTGACAGGTAAATGTAGTTCCAGTTTTACAGATAAGGAGGTGAGACATGAACAAACAATGTGAGGGAACTTGTTCTTTCACATAAAACAGATCAGTGGTGGGACTGTGAATATCATTCGTGTTTCTAGGGTTGCGCTTCATTCACTGCGATTGGTAATGCAAAACCCATACGAGCACACATAGAAACTCCTTCTCCACAGCCTCAGTAACTATTTTCTCTGTCTCCAGGGAGGAATATTGCATCTGTTTTAGGTGGCATATTGTTTATAATGGAAATAATCTTAGTGTGCAGCACACAGAGGTGTAATAATAACATGGTGCCACTGTAACCCCTATGGAGACCCCGATGGTGAAAAGGGTATGTGGCATAGCAACTTTTTCTTTTCTCGTATGATGGTTCTAATTTTCTTCAGCCTGAGAAGTAACGTGCACAGATCAAAACCAGAGTTTTCTCTGCTAACATATTCTTCTCACTGACAAAGCCTTTTAAAGATATAAACGGAATTTAGTAAATTGCAGCCCCATCACAATAAAAAACATGATTTATGATTTTTTTAGAAGAAAATTCAGCTTGACTTTGTCAGTTATAGCTCACACTATATAATTTTGTTCTATTATTTTGTATTAAGCCCAGTATTTTGTGTTTGACCAAAACATGTCATCAGTCTCTGCCTTACAAGTGCAAGAGCATCCAGAATTATGTCTGAAAAGAAAAAAACCCACATATATGGAGAGCATAATATCATGCTGGAATTGCAGCACTTCAGCATTTTTCCAAAAACTACTTAATCCACTGACTTCTAAATCATTCACGTGCCATCAATGCTAAGAAGAAATGGGGGCAGGTGGGATGAAAGTGAAATGCCTTGCACCATAAACAGTCTAGTACCTGCTTCTTTGGCAATTTGGTCCCCTTAGAGGATGCTTCACTGATGACAAGGGCATTCCCTGAGTCTCAAGAAATACAGGCAGTGAAGGAGGATTCTTCCTCACCCTGTGCAGTGTCTGCTTGCCATTACACTGCCCTAAATCCAGGGTAAATCAGGCAAGATCAGTAGAACTGGTCTGGATTTACACCCAAACCACGCCCAGCAGAGCAGAGCCCTTTGCTTGGTTAACACCTTCTGTAACATCTGTCATGTGCTGCATTTAGGCAGCACCTGCACTCCACACTACAAACCACTGCTCAGACCCAAGGACCGCAGCAGGGGAAGGAGATTTGAAGGTGGGCAAAAAGCTCTCCCCACTTTCAGGTGCTGGAAACCACCCGAATGAGACTGGTTGGACTATCAGGTGAGAGTTGTTGCTGGCAAAAATCTATGTTTTTTTTCCCCTTCTGTTCATGAACTGTATTAATCCCTGACCTTGTTTA
Organism: Pseudotriccus pelzelni; assembly: GCA_035584735.1. Taxonomy (NCBI): domain Eukaryota; kingdom Metazoa; phylum Chordata; class Aves; order Passeriformes; family Tyrannidae; genus Pseudotriccus; species Pseudotriccus pelzelni. The sequence continues at coordinate 137,124,834 of JAWMRA010000078.1, forward strand.
AATCAAACAAGATACTTCTACTGTATAATAAAAATTCCATGTTTTAATACATCGCCATGCACAAATGAAGTCAAACAATGCAGAGTACAAAATTGTCAAATATACAAAATGATAAAGCAGATACCCAAAGCTTCCAGAGATTCTGCCCAAAGATACCAAAACCTTTGATATTGATTTTAATTTTATTGTTTAAAAGAATTCCTCCCTCCCACCCGGGTTTTATTTTTTGTTGATTTTTGAAAACAGAAGGAATTAAAGACTAAATATAAAAACTGTAAGGTGGAATTAACAGTGATGGCCACATCATATACTAAAAATTAAGATTGCATGATAATTTCTGTTCTGGGAAAAAAGCACTGCTGTGCAGGTGAACACCTTGGATGCCTGGGGAAACGCAGAGTACATCAAACAAAAAGGCACACTTTTGTTTCATGCCACCTCATTTGGCTCCATCACTAAAAATTCAGTCATAGATGTACTGGGAATAACAGTGTGTCACTTCCTAAGCGTTAGAGTGCTGGCATCTTTCTAGATTATCAACCAAGTTAACATTAAAAGGAGATCACATGCTTGGAATATTTCCTTAGTGAATGTAAACCAGAACTGACTCCAAAGGCAGCAGGACCAGGCACAGTGAGCTGGCTTCAGGAGACTGTTTTGACCAGACAACATGACCATGGGCTTGCAGTCAGCCTTCTGCCTCGAGCCTGCTGGATCAGGTGACCAGGTCTCCCAGGACCTTGATCCCAGCACCTCTTGCTCCCTGCAGCTCACGTCCATCATCAGCGGCTGATGCTGAGGCACCAGCACAGCCTGATTCTGTCCACGGGCTGCTCATTAGAGGGCAACCTTTGGAGACAACTCAGGAGCGGCTGCAATTCCAGCTGTCAGTTCCTGCTTTTTTCAGGGTCACATTCAAACAACCTTAAATTCAACTCCCCAAAACAGAGTACCCCAAATTTAGAGCCCCCTTTGGTGGTTTACGATGCGCAGAGCCAGGCAGGCACTCCTCCCATCTTACCCCCACTTGTGAAAAAGAAATAGGAATTGCGGGGTAGGTCCAGATAGTTGCAAAGCTGAAAGCAAAGCCCAGCATATCCCAAGGCATGGCCCTGACACTTTCAGATTCTGCAATAACCCTGAGAAATTTAAAAATACACCTCTTTAGCCTTGACAAGCAGCCCAGCAGCTCAGTGCAAAGCAAAGGAGACTTCTCCTCAGAGCATGCAGCCTCTTTGGGTCATTCCCATTGCCAGAGCATTGTCCAGTTCTGCCAGGTAATGTCTCCTGCAATGGCTGCAAGAGAGCAGGATGGGACAGGACAGGCTGCACTCGCAGGTTAGCCCAGCACAGCCCCATTCCTCCCCTCCATCAGTAGTGCTGGAGTCAGGGCAGAAGGCTGAGGTTTGGTCTCGTGATGAGGTGCTTTGCATAGGCTGGAAGCTCCTGGCCCTCTGTGTATTCTCTACTGTCACTTAATCTCTTTTCTACCTTTCTCAAAAGAAGCACAGAGAAGGAGCCTCTTGAATACAAGGGATGCAGAAGAAGTGCTAAGACGACTCCCAGCATTTCTTTACCAAAGTCTGGTTCAGTAAGGAAAACCTCTGTCTAGATGTAAAACCTTGCTCTCAATATTGAAACAAAGTCAACCAACCAGTCAAATCCCCTAAGCATTTGATAGGACAAATTGCTGTGTTTTTTCCTCCCCTGCACAGCTTCTTATAGCTTACAAGCTGTTTTGCTGCAATACCAATCTCCCCGCTTTAAAAAAGAAAAAAACCTGTGTTTTGCTATTTAATTTAGTAACTTATGATATTAAATAGATAAATTCAAGGCAAGTTACTTAATAGGAAGGATGTGATTAGAGATGTAACAGAAGCTACAGAGGATTTTTTCTTCTGAAAAACTATTTAGATATATTTGGAATTAGTATCAGAAAGAAGATTTTCATCTCATTCTCAGACTAAGCCTGGCTGTGTTATAATAATGCTGGCAATTCCACTCATGTGCAAGTTCAGCTTGTTCCCTGCCCAGCTGGATCCCAGACATGCCAGTTACGGAACGCTCCCCTCCAGAGCTGCACAGTGTCTCAGCAGCGTGAGGACACTTGTAAGCTATCACACAACGAAGCCACTGACTCTTCAGAATTTACTTGACAGGCAGCAAGCATGTACCAATGTTCTTTAAACAAATAATCTAGCCCAAACTCATTTTCTTAGGATTTCACACTGGATTAGAGCAAGAATCCCCAAAGATCTTTATCTTCTTAGCTATGGCCGTAGCTAGCTCATTCTTGTTTTAGCTTCTTGATGTTGATTCAATACCAATCTGCAGTAAGTATTGCTTTTATAGTTTCTCTTGTTTGTGTGAACTGTTTACTTTTCAGACTGCACATCCCTGTTCGTGCCTTTCCCCACTGATTGGTGAAGAACTTGTAAGATGCTCGAGGTCCACACTTGCACCTATTGACAGCGGTTTTGTGAAACCTGAATCAGACACTGAGTAGTCCAGTGCTTATTTCTAAAGTACCACATTCAAACCACCTGATGGTAACAGGGCCCAATCTTGCAAAAACCCACTGCTGGGAGCAGCTGTCATTACTCTGGGTAATCCCACTGATGTCATTTCACTTCCAGGGCTTTATTAACCAGCTCCAATGGGGCTCGTCATGACAGCAGAACAGTTTGCTGTGTTTGAAGCGAGGAACTTGTGTACCATGCTCAGCTGCACAGAGATACAATCGCCCTCTCAATCAGCACTGCAGCTTCTCTGCCAGTTGTTGAAGGCAGGAAAATCTGTTTCTAGCCAGTGAGATCCTACCTCCTTAAGAGGCAAACCTTGTTATTGCTTGTTCAGACTACACATCCACATGGCCCCATCAGTTGCATGCAGCATTTTGTCCCAGGCTGTTGTTAATGAAAGGCAACAGACTTTCTCAGTGTGTCCAAGGGTTCTGTTGTCCTTTCTTGCCCAGTTCTCTTCCTTTAATTATGTGCAGCAGAACCTTAAAACTGTGAGCAGACCTACTGATGCTCATAACAAACGTTAGCAAGCACAGCTTTTCATAGAAGCTGTTTAAATTAAGACCATTTTGTGAAAAAAAAAAACCAAAAAGCAATGAACACAAAAATCAAAAACTGATATAGGTTGCCCTGCCTTCTTGTAATATTGGAAATTTCAAGGTATTTTTAATTCAGAAATTACATCTGATGATCTAGTCTAATGCTTGCATAACACATGCCTAATGACTTCATCCAGTAATTGCTGCACCGAGTCTGGATTTCAGTTTGAGGTAGAGCTTATTGGCTTAGAAAAATACTCTACATACATTTACAGACTTTATGTGATGGAGAACATGCCAGGTAACTAAGTAAGTTGTCTCCATGGGTAATTATCCTGCTGAGTATTTGCACTTAATTTCTAGCCTGAAATCAGTTTCCAACCAGTAAAGCACATCATTCCCTTTTCTTCTAAACAGAAGAGGTACCTGCCCTCAGACAGCACTTCCCTGCCCAGGTAGAAGATTGTGATTGCAGAAGGAGATCAAGTCACCTCTTCAAATTGCCTCTGATAAATTAATAGCCTGAGCTTCATTCGTCTGACACTATAATAAGACCTGTTTTCCTGCCCTTGAATGACACTGGGAGCTATTGAAAATAATCTTTCCAAGTTGTCAATACCCTTTTTAAAAGACTGACAGTAACCAAATGAACTGGAATAGCATCACTACTGCCAGGTCCTACATCCCAGCTGATAAGAGCATATCTGAGGCTGATGTAGAATGAATTACTTACTGCACCTTTGCAGCCACTGTATTATTCCAGATATAATCCCCAGGCTTCTAAATGGGACTTGCTGCCATGTCTCCCAGATTTCTGACTCTTCTGTCCTCCAGATTACTCTCCACCATTAACTTGCTCATATTATTATTTACTGCATCTCTGTGTTTGTCATCTCTGGCTGTTGCCAACAGTAATTTTCTCTTTCCCTGGGAGGTATATTGAAAATAAAGGATACCTCATCAGAAATAGTCTAGCTGAGGATAATTTCATATTTACTGCTATTTTTTTGTGATCTAGCCTGTAATCGGTTTTAATTTACTTAATATGGGTGATATTGATTTTGCATTGTGCTATTTTTGTTCTTTATCAGAATCAAATGCTCTATAGGAGGTTAAGTATAATATGCCAACAGAGCTTCTTCTCTCAACGAGACTTTGATACCACAAAAAATGATAGCAAATTATTTGGCATGATACAACTCTATGAAAATAATTTGGAGGGTTTTAGCGAGTTTTAGTTGCTTTACTGATCAACTTTTCCATGATTTTGCCTAAGACTGATAGGAAGATAATGAGCCTGTAGTTTTCTGGATCAAAACTGTCATTTTTTTGAATTATTGTGGTTTTGGTGTCATTTGAAGCTTCTTTTATGCTTTCTGGTTCTGAAGAGTCCTAGTCAAATTTTCTTTCACTTTTGGATTCAGCTAATGATTCTACAAATTTAAAATTATGTTTGGATAGTTGCTGCTTAATATTACCCATAATTACTGATGGAGTAGGAGGAATTACATTTCAATGGGCAATTTGACTCCCTCCTTCTAGTGCTTTCAAATACAAAACAAGACTATTTGTTGGGTTTTCAATGTACTGTGAACAATCACTGTGCTGGGCCTGTCTAACATCAGACTTAGCTTTGCCATGACAGTATTTATTAGGATATATGTAAAGCCTTTGGTCTAACCAGCCCTGACCTATTTGCCACTGACTTCCCATACTTTTTTTGGCTTCCTTCGTTAAACATCTACTTTTCTTACTTGCTGATTTATCCTCATGAGCCTGCCTAATCACCCATACGTTATGTTGGTGGCTTTTTCTGCACTCCAGATTACTCTCCTGAATTTTACTATAGGAGGTTGCAGGTAATGCTGGTAATAATTTCCCCTCACCCATCAATTTTAATTATACCAAAGGATCTTCTCTTTTTAAATTAAAATCTTATTGACCACAGTCTATATATACCAGGGTCAATTGCAGCACAGCCCTGCAGTGGGGCCGTTCAAGGAGACTCTCATGGCTGAGATGGCAACTATTAACGGGGACCAATGTGAAAGATTCAGAGTTTTACTCTGCTTTACTTTGAGTAACAGAGATTTTGCGGCTGCTGGAGGGAGGTTCATTTTGGCAATGACAAAAGCCCCACCCCAGTCCTGGATCCATGGCTGGCATTGATACACACATCTGTGGAGACACTGATGGAGTAGCACCAATGTAAGTCCACTGGGGCCTGCCCTTGGGTCTTCTGAAAGTGAAGGGCGAAACCAAAGCAGAATTGTACAACTTTTACTGGTTACATTTCCTCAATAATATTACATCTGTTGTCGAGTGACAACACTTACCTTTAAAGAACAGACAGGGAGGGATGAACTCACTGGTAGAGCATTGCCACACATCTGGGCAAACAAAACCAAAGAGCTTGTGGAGCTTTTTCAAACTCCCCTCCTTGAAGGCTGCATTTCTCTTAACAGAATAAATGGTGGGTGTTCAGGCACAGAAAGCCACACAGATAAAAAAAAAAAAAACAAACAAGGAACAAAACAGTGCAAAGGATGCCTTCAGCTGCAGACTGCTTTCTGGAGTGAGCAATTCCTTGAGGTTTCTGGTGGAGGACTTCTCATGGTTTGAAGCACTTGGAAAGGCTGCACTTCTGTCAGGGATTCTTAGTGGGGTCTGATGCTGCAACCTTTCTGGACACAAAAAAACCCCAGGCGAGCGTGGCGCCAGGGAGAGGAGGAGGCTGCAGGTCCGTGCAGGGGAACAGTGTCCTGATGGCAGCACTGCCTTGTCTGAGAGATAATAACTAGTGATCAATGTAGCAGCAGCACTGGCCTTTGCAAATTTATCTATCTCCACAGGGCTGATAATGGCTGCTTGATGAAAATAGCATTACTCTCCCACTCTTTCACACCGAACTAATGGCTCTGAACATATTTAAATTGACTTCCTTTGCCGGAATAACTTATTTGCTCCCTTTCATGTTGACTTGATCTTTGGCACTCTCGACATAAATGATTTATTGACTAGAGATAAAGCATTCTTTCTTCTGAACTGTTCCTATGACCCAGGCAAAAGCGGATATGTCTGCTATTAATAAGGTGTTCAGCATAAAAAATGCAATAGACTTGATTGTCTGCACTCAACAGCCTTTCCGAGAACACAGTACCTGCCCCCATTCATAACAACAAAAATCTCTCCCACATGTTTATTTATATTAAAAACTTTTCAGAAGAATACGCTGGGATCCAGATAGTTATTCAGGGGATGTAGAACAATTCCATAAATATCCCTGAGGAAGCATGGCCTACTTTGGGAGAATAACAGTGATTAAAAAAATCCAAACACAATGAATAGTTAAATACAAGCCAAAAAGTACAGTTATTTCCTTATGGCTCTGGCAGACAGTGACACACATTAGAAGTGTCACGGGGCGCGGGGGAACTATGCTTGCAGTTATCCACATGCATAGGCTGGCTGCAGGATGGAGACCCACACCAGCCACAAAGCAGATTTGTCCGATAGGCACCTACAGCAGAATTCTCACCGAGTCTGGCTACTCAAGGATCTGGACTTGATTTTCACATTTCTCAGGGCCTATAACACTGCTTTTCTCGGTCACCATAGCTAAAATCCTGGGAAGCTTTTAAAACAAACTGTTTTCACAGGAGAAGTGCACACATCTAAATTCATGCCCATATACTGGAAGATGTTCAAAACTAACATTGATACAAAAAAAAGCTTCTAGTGGCTCTTTGCCTAACGCAACTTTTTCTCATACACCCTTTTAAGACAACACTGATAAACTCTTCTTTTATCATTCAAATTATTATGGATTTTTAAACTGGGTAGTAAAATAAGAGAATTCCTACTGTAGAAGTAAAGCATTGTCCTCTTTAATATAACATATCAATCAAAGTATTTTATTTTTTAATTGCTGTACCAACATGAAATTGATGTCAGTTGCCAGAGTGCATTTTTAAAACCTGTAGCAGAAAGAGCTCTAAAATCTGCTGAAGCTTATAGTGGACCTGTGCCATGTGCATGACTGGCTCTATTGGTATCAGATTCCAACCTGCAACCCTACGAAAAGCTCTAAAAAGTGCAAATGTTGCTGTTGGCAAAGATTCTCATGTCTTAAGAAGAATTTTTACATCAATTAATTTAAAATTAGGGACCAGGATTTTCAGAAGGAGAATGTAGAAGTTTACTGCTTTGTAATTCTTGGGAGCTCCATTTGAGAACCCGTGGAAAGACCCAAACCATTAGAAATCACTAATGACTTCTGAAAATACTGGTCATCAGTAAAAATAATTTTCTTTTGGACTAAATACTGTAGAAGTATCCAACATGCTAAATCTGAGATGGGTGGAGAGCTGAAACCTAAGCCCAGAACCATCTTAAAAAAATTAAACCCTGAAGATAATTATCTGTTTGTTGTACAGGCACCCTCAGTGGTTGACCTTCCATTCTCTAGCAATGAACTGCACAAGAGTTTTAAAGAATTATAACACAGGAGCTTCCTCTAGAAAGTTGCCTTTGATTTACTCTAGCTGCACCCTCTCTCCATCACTGCATCTTCGCACCAGTACTGTGTCTCACCCAGTGTGGAATAAATGCTAACAGCAACTCCTTAGTACCTGTCTATCAGGCTAGAGAGAGTGACAGTCTTTAAATACACAAAAAAAGCTACCTTCGATTTCCAAGAAAGAAGGAACAAATAGGTAGGCCCCCTCAGTATGTTGATGACATCAGTTCATTATAAAGAGTGTGTCAAGAAGGTCCTGATGTGAGGGACAGACATTAATTCCACTGAGTCCCCATTGAAGAAATAGTACCACAGCCAGCTGTGATACAACCAGTGATGAGGCCAGCCATTGAGAGACTGAACAAAAACAATGTTCAGATTGAATGCAACAGTCTTGAGCCTGCTACAGTATATTGAAAGGCTTATTGGAATCACTTGCTTATTCCCAATTCCTACCAAAATACTGTTTTGGATAGAAAGTGGAAAAAGTTAATGAAGAGGTCTGCCCTCTCCAAAGGGAGTGTCTTGCTCCTCAGAAGTATAATCTTACATTTTACCTTTTTCAGAGAGTTTGGTTTGGACTATGATTCCCCAGCCCTGCCCAAAACATAAATGGTGGCCAGCATAAAGAACCTGAATTCTTCCAGTTTATTCTGGTTTTACTGTAGACCAAACCCAGGGTCACACACATTTCTGAGAAAGGCTCTCTCTCTTGCCTCTCCCTCTCTGAGTAAGAAAACACACTGGCACACTAGAAATGAGAACCTTTGATATTTGGTGGATGAGAGGGAGAGCAGACACAGTGTCCTACAGCTCAACCTACCCTGTTCTTGGCTGACTCTGTGACAGCTGTTCTCTAAGTCTTAATAAAAGAAGTCACATCTCTGCCACGTGCAAATCTATCTACACAATCTACTGTGAATTGGTGAAGGGATGATAGTAGTGGGCTTCACTTTGGGTGCAGTCTCAGCACAAATACTGAAACATATCCTCAGTATTTTAAAAAAAGACCATTATATATATATATGGACTGTGCTAATTCTGTGAGGAAAGCACATATGAAGTGCCGATATTGTTTAACAGAATACCATTAGACTGCAAAACTAACACATACAAGACGTTTACATTCCTATCAGGGTGTAATATTGTGAACATATCCACTGAGATTGGAGAATTGCTGTAAGTTTTTCCTAAAACATCATGCCATCTGCATACATAATAAAAGAATCCAGTAGTTGCCATGCTAAAACAGGACTTCTAGTGAATGGCATAGACAGTCCCCTAAAGGGAACTCAAAAGTTATGCACAGTGATGAAAACTGGAAGAAATTTTCCAGCTAAAGGTCTGTAAATGACCATTTTCAACAAATTAGCACTGGATATTTTGCACCACGTTTTTACTCCACAGCAAACCAGGTCTTCCCAGAATGCATCATCTGAGTCTGCTGATTTTACTTCAAGTTTGTCTTCAATCCTCCATGGTCATTTTCTGGCAGCGCCATTTATTGTCGTTTTTTCATGAAGGAAAGTTCACTTTCATATCAAGTGGCAGGACAGCAGCTTAAAGGCTGGAAATGTTTATGGAGAGCTCTCTGCTGGGGCTGTAAGAAACAAAACAGGAATTCAAAACCAGACAGTGAGTATAGAACATTATCATGTATTTCACCTAAAATTAAAAAAATCAGGTTTGAGCTCAGTAAATGTACTCCTAGAATATATATTGTGACCCTAGTACTTTTTTTAATCAACTTTACTCACCAACCAAAAAACTCTGTGCTTAATCAATTTCTTAGATAAATATAAAGTGCAGACCAGCAATCATTTGCATGATTTAACAAATCCTACTTGAATTTTATTGCCTCATGTGAAAGCACTGCTTATTCTTCCTGTAGTCTGAGTCCCAGAGAGCAGGCTCTTCTGTTTGGTTGGATTTGCATTAACTACGGAAGGCTTGATAGCCAAATGCTGGAAAGGCTCTGCCAAATGCCCAAGTAGGATTTAATATTCCCTGACCATTTCTGCTGGCCAGGATGGTGAGAATTGGCCACCAGTGCATACAAGATGTGAAAACAGCTCACCCACATCCTTCCTCCCTTCAGAACCCATAAGATAAAGAGGGGGGTTGCAGAGAGTTTCTTTTTTCCCTGCTTAAAGTAGTTCAGTAAGTTCAATGTTGGTGGCTGCTATTCTGTGCTTGAAAGCCCTTGGAAAGGTGTAACACGATCACACCATTAAGGAAGAGAAAATGTGGAGCTTACTTGTAATTTCTCCTCCGCTTCACCCAAACTTTTCTTTGAGAAGCACAGCAAAAGGACAAGAGGCAATGGACACAAGATGCAACAAAAGAGATTCCAGTCAGATGCAAGGAAAAAAAGCTTCCTAGTAAGGGTGGTTAAGTTAGGGTTAAATCTCCACCTATGGAGATATTTGCAACTCAACCAAATGAGGCCCCACACAACCTAACGTGGCCCTGCTCTGAGCACAGTTGACTGAGACCATCTCCTGAAGCCTCTCCCAGCCTAAATATCTTTATGATTGTACATTTTTTCTGATGGGGATTTGTGCTCCCCGTCCTGCCTTTCTGAACAGGAGATGAGTGCCCATGCAGGACTGCTCACGCTGAAGCACATCCAGTTGTTTATTCACTCGGTAGCACGTAAATGCATGTAAACCCATCACAGGCTCAGGCCTCTGGGGCCAAGGAGCCATGCAGAGACAAGTTCACCATGTTATTTCATAGAACCATGGAATCATTTATGTTGGAAAAGACCTTCACAATTATCGAGTCCAACCCTTAACCCAGCACTGCCAACTCCGCCACTAAAATGTTCTGGGACGCAGTTTGGTTTATTACACAGCCCTCACCCATCGCCAGTTTCATGGACCCCCATCTCTGACCAGGGCAGTGCTGGGATGGGACTCATCGGGGGGGTTTTGCACCCTTTCCAGCTGATATCCTGCTTCTTTTATGAATGTGTGTGTCTGTATGTGTGGGAAGAGCTGGTTTTTGGGACAGATTCCAAACTGTGAAGCTAATGGGATACTGATGCTGCCAAGGCAGCATTCACGTCAGCTGAAACTCAGGCTGGCAGTGGATTTCTGCTTCTCACTCCTTCAAAATCATGCCTGGTGGGTTCTTCTCTATGTGGTGTGGGCTGATTGCCTCTGCCAAGCTGTTACTTTGCCCATATTTGCCTCTCCCAACCCCAAACTCTTGAAGCAATGGACATGAAGGTCTGATCAAGCAGGCAAAGGATGGGATGATATATCAGTAGGTGTTGCATAAGACTAAAAACACCCACCCACACCCTGCCATGAACACTTGAACCCTCAGTGTAAATATGCCCTATGAAATAGAGGAGCAATAACAACCAGTCTGCTCAGTTATTTCCCTCCTTATGTGGGCATATTTACCTGACTACAGTGCTATTCTTCATTTCTGTTTTTACAGCTGCCTTGCTTTTATTCTCCCGGTTCTTTAGGGCAATGTTCCCACCATCACCTACTGTCACCTTCTACATGAGATAGCCATGTCAGTAGGTATCTGAGAAAGACTCACATTTGGGACCAAGAAATTGTTTATTCCATGGAATAAAGGGAAGGTTTTGAACCTTCAGCTGCTCTAGACAGATAACTGACTGTGTCCTTCAGGACAGAAAAGAAAGCAATGGTGGCATTAAGAAGGTTTGAAGGTAAAGGGGAAATCTGTGGGGAAGTTTTAAACTTGGAGAGAAGCAAACTTGTACCTCATCCCAAATTTGTTTGATTCCAGGTTAACTAGAGGATATCTCTTATCTGTGTAGCATCAACAGAGACAGGCCCATCTCAGAAAGGAGAAACAGGACTGTTTTTGAGCTCATCTGCTGCAAAGAAGGGAAAATTTGAAATAGCTCTCCCAAGCAATGGAAAATACCTTGCCTAGCCACAGAGTTGCAAGACTAAAATAAAATGGCTAAACTGGCTAATTATATCAGGTCAGGCCTCAGGATTGCACTCATGCTGAAATTCTCCAATCATCCATATTGTCTCAGCCATCAGCTTGTACTTGTACTTAAGTTTGAAATGAGTCAGCTGGCCCTTCAGACAAAAACTCATGAACAAGCAGAAATGGGACTGATCCGAACCTGAGCTCTGTCCACACTGCAGAGGGAGCACAACCACTCTGAGCTATTCAGGACACCCAGCAGAGGTGTCTGGATACAACTGGCAACACTGAGGAAGGGAATGGTAGTAATTCTGTCAGGCTCTTTATTTAGAGCAAGCAAACTGAGGATTTAGTGGTCATCTATCCTGTTTCCACTCCTCTCACTTTGTCTTTTGAGGACAGCGTTTTAGAAGCACTTACTTCCTCATTACCTATATAATTTTGGGTGCCCAGCTGGAGACTCCTCTAAGGACTCTGGTCTTCTAACAGCACATATCCAGTGCTTTCTGAAACTAAGACCTTTATAAAAGGTATCAAAAATGAGCAGTTGTCTTTGAAAACGTTTCCTGAGCTCTTGGAACAAAGACCGCCCTTTGCAGGGGGTTCGTACGCTTACCAACGCAACGGAGTAGAGATCTAATCTCACATGACATTTTCAAGAGGCTGCAGTAGAAAGACAACGATAATTTCAAAGCCAGAGATACGTTTTAGTTTTTGAGTACCTGTACTGTGTTATTTTTGTCTAACTGAGAAAGGGACATATTTTACATTCATTTTAAACATATGTTAATTCAAGTCAACCTAGAGGTATTACCTATTTGTCACATTTTCATAATTGAGGGATTCTGATGAAGAAAACCAGCATCTATTATCTTCGCTAGGTTTATTCTCCTGGAACTAATTTTATACTATATTTCTAAAGTCAGCACATTTCAAACATGGGATTATAATGAAAAATGCCTATTTCCAAACATCCATCTACCAACTATTCCTTGGAGTCTGTGAAAAACTGCATTCACAGCTACATTTAGTAGTATTTTTCCTGTGTTAGAAAGGCCCCAGGTTTCTCATTTCATGTGTCTCATGTCACTTAAGACACGCTGTATATTAGTGCAGACTTGTTGCATCTTGCTAGTTCCTAATTAGAGTTCATAGAATCATTGAGGGATTGGGGCTGGAAGGGATCTTAAAGATCATCTAGTCCCAAACCCCCTTCTGTGGGCAGGGAATCGGAATCTTCCACGAGACCAGGTTATCACAGTGCCGTCCAGCCTGGCCTTGAACACATCCAAAGATGGGGCAGCCACAACTTCTCTAGGAAATCTCTTCCAGTGTCTCACCACTCCTATAGTGTAGACCTTCTTCCTGATATCTGATCTAAACCTGTCCTTTACAGCTAAAGGCCATTCCCCCTTGTCCTGTCACTACATGCCCCTGTGAACAGTCCCTCTCCAGGGTCACTGTAGGCCCCCTTTGAGGTACTGGAAGGTGTTATAAGGCCTCCTCTTTCCCAGGCTGAACAGCCCCAGCTCAGCTTGACTTTACAGGAGAGGTGTTTCAGCCCTGTGACCAACTTAATGGCCCTCCTCTGGACTCATTCCAACACGCCCAGGTCTTTCTTGTACTGGGGACTCCAGAGCTGGACACAATACTCCAGGTCATGTCTATGTCCCGCTATGGGGCCCCCAACAGATGCCACTACCTTTGAAGGATTTTGTACACTGATAAAAGAAAAGGCCTGGCAGCCCATTTGTAGATTTACCCTTTTCTTTATTGTGCATTGAATTATGAGCACCTCTCTGAGGCTTATGGAAGTTACTGTAAGAGCAAAATACCTGCTCGGGGAACTGATCCCAACCAGTCACCATGGCAGAAGGAGGATTAGCAGCAGCTGGGAAGTGCTGCCATGGGGCAGCCTTGGCAAGGCCACGAACCATTCACCCCAGGTCAGATGAGACTGAAACTGCACCAGTGTTTGGTTTCACTCTATCACTAAACCTTCCCATTACTGTTCGGGGTGGAGAGTAGCACCAGTTCTTTTAACCTGAAGGTAAATGCAGCTATTGCTGCACATCTTTATTACCTAACAAGGTCGCTGATAACCAGAGTCAACAATGCCAGAGATCCAAGGTCACCTCAAACTATTGCAGGCGTGCAGCTGGAGCCAGCACCGAGAAGGCTGCTCCATCCACCTCCAGCCGCCTCCTCCCATCGGAGCAGCTCCGTCCTGTACAGGCACCAAGTCAGGCCCCAGGGCTGCACAGAGACAGTAAACTGCCTCCCTGCACGTGTCACAGCCCAGCAGCCCCTGTTAAGTGGTGACACATTAATCAATGGACCGAATGCAACACCCAGCAGCCGAGAGAGAATACAGAGCTGTGGATAGTTTTTGATAAGACTGTCAGTTTTGTTTTGATTCTCAACCAGTCATGTCTTGGTCTGACTTGCCTGATTTTCCCCTCAATACTAAGAACAGGTAGCTGATACAGTCTTGAAGGTTATTTAATGTTGTTCATCAAATGCAGTTGTCAATACAGTGGAAAAATACCAAGGGGGAAAGGAAGGAAGTCTCTTCTTACTTTGGTTTTTTAATTTGATTGCCAAGCAGGAAACCAAGATTTTGTTTTTGGAGTAGCTTGACAGAAAAGGTGGATCTATGAGCACAACACCTAGAGCATCAAACACAGTAATCCTAATCCCAAGCATTCAACACTCATTAATGAGGCCATGCAAAATAATTATAAAAGCTGAAAACACATAGAATTAAAAATAAATGTTGTTATCCTTTCACCCCTACTTTTTTTAGTATCCAGTTAGGATATTTGTCATGAACTATGAAACTCAACCATGAAATAAGTTATCTTTTGTTGAAATGATGTACCTTCACAAGACTCCAAGAGCAGAGTCTTTAAAACAAACAGCAGCTGACATATGAATTGCTATTTCTGCAAGGATAAATTCAGGATTTCTTTTTTTTCTTCTGGACAACCTGCAGGTACTCTTAATCCTCCTGGATTAGTTCTAATATCTGTTGATACCATCACAACAAATATGCTCCTGAATAAATATTCCTGTATGAGATCTAGGGGAGACAGAATGACTTTACATGCAATGAACTCCTCGGTGTTATTTACGTATTGTTACGCTGCTCACTGTGAGCAGTCCCAGGCCCACAGGAGGGCTGGGAGGTGGCAGCTGGCATTCAGCTGGTGCACAGCCTGCCTGGGCGCGGTGCTGGGCCCGGCACCGCCCGGCGCTGCGGGAGAGCCACAATAAGGCATTGAGGACGCGGGTATGTGGGATCCTGGCTCGCTCACAGATTCACTGTCTGGATCAATGGCACATCTCAGGGAAGGCTTCGGGGTGGCCTTCAAAAGGCTTCTTAGGCAGGATGCTCAGAGCTTCAAGACAGATGATGAACATTCAACAAGGTCAGGCAAATCCTTTCCTCTGCCTTCTGACTCAAGAGATAACTCCCTTCCTGCCTGTGATGCTGGGCTCTACAGCCTGCATCAGGCGATCCTGAGATGAAACATTTCTGGGAGAATGGATGTCATGGCAGATGCTCTCAGCAGGTAACCTTCTGAAAAGCCAATTAGTCAGAGGTTATCACAGCTGCTCTGTGGAACACAGTTGGTTCACACAGGATGGGTTGAAAATGTAGTTGTCCAAAATGTGTTTCACTAAGCTATTCAATACCCTCAAATTGCCATATTAGCCAAGAGTCTCTTCACAAGTCACACACAACCCCAGCTTCTCTACTAAAGTAAATTTCTCAGCAACTTTACTAAGTTAAACAAAATGAAGACACATGTTGATTCCATGTACAGACGATTCATGCAGGAATTTTGGTTCCTTGCCCCTTCCTTCAAAAATTAGACTTCTTGGTGGACAACTCTCTAAAGGGCTTGAGCTCACACTCCAGCCTTGTTCCAAAAAATATCTTAAAAGCCTTTTACACCTTCTGAATTTGATTTTACAGTGCAATATGGAAACCTCAGAATAAAAATCTGTCCCAAGAAATTCTGTCCTTTTTATGCCTGTGCCTAACCAGCATGTGAAAATTTCCCAAGTTTAGAAGTTTGATTCAAAAATCAGTAAAAATCCTGGGAGACATTCTTTCTTCTTTCAAACTGGTGAATTCATCTCAACTCAGGACGCTTCATACATCCCACCACCCACCTGCTGCTGCAAGCATTCAAAGAAAATAGAAAAATGGTTTTGCATTCGACAGATCATAAAGACTTCCTTGAACTAACAGGCAGTTAAAATATTTTGAAAAAGTGCATGTAACTGCTTCCTTAGTGTTTATAGGTTCTTTCAAAGAATTCTCTTGATCTACTGCACACTTACCCATCCCTGTGAACAGCGAGCTGGCTGTCCAGCAGCATCCTGCTCTAGAGACTCAAACTGTAGCAAGCAGAAAGATTTAAAGGAATGTAATGCTAAGGAGTCTGATAGTCTCAGCTGGTGCTGTCTGAAAGTGAAAATGCATATGAGATTGCTGACTTTATGCCTCATCATGCATGTCTCTCACTGCCTGCTTGTAATCAGTTCTTGGTCTCACAAGTCCTTGTGGGGTGCTCTGCAGGAAGTGAAAAAGGTTGTCACAGATGAATGGCATTCCACAGGCTGTGGCTCTGTATAGCCATTTGCACTGCATTGTGAGTCTTTGCATATCTATTGCTTTCGTCTCCAGAGACTGGGTTTTTAGTATGAAGAACCAGGAACTGCACAAACTGAGTGAACTTAAAAAGGACACAGCCTTTAGTGGTCTCTTCAGTATGCACATAAGGTGCTTAACCACAGTCCCCAGTGGCTCGAAGTGGTTTGGTGGCTGCTCTGATCATCAACCGGAACTTGTATTTGCATTTCTTCTGCAGATTCTGCAGGATACTTTCAAGCCAACCCTGTTCATAAGTGTGCAGCAGCATTTAGGAATTAGTTCTGTGCATTATATCATCCTATTAACTTGCTTTAGGATCCTCAGTCAAATATGCAATAAGTTAAGAAACATAATCAGATGAGACAAAAGACTTCACTAGAAAAATCAAAGTATTAGAGCAAAAGTGTTTGGAAACTCTCTGGAGCTACAACTCCCTTGCTGGTTATGCAGAGCTTATGCAGGATTAATAGGTGGAACAAACTATCCACCTTTAGGGAGATATTACTGTGAGGTTCCCTGAAACAAAAATTTCCATTCTGTGAATTGATTAACCAAGCAAAAAGGGAAATTATACCTACTAAAACCACCTAAAAGACTGCACATATGCGCATACACACCGTTACCACAAAACAAAGCAAATACACACCATGAAGCCTACAAAAACCAGTTCTCACCTCTTAATTTGTTGAACAAGCAACTTTATTTAACAGCTTTTTGCAGGAATGAATCAATAGGTACCCTTTACCTGTACTATCACATCACGTTATCATTTTTCCCAGGACCCTTGCACTGTTCTGAGCACCAAACAGACAGAAAGCAAAGAAAGTGCATTCTGTCTGTACCACTTGGTACTTGCTTTATTCTTGCAGTTCAGCATGTGCCCCACCACTTCATTTAATGATCAATGTCCAGCCTCCATCTGGAAAATAATTATTGCTGTTCTCATGGACACAGTGTCTATTTCATACACAAAAAAGGCCTCAATTTCACAATACAGCAGTGAGAATACATGGCCTTGTTTTACAGTTCCAAGTTAGGCACAAAGAGAGTTACAAGGCTGCACTGATGCTGTCTGTCCAGCTCCTGTATCCCCAGCAAGAGCTTTCAGGCTGTAAGAGCCCTGTGGGGTTGCTGAGTTGGGTGAAAACCCTATGAAGGAAAGGGGGTTTGAGGAGGCTTCTGGAATGCATACTCTAGGTCTGGAAGCTGGAGCTGCAGTGGGGTACAAGTAGGACCATAAAGATGGCAAAGTCTGGGTTTGTTCATCTGTGCAGACTTCTCAATGTGCTTCCAATGATGCCTTCTCCAAGTCTGGCCGAAAGTCTGATTTTATCTGGAAATTGTCCCTTACTGGTTGTTGTCTGAAGGAGAAATTTCTGGATCAACAATGTTACAACCCAGCACGGTGCTCCACACCCACTGGGTTGTGCAGGAAAAAAGCAGTCACCATGTTATCCTCATCAATCTGGTTCCGATCAAGTCTTCCCAGGCATCCACAGAAAGGTCCACAGAAAAATTAGCATGGTGCATACACCACTGTTTTAAAAATCAAATCAAATCAAAGGCCCTGGTCTAATTCTCCCAGCTGCAGAACCAAGCTCAGGGAGAGAGCTGCAGTGAGGGCAGGTCCCATCTGAGGCAGGGATCCTCTTCCACCCTGCCACTGATGCTGTGACAAGGCAGGCAGCAGAGAGGGCTCACCACTCTGCTCATCGGGCTTCATGACTCTCTCTGAGCGGCTGGAAAGTGAACTACAGAGATCAAAAGTAACCACATTTGAAGAGTCCCTCAGGTGATTCCTAAGACTGTATCTGGATGTATACCCACCAGAGACCCTAAATACCAGTAATGCTGCCTTGGCAGAAGGGCTTGATAAATGAAGGATGGGCAGAGTAAGTTCTTAAGTCAGGCACGAAGTAAAAAGTACTGAAATTATGTGGACTGTACTGACCACAGAGCCAAGAAAACAAGTCATTCACGAAAACATGACAGGTATGAAACAAAGAACATCTAGCCAGTGTTCAGAATGCTCGGCACAGGAACTCTCTGATGCAAATTGTGCTTTACTCTGATTTGCCCCTTTCCTATCATTTTAATTTGGAGACTGGGAGCCCCTGGTGGCCTAGTGGTTAGAATGTGGCACTTTCACCGCCGAGGCCCGGGTTCGATTCCCAGCCAGGGACACTCCCCGGGCAGGTGGAGCTCGTTAGCCCTGTAAG
>JAWMRA010000078.1:137145739-137160479 GCA_035584735.1 Pseudotriccus pelzelni
AGAAAGAAAGAAAGAAAGAAAGAAAGAAAGAAAGAAAGAAAGAAAGAAAGAAAGAAAGAAAGAAAGAAAGAAAAGAATTCTCCTACTGTAGCATGAAACATTTTGGCTAGAAAGAATATGAACAAGATTTTCAAAAAACCCCAAGTGATTTGCACACCAAAGTCTCATTAGACGTCAGCAAGACTTTGATTTCCGAGTTACTTGTGAAAATTTTCTCTGATGATACCTGCAAGTCTTTCAATATTTATCTTAAACAAGTGCTGACACATCATTCAAAAGCAGATCTGGAGCAGCAACAAGTTTTGGTAACCCCTCAAGACATTTTTAGAGCCTCACCCACAAGAGACACAAAACTTCTGGCATGTCCATATGTCTGGAATCTTCAGTCTGCATCGTGCATTTGTCTATTTAGGGTAATTAAGGGCATGCCTCTGTGAACGGGCGTCTGGGTTTCCAGCAGAACAGATGCTCTGCCGCCGCCGTCCGTGTGCGCCCTCAGCCCGCGGGAAGCGCAGGGCTGCTCGGTCACTGAAGAGGAGCAGGCAACACGTGCCCAGCATTCACACTCCACCTTCCAGCTGCCTCACTGTTACCTGCCTCAGGTGGCCACACTGTCAGATTTGTTTCACAAGCCCAGCCACCACCACACACTGCCCAAGAGCAAATACAGACAGAACATCTTTCACTAAGCCATTTTTAACCTGTTCACTGTCACCTCCAACCCACCCTTCAAGGATTTTGTACTTGGTGCTCATCCCCACTTAGGCTGCACCAAGCTGGGTGCATCACGAAGAAATGGATGCTGGCACTGGTTGGCTAAGAGATTAGTAGGAGGATCCATGCCCTAGGTTCCTGGAGAGGCGATATTTAAATACTGCACACATAAAATGCCTACAGGGAAAGAAAGGAAGCTATGTTGCACAGACTGCAAAACTGAACAGCGGCCTTGACAGAAAAGCAGTGTGAGACATTCAGCAACAGCCACTTGGTTTGCCCCACTAATGAAGGGGTTTTCTCTGGAAAAGTCCCAGATTTCAGGACTGGGAGCTGCAAATGTGTTAAATATCAACTTCTTAATGACACTATCATTCAGCTTTTACTTTCCATTCTGAGATTACAAAGAGAAATGATCTCACCTCATCAGGGCGTAACTACAACATGCTACTGCAGCTCAGGGCTCCCTGTTTTTTCCAGTTTTCTCTGGTTAGAGAATCCCATAAAATTACTGTATCTGTGGCCCTAATGGAGCATCCTGGAGATGTCTCTGTGATCACTGGGCACCGCCTGCCAACAAGAACTTTTGTGTCTAACCTCTTGGCCCAGATTCCAGATGAGAAATTCATTCTAATATCTCAGGAAATTACATCTTCTAATATAGCTGAAAAGTGTTTCTTCATTGCATGGGAATATTGTTCCTTGCTATTACACAGACCAGAGCACTCCAGTGAGCACTTCTAAATCCACTGCTACAAATCCACCCCAGATTTTCACCTTGCACATACTAATGACTTTACATGGAAATTAAAAAAAAAAAAAGCTTTTAAAAAAACCTTTTGCTTCTGGTTCAGTCTCAAGAATTTCACCTGGTAAAAAGTTGACTTGTGAATCTGTTATATAAAAAAAGTGATCCAATAGTTCTACTCTTCTCCCCTGGAAAGCAAGTTTTAATTTGTGTTCTAGCTTCTTATGCTAAAGTGCATAGTTTATGCAGTGCTGGGATTGGGAATATGTCTACCTATGCAAACTCCACACGGCATTTTGGGATATCTGCTAGCGGAGTATGCACGTTCAGTGTCCCTTCAGGATGCCTAAGGGGAGGCACTGTTCACTGCCAAACCAGCTTTCTCTTTACACTCTTCAGCAATGGAGAGATTCCCCTTCTGTCTGTGAGCTGAAGACCAAGGCTCTGCTTCCAGCATGCACACAATTCTGGGAGCACAATCCTGTGTGATGAATTACACAGTGGTGGAGATGGTTCTCCAGTTTTTCCTTCCCTTCTTTCACTGCCCAGCTGCTGGGCCAGCTCTGCACAGTACAATGGACCTGTGAAGTAAGCCCATGAGAAAAGCCAGACCAAAGCATTAAACCAATTCCTTTCCCAGATCTGCTTCAGAGCTCCAACATAGCTAGAGTGATCCTGGCAGGGAGCAGGAGGAATGGCCATGGGCAGCAGCAGGAGCCTCTTCAGTCAGCTCTGCAACTGAAGTATTCATAATGTGGAGTCCTAGCCTGTGTCTCCCCAAATGCTGACTGTGGTCTCTCAAAGAACATCGATGTTTAACTCGATTTAGAAAGGTAATAAAGAACGAAGCCAGCAGGCTGCGAATGGATAGACTGTGCTGTAGATAACAGGCACAGCTAATTCTGGTTTTAAATAACAATAGGGACAGCAGACCCACTGGCAACAGCCAGAGCATTTCTTGAAATTATGCATTCTCTGACTTTTCTTTTGTTACTGAAGGGCCCAACTCTGCAAACTATTTTTAGTACCATTACTTTGTCAATGCTCAGCCATGAATTGGGGTCCCACTGTGCTATTCAAACACTTAAATAAAGGCTGGTTTCTGCCCAAAGACTCTGAAATCCAACTCTGAAATCCAGCAAAAAGCCCATAGGTTTAAATTGCAGAAAGAACTACAGTAGCAGTGCTTTGGTTTATTGTCTTTCATTACTTATTTTACTAAATATTATTTACTTAATTTTCAGGAATCGTAGTAGAATGATGAAAAAAATGTTTCCAGGCTAAAGACTGGAAGAACTCTGCAGTACTGCTGGTGAAATAACAAGCCCTTTTAATGAAAGAAATTGTTAACATTGAACAGCCCAAAATGGCTTCTGCAGAACCACAGCAGTATTGTATGCAAATATATAATTTAGTTGTTTTTATGTAACCTGGCTATTTTGTAATCACAGAAGTAGGGATTAAACAAATGGGGCATATGCCATTTGTAAAGAAACTGCATGGGAAAAATATGCACTGCAGTTATAGTCCTGATATTTAAATTTAGATATATGAAAAACATACTGTCAGCTGACAGCAAACTACTCAGTGTCATTAATGACACTGATTTGGAGTCAAAGTAGAGAATACAGAAATTAAAGTCTATATGTGTATATGATCTTAAACCAAATTTTAATGAATGGTGATTATCTTGCTTCTGTGGGGTGCAGCTCATCCAGGCGTGCTCCACAAAGCAAGTGCACAATCGCACACTCGTTTGCCCACGAACAAAGGAGCTCCCCGTGTCTATCACTAGACAGCCATCATCTCTGCCCTGACAACCTGAGGTGCTCGGAGGCATGCACAACACTTTAAAAACACTTTTGCACGATAAATGCAAAATACAGACAGGTTCTGTGCCTGGAATCAAGACAGGCTACGTGTCTACATAACTCTAGCTGAAATGCCACGAGAAACATATATATATGTACGTGCATACATGTATCTCACACAAAATTTACCCATCATGACTATATATATAAAATAACTGCAAGTGATTATGACTAAATACCTGCATCCTGCAAATCCAGCAACTCATCCATACCACCATGCTGAGATATCATTTGCGACGACCTTTAAAGAAGATGACCCCTGTTCCCAGAGAGCAGACTGCCTGCAGGACAAGTGTCTAGGGTATTAGCTCAAGACTGAGTGGCTAATATCTTTACGCAACTCCAGTTCACCTGATCTAACAAGAAAAACAGTTTTGAGACCATGTTTTTGCCCCCTGTTCCAAGATTCTGTTTCCAAAACCTTTGTAGCAGCCTCTAAGAGGTTTTTGGAAAGCTTGGTAACCTTCTTCACTAAAGCCAAGGTGAAGACAGAGCCTTATGTGCTTCTCACAGCTGAAAGTGCAATTGCATCTCTCCAAACAGTCTTTAAAATCTGTGGTAAGGATCTGGATCCATTCTGAAACCACACTGAATCATCTACCACAGAACAGGACAGAAGTACCACTGAAGGTGATGGCAGCTAATGGTTTGAAATATCTGTTCCCCACCACACAACGTGAGCTACCTACATTATATAACACATTCAACCCAAAGTCCACCTACCACGCATGGTATTTTTGGGCTGCTGTACCAGCAAAGGCCTTGCAAATGAAAGTGTGGCCCAGATTAATCCAACTATTTTTAGACACCTACTGCTGTTACCTATTTTATGTCTGCAGACTGTCTACACAGCGCAGAGCCAGGCCCCTGCCTCCAGGCACCAGCTCCAAACCTGGCTGCTCTCAGGAGATCCTTACTGCTGGCTACAGTGGGAATACCAGAAAACTTGGGAGGTACCTGCAGGTATATGGGACCTCAAAATTTGATTAATGCAGAAGAGCAAGGTTTTCACTGAAAGCACAGTTCTGTTGAAAGGGGCCCACAGTGATCATCTAGTCCAAGTGCCTGACCTGTCCAACCTCAGTTAACACGTGAGAAAATGAATTGCGAGCTGTGCTGCATCTACAGAGCTGAGGGGAAAAACAAGCAACAAAACTATTTTAGTTAACCAAGGCTGAATGCATGAACATGAATATACACAGGGAACAGATTTTTTTTTGAGTAAGGCACTGCCAATTTTACTTACTGATGTGTAATAACGCATTCTAAAAATGTTTTATACAAGTTATTGTGAGAGACACAATTAGTTTGGAAACTGTGCCTTTTGAAGACCATGACAAACCACTAGAAAGGTGAAAAACAGACTCCCTGGATCATTTCTATGGGGGTTTCTGATAGTAGCTTGGCTGGTGCTCGTTTCTCTGCATGGCAGCAGAATTATTGACTTTGCTGGGAACAGCTAAGGCTCCTTGCTTAAATACCAAGTTGTGATAAATCACTGTTAACTCTAGTGCTGGCTACAAATTGTGTTAAAATTTTATTTTAGACTTTAAAGACCAGACAAAGGATTTGGAAGACTGGAATGGAAGTTGTGTCCTGTTGACTGCTTTCCCTATTAATTCCATACAGGTGCCCTGATTGTTGGACCTCTCCTTTCTCTAAATAAAAGCCTGTGAAAGTCTGACACCAGCTATCTGCCAGCAGTTAAATGTCCTGCTGTGACTGCACAGCAAATCACCTCAGTCTATTCTGACTGGTGCTGATGGAACTCCCTTCACCCAGAAGCACATCCATCCTAAATGGACAGTAGCTCCCAATCCTATTAGTTTTTCTGACTTTATAATCTTGCCTCCCCATGCCACAGCACTTGCTTAATGTAAGAAAGGGACAAAACTAATGTACAGAACTGTATTTGTGCATATATATATACTATGAATGAGAAATTAGCAACTTCTCCGGCACTTCTTGGGGACCTACAAGCATCCCAGGTAACCCTGCTGCATCACAGAATAGCCAGTAGCTGGTTTCTAGTGTCATCTGACACCCTTTCCTCATGTTACATTTTTGGAACTGTCTGCAAACTTAATACGGAATATGAAATCAAATTATTTAAACAGCCAGCCTCACTCTGGTAGAAACATTAAACTCGGTTTAAAGGTAGGATATCTAAATCGGAGAAGATCCCATTTGTACCTCTAAATGAAAGGCTTATTTTTGAGGTTTATTACCCAAAACAAAGGCCTTTTTAATGCTGATGATTTGCCCCAATTTGAATCACTGATAGCCCAGATGAAAGGTCCAGAACCAGGACAAAACACCTCTGAAGACAACACCTGGGCCTATGGAATAAACATTGTACTTGTACAGACAATCACATTTGCCTCTTATTGACATCCATCTATCTATCTATCTATCTATCTATCTATCTATCTATCTGGATATCAAATTTTTATCTTGTCTCTCTGTGTTGGCACTGATTACTTCATACACCCACATTGTCAGCATCTCCAAACAAAAATATTTTTAACTATTCTAGTTCATCCTTGGTGTGTCATCATGCATGCCAGACTTACCTCTAGAAGTCTGTATTTAAGTGTTTCTGTTTTGTCTCTCTTTATTCTAACATGGAGGAAATTTGCACTTTGTTTTCATGGTCAGACTAAAATGGATTCACAGTGATATTTACCCAGGGATGATTTATTTTAAAAAGTACTGTCATCTCCATAACTAGCCATGCAAGTGAAATGCTTTAAAAAAAATACTTTGGTTATTACTAGTGCACCTGAAACCTACTGACAGTTTTTGTAGGTTTTCTGCCATGTTTTTTTCTCTTTAAATTTGCCAGTCTCTAAATGAAGCAAAAAGACACCACAGGCACCCACAGAATGGTAGGGAAAAAGGACTTCACTTCTGATTTGCAGAAGTGGCAGCCTTCTTCAGCTTCAGGAGAAAGGAAGTGAAAAAAACAACCCCAGCTATAAAGGAGAACAAACATAACTGTATATATATGGTAAGAAATAGATTGGTGACAACAGAGTTCCATCACTTAAATTATACCTAAAAACAAGCAAGTAGACAAATTAAGGAGATGTATTCTCTGTGTACACATTAATGTTGGTATCACACCTCTACAAAATAACTTCCCATTACACACTCCTTAAGCAACTATAAATTTGGCATCTGCACGCCAAAGGAAGGAATGGAAGGAATGAAGCAGCCAGTGATATGAATTGTAGTTAAAACTCTATTTAAAACAATTAGATATTTATGCTAGCTGAAATTCTTTACTGTCCATAATCAGCTTTCAGTTCTAAAATCCAAGTCACCAGGATACATGCATAACTTACATTACACTGTAAGACTGTGGCTGTAAAAGAATATTAAGGAGGAACCCTTGCCAAAGTAATACTAAATAATTCCTTTCTAGTTAAGATTAAACTTATGGCTAAGAGAGTAGAGGCTTGCTAATTCACATTAAGGACTGGGAGATCCACTGCAAATTTCTGAATTTTGCAACTAAGTGAGAAACACATTTAAAAAGCAAATGCAATTTATGACAAAATGCACTTTGCTCATTTATTTTGACAACTGTTATTTAAATTATTTATGCCTTTCCATCATGTACTAGTAAACGTACTGTAGCCTGTTTTGTAAAAATAGTCCTTGGTGAGATCAGAGTAACACAACATCCGCTATTATCCTTTGCTTGGAGGTGAGTAGAAACCAGCATTTGTGCCTTGCAGGCACGGACAGGGTTTCAGAAAAGGGCGGTGGTGGCGGTTCTTGGGTTTTGGTTTTTTTTGTTTAAGACAAGGCTAAACCTACAGCAGCTACCACTGTTTCAAATGTTCGTATTGAAACGTTGATAGAAGTGAGGCCACTTATTTAAGCACCTTATTTAAAGGCTTATTAATGTGATACTAGGATTCCTGCCCTGGAAACCTCCATCAGTGCCCAGGAACAAGTTCTAAACACAAAATCAGTCAACAGGAGCTTTGCTTGAATAGGCTGATGAACATTATTGTATACCTACTGCTTTGAATTGATGTATTTCTTTAAAGGAATAGAAACTTTGCCTTCTCCCTGTTCTTGTTTCAAATCTATCTGGAGGAACAAAGGAGGAAGCCACACCTTCCTCTCCTGAGTTGTGGTTTGAATTTACAAACTTGGATCATGGGCACAAAATCGAGGTGAGTAAGTGCAAATGAGGAAGGAGAAAAGTTAAAGCAGATTTGGCTCTAGTCATTCCTGGAAGCAAGTTGTGTCAAGACTATGAAACACTCAGGGTGTTGGCTGGAGTTGCATCACAGACAACCTACGCTTATGAACACCATGTACTCAGGAAACAAGGCAGTTGGGCATCCCATGAGGATTAGCGCAGCAGGCTTGCCAGTGCATGTGCTTCCATCCGTTCTAGCAAGGACTGCAACTCCGAAGAAGGAAGGAAAAAACCCAACAAACCCCGGCTCCCCACCTCCCCAGTAAAAGATTAACTGTTGTGAAAGATGCTGGACTGACAGCCTGAATTAGAGGTGTGAGGGGTTTGCGAGGGGTTTTGGCATCAGTTACTAGGCAAGATACATTACAGGAGATCTTTGGAAGGGAGCTGGAGAACTTCTTGAGACCCATTTCCCCTGTTACTTAGAAAAATCAGATCAACCAGAGTCTGACCTTACAGCTGCATTCACCCCATGTAATTGATACCTTAACTAATAATGCTTATTAATTACCCTTAGTTACATGAGATACCTGAATTAATTGATGTTGATCTCAATTAGAAGTGTGGTTAGCCTTGGCATTTGGTGCCTCAGCAGATGCTACAAATCCAGGCCCTGCAGTATTATCTTCTCATTTACTCACACTCATGACCAAAGGTACTGAACATCCTTTCTGTGCAAGGTTAAAAACGTGGCCTTGAAAATGCTTACTGTGCAATCAAAGTTATTCTCTCCTGAACCTAATCATTAGCAAATGAGCTTTAATATGTGTTTGGGGCTTTAAAATCTGCCCCCAGCCCACAGGCACGTGGCTCTGTGTCTCAGTGGCTGCAGGGGAAGAGAGCCGACCTCTCCGCAGGACAGAGTGAAATTTCGGGCTTCAGGAAAGCAATCAGCTTTAAAAAGCAGAGTCATTAAACTGTAGTTTAGGGAAAGAAGGGAAGAGAAAAGGTGGGAAAAAAGATTTATGGATAATCTCACCAGCCATGTGCATTAGCTGCCTATATGCTGAGTCACCCATAGCTGTTTAAACACGTTTCCTTGCACTTTTTTTTTTTTTTTTTTTTTATTTTGGGTTGGTTTTTTTAGTGGCATAAACCTTTCTCTACTTAATATGGTAAGATGCAGTCAAAGACACCCAGGCCTTCATCTTGTTCATTTTCTTCTCCTACTTTTTTCTGCCTCTCTGGATCTATGAAAACTTAACCTGTCAGAAGGGCACCTGAAGGCAGATGAAGCAAGTCTATACCATGCATTCCATCCAGCCTGATTTTTTTGTGTGGAAAGCCACTTTCAGATACACAGCTTTCCAAGCAGGAGTTAAATTTAACAGCCAGTGGATGGCTTTGGGAAAGCCCGTGGTACAAACTAGTTGGATTTCCACATCAGACTGAGAGCAGCCTCATGAACGTGCTGCTAAGGCATGAATCACATTTCTGTGCCATTTACAACAAAAACCTCAACAGTTTATGTTTCCCTGCCTCTTCCTCTGCTCTCTTCAGATGTGCAAATAAATGCCATTCGCTGACTACTCTTTAGATAACAGACACTCTGTTGGATGGGGTGAGGCAGCTGTGGATTTCTCAGAGCTCTTTGCTTCCCCGGCTGACACCCCTCCTGTAGGAGCAGGCCATGTACAGAGCCTGAGTCCCCTCAAAACAGGGCTGAAGGCAGAGCTGTTACTAGTGGGGACAATCAGAGTAGCCTTGGGACAGGCACTGAAGTTTTCTTCCAGATTTAGCTGGAAACTGAAGTTTGTAGCCCTCTCAGAAGCAACCATGCTCTGGAGGCGTGGGTCTTGTACAATGCCTGGAATCCTGCTGACTACAGTCGGTCTCGACTTGGTTACATCTCACCAGTCCCTTGCAACAAACACCAGCTCCCAGACGCTGCAGCCACTTTCCAAATGCCTGCTTTGAACAATAAAAACAACCACATCAACATTTCTGAGTGTGTGTGTGTGTGTGTGCATGGAGACGGAATTGCTTTTTTAGCTTCTGGCTGGATCTCGTTAAGATCGGGGTAAGATCATAGTACAGAGTCCCTGAAACAGCCCAGACAGAAAACAAAAACGCCGTTACCTACCATTAGTTACCCTGGGATCGTAGTAGTAGTTTTGTGCACATAACAGCAAATCATTAAACACACTTCAACTATAAATATGAATAAACTCAAAGAAGCAAATCTTAAGCTCTGCAAAACTCAATCTTACAATTTTAGGTGCAGTTCCCTAGTTAAATTACAAAGCACTAAACCTAAAATTAACTTGTTCTGGGCAATCTTAAAATAGTAGATTGCTGGATCTGAGCTTTTGGGTGTTCTCAGTTAACTGCTCCTGAAGAAGTATAAAAGTGGTTTATTACATCTATAATTACAGCAAAACTTTGCCCTGTACTTTTCTCTCCTGGGTGGAGGAGACAAGTTTGGATGTATCATGTGAAACCAAGCAGGGAATATCAAAAGGACAAGAATGTTAGAAGTGTCTCAGCTATCAGAGGTCTTGAGATAAACTCCATACAGCCTTATCCAGGACCGTGCAGGTTTGTCTCTTCTTCTGCAAGACCACTTATAAGTGCATACAAACACACACATGTACATATATATATATGCATATGTACATGTGTGCATTCTTATATGTACACCTACAATTACATATATACAGATAAATAACCCTGCAGAAAAGGAACTTTCCAGGCACATTCAAAAATAGAAGCTCTTGCACACACACACAGGGGTTACTTTTCAAAGTATTCACTTTTTTCCATAATTCTACTGTCATTTTGTCTATCAAGAGTTTTGTTTTTGTATAAAATTTGAGGCTCTGGTCTTGACGATAGAAACGATAAAATACACTGCCTGAGAACACAGAATATTGACAATATTGTCAGTCTCGGCAGCAGATGAGAGTCAGACTCACCTCCGCAAAACCATAAGGCTGGGTGAAAAATCAATCTGAGAGATTGACCTGCTTTCTGATTTTTCAGTTTTTAGAGTCACATTTCCAAGCTGTTCTCTACAGACCATGAAGGGCCAAAAACTTCTTTTTTATTGCTTAATGAAAGCTGAAAACTCATAATTTCACGTGACTTCAGGAGCAGTAGCTCATAGAGAAATAACAAATATTGTCACGGTCGTGATAAACCATATGATTGGTCACAGTTTTAAGATTTTGAGGGTTGAAATGCTGCTTTCAGCAGCAAGTCATGAAGACAGCCTTTTAAGCAAGTCATGAGATGTAAAAAAAAAAATCTGGAAAACAATTTTTTCATAAGAGAAAAGACAGAATATTGCTATTCTATAAAGAACTCCAATACAGCATGGATATTTTATAAACTTTTCTGCAGGGACTG
Source organism: Pseudotriccus pelzelni (assembly GCA_035584735.1). Taxonomy (NCBI): domain Eukaryota; kingdom Metazoa; phylum Chordata; class Aves; order Passeriformes; family Tyrannidae; genus Pseudotriccus; species Pseudotriccus pelzelni. The sequence goes on from JAWMRA010000078.1 coordinate 137,156,640, forward strand.
CAGCAATCACAATTTATTTTTAAATTCACCTGCTTTAACCCAGTACATGTAGAAATATTCTCAGGTAGAAGATTTCTCTGGGAGGAAAGTAATGCATCTGATATCCCATGTTCTTCCATGGAATCAGATGTACTTCCTTGTTCTTGATTGCATTTGCTGCTGTATTGCAACATTTTATAATTAAGTCAGTAAACTTAACAATATTTAAACTGCTGTTCTGATTAGAGAACTTAAAATATGTGGAGAGTAGTGGAGTTACTTTCAAAAGCACTTGGCTTAATTTTTCTTCCACTGTAATAAATGACTGTTTCAGAGAAGTAACACAGTAATACCAGGTATTTACAACTAAAAAAAATTAACCCCCTCCTATGATTGTATTTGCCCTCTAATGTTTTTTCTACTGTTTTCCAGACTACTGCTTTTCTTGAACTTTTTAAAATTGGTTCTCCTAAACTGAAAATTTGCAAGAAGTATTTGCAATAAGAGAAGAGAAAGAGCCTTCCCACAACTAAGCAATGAAAAATTTACTAAAAATGTCAATACTTTTGAAAGATCAGCAGATGCTTCTATTCACAAAAATGACTTTTAGGGTCAATACTAATGATTGGTTGGTTCTGGAAAAGTACCATGTTTCTCTTACAGACTATTTTAATATTGAAAGCAAATTTTGAGATACTAAAAAGTAAAACAAAAACAAGTGAGACAGGTAAAGACTCCCCACTCAAACTTCTATCTAGAGAATGAGTCATATATTCATTTACAGCTAAGCTTGGATTAAATTGCTAGCAGTGAATCTCAAAGTACAAAATAAAACCAGAACTACTGTCCAAAGATTAACTTCTTATCTCGGAGAAAAACCAAAAGGATTTCACTATGTATCCCCCAGTGTTTCCTCTTTCAAGCAAAAGAAATTCTAGAAAACATGAAAAATCTAATTATAAAAATGTTTTTGCTAAAACGTATTTTATGATGATACAAAGGCTCTCTGTTTCCTGTAATGCAGCAGCTGCTTTACATTATTTTACACAAAAAACAATGCACTCAAGCACCTGTTCTACAGACTGCAATTTTTGTGACAGCAAATGATTGAAAATAATACCGAAGTTCAGACCCATCCAGTTCTCCACAGCCTGTGCCAGGTCTGGCCAAAAAGGGCCTGTAATGTCTGAATCATATTGATCTCAACCTAAGAGAATCACAGAATCATGGAGTCATAGAATGGTTTGTGTTGGAAGGGACCTTAAAGATCACCTTGTTCCCCACCATGGGCAGGGAACCTTCCACTATCCCAGGCTGCTCAGGGCCCCACCCAACCCAGCCTTGAACACTTCCAGGGATGGGACATCTACAACTCCTCTGGGCAACCCATTCCAGTGCCTCACCACCCTCACAGTAAAGAATTTCTTCCTAATAGAATCTAAATTATTTCTTGTTTTTCCAGAGAACAGAAATGAAGTTAACCAAAATGTATGCTAAACCACATACAATTTCAAAACTTAAATACTCGTTTGCTTTTGCCTCGGGATTGTATAACTCATTTAATCAAAAACTCGCAGGATAAGAAGAGCTCGATCTAAATATGAGGTTGCACATTTGCACAAGAATATACTTTTTGTAGTATCAAGATATTTCCCCTTTCCTCATTATCCTTTGGCAAAATGACACCAGGCAGCACTTGTTATAACCTGCAGGTCAGGTTATAACAAATTTGCTAAACCCACTCACAAAACTGCTCCCAGGATTTCTTGTTTTCACCAGATGGTGTTAGGGTGGGATTGGTGGTGAGCACCAAACCTGACTATTTCTGTGCTAATTCTTTCTGAAAGACTTGCTGACAGCAACATGTGAAAAGCAGAGCTGTGAAGTCGTGCCTCCTGTGTGTGAACTGGGTTTTTCACAGCGTCAGTCAACTGTCTGGGAAAGATAGCCATCCCCCGTATGCTCCCCGTCTCCTTCCACCAGCCCCTTCCAAACACTTAAAAACAAGTCCTGACACCAGCCAACTTTTTTTTGAATATACATTATCATGCCAAGAAATCTTGATTCTTTGGGCTTTGTGTTACATTTCAAGATAATACACAGCAACACTGGTCGCAGGACAGTCAGCAGTGCATGCATACTTTCATTTACAGTGGAATTGACACATAAAGATTTATCATGGGTTTTATTTCAAGGAGACCCAACAGAAAACACAACCAGCTTGTCAACACTGTGATGGACCTGGAGTGTAATTTTGGGGGTGTTTGTAAACAGAAGGTGACATAAGATAGAAATCTGATTTTAACAGAAATTATCCGGGACAGGCAAAAATAAACTCTTGATGTATCATGCTATCATCTAGACTAACTCCGGACAAAGATGAAGGCATACTGAGGCTGTGAGTGATTTTGAGCTATTTCATCATGAGAGCTTCCTTAAGTAGCAGGCGTTCCTTCATCACACTTTCAGAAGGCAAACTATTGAGTGCATTTGGACAAGTCCGAAAAAGGGACCTCTTTTACCCTTGCGAAACAGTTTTCTTGGAGAGCAGATATTCTCAGAAAAACATCTGGCCCTACTACTATTAACATCAATATTTAAGTATTTATTAACACACAATGTCTATGTATCTTAATATCTTTGACAATACTTAAATCTTAAATATTGTGCAGAAACTTATTCATAAGCCTTTTGACTCCTTTTCTCTTTTTTTTTTTTAGTCTCCTCCTCTACACTGCAATTCAATTCATCTGTTTTCAAACTTTAGTTAATCTGAAAACACACAAAAGAAAACCTGCCTGCACTTGCTTGATACTATTTTGCAGCTAAGGTTAAAAACAATGAGAGGTCTTTCATTGTATGCACAACACCTCCACTTGGACCGAACATGTCAGACTGCCTTCAAGCACTGGCTGTGAATGCCAGGAAAGCTGGAACGTTGAGATTGCAGTTTTTGGGAAAGCTGCAGTACATTTGGGCTTATCTGGGTATGAACATGTATCAGCCAAAACGTGTTCTTTAAGCTTTTTGAAAGAAAAAGCTTGCAGAAAGAGGAGGTGAAAATTAGGTACCCAACCACCCAATTTTTGCATCTAAAAATGACCCAGCGTTAACAAGGATGGATCACTCCCACATTCCACCTCATGGATGGCACCCACAGACTTGCAGCACTTCTAGCCTTAGGCTGCTTAATCAGAAACTCCCATCTGACTGTGCGAGCCAAATGCTGGCAGTTCAGCAAATGAGTTCCTGGCCTGCCAGTCTAGAGAATGACAAGGTACCACAGGAAACAAGTGGGTCCTTTCATTCAACCTAACATTCTGTTCACCCCTCTTTAGGAAACAAACTTAAGCTCCAGGGAGTCTCACGACCTCTGTTGTTTTAATGTCATTCCCATGGACTCCCAGGAAAGCTGGCAGCCCATGGCTTGGACAGGGGCACCCCCTGCTGGGGTAAGAACTGGCTGATGGCCGGGCCCAGAGAGTGCTGCTGAACGGAGATGCATCCAGTCAGCAGCCGGTCATCAGTGGTGTCCCCCAGGGATCAGTGCTGGGTCCAGTCCTGTTTAACATCTTTACTGATGACCAGGACATTGGGATCGAATCTGCCATTTGCAAATTTCCAGATGACACCAAGTCAGGGGGGAGTGTCAATCTGTTGGAGGGTAGGAGAGCTCTGCAGAGGGACCTGGACAGGCTGGATAAATGGGCCAAATCCAACGGTATGAAGTTCAACAAGACCAAGTGCCAGGTCCCGCACTTTGGCCACAATAATCTCCTGCAGTGCTACAGGCTGGGGACAGAGTGGCTGGAGAGCAGCCAGGCAGAAAGGGACCTGGGGGTGCTGATTGACAGGAGGCTG
>JAWMRA010000078.1:137160579-137181387 GCA_035584735.1 Pseudotriccus pelzelni
TTGTTATTCTGACTTATAATCTCTCTTTTGAGTTGAGTTCAATTCCCCTGCTGGTTAACTTTTAAACCAGCACAGAGACTCTTATTTCAAATCCAAGAGGGGTTAATGGAAAATCAGTGTCCTTAGATAAGAAATTTTATTTGTGTGATAAAGTAAAATACTGCTATACACTGTTATGGTTTAAGCCCAGCTGGCAGCTCAATACCACACAGCCAGGAGATGGGGAGGAGAATCAAGAAAGGAAAAAGCTCATGGGTTGAGACAAGAACAGTTTAGCAACTGGAATAAAGTAAAATATAAGAACACTAATGATAATAAAATATACTACTACTACTACTATTGATGGTAACACTTGCAATTGGAAAAAACCAAAACCCCGGCAAAACAAGTGATGCTGAGCACAGTTGCTCACCAACCACTGACTGACGCCCCGCCTGTCCCCCACCAGCAATCGGACCCACCTGGCCAATTCCCCCAGTTTATATCCTGACCATGATGTTCCATGGTAAGTAAAATCCCTGTAGCCAGTTCAGCTCAGCTCTCCTGGCTATGCTTCTTCCCAGTTTCTTGTGCAGCTCCTCAGGGGCAGAGCATGAGACACAGAAAAGTCCTTGACTTGGGGTAAGCACAGCTTAGGAACAACCAAAACATCCATGTGTTAACTTTATTCTCACACTGAATCCAAATCACAGCCCTGTACCAGCACCTAAAAAGAAAATGAACTTTATCCCAGCCAAAACCAGGACAACACTTACCTACCTGAGTGTGAACTCATGCAAAGTGTTACTCATAACTGAGGCATTCACACTCTCATTCATATTTTACAGCTTCAATTTTAATCAGCTGCTACTTATAAAGTTACTTTCACATAGTTCTTGTTCTGTATTTGGTATAGGGCCTGCTTGGATGTTATGATAGTTATGCTTCAAAACAGAAAGACAGGAGTAAAGTCATCAAATGACAAACGCAATGACATTTCAGGATATTATTTATTATTTTTAATAATAAAAACTCAATAGTTGTTTACATTAAAGAATTCTAATTGCAGAGTCCTAAGGGTGTTCAAAGCTAGAACACCTTTTGCTTAAGGGGACTACATTGGTTCTCTACCAGTTACATTTCTATCTTCTCATACTGATACTACAATGAAAATAAAGCACAGGAGTTGTTTCTGGTGCCTTTCTTAAAACTCTTTTAATCAGGTGATATTGTTACTTTTTGTCCTTTATCCTTATTTTCGGACTGTGGTAAAAACCCACACAGTGGAAAGACAAGTAAGTATAACTTCTCTGAGCTTTCTTATCATCCTCAAAGAGGAACAAAGAATTTGCATCACCTCTAACTGCTACATTCAGTCCAGCAGTGGTGTGGCAGGAAGGCAGTAGGTGCATCATTTCTCCTTCCATTAAGTTCTATTTCTACATGGTCTTAAATACTTACAGGAATTGGAAACATGATCAGTTGAGGCAGGGATCTATGGCTCAGGTTCTTCTTGCGTAACTTGGGCTAACTGAAGATTTCTATGACACCATCTGGTTCAGTGGGTTACAGCACATGAATTTGGATATGAGTCATACTATTCATGCCACCACAAGGTTTGAAAGCAATATGGCTCATCTAACAAGAGATGCAGAGGATTTTTAAGTTACAGCATCACACGTCTTATCACATTGTTGAGAGGCAATAGTCAGTACAATACAGTTTGACCACAGCTATTCCATTTTATAAAGGAACTCGAGCGAGCTCTGGCTGCCCCTTACTCGGAACCTACTTGACTCCTGCCTTTATAGCTCTGTTAAACTACTGCCTGACAGCCAGCCAAGATAAAGCTCCCTTCTCCAGAGGTCAATTGCACTGAGCATTTCCAGCACATGACCACAGCACAGTTGCCTGACACGTGACCGCGGACTAATCAGGTAAACGATATGTGATGTCCCCACAAACCTGAATTGCACAGGATGGTCACAGCCACACACCAACATTTAAAACTAGAGATAAAATCCTGCCTGGATGCTCCTGGAGTGGGAGAGAACACAGTCTGTAAACTCCTACTGGCTGTAGGAGTTATACAGAACTACTAACAAAACTTACCATGCTTGTAAGAATTGCAAGAGGTATCCATGCCTACTTTGTCAAGGGCAAATCCAACCCATTTCTAAGTTAACTCATTTCCAATGTGGTTTGACAACCAGATGACATACCAAGTGTATGGACACAGGGCGTGTTAGAACAAAACAATCTGAAGTTGAGTCAAACTAATTTGTTGCCCATGTTGGGGCATTGCAGTTGCAATCAGTTTCAGGGCTTCTCAATAACCTCCTGCAGAGGACAATTACATGACTTGTCACTGTGGTTTACATAAATTAAAAAAGGTTTAATATTCCAGTTATGATTTTGGCCCAAGGTCAAATTTGGCAACTTCACTTTTCTGCAAGCAAGAAAGCCATTAATTACTGAAAAACAGCAAGCTGTGGGTTTTTTTTAAACTCAAATATCAGTCTCAAATTCTTCGGAAAATCTGCTTAATCATTTTGATAAATTTTTGAGAGATAGTATCAAAAGACACTGTTTCCCACAGCTACCAATTATTACTGTAGGTTTGTACAGGGGAGTGTTTCAGACTACAATTGTTTATACTATTCTTTTACTGTGGGTAATTCATTGAGGTGCAGAATGGATCCAGCACATCAAAGCTTTTGCCATACAAAAGTGTTAATGGCACTGCAGTTTACAGCGCTTTTTTCTCCCAGATGGATGATCATATTGGTGTAACAGTTCCCAGCAATTCTTGCAAGTCAGCAATAGGCTGCACAAGATTTAGTGGATGCTGTTAAGCTAGAGCTTGCTTACTTAAAGACTATGCAAATACTTGTTTACTACTGAAGGATTCAGTAGTAATTCAGATGGAATGTAGAAAAACATATTCTACTTTGGCTTAAATTTTCAAGACTACTATGACTAAAAAGAGATAAAGTTTCCATCTTTTTCTATAAGATGTATTCTGACATCTGGCATTCCAGAAAAATAAATAAACACTTAGATACTGTAATTGTTATTTTAGTGACAACTAACTAGCTCTCTAATAAAGGAGGAAAACAAACAAACAAAGAGTCAGCCCTGAAGCACACCTGGTGAAAATAAACAGTCTGTCAGGGAAATGAAAGCCAGGCATCATTCATCAAATCCAACAAAATAAAAAGGCTCTGTGAGTTCTTCAGAAGTGGTGTCTCTGAAGGTCAGAACTGTATTGCAACAGTAGGGATCTGTAAGTAAATATTGAAAGTTCTTCAAAGCTAACTTCCATCAGTGTTGACAGAAATATCTCAATCTGTGGCTGTTCAGTTTGTAGAAGAGAAGGCTCCAAGGAGACCTTACTGCAGCCTTTCAGTACTTAAAGGGGGCCTATAAGAAAGATGGGATCAAACTTCTAAGTAAGGCCTGTTTTTTAACCTAAAAAGGTAGATTCTGACGAGATACATCGAATTTTTTTTAAGATGAGGGTGGTGAAATAGTGGAACAGGCTGCCCAGTGAGCTGTAGATGCCCCATTCCTGGAAATTAAGATCAGGCTGGACAGGGCTCTGAGCAACCTAATCTTGCCGAAGATGTCCCTTCCCATGGCCAGAGGGTTGATGACCTTTAAAGGTCCCTTCCAACCAAAACTGTTCTATGAATCAAAGCACCACACATTTGGATCATGTATGAAAACACAGACTCACATGAGCATATATGTGCTCTTTTAGGTTGCATTTTCTGGAAATAAAAGTATTTGTGTACTTGGTTTTGAGCGAGAATCCATGAAAATCATTACAACATGTGGAAACTGCATACACAACATATTATGCATAAAAAATAGAACTTACTGATCATTATTTTGTACAGAAGGAATGATAGTTTATTTCTAGTTTGAAAAATTAATTTTTAAATAAAGTAATATGAGAAGAAAATTAAAGCTTCCATAAAAGTATACCCTTGATTTGCCAAATAGCAGCAGCCCCTCTACACAGACAGAAATGTGCAATGCAGACAATAGAGAGACTTGTAAAAATGAGATATTGCATATATTCCTAACAAAGGAGACCAAATACATGTTTTGGTACACACATACAGCACAGGTGTTGATGACTATGATTATAGCCACTTGACATCTTTCATAATCATCAAGTGCTGCTGAACCACAACCACCAAGGATGAAAATTTCCATGTCACTTATTTTGCATCAGACTGATTTTTTAGGCTCTATTGTTGTTGCCAAAATTTCAATGGCTTTCAGTACAAGGTCAGGGTATATACTTGCATTTCAGTTAAATGAATTAAATAACTGTTGGGAAGAAGAAAAATTCCCCACAGTTTCTAGCTGAAAAGCACAACTTGATAGTAAGGCTTTGTGCCAGTGTGTTGTATGCAACCACTCGGCAGACCCACTCAAAGAGTCATTTCAAGAGACGGTGCATGCTCCAACCCCAGGCTATGGGACAGAGTAATGCCAGGTAGTGATTTCATGAAGACTGATACAATGAGGAAACTGTCCTTTTAAAGGTTTCCACTACTGGAAAAGAAGACCGTTCAACAGAAGGACAAAAAATCTGAAGACAGAAGGAAAAAGAGACTAAGACTAGGACAAGAAAATGCCGGAAGGTCCCACTTACTTATGACCAAAACAGAGCCTGAATTTGCAGTGCTTTGAATGGACATTAATCAGTACCTGAAACAGAAGACACTCAAGACTTCCTCTACTGTCAGCCAGTTGCTGTGAAATTCACTGGCAAAATGAAGCTCACTGTCCTCCAGGGATTGGTCCCTGCAGAAGACTAGAAACCATCACACACACATGTAATTGCCATAAGCAGTCAGGGACAGCTCCACTGAATTCAGCTCTGATGATGAGCAATGTGGGAATGAATGCAGTTCAGCACTGTGAGTTAAAGTTGCAGTCTGCAGGTGTATATGCATTGAAGAATGTATTCCTGCAGTATCACTGACAATTCCCTCATAAGGCTCCACCCTGCTCATGGAAATTAAGATTCAGATAATCCAGTTTCTCTCTGAACCATTCATGCAGTAGTTCAAGATTTAGCCTTATTAAAAAAAATATATTAAAAAATCTTGTACAGTTCTGTGGCCGATGTATTCTCCTGACCTGAGTAGGTAAAGGTAACTGTTTCTGCTTTTGTTAAAGAGAATTCATGCACCAAAGTAAAATCTTCTGGAAGCTTACAGTCACTGAACTACTTTTCTGAATGGACATCAGAGAACACCTGAACTTCATAATCTGAATCCCTCAAGTTCCCTCAAGCTTTCCTCTCAAACCCTGAGATTAGACAGTCTATTCAAACCCAAAGAAGCTGTAAACCCAGGGAAAAAAAAAGAAGCAACGGCATTTACACAGGTAGAATATACTCTTGCCTAGAAGTGGGACAAACAGTGTGAACCCTGCTTTCTGTCAGATTGATTTGATGTCTGCACTTTACAGCTCAAAGTCCAATCCCAATAATACAGTTAGACCAGTAAACCTTCTGGCACTACTGTATGTAGCATATGGAGGCCAAAGATAGTTCCACAGAGGAAGTTCTTCTATTGATCTAATCCAGGCTACATCAGTTGATGTATATAATATATACTTGAAGAGTTACGCTTTTGGAAGAAATGGTAACATTCATTATCATTTTTAGGACAGTGCAAGAGTCACTTCTGAAGTGGCAAATTTAAGGAAATTCCAGGCAACAGCTCTAGAAGTCAGTCTCCTACCAGGCTGCAGGTTCTGGTATCTCAGAAAAAGAGCATCACCTGCAGCTTCAGTAGCAAATCTTTATCTGCTCTAGAAACAATGTGTACATAGACAAGGAAAACAGATGGTATTAACAGGCTATGTGGGGAATCCTGTACAGAAATGATGCCTAAGAAGAGAATTAAAAGAATGGCAGGTATGTGAGCATGTATCAGCATCCCACTGGGCTCTTGAGATATATGTAATAGATTATTTACAAACGTCATCTTTGCATATCACATTTGGTACATTTGCAAAATTCAAGCCAAGGGGGAATTCAGAGAGAAGACAGAGAAGAACTTTAAATCTCAGAGTCAGATTTTCCATACTACATGCATCTAGCCTAGAACACTCTCTGGTCAAACATGGGACAATATAATAGCTTCAAATCCTAGGAGACCTGTTGGGAAAACACACATTACATATATAAATTACTAACTGGTTTTACCACATAGTTTCCTAAGTACAAGTACTTACTCCAAACTGAATGTTTACAACAGGGGAACATCTAGTAGCATGCAGGACTGCTCACATCCAGCTTGAAGTGGCAATGCCTGTTTATCAAAAGTATTACCCTAGACCCCATCTGACACACTGATTGAACAAGCAGGAATAAACATATGTAGAGCACCAGAAGAACAACTGGCAGATCATCTTATCTGTAGTTTTGCTAATTAGTTTCTCCTGCTATGCAGGGCGCCTAATTCAAGGCTTGTGAGCTTCCAAGGGGTGTTTGCTCCTCAAACAGCAGAAAAATAAAGCACAAATACAAACCCAAATTCAGACAATGAGGTTGCAGAGTGCAACAGAATCTAGAGACTGCAGACATTCCTGCTACAGGACCAGTGTGACCATGCAGCCTGGGTACTGCGTGCACACATGCTTACCATGTATTTTTCCATCCACCTTTCTCACCTTTTGAAAACTCGATTTTGTCAAAGTCTACCTTTTTTCCTAGTAAGTGCTTCCACTGCTGAATGACCTGCAAAGCCAGGATTCATTTTCTGATTACTGAATCACTCAAGCTTCCAATTTCAGCTTTTGAACACACGCTGTTGTCCTGCTAAGTCCCTATATCCAGTTATCGAGTCACCTATCAACCTTCCTTTCAGCAGCTTCATCTCCTGTAACATGACAACAGAAGGCTCACCCTCCAGGCTTGGGAAAAGGCTGTGCTCTGCCTTCCATCTAATTCCACACTATTCTTAGAATTAAAACATCACAACTGGACACGATATCCTTGTAGACTTAAGCAGCCTGACCTGTGTACAACAATCCCTGCTATTCAATACACCTTTAATAACAAGAGATTACATTACTCCCATTAGCTTTTCATTTAGAGTACATGTAACATGGCTACCTACACTTAACTGCCAACTCCTTTTCTTCCTTGACAGCCTGCTTTCCAAGGGAGAAGAGGCCATACCTGCAGGATGGAGGGGGTTCTTATATACTGAACTACATTTGGCCACAATTAAACAAATCTTCTTAGAATAATTTAGCTAGATTATTTATATCACACCCGTACCGTTAACCTATCTTTCTGATTGTGTGTTACCACATCAACTGCTACACTTAGGCAACCAACACAGGAAGGCTGAAAGATGCTGCACAACCAGCTAAACCAGGGGACACCAATAAAGGCCCTTTTCATTAGTGCCTCCCTACTGTGTATGGGCATCTGTCAATGAACCAGCATGATTCCAGCACACAGCATAAGGAATTAAAAGGCACATGTTTAATTAAGATGTCATGTGATCCTAAGCTGTATGCTTGCCTCGCAAAAAAAGCTACTGTATTCCACATGGTAGCTGTTAAATACTCAACTCGTACCCTTTCCAACGGAAAAAAAAAAAAAGAAAGAAAAAAGAAACAAGTACCAGGTTAGTCTGACAGGCTGAGCATCAAGATAACTGGTATTACCTATACAATGCAATTCTTTGTTGACAGAAACCCAAATTAACTGTTCCACTCTTTTGGCAGAATTGGCAAGAGGCTAACAGGTCTGTAGCTCCTTGTGTTGAGAGTAACAAAAAAAATCCCAAACAATCATTTATTAACAGAAAGAAGCTATCTCCATGAGATAGACTTGGAATGAGTCAGTATGATATGGGTCTGAATACGGCTTAATGTGGCATAAAAAAGGACAGTACTCATCTGTGAATGGCAAATTCAGCAGTAGATTAGCCTAGGATAATGGTTACAGGTGACATTCATCAAAATCAAGCTGTCTTTTGTTTGCTTTTGATAAGCCAGTATATGACAAGCTTTATCTATATGCATATAGCATCCATAAACCAATGGACACAAGCAATTTTGCATGGCAATTCAACCAGTGCTTGACAGCGGATTGGATTGCAGCACTTTGTAGGGTTGATATGCTCATAACAGATTGTCACATTCCTGGCATTTCTCCAGACAGTGTTTATACTGTTTATAAACAGCAACAAAATATTAAAACATGTAACAAACATTTCCTTATAGGCCATTTGGGATTATTCCACATTTGGCACTGTTTTTTGAATAACCTTATTAATCTATCTTCAGGTTCTGAGCTGTTATATTTAGATCAAAAGCACGTACTGGAAGATAAAATCTACATAACCTATGCAAAATAAACATTAAAAAGTGTACGTTCAAAATTATAGTCTAGGAAAACCTTGACTAAATAGAACAACTGTGCCAACATTCAAAACCAAATTGGACATGGTCCTGGACAATCTGTTCCAGCTGACCCTGCTTGAGCAGGGAGGTTGGAGTAGATGGTTTCAAAAGGACCCTTACAACCGAAACAACATCAGGATCTGGCGATTTTTGACATGCAAACAGGTAAATCATCTCAATTCTGCAATTCACTGCACCCAAAAGAACGTGCAGAGAAAGTGGCTTGGTTCTATGCACATAAAGTTGTTTGAGGGATCCAAGACTTCCCTCTAATCGCTGCACAATGTCACCAGGCCCCGTGCAATGTAGGTGCCATGTCAGTACAGCTGACAGGACTGGGATTACACTGACAGCTTGTTTCAAACACATGGCACACTGACAAAAGATACACATTTCCTCAAGGGTATCATTGTTCAGCATTTCACAAAACAGAACAGAACCTCGAATTCCCCATGGGGAAGATTTGGGATTTTTAGTCAGTTATCAAGAAGCAACACTTTTGTGTGAGGAACTTGGAGGCTTCTCTTACCCACCCAATAGGCAGGAACTCCTCATGCTTCAAGCAGAAGTACTGGGGAGCAGGGTGAGGTCTGTGCAGCCTGACAGGTTGCAGGCTCTTGAGGTTCTGAAAACGTCTATGGGACAGCTCATGTTCTGAGACTACTTCTGGATTCCCTGGTTGTTTTTTTTTTATTTGGCTTTGTTTGGGTTAGGGTTTTTTTATCCTTTTCTGCAAGGCTAAATGACTAAAATAAAGACTAAAGAAAGACTAGAATACACAGCAAACTGCAGCCACTGAAGAACAGAGCACCTGATTTTCAGCAGAAACACAGCCAACAAATATAAGCATTCACATATTGGATTATGTTCAATAGTAGCTGTAGTTAATAATAAGGCATCAGAACAGGAGCCCCCCAAGTTTTACCCAAGGCCAACCACTTACTATTGATTGCTGCATAACAAGAGCTTGCCTCTAGTAAGCACTTTGGGGCTCAGACACATACCTTAATGAAATCTCAGGGGAGGAAAGACTGCATTTTGTCGTGTTGTTCCTTAAGGAGTCATGTCTTTCGTGCACCTTGTTAAAAAAGTTCATGGATTAACCCACATATCCATGTTTCAGACCAAAATTGCTTATTAAGATCCTAGATTTTGTGTCTCTAGGCTCACATTTCTAAGTCTCTAGGGTTTCCACATGCACAGATAATAATTTAAAAGATACAGGTTTCTCCTGTTTGAGCAGCAAGAATTCATCTGGATGCACACAGAAGGACAGGGAGCCTTCTCCTGCATCAGTTCAGTGTTGGTCACCAATAGGATCTGAGGATTCAGATAAACACAGGGTGCACAGATCCTTGCTGTTTGAAGGGACGAAAGTCAATTACTGAATGCAGTAAGGGCTTGAACAGAATCCAGCCTTTTTTTTTTCCTTTTCTTTTCTTTTTTTTCCCTAGAGCTCCTTCCACTAAATTCACAGGAAAATGCTGGAGCTGGGTCCTCATATCTTTGCTGAAAGAGCCAGGTATTTCCCTCTGCTGTGCATTCTACAATAACAAGGACAAGTGCACTGCACCGTACCCTGTCAGGCTTTCAACCTGTTCAATTAACTATATCAAATCAAATGATTTCCACTGGAGCACAGGGAGGCACTTCTTTTTTAGTGAAGGCTATTCCCCTGGCAAACCCTGAGCAGCGGAGGTCAGCTGCTTTGGCACTTGAGCAGTAAAAAAAAAAAAGGTAGCAGCTTTGGATTTCATTTTTATTGTAATATGGAGGAAGTAGAGAAGGGAGAAATCCTTTCTCCCCCCCTTCTCTTTGCTCTCTGCAAAAGGCTCAGCTGGCTGGGCTGGTATTTCCACAAACAGAATCATTTTCAAAGAGGGACGTGACAAACGAGGCGCTGACAGGCTCATTAGCGGAGCGGGGAAGGTGGGGATGAGGTGGCGGCCGAAGGCAGGAGATGGCACAAACGCCGGGATCCCGCCGGGACGGAACCCCCGCAGCGCCGGGCACATCCCGCTGCCGCCGGGGCGGTACCCGGTGCGCCGGCGCCCCCTCGAGGCAGCGCCCGGTACTGCAGCCGCGGGCTCCGCGGGCCGTGCAGGGGAAGAGGGGAAACCCGCAGCCTTCCCGAGGGCATCCACAGGCCTTTCCAAACACCAGCCCGCAGCCACTGAAGAAGTGCTGAGGTACCGTAGCAAAGTCCTGCAGGCCGCTGTTTCTCAGCCGCAGCAGGGGAATTCGGGAGGGGTCAGCTGGAGGGGCCGAGCTCATCTGCAGGTCATGCATGCCTTGAGTCCTGGCAGAGGGTCTGGGGACTGGAACGAGAACACAGTTGAGAACGCAGGGCTGCGACAGATGGGGTTAATCCATTTGTCAGAGATTTGGTGCAAGAGACTCTGCAAGAGCGGAGTTGTTGTCTGCATATCTATTTAAAACCAGAGAGCAAAAGAAGCTGGAATCACCGTGTAACTGATGGAGGGTGTCTGGCTTGGGAAGAGTCACAGGGGATCAGGCAATGGTGAGACTCAAGGGTGAGAGAAGGACACAACCTATTGCAGACTGACCAGGTGAGAGAGATTAAATACACATTTAGAATCATAGAATCAGTAAGGTTGAAAAAGACCTCCAAGATCGTAGAGTCCACTCTTTGACCAAACACCACCATGTCATCTAAGCCATAGCACTAAGAGACATGTCCAATTGTTAATTGAACGTTTCCAGGGATGGTGACTCCACTACCTCCCTGGGAAGCTCATTCCACTGCCTGACCATCCTTTCAGTGAAGAAATTCTTCCTGACATCCAAAACAGAAATCAAATTCTTGCCCATGGCTTCACTCATGTTCAGATATCAGGAGAGCTTCCCTCTGTGTTTCACCGTGAGGTTAGCTGTGTTATTAGACTGAGGAACACTGCCAAATAATTATAAGATTACACTAAGACTAAATCCCCGTATCATGAATAGCACACGCTGGCAAGTAATAAGCCGAAATAGAAAGAATCAGCTCTAGCTGCTCGCTGATATCACAAACACACACCCACTAAGCAGCAAATTAATTCACTTTTTCGAAGTGAGGAACTGTAAGGTCCTCTAAAAACCCCTCCATTTAATCACTCTAGTTTTCCTCATCTAAGTTTTCCTTACCTACAACTGAGCCACAAAACTGACTTCATGGCTACAGAGCAAAGGTGACAAATACTCCTTCCCTACCAATAGCAAAAGTAACCTGAAACGAGACAGGGTGATGTCTCCCATTTTTGTCCTGGTTCCCAGCAGAGTGAGATCCAGAACTTCTGAAGTGAAAGCCTGACTTGATGGGAAATGAGAGCTCAGCAATACTAACCATCAGGTTAACCAAGCTGGAAAAGTAAGTTCCAGACTCCAGAGATACAGCAGAAGTTTTAAAATAGCAACCCAGAGTGCAACCTGATGAGACTTCAGTCGGGGCACAACTCTTGGAACCAACACAATTCATGAGAAGCCCTAAATATTCAATGGCCGGTTCTAAACTAAGGACCTCATCCTTTGAGTAGTTCATCAGTATTAATCAAGTGGGGAAATTTAAAAAAAAAATAATAAAGAAGTGCCATCAGGGTTAACAATGCTTCGCTCTATGGCTTCAGGCTATTTCTTTAAGATCTTCCAAGTAACAACAAAGTGCTTCACCTTGTCTAGCTTCTGGGTAAAGGGATCCCATAGCCTAGTGATTGATCAAGGAACATGGTAAAGTAATAATGTAATCACTAACTAAAAAAGCGTAGAAAAAGAACATCCTAAGAAATAAAATGAGAGGGTAGAGCTTTGCTATTGGGCAAAATATTAGAACTCATAATAAAGTAATCAAGCCCCCTATAAAGCAGCTAAAATAAAAATAGCTGATAAAAAGCATGCCTTTCAAGATCATGAAAAGGGTCACAAAACAAAAGGTGGACAAAGGAAACAGGGTGCACATAAAAGGGGTGTTTTCATAACATCTTCTCTTGGCAATATTAAGTCCATTAAATTCATCCGGTTTGAGGCATCCCTTGCCTCTCCACTGATTACTTCAGCAGTTTACTCTCTTACCCTCGGTTTTCGAAATCCCACTTAGCTGGATGCCTGGATCACTTAAGATAGACATGTAAGCACCCAAAGGTTAAATCAGTAGCTTGTAAGGGTTTTGGCTCTGCCACTGTATCACAATCAGTGTTCGGTTCTTCGTGCACAAACACTGTGCAGCCTTATCAGCAAACTAGGAAATATCACAAAGCTTTACAATATGGATTGAAGAATTCCTGAAATAGGCTTTGCTAAGACATTTAACACAGTTTGCCCTATTTTACCCTAATTCACATTTTTAGATCCCTTCTGAGTAAGAAACAGAAACTGATTTTAAAACTTGCTGCCAGGGTGAAAGGTTCTGGCGGTGCATTTTACACGATATTGATGTGAATCAGAGTTCTGTAGAGAACAGAGTGGATCAGGTTTACGAAGACTGTACAACAATGATCTTTTCAAGTGGAATGGTAAAACATGATATGATCTTTAGTCAGGGAAAAATTACTAAAATAAATAGAACAAGATTAAATTAAAATTGAAAAAAAACCCTTGTGTTAGAGGGAAGGAATAATCCAATTATCATTGCATGTATAATTATGAAACATTATTTCCCCAACAACTGGCAGCATATAAGAAGTACCAAGGAGCAAGTAAACACTGCTTCAAATGAAGTGCAATATACCTTTTTCTTCTGTCCCCTAAATATTTATACTGTAAGAATACAGAAGAACTCACCTAAGCTAAGTTGACAGCGAATTCCAAATCTGAAGCTAAAGGACAGGAATTATATTTTTCAGTTCAAAGATGATTTGGATTCTTGTTCTACATCAGGCAGGAGTAACAGCTATAGCAAACCCAGCTACCACGGCTCTTACTGAATTCTTATATAGTGACAGAGGAAAGAAAAAGAGGCAGCTAGAGTGCAGTTCACTTCTGAGTATGCTGTAGAGTAATTTTTTACTGAGACCATGAGAGATCTTCTCAGGTTGCTAAAACTGGAGAGAATCTCCCAAGGAAAAGCTACCAGACCCAAGAAATACCCAGCAAGATAGAAAACGGTGTAAAACAGTCATCAGCTACTTGCACAGCAGATCTCACAGCTGATAATGAAGTGGGAGAGTGGAAGCTTCATTCTGAATTTAATAGATACAGAATTTTGTATGTCATTGGCAAGCAAGGCCAAAAATGCCTCAATCGCCCTTTCTCAATTTCCCTTTCCTATCAAACAGAACAGATGATATCATCACTTCTTCCACACAGGATTTTATGTAACAAATAACAGTATCAAACACTCCCCACTGCTTTGCGCACAGAGTAGAAAATAGCTGCATTTCATTCCTAATTGATAAACTCCACAGATTAGTTTTCACAGAAAAGACAATTGATCAGAAAATAATCAACTATGTTAATACTTCAGTTACAACTCCCACAAAGTGTTCTGAGTGCCTCACTGTCCCCTTCTTGACAGGAGATAAGTCTTCCTGGTCAAACCAGATCTCTCATGAAGCCATTATAGACTTGTCTCCTGTTGTGGAATTTTGCTATATATTACATGCACTATAATCTGATCAAAAAGCAAAACCCAGAAACCATCGCTGAGACATAAGAGAAGACTATTTTCATACAAAATTTTCTGTGTCAGTAGGAGGCTGAATAATGAAAAGAGGATTTCCACTTTTCCAACTTCTTTCAATTCTCCACTATACAAACACAGGGTTACATTAATATATTTCTGATATTATTTTCCATGCAAAAAGAACAGTTGATACATATTATGCAAACAGGAGACTTATCCTAACGCCCATCACTCTGTGATGTGTTGCACATGTTAAAAATTTGAGAGCAGCCAAGTATGAATAAAGGAAAACTCTTTAGTCCTTTACATTTTCCAACGTGAGCACCGCAGTTCCACAAAGAATGCTGCAAACAGGTCTGACCTTATCCAGGCAGCAGAATAAAAGCTCTCTCCAGGGTGAAGCAGTGATTTTATTTTATTTTTTTAACTGCAGATGGATGTAGTCAGGATTGATCTGATAGCCCACCAACCAACATTGCTATTAAGTCCTCATAGAAAGAGCATGGAAAAGTGGCATAAATAAGGACTGAGGGTAAGGCTGGCTTCAGCTTTGCACCACAGAGAAGGGAAGGGCTTCACAGAGATGGCTGGAGATGGAATTTGCTTCTGTTATCCACTATCAGCTGAACACTGCTTGGCAGAAGACATCTATTGTGCTGAAGAGCACTGTCACATGCAAAACAAGGAAACTAATGAATACTTCATTGGAAATTACCTCCATCTGGACACAATGAAGATGCTTTCTGAGATATATGACAGTGCTGAAGAATGTTCAAAACTTGCTACAGGTTTGGGACTAATCAAAGAAAAAGGTGGTAAGCAAAACTTTAGCAATGCTTTAAAGGAGGCTTCAGTACTTCCTACAACACCCTGAACTGACACAGGACCTTCTTTGCTTGGTACCAGTCCTGTACCTGACCATAAAAACTGCTCTACCAATAACAGCCTAGAGGGTAGGTTGTGACCTGTTTATAAGGGACAATAAAACAATATTCAATAAAATAATCTAAGAAAAGGGGCCAGTTTGTGTAGTCTTCTACTGTAACTACAGTAGGATTTGTGAGAAGACTCTTGTGGGACAGGTGTCAGGTAACAGAACACCTCCAGAGGCCACTTTACAGAACATCACATTCTGCTTCTTCCATCAGTCCTCACATTAGGTGTGTTATATCACTGGCACAAGAGATATTTTGGGTCAGTGTGATGCTCATTAAAAATGGAAGGAAGAAAGATAACAATTGTGGAATCACTTGCCCAGGGAAGGATCAGGAAGTGAGCAGAACTTGTTACAAATTAAATAGCCCAAATGAAAGAAGACTCAGATGACTCAAGAAACACCTTTTATACACATATCACAACACATTTGACAACACTGGTATCTTTATCTCTGTTGTACAGATAGCAAAACCTATGGCAAAGGTTTAACACAATCAAGAGGTCACAACACAATGAATAAACCCACCTGGTTTTGGTCACCCTTCTTGTCCCAGATCTAGGAATGAAACCTAGGCCTCCTGTGCTCCACTGCACATCTTTCATCCCCAAGTCACTGCACTGGTTGCACCATAAAACTCATCTGAGTTCCATGAAACAAAGGGCAAAATTAAATTATATAAGTTCTGAAAATTGGAAAGATAACTAGCAACACTTTGATTAAAAAAAAAACCCAAACTTTCTCTGTATGGAGTAACTCAGACCCTGAGGATTCAGTGTGCTTCCAAAGAATGCCAGAGTAACCCGAAACAGAGCCAAGATGTCTCCAAATTCCAGTGTCGTATCTTAAATCATAAGACCATCCCTTCACCAATATGCTAAATAACTTCAGTATTTTATCTGATATGGTAAACTCTAGCATCCACAAAGATATTAACAATGTGAAAAAATTAATTCATATTTTAAAGGCATGATCTTATATAAATTTCATAAAAATATATCAATAAAGATGATTTAATGCAAGCATCTTTAAAGGTTATAGAAATAGCCAGATTTTAAGACTATTTGGAACAGGTTTTCAGCAGCAGTTCATATTTCCCTTTCTGAGGTGCTGTTTGGTATTTAATGGTTATTCAGAAGTTCTGGTCCCTTCTAAAACTAAAATGAGGTTTTCTTGAGTCCTGTTCCTTTCCTCCTTAAAAGTTTAATTTAAAAAGGCTTGAGTCCTTTCAAGTACCTCCTACCAAATTCTTTCAATTGGACCAAGGTCCCCCTTGGGTATTACTTTGACAGAATGAGGTTTGCTTAATGATCATAGCATTAAAACCTCTGAAGACATGCAGTAGCACATTGGGGAACATGGTGTTGAAATAAAAGGTGAAGCAGGGTTTCCATCCTTCCTTCCTCCTTTTCTCCCTTCCAATACACATCCATAAGCTGTTCCTTAGACATTATCTTTATTATTTTGTCAAGGGACCATTTGCCCCAAAATGGTTATTCCTCAGTCATTCTATGCCCAGTCTTGTTTCTGTTAATAGTGAGACATTGCAAAAATCTTCATTTATTTCAATGGTACAGAATAAGACCATCAAAGAACAACTCCTCTCTCTAGAACTCCCCAGTCATTTAAAAGTATTGCTGCCTGGCAAATTCAAAGCCACAAATGCACACAAAGCAAGCTCCTTTTTTCAGGTTTATCCCCTGGAATACATCAGTATAAAATGAGTGTGAAAAACTGGCAAATCAGTGCAGCTTTTTATTTCTCCTCCTACTGGTGTAAAATCCAAACACCAGCTGTAGAGCTTCCACTGACATGACCCTACCATGACATTGCCTTCTTGGTTGTACAGGCCACTGTCATCTTCGTTCCTCCCTTTTCATTGTCCTATTTTTCCCATCACTGCTAATTCCTATCAGATGACCTTAGATCTCACTCAGCATTACTCCTTCAAATTCTCTTGGTTCTTTCTCTGGCTCCAACACCATGCAGAATACTTCTGACCTGCTGCTGAATAAGTCAGCCAAGTGTTCTACTCCCTGAATCCAAGCATGTTATGTATAAAAAAATCTGCCAATTTCTTATTAGATCTTTTCATACTTAATTATGCCTAACTGGCTGCAAAATGCATTTCACTGGTTCTGAGATACTTAGTAAGTACTCAGCAAATCACAGGACCACAGAAGGATTTAGATGGGAAGGGACCCTGGCAGATTTCTGGCTCAACCACCTGTTTAAATCAAGGTCGGCTATGAGATCAGATCAGGTTTCCCAACGTTTTATCTAGCTAGGGCTTGAAACCTTCCCAGGACAGAAACTGAGCAACCTGCTCCAATGCTCGACTGTTCTCTTGAGGAAAAAGTTTCTCCTTATGTTCAGCCTCAGCCTTTTGTTTCAGCTCAAGTCTGGTGTCTCTCAGAGATCACTGCGAAGGGTCAGGTTCCATGTTTTTGACAATCTTCTACACGCTGGGGGCTGCTGCCAGTCCCCATGTCCCACCCTGGCAAGCTGCCTCTTCCCCAGACTGAACAAGCCCAGCTCTTTCAGTGGTCACAGGGCAAGTGCTCCAGCCCTGAGCATCTTGTTGGCCCTCACCTTAACTTGCATTGGAGATCCAAGGACTGTAGTCTAAACAGTGCAGAGTCAAAGGGAATAATGACTCTCCTTGATCAGGTTACTATGTTCCTGTTGATAGTGCCTATGATTCTGTCAGCATTCTTTGCTGCCAAGGCACAAAGCTGGTTCATTTCATCTTCCTGACTATCAAGACCACAGGCCCTTTTCACCAAAGCCACTTCCCCACCAGTCAGCCCCAGGCTGAATGGGCTGCAAGAGGCTCGGCCTTCCCAGCTGCAGAACACACTCCTCCAGCCTGGGTCTGGTCCCTATGCCTAAACCCCTATGGACGGCCCCTACTCCTGAGTCTCTAGACTGTTACCTCCAATTTGCTGTCATCTGCAAATCTGATGAGAGTACACTCTGTCCCATGACATCCTCAAGATCACTGTTAATATGGAGATTTTTTTTTTCTTACTAAGAAAGTTTCCAGATGAAACTTTTTTCTTACATATCTGATGCTGCTTTTTGTCAGAAATAAAAGGTATAAAATCTCTGAAAAGAAAAGGTCATTTTGGGTTGTATTTTGTCCCTAACTCAATGTAATCAACAACTAATAGTTTGAACCAAACACCACATTTTGCAACATCTATGGTTAACAATTGTTAGATATGTTTGCCCAAGATCATTTTCCTGGCTTATGACCGTGCCTTAGATTTTATCTTCAAAAAAAGTTTAAATATCCTTTTCATGCCACTTTCTTCAAGTTCTTTTCCATCCTATTTTTCCATAGTAAAATAGCCTGTAAAGTCATATTAATTCCTGAGAAATTTTTCAACAATCACATTAGTTTTCCGTAGTCATATCTGGGAACAGGAACACTATCTTGGCTTCATCTTCATATTAGTTCCCATGCTCCTTTCTGAGCTACAAATCCACTGTTCTATCCTTTTATTAGATTTCAAATAATCAGAGTCATGGGGACCAACAGCACTAGAAATATCCTCCTGAGCTAATGATTTCATCCATAATAGTATCACAATTTATTTTTATAAAATCTATACAAATATCGATCATGTTTCTTCTTCGGTAGTTGCTGAATTGAAGTTATTTTCTTTCATGCAGATTTACTTTCTAAGACTCACACAGATATTTTCCTTTTTCCTCTTTTGTCTAAAGTAAGAAAGACTGGTCTCAATTCTTCTTTTTCGCAGAAGTCTATAAAGTTCAAAGTTTTGCACATCTGCAAGGAAACTACAAGGTTTCCATCTGTGTTTATGTTGAAATGAAAACAACTCCCTTAATTCTAGAAACAGACAACATGATAGTAAAACAGTATCAGAAAATATTTTAAAATAGCTTCAGTTTCTTCTGGTAGTGCTTTGAATGCAGTCAGCTCTGTACACATGGGTGGAGACACAGACTACATTCCTGCAGACTGCATTCAGCAGATGGTGACTGAGAGGAAATGGGCACAATGGTTATGTTCCAAATCTCAGCACTTACCAAACCAATACAAACCAGCTCTCACAGGTAAGTGTGTACAGGTACTCGTGGATTTATAGTTAACAAATATAGTTTAGTTTGTCATGTTTGCAATCATTCATATGTTATCAGAAAGAAAATAGCGACAGGAATCAAGGTAAAATTTGAAACACCACAAGTACACATACACAAACGGGCATTGACTGAAACACATATTAGTTAACAATGCATTAGTGTTAAGACTGAAATTTGTACGTGAAACTCAAATCTCTGCTTAACATTAAATGTCTGAATTTCAATTCCCAGTTTTGTATACCACCACTTCAGAGAACAAATTAGTGTTCCACATTAAACTGTTTACAGATTAATTACTGTCTGGTATATGAGTAAAAGTTTTATTTAACTCCCAAGTTATATTTGCTAAACTGATGTTTGCTCAAAGTGGTCAGCTAAAAGACAACTACAGCAAACTGAGTAGGCGTTGACAAGTCAAGCAGATGAACAAAATCAATATCAACTTCTGAAGAAGATAGGAAAATAAAATACAGTTATGCTTTTAATATATTCTTTTAAGAAAAGACACCACATTGTGCAGGTTTGGAGGTCCTGTGTGTACTTGGGGGCAAACCATGATAGAACAATCAAATACTTTTTAGACTAGACAAGGAAAATATGTGCAACTGGGAAGCGCCATATCCAGTGAAAGAAAGGCTGTGAGAAGGAACGGTTGATTGCACTTGAGCCACATTTGGCACAGGAACCAGCTTTGTTTACTGGAAATAACAGTTTAGATTGATACTAGGAAATACCAACTTTAAAGGCCATAAAATACTGGAATAGAGAGATGTAAAAATCTCCTCCATTGCAAATTTTCCAGAACAAAGTTAGACAAACATCTGCCAGAAACGAACTTGCTGTATTGATCCTACTTCAGAGGTAGGCAGGGACTCAGTTGGGCTTGCTTCCCATCCTATGTGTTAAAGACTCTGAGGTTAAATTTTACTTCTTTTTTAAAGGGGGGACACACACAAAAAAGAGTATGAATCAAGATGAAACACCTCAATGAAAATGAAAATTTACATAAATTACATTTTTCCCCATAGGATGTTTCTTAATGCTTGATTCAGGGTTTTTTTATTTATTTGGAATGAACAGGGTGGGGCCTTTACCTACATACAGATTGACTTCTTTCCTTTTTATACTGACCCTGAATAATGTGAAATTTATGTTTTAGAGAGATGGTGAAATCACCACATCCTAAGAAAGCTGGAATATTCCCCCTAGTGTAAACCTTGCAACTCCCTAGTCATTCAGTCAACCAAAAGCTCTCAGTGCACAGTCACTATCTATTAACAGCAAAGTAAAACAATTTGCCACATTTTAAGTAAGTAAAATATTTCTGATAGCGCATACTTTACCAGTTATGTCGTGCTGTTTGAATGACTCACTGTAGATTTGATACTGATTAGGGCAATGTTTCTTCAGCCATTTGCAGACATCCTGCTGGGTCCATAATGCCACAGGCTTGGTCAGCTTCACAGTCCCAGACTAGAAACACGGAATGAAGAACAGAAACTACGTTTAGTCCACACACAAGTTTCAGAAATATTTATCTGTGACATCCATATACAACATTCAAACATCCATATTCAAACTCACAAGAGGGATGTCCACTTGTGTCCCAACTTGGATATAACTGCGACAGCTGAATTGGAGAAGGGAAGCTCCAGGTCCTTGGATTTTAGCCCATTACCTGGAGGGGGAAATGCTCTCCTCCTGCCCCCCTGCC
>JAWMRA010000078.1:137186718-137204877 GCA_035584735.1 Pseudotriccus pelzelni
TTAGTTTTTATTTTTGCTAGTAATAAATCCTGATATTATTTTCTCCCCAATCAGATCTCTTTGTCTGCATAAACTTTATCTCACCTTAGAGCAATTTGTGGGGGGTGTGGTAAAAAATTGTCCCCTAGGAAAACCCATAACAGCAGGAAACATTAAAATGTGTCAGAAAACCATTGATGTGTCTGTGACCAGAGAGACTGGAAGGAATAAAATGGGATTGTTTCACACGTGAAATTGAGAAGGAACTATTTGTTAAATCAAAACATAATGTCTTCTGCAAGCAAAGTATAAAGTGCCAATGTTATATTTAAAAATTAGAAAAATAAAATTTTATGTGTATCCAATATAGATACATAAAGCAGGGAACTTAAACTACACAGTTCCAAGAGCCATCTAAATTATTATCAAATTTTTCAGGCTGCTCTGGAAGCAAGACTAACAGCATCATCTTCATCATTTTATGCCAAGAAGCAGCTGGAACAGCAATGCCCACTAAGAATTTCAAAACCATGATTTTTTAAAAACATGTTTGGGTTATATTTCTAAACCTGAGAAAAGAAGAATATTTTTCATATATTCCAAATTACTTCTCCAACATTAAACTGACAATATGGAATTCGGAATCAGTGGCTAACATAAATACTGGCTTTTAGTTACGGAAAGAAAAAAAGAACCAGGATCATTAATGTGTTATCTTAAAATATTGAAAAACCAGCAAAGAACACATTTTGGTTTAGAAATACACTTTCTCAGGTCAGATAGTTTACACTTACAGATTTTTGCAGCAAAGACAAAAGAAAATTACAGTAATAAGCAGACACGCCATAAAAACCCTGAAACCTCTGTTGTATTGGGTTCCCCTCTGTGATGTTGAGAATTGTAATACTAAGAAGAGATGAAAATGACAAACCAAACGAAACGCGTTTATTTTAAAAAAAAACCAAAAAAACCCACACAAAAAAAAAACCTAAGGAAAATACTGTAGGATTTTAAGTTGATAAAAAAACTGTTTTATGTTAAGAGATTAAATGTTTAAAACTTTAATTGAATCAGAAATTCAAACAGTCCATTCTAATTTATTTCTTAAGTCACTGTAAAAAACAAAAATTCAGCATGGCAAACAAAATACAATTTATAAAAATCATTACAATTTAGTTAAAAGCACACTTTAAAGGCCAGCTTTCCACCAACTTTGATTTAGTCAAGACATAAACCCTAATGCCACCCAGAAAGGACTAAAGGAGAGACCCTACAGCAGCTATTATGCAAGTCATACATCTATGACTGATCAGCACTTTACGTCCCTTTTAAATGAAACCTATAGAGATATGGGAGAACTAACAAAACTCCCAAATCGTGCTGGTGTGGTCAGCCTGCACCCTGCATTCCCTCAGTTGCAAGCTTGTGTCTCACATTTGCAGTCCAAACTTGTTCCACAGGGCAAGATGCAAAATGCAACTTGTTGGCATAATCTGTTACCTCCAGAGCAAAGCAGAGAGCATGAGCAAGACTTGGAGGTTGTGCAGCTCCCAGGGCACTCACATCTATGAACACAGCCTGACGCTCAGAGCGTTGTCACCGGAGCTGGTGCCGGAAGCAGCACAGAGCCCACACCCCAGTCCTTCCCTCAACTCTCCCACATGTGCTGTCCTACAGCTGGTTTGGTCTGCTGGCACATTGTGCTGCCTCACATCCACACACAGGATCCCACAAAAGACAAGATCAGTTACAAGTACACACAAGAGGGTACTATTTCCAACACCACTGGTCAACAGAAGGATCAGAGCTGTAATGCCTTCTGGTTTACCTAAATCCACATTCTAAGGATATATTGGGTTTTTGAGAAGCAACTCAGTGCAGCCAGCTCGCTGTCTCTCGCAGGAGCACAAATGAAGTTCAGAAAAGGTACCCCACGATCCAGGAGAATCACATCCTCAACGACTCCGAGTTAGTTCAAACACCCTCGAAGTCCCAGGAGAGAAACTGGACCCACAGAGGTAATCACTGCCTCCTCAATTCAGTCACTGCACAGATGGGGACAGACTTCTGACATTGTGGGGGAGAGAAGAGAGTTAGAGAAGGAGATGAGGATACCTGAGCAGCACTAGCTCAGGGCTCCGAGCATAAGGTGAACAGGACCAGGAAGAGGAAAGACTGGAGACTGGCAGGAAAGTCATGGAAGGTACAAAAGAAGTGGAAAAGGTACTGTAAAGTAGATTTTCTACTCCTATCCTTCTACTTTCTGGAGGAAAAGGAGTGGAACAAATGCTGCTTCTACAAGAGCCGTCCCCTATGGTAGCAGGAGCAGTTCACACCCTCCCATCTCTCACTAACAGTCTCTCCACCTTTTCACACCACCAAGGCCCCAGTCAGCCACTGTCTGCTCTTTGTTGCCTCCGATGCTCTGCTATAAATGGCTGACTGTGCCAAGAAAAAGCTCTGGAGGTGTTTAAAGCCAGTTCTGCACAGGCAGAAACTTCTGCCCGAGGGTCTCAATTCAGTGCAGCACCACCACTTGCTGAAAGACTGATGAACAAAGAGGGAGATTTTACCTGGCTCTCAAGCAACTCCAGGACTGACCCAATCCAGTACCTTCTGTACCAGAGCCACAAAAAGGTGTAGTAAAAACAGACCGCAAAGAGGAGGTGGAGGGATAGGAGAAACAAATTACGAAATGTAATGAGATTCATCTGAAAAGTAAGAGGTTGCTAGAGGGAGTTAACTCCCTCTTAAGGCTGTCACAAGTATAACCATCAACAGGAAAGGATAAAGTAAAAAAAAAAAAAATCACTGAGCATCGTCCTGATCAGGATAAAGACAGCAAAGATAAATAAGGTGACATGTTTCCCGTGAGAGTACTCTCTTTCAATGAGATATCCCACTCTGAAAGCAAGAATCATGACTGGCAGATGCCGGTGTTGACATAAATGGCAGTGGCACTATCAGCAAACTGTGAAGAACTGCAGTGTCAGAATGAGAAAGCAGAAGACAGAGCGTTCCTCAGCATTGTCAAGAACCCTGCCTGACATCATTCTAATTGCTATCAAAAATCCTGAAAGCCACAACTGGAATGGACAGGCAAACAATAAAATCACAAACAGGGCCAGGAGCACCATCAATTTTAGGTTTTGACAGCCAAATTCAAATCAAAGACTGTAATCCTTTAAAATTCACTTCATCTTAAAAACCTGCATTTTTAATCTTGCCAAACTAAAGATCCATTTCACTCACTGCAAAAGACTCCTTCCCGTCCAAAAATTAAATATGTGCATTTGGATATTTGCCAAGAAAATGCAGAGAGGGAGAGTTGCTCTGTTGGGGTCACGGTTCCTACTTCACAAGATATGTCAGCTGTTTGATACTTCTTCATTGATGTAACTCTGATTCTCCTTCTCTACCCGAGACAATTCAAACCTGTCCAAGTCTGGCTCACTATCTTATATCACAGACTACAGTTGTCACAAGTAAATACAAATCCTCCTGGTTTTCCAAACAGAAACTTACTCTGCATCCTTCACAGATCTGGAGAATAATTTCCATTCACACAGCAGGTTCCTTGTGCAGCTATGAACTTCTCTAGCCTGCTTCTTACCACTACTTAGGCAAAGAAGAAACAGAATGAATTTTAATTGACAGTGCTGGATTAATAGCAACTTACAAGTAATTAACTACACTTTACTACTAGCACATGTTTACTGCACTTAACCATCCATCTCAGTAAAAGTAAAAATTCAAGACATTCACCTTCGACATGGTACACATAACTTGCAGGTTAGCTCATCTTTTATCCTGTCTCAAGGACTAAGTACTACACCCACTATGAAGAAGATTTATGGCATAAATCTTCATCACAGAATACTCTGTTCAGACTGGTAGTAGCCACAAGAGAGTGCCCCATCTTGGTGAAAGCTGTATGTTCAAATCTATTCAGGTACACACAGGAAAGCAAACAGGAACATGTAATAACTAAGACAGTGATGAAATGTAGCTCCCTGCTTCCCAATAGTTTGTCCTGAGCTCAGAAATCCTGTCAGAGCAACTGAAATCCCAATTTGAGAGAGTTCAGTATTTGTAAAAATATTTTCTCCATGACTAGATTAAAATAAAAATTTTAAAAATAACCCCAAACCTACCTGTAGTACAAAACCGACAATTACAAATGAGTCTCCATTCTCCCCTTTTCTTTTATTATTAAATCAATCCTGGCACCTCTGCAAGTTACATCTTTGGCAGCTACATCTACAGTTGAACTAAATCGAGAGTGCTTATCAGGAATTCCATTAAAATAAATACAAAGCAGTTATATAAGTAGGTACACTGATTTTCTTGGAATTTCTCACATACTTATTTTAAAAAGGCCATATAGAATAATTTATTACCTAAAATACAGCCTTTAGCAGTAACAAAATCCAATAGCCAAACCAGACTGGAAAAATGCAACAAAGGTTGCAGAGAGCAGTACCATTTCCAGAGACTTTAGGTAACAATAGTAGCAACACAGATGTTTCCAAACATTCAGGATATTCTAATAAAAAGATTGTTCAAATACAGGCTAAGCCTAACCTCAGAAACATGTACCTAAGAGTGTCAGTAGGGCTTATGTGATTTTTCTGTGACATGCTTTTTGAAGATATGCTCATCTGTGCCATAATGTGGCTTTTGCTGAGGCAGTGTACCTTTCTCTTGACATTAACAATAATGGCAGATTTATTTTTTTTTTATTCTCGGTATTTACTGATGGAGTTACCCTGACATAGTAAATCTGTCCAGCAGATCTGACCACGCCTCAATCCTTCCATTTTTAATTACAGTATTTTGCTGAGAAGATACTCGACACATCACAACCTGGGGCTTGAGTACTCCCTGTGTATTTTTTAACGGCTGCTGTGTGTCAAGAGGTGAAAGGTACAGTCCATTTTTTCATCTTGAAGACACAGACAGTGAAGCACTTCTGAATGAGAAGAGCTATAAAAGAAGCTGTTACTTTATATTAGCAAGTAGTGAGGTTAATTCCACCATTAGATCAACAACAGTACATTTGTATAAGGAGACCATCTAACATCCTGAGAGGATGTTAATCCCTATTAAATAATGACAGGTTGCTTTCTTACAAGGTTTACTCCTGAGTGAATCACATTTTTGGCACCTTTTTTTCCAGCAGATGTGCCAATTAAGAGGCCTGTAGTGTAAGAAGTAGTATAACCTTTCCATGCCAACTTTCAGTCTTTATGGATAGGCTCATTCATATGCAGAAGGCAAGTGCAGCAGCCAAAGCATTTTATACCTCAACAGCAATCAAAGTTTTCTAGATATCTTTGCCAATTGACTCTTAACTACGTTCTCTTGAGCCAAGTACATTTTGAGAACAACTTCATAGGCCAGAGGTGTACATGAGTAAGAAAAGGTCTCTGAGGCTCAGGTGATGGGTCAGCCTCTTGCTTCCCATGAAGACATTGCTTCCACTTCCAGCAAAGGCAGGAGAAAAAGGTAAATACTGAAGAGGCAGATCAGCCCAACCATCAGATTCATGCAATAGCACTGCAATGCCTGTGTACAGAAAGTCATGATGTATTTCTCAAATAAATATCTAGACAGCAGATCCATTACTTTTCAAAACAAGCAGGGCACTTTTGACATCAATGTAATTTCTTGCTAATTGCTTTAGAGAAACTAGTCTTCTCCCCCTAATAAAGGAATTCCTGTATTCGCTAATCATCCTTATGAAGTCCTATATTCATAAAAAGAACTTAAGCACTACAATGCCCTTTTATCCTCTTTCTTAGAGAAAGCAAAAAGGCCTCAAGCTGAGATCCACAAAGGCCAGCCCCTCCTGCCTAGGAAGCAGCCCAAGCTAGCCAACAAGAAGATACAGAAAAAATAACAGAGCACAAGTTCCATATTCATATCAAGGCCAGCCCAGGCCAGGAGGAGACATCTCTTCTCAGTCACAGGAAGCATCTTTTCTCGTAGTGCAGCAAATAAACTTGAAAGCAAAAGAAAGGTCAGAAGCTTATCCCATAAAAGGAAACAGAAGGATGTGACAGCAGCACTGTCTCTGCTCAAAAACCTGAAGATTTGGAGCTATAAAGCACACACAGATGGGACTTGATTCAAGGGTAGGGGCAAGAGGGATGGGGGGGGGGAATCTACCTCCTATATCAGGCCATTCATGGGAAAATGGGACCTTCCCAGGAACATCCAGCAGGCACCACACGGAGGCTAAGGAGGGCAAGAATGCCAGTGAAGATTTGCATCTTCAATTCCAAGTATCGTTAAAAAATACAGCTCAAATACAGCCCAAAATGTCCCAGCAACATCTTCCTGTGAGATGTGAGAATGCAGAAATGTGGCATTCAGGTTTTCAACAAAAATATTACACCCACCTGGCCTAAATATAAGGAACTTGGGTCATAAGATGAATGTGAGAGAAGGGCTGAGAGAAGGTAAATTAAGCATAGTGAGGAACAATATTCATCCGCTGTAATGTGTTGAGTGCATACAATATATATCGTTTCTGGAGAGAGATCTGTGAAGGGATAACTAAATCAATGTGCTGGGAAGACAAACTGGCCCTGAATAAGAACTAGAAATATTTTAATTAGATTTCTGAAAGGAACTCAGTTCCCTTCTCTTTCCTGGACCATTTGCTTGCAGTTTAAGATTACATGAAAAATTCACGCTAATCCTTCAGTTTCTGTTTGCAAAGACCAGCAGTGTCAGGCAGTGAACAGCAGGCAGTTCTCAAGATTCACTCCAGGGGCAAATTCATCTCACAAGCCAAAATTTAACTCTTAGTTAAGTAGCTGATGTTCCATAAGACCACGACATAAAAACACACATAACTTTAAGCATCTCAAATCCCCTGTTAGGTCTGCCACGCTGTTCTGCTGCCCAAATCAGGGCTTTTGGCTCAACAGCAGCCTTTGGCACACGATATTTTTACACAATTAACACATTTCACTTCTTTTCCTTCAGAGCTGGCGTATTTTCTGAATAATAAAAAATGCAGACAGGTCCAGTAATACTCCAATCACATTAATAAGGAAATCATTTTTATGCAGCTTTTTATATCCATCCAACTACTGATGAATAAATGACTCCAGGTAAAACTCACAATTGCATTGATTCATTTAAGTCTTTCTAAGAAGCATTACATTTAGAAATAAGCTCATTCCTATCTATCCAGAAACAGCAGGTAAAACTACAAAGTTAATATGCAAAAGAAAATTTAAAAATCACAAATTACTTGACAAATCTGCTTTGCAGGTTTATTTTAGACCACGTTATTGCAGTGCTTTACAGGTCAATTGCCAAATTGAATTAGTCTGCTATATATTCTCCAATCCACAATGTCTGTTCAAGGTTTTTATGCTGGAAGCTTCTGAATTTGTACAAAGTCTAAACAGTACACGTACACAAGAAAAAGAAGTTGTTGAAAAAATTCCAGGATGGAAGATGTTTTCAAAGGATCCTACTCAACACTTTTTTCTTTTTTTTTCTTTTTTTCTTTTTTGGCAGCCCCTCAAAAGCCTCCGTTTTCTAATCTCCCAGACATCAGAATTCAGAGAAATGAACTGTTAAAGAATGTTACCAGACCTTTTACATGAAAACACGGCCAAACACAGGCAGCATGAGTAATTATCTGGTATAAAGAGCACCATCTACTGACAGGCAGCACTTTGACAGTCTCAGACAGTTTTGCAAGGTACTGCATGGGCCTTCCAGACAATCTAGCTTTTAAGGAATCCAGCTTTCTCTTAGAGATGTGCAGTATTTTTCACATTCTCTTTCTCACTCACCCTGTCTCAGCTATGCCATTTAAATTGCTCTCCTGCTCATGGCTCACCAAACAGCTCCAACTGCTTCAAGATGCAGTAGCACAGTTCCAGCACTCAGCCCCTCCACCTTCCCATTCATCTCCACTTTGTGACTGAAGCTTCCCACATGGAGCTGCCCACCTCTTGTACAAATCTGCTGTACCACCACCTTACAATTACAAATTAACATGTTACTACTAGTTGTTTATGAGGATATTTCTAAAACCTCCTTAGTCAACAAGGATTTTCCACGGAAATCAAACAGTTTTGAACTGTCCCTAGATGAGAAACAATAACCTCCTTCAAGCCTTACTTCACATGATGAAGTATCTTTGTGTTCTCATGCAGGAGAGGTTTATTCCTCACTTTTATCCTGCTGCTGTTTTATTAACACAGTACTACAACCTTTTATTATTTTACTACACAAAATTATTAGGAGATGCACATAAAAAAAGGCTGTTTCCTGACAGACAAGAAAATATTATCAATATCCACAAATTCTCTTGGCAAGTATTATCAGAAATAACCTTCGCAAATGCTATATAAAATCTTAATCACTTCTGAACCCAGGCATCACACACAGCAGAGATGCACTGAACAAGTCTGTCACATTGTCTGAAAGTACCTGGTAGCACTATCACAATTTCTTATTGTGCAAGAGTTGTGTTGCAACACAGTAAGAGCTAAATTATATATATATATATATGCTTTTAGAGGATAAAAATAGTAAACAACTTTTCTAACAAATTGGTCAAATTTTGGCCTTACAGGCTTTCACTAACAATTGCAAAAACCACACATGATACTTAGTCTCAAAATTGAAAGTAGAGAATAAATACTCATGTATTCACATATGCTTTGTGTTGCTTCACTGATTAAAACATCAGTAACACACCTAAAGCTCATCACTTACATTTTTACATTTCTTGGTGATTCTAAAGGTCACTGAAACTCAATTTACTGTTCTTACACAATAATCCTTGTCAATCTATTTAGACCAGGATTAAAAGAAAAACAACTGATAGGAGCTTTGCTAAGGAAGAGGTTTCAGTCAATCTGCTTATACATGTGGAAGATTAATACCCACTAATAAAATTATGAGAGGAACTTTCACATAGGTAGGAAAGTTTCAAGTTCTGCCTTGTTTCATAGTCCTCCTTGCTTATGTCAGCACAGCAGTTTTATTCTTCTGGTATATTTGCATGCAGCAGCAACCATTTCCTGTTTTTACCTCCTCCTCAAGTCTAAGATTTATAAATACAGTGGGATATTCAGACTCGTCCTAGAAATTCTTCTTCCTTTGCACTATATTTCATCCTCTGCAGCCAAACTCCCTTTTGCTGCACATACTCTGCTCCCTTGTCCGATCTCCATCATTCACCCACTGTCCCTGCAGGCAGCCTACGCTTTCCTTGGCTTTTTCTTTTGATACTTTGAGCTCAATCATATATTGAAGGCTAAGAGATGGATAATTTCACTGCTCCCCATTATATTGTTCAGATGATTGTATTACTGGATGCAGAGGGCTGCTACATTTCTCTGAACAAAAACTGTTCATAACATTTCACTGTAAGATCATCCAGTTCTCATCTCTTATGCATTAGGACAAACCAAAGCATTTGGTAAAACTTGGTTACTTATGTTACTACTCTTAGATTGATATCCCCTATTCTTCCTCCTAATCTGGTTCAGTCTCCCTCCACCTCTGTTTAGACTGCACTTCCACAGAGTTTTGTCTCAGCACAAAAGCAGCAAAGCAATACTCTCCTTAACTACTGCCAGCATGGCAAAGTGATTAAAATAAGCCAAATTAACAAGGACACATTGCCAAAGGGGACACTTCTCACTGGTTCCTCTTGACCAACTAGTACAGAATACTCCATTGCTAATAAAAGCCAGAGTGAAATAATTCAGGTGGATGATAAATTGATCAAGTCAGAGACGAGCTGTCAACTCAATAAAATGAGAGCAGGTAGGGGCTGGAGGCTGAAATGTGCTACATCATTAACTGTGGTGCTCCATCACCAGCTCAGTCCAGCTAGGACACACCTCCAATTCCACTGCATCCTGTCTCCTCTCCAGTCTTACAAAAGTCTTTGTAAGATCCTGAAGGGAACCAGGTTTGTAAGGGAAAAAAAAAAAAAGTGGGGAGGATGGCGACACAACAACAGATGACAATCCACAAATCCAGAACAAAAACCTAACCATGGCAGAGGGATATGGGAGAAAGATGATTATAAACATGAAGAAAAGAGTTAAATAAGAATTTCATTTGTCCTCACTTTACCACATATAGAGAAGCTACCTTAATTTTCAAGTTCACTTTCATCTGCTCAATTTATTTTGTGTTTTTAGAATGACATTTTGCATAAAATATTTTAGAACACAATAATTGCATGAACTCTTGGTGTGGGTTTTTTCTCTCCAAATGTCAGCCCTGCTCATTGCACAGTATTCTTCTTGGAATCAAAAGCTAAGTCAACTTCCTCCCCAATTATACTTCTTTTTGGCTTATATCAGCATTTTTGTGTCCTTTGGAACCTGGAAACAAGGGCAGGAAAGAAAAGGTTAAAAGGGGGAAAAAACCCCAAAACAAACAAAAAATCCAACTAAAATCAAACAGAAAAGGTACTGTTTTCCTTCCAGCAAAAGGCAGAAGGCACAGTACATACAATGGACACACACAACTAATTGAATTTCATCTGAATTTGACAGTTTAATTCAACATGCTGAACCCTGACTTCATTCTGAGCATTTCATTTGGCACTGTTCCTTATTTTTTTCTCCCTTCAAAAATACTCTTTAAAAATTAAGCCCTTCCAATAATTTAGTATTTCAATAATTATTTCAACAGAGAATAAGGCAACATGAAACAAGAGCTATTGAAAACAAAGTTGATAATTATTCAGGCAAAAAACTTTTCCAAAATAATCTGTTAGTATGGACAATTAACTACAGTTTGCAAGCCACAAAGTAGCCTTCCCTACACAGAAAGAAAACCATGGTGACAGTTTAACAAGCATGAACCTTAACAAGCATTTCATATTCTTCTTTTGCAGTCAACAATAAAGGTTTCAGGAAAGCTTAGTACAAGGAACAACAATCTCAGTTTTCCTCATCTACCTCACATATTACCATCTAATGCTGAAATGTTGACAATTAAGCTATTTGGTTTCTATAACAAACCTGAAAAAAGCGCAAGAATTCCAACTTAGTAAAAGATAAGTAAGTATGAGACAGCCTCATATCTGAATGAGAACACACAATTGTGACAATCTTTATCTCCAGAAAAAGTTTTTGTATTTACTCAATAAAAAAATCAATTATTTAAAAATACATCTTTGGACCTACACACAAGCTTTATTTAGACAAAAGACTACATTTTCAGCATAGGTGTGCTGACGTTCAGTCATATCTACCCTTTAATAATGGAAACACATTCACAAAATCTTTTGCAATCTAAAGCATACTGCTAAGATTGAAAGCGATCAGCCTTGAATGAAAGATGAATTAATAGCAGTTCTAAAACCATTAGGTACAGACTCTATCGTCACACTTTTGTTTCAATCAAGGGAAAAAAGGCAAAAAAGTAGAGGGTGTCTAGGTCAGCAAAGTCATCAGCAGCTGATGGATGCACTTACAGACATTAGAGAAAAAAGGAAAATTGGCAGAACATAATACCCACTTATGAGATTCTCTATGTTAAGAACCGAAAAAAGGCCTCAAGATATGCAGTAATTCTACCTTTTTCAATGCTGAAGGTTTTCTATTTTTAGATATGGATGTCAAGGACACATTTAACCCTAGAAGTACAGCTTGATGCATCATTACAATATTGGTACAATATTGTAATAGACATTGGTAGAATTAGAAATATTCATTCCACCAAGCGCATCTTCTGACAACAGCCCCTACCAGTAATAATTACGATCTCTGGGTCAGGAACTAGGAGTTTAGGGAGATGAAAGATTGATGCTCCAGGCCATGTTAGTGATTGCCAGCAGCTGTGTGAGCAGGAAATGCAATGTTCATGTTGGTAATAATGTCCAATATAACAGCTTCCCGTAACCCACCCAAAATGGTGGCCTTGCTCCCCCTTCCCAGCAGCCCGGGCTGCAACTCCACCTCCATCTACTCTTGCAGCTCTTGAGGTTGCAAGAAGGGTCACACCTGTGAGCTGTTGAGGGACGTCAGATGGGCACGGCTGCCTCAGACCCATGTTGAGCTTCTCCCCCTGCACACTCACAGTCAGACTGATGGGAAGCCCTAAGCAGATTCTGCTGGTTATTCAGGCTGAAGCAGGCATTAGTAGTGCTGCAGCACAGGGGCCAGGACGAGCATGTCCCGTTTCAGGCAACACTTTACAAAGCAAGATTGAATATTTCATCAGTCTTAACTGGTCAGTTAACTCTGACTCTAGAGAACTCTCTGCTCTTCGTAGGGGTGTAGATCAGGAGAAAAGATAGAGGCTCTAGGGAAGACTGAACTGGTGGGCAGAAGATGGCTATGTGTTGGTCTGCAGGGTCTCACAGGGAAGGCATAATGAAGATGGCAGCTGGAATACTTAGAGAACAAGAAAATGTCACAAGTTTGCACAAACAGAAGAGCCAGTTCAAAAGCTAAAATAAGTAAACAGCCTAAAACCAGAAAGTAATCTATTTTCTCTTCTTAAACTGTTGATTTGTTGACAGAATTGGATTCACATTCTGTAATCTCTTAAAGGGAATTTACTTGTGAGGTTTCATGCCACTATCACCAGCAGTATTTGTCTTTTCCAAATGTTCAGTGTTCAGAGCTTGGGGTGCAGCTGCAGTGAGAGCTGCAGGTTGAGCTCTGGGCAGTGTGAGCCAGAGGCAAGAAGCTGAGAACTGGCACCAACCCTTTGCACAACAAAGGGCACAGCGACCTGTGGCACCCTCCAGGTGACCAGACACTCAGAGACACAGCAGAATCTGAGGACCCAACTCTCTCACGCTGAAACTGGGAGGGTATAAAAGCCCAGGCATTCCTTTGTTCAGGATCCCTCCTTGCAGGCACCAACTCAAGCTGTTAGTCTGTTAATGCATTGCGATTAAGTTATATTAAAGATCCAGACCCCTGAGACTTTGTTATGGGAAACCTGGGGTCAAGCTGGTAAGGAAACCTTGCCTGACTACGTGAGTGTGGTGAGTGTGGTGAGTGTAGCTGTGAAAGGGCCTCAGTCCCAGCTCAGATGGTGCAAGTGTGACTGACAGAGTGGGTCCTGGATGGTCAGACAGGAAAGCTTCCTTAACACAAGTGCCAAAGGCCTCAGCTGCACATTAACACCTCCCAGAATCAAAGAAACACACTGTTGTACTGCTTCCTCACTCCCTCTGTCCTGTCGTTGCAAACTTGCAACACTTCTTTCAGTTTAAGAGTCTGTCAACACTTGGACATCACTCTTAGTTTTGAATCAACTCTGCAAACGCCCAGAGCAGTTAATGACAATATAAAAGCACCTCATCAACATAACTAGAAGCACAAAAGTACTAGAACTAGGACACAAGCACTAAAAGGCATCCCCAGGCTGAATCACTACATCAGAGTTTCACTTAATGGCATCACAGCCAAGGAAACCCCATGCTACTTACAAATGAGTTGGTCAAAAAAACTGAAGAGTAAAAGGGAAGAATTGTCTCTCATTAAACAGAACATTCACCTTACCTTCTGCATGCCCTGCGGATGATACACAGCATCACAGAAAATATCTGGTTTAACATCTGGGAGTTGTTTCCCTGCTCCCTGCAGTGGCACATCAGCTACACGGTAATCTACAGCTGACTGTAGAGTAGAGATAAAACCAAAACACTTCTGACTGAAGTCCACATTCAGAAACAGCTAAAAGGAACTGGTATTTGCAAAGTATGAAATGAAAGAATACTAAAAAGCCTCCTTGAT
Source organism: Pseudotriccus pelzelni (assembly GCA_035584735.1). NCBI lineage: Eukaryota > Metazoa > Chordata > Aves > Passeriformes > Tyrannidae > Pseudotriccus > Pseudotriccus pelzelni. Next base: position 137,200,455 of record JAWMRA010000078.1, read on the forward strand.
TTCACAGGTCATTATTATTGGTGTTTCTGCAGTGCCTATAGGCCCCTCAGAGCCAAACCCCAGTTCACTTCAGTCTCCCTCCACCAAATGCTTCCAATGAAAATCAGAGGCATGACACAGACATTGGTGCAGGCTTGTATGACTACCCACCACGGAATACAGCTGGAGAATCTGTCCCATGGAGAGGAACAGGAGCGGGTAGCAAATGTACTGCTGCATTTGTCATTCTTGGGCAGCCTGACCTGGACAATCAATTTTACATGCATACACACGCAAAAGACAAAATTTTGTCAGTAAATTTATTCCAAATCTCAGATTTCTACCGAAACAAGAGTTTTAACTGGTCCTAATTATCAACATTCTTCTATATTTGGGTAAACTTAGCCAGAGAGCAAGAACTTCAGTTGAAGAGCAACAGGCTTCCAAAGTCCAAGACCAATTAAAGGGGGAAAAATGAAACACACACACTCAAATAATTTCCTTTTAATTCAAAAGACAGACTCTTTTTTTTTTTTTCAGATTACACAGTATTTGCTTGCCAGAATATCATCTTGAACATAGCCACAAATACGGGAGTAGTCTACCCTAATTGTTCCATATATCATTTTTGAGCTAAATGCAGCTTCTGAAATACAGTCTCCTAATGCAAGGTCTCACCTCCATCAGACATGGATAACCATGTCAACATCAAACACAGAGGCTGGTTAGCCAGTAGGGGAGAGGAAAGAACCGAGTTCCAGATCCAAATACCAAAATTCAAGTGTCAAAGCAGTTCCCAAAGCACAGACAGGTTCAGCTGAGCGGTGCTCACTTCAGATGGGGTCCGATCCCTCTCTATGCTCCTCTGAGCACACTGACCAGATCTCCACCAAATGTAAGAGGAGTTTACACACCTAGCTACTTGTAGGTAGCAAACTGAACTCTACCCATGGTAGCTCAGGGAAAGACAGACTCCACTCTGCCCTGGCCACCCTTTTCCAGAATTCTAATGAAATCTTTTCCCTCCATAGCACTGATAACACAAGAAACTCCCTTCAGACATTATCAAGGCTACTACAGTCCAGTCCCACACCTCTTTTATGACTGTGACACTTTGTCACTCCCAGTGCTCCACAATTATATTATTTTTCGAAGTGGAAAGGAGAAAAGTTCCTACTCCACTCTTGTGAGACCCCCATCTCAGCTACTGCATCCAGCTCTAGGGGCCCAGCACAGGAAGCATATGGACCTGTTGGAACAAGTCCAGAGGAGGGCTGATGATTAGTGGGATGGAGCACCTCTCCTATGAGGAAAAGCTGAGAGAACTGGGATTGTTCAGCCTGGAAAAGAGAAGGCTCTGGATGACTTAATTGTAGCCTGCCAGTACCTGAAGGAAGCCTACAAGGAAGATGGAGAGGAACTTTTTACAAGGACATGTAGAGACAGGACAAAGGGGAATGGCTTACAAACTGAAACAGAATAGGTTTAGATTAGATATTAAGAAGAAATCCTTCACTGTGAGGGTGGTGAGGCACTGGCACAGGTGGCCAAGAGAAGTTGTGGATGTCCCATCCCCAGAAGTGTTCAAGACCAGGTTGGATGGAGCTCTGAGCAACATGGTCTAAGGGAAAATGTCCCTGCTCATGGCACGTGGGTTGGAACTAGATGATCTTCAAGGTCCCTTACAATCCAAACCATTCTATGATTCTGATGACTACAGCAACTGTCCATCAGTTTTGTCAGAAGTGGCAATCACATGTCACAGATTAATGAAATCATTGTTATAACTCAGGTGAGATGCACCCTTTGCAGCCCTGCAGTGCCAGCAGTGGAACATCAAACTGCTTTCCCATTTTAAAGGCTAAATAGGTCCTATAGAACATTTTGTAATCCCTCTAATCACAATGCTATTATTTTCTTGACCAGGCAATTCTATATTTCTCCTTCCCCAACAAGGCAGCTGTGTTGGGGATAAAATACTGCTTTATTTTTGAAGCAATCTCTATGAAGCCCTTAAAGTAGCTTCAAAGTGGAAGCAGAGAGCTTGGATGGCTTTATCGAGCAGCTTCACAATGAGGCAAGCAGCAGAACTGGCACTGTAAGTACATTATGCATCCACACGTTGTATGGAATTGCTTTTTCCTTTAAAAGCTGCTTCATCTTTTTATCTATATTTCTTGTTCCCTGAAGAGAAGTTCTTTTAAATAAGGTGTCTTTGTCTACATGTGTCTATAGTACTGACATCCCACTTATTTCTAGAGTACTACCTCGGCTTTTTACTGCTTATGTTTGCTAATATGTACTGCAATTGCTGCTCCTTTTCACACTAGTGTAATGGGAAAGAACACAAATTTCACATTGATAGCTTTCACAGGACGACAGGAGCCAGATCAGACTACGCTTCCCTCCTTATGCTCTCTCAGCTGTCTCTTTGTAACCATCTGCTCAGGCCAGCCCTACACAAGGACTGCAGTCAGTCCCTGCAGCAGAAGCCACTGCACTGCTGTGCATTTGTGCAGCCCTGAGCACGCCTCAGGGTCACAGACTGCACCTCTTCCCATGCGCCAACACCGTGACATCCTCCACATGCAAGCACTGTGTGCATGCAGCTACTGAAAATGTTCTCATCTTTCATTTTTTTCTGAAAGTCATAGTCCAACTGTAAAAAAGTCCAAGTCTAAAAAGCCTAACAGAAATTCCTCTTTCTGTTACCACCTGATGGACTGAAGTCATAGATGGAGCACCTGTACAACAGGTGAATTTCATAAAGGATCCCTTTAGGTCAATCAATACTGTCTTTGAGAGTAAATTTCCCCTGTTCTACTTATACCCATAAGCTAAGTACTCCTCTGAACTAATTATTTTCACTTCTTATGGGGAGAAAAGCAATAGGAAAATAATCTCACTTGGTGATGGAGGACAAAGCAGAAGCACACGAATAATGGTCCTTTGCAGTTGCCCTTCTTTCCCCTCACTGTCCTGGACAGAGCATTACAAACTAAATCGGGCAAGATCTTCCACTTCCATGTTGGCTGCTGTCAGAGCAGATATTTTTCAGAACCCCCAGACACGCAGTCAAGGTGAACAGGATGAACAGGAGGAGTCAGATCTTTTATGCTGAATGTAGAAACCTTGCTGCAAGAATGTGGGCTTTCATATTACACTATTTATAATATAATGGATGATACAGCAACGGTGAAAAACATGCTACAGCAAGAACACTCTTGCATTCTGAATCAGACATTTGTCCTCCTGTGATAAGCTGGTTTACAGGACCCCAACAGAGAGAGATGTTTCTTTTTTTTCTGGCTCATGAGAACGTGGATTCTGAACTGAGCAGCTATATTTTGCACTACAGGGAGGGTTACTCCAGCACTTCATTCACACCAGTGAAATCCCTGAGAGATAAACAAAACATCAGTCTCAGCTGCTTGAAATGTACAGAGTCACCCAGCACTCCTGTTTCACAGCTCAGGATAAGAGGTTTATTCACTGCACGGTTCTGAAACTTCAGGCTTCAGCCAGAGGTCACAATTGTGAATGACAGGCTGAGAGAGCAAGAGATATATACACATCAAACATTTCAGCATCCAATTTAGACACCTGAAACAAGACAGCATGGCTACTTCCAACTATGCAACACATGAAAGAAAAAGTCTATTGAAAATGAAGATAGAAGCAAGCACACTAATTATTGTGCGTTACTAATAATCACAGAATGAGACATTAGAAAGGCACATTGCCCTGAAATGTAATTATTTCAGCTATGCGATTGTAACATTTAACAAATATTTTTAAATCCACTTCAGACATACTGTACACTCAGATTCAGTGCCCATTTTTGCTCGTATTAAAGACCCAATGCAGTAAGTGGTGTTTTGTCACTGTTGCAGTCAAATAGTGGGGAGAGAGAAAAAAAATAAATCACACACCGTATCTATTGACTTCCATTGTGGTGAGCTGATGTGGACACTGGTAATCTGTTAATTACTGCTCCAAAAAAATCACCTAAGAAAAGCAAACTTTCTGCCAGCAAACAGTCTGTCAGAAAGTGTCAGTTTCACCAGCCAGGGTGAGCATCTCCACTGGGAAACACAGAGGTCTGCAATTCAAACACCCTCCTACCCTGCCACACCGTTTTACAGCAAAATCTGGAGGAATGGAACAGCCCAGATAGGGTTTTGTTGAACCTTCACTTCAGTAGGTAAAATGTTTGTTAGCTTCAGTCAATCCAATCTGCGTTCTTGTCCCCGTATCTTATGGCCACCAGAAGTCTCACAGGAGAAGGATAGTAGGAAGACAGCAGCATGGCTAGGCTTCGCGAACGAAGATTTGGGAAGGGCTCTCCCCACGCTTGCTACAAGCGCGCTGGTGGCTAAAAAGGCCAATGCGGGACAGACAAGTCCGGTTGCAAAAGGCACAGCAGAAAGACTCCCCAGCTGAT
>JAWMRA010000078.1:137204977-137227311 GCA_035584735.1 Pseudotriccus pelzelni
GTTTGAGCAATCTGATTTATCTCCTTTCTTCTTGTACAATGTGATGATGACTGCATCACGAAGGTCTGATGGTAGTTTGCCTCGTTCCCAACAGCTCATCACGAACTCATGAAACTTAGCATGGAGTGCTTGGCCTCCATGCTTCCAGACTTCACAAAATGGTAAAACCTCTTTGCCCCGTTCAGTGGGCATTGGTGTTTCTCAACAAACTGAAAAAAAAAAAAAGGAAAAAAAGAAAATGGGAGGTGGGGGAGGTAGAATGGTTTGGGTTGGAAGGGACCTTAAAAACCACCTAGTTCCAAGCCCCCTGCCACAGGACGCTCCCACTGGACCAAGTTGCTCAAAGCCTCATCCATTCTGGCCTAATACCGTCTTTCTCATCCAAGCCATTTTGTAAGTTTGACCAATAAGGATAAACATTGTGAAACAGAAGCCACTGATTAAAAAAACTAGAGAATTCTTCTAGAAAATTACTTTTTCTAGTCTCTCATTACAGAACAGCACCAGGACATTTTTTTCTTTAAATAACTGACAAAATTTTTATATTTCTACGAATTCTGTAACACTCTTATTATTTAAAAGCCACACTCTTTTGTGCTTGGACTTTTTGTCACACACTTAACACACACCCCAAATACTTTCCAGTCAGAGCAGAGCTCCACTCCTGTGGAAGCCACACAAGCTGTTTTCACCCCAGTCTGTCCAGAACTGGGGCCAGTAAGCTGAGATAAATTCTCATCCTCTTGTTACTGAGTTCATCAGCCCTTCAGTGTTGTTCAGTGTCATTTTGAAAAAAAGTATTTTTGTAAGAAAGCAAAAGCAACCAAAACAATTAATGAGCTACATTGCAACAGAAAGTATAGTCTACTTGTGTCTATATAGCACTTAGCAACAGAAGACAAGCTATAACCTTCTCATTTCTTTTACCAGGGTTTTTTTTTTATTTTTACTTTTCATAGTTTTCATGAACATTTTAAAGGACTGTTGAGTTGGATAAAAAAACCCTGCAATAAAATATAAAAAGTCTAACTGCAGTGGTTGCCATTAGAAAGCCTTTATCACTTTGCTACTGCTGCTACCACATAATGAGACAAAGTGTGTCACCAGATATGCACACCTTACTTAGAACTCAAAACTCAAAACTCGCTGAATAAATAATCTTCTAACAAGTGACAGACCAGGTTTGGGTCTCACGCTCACAGTAAACAGGAGTTTGTGAGTGCAACATGTGGGAGGTCTTGATAAAAGTTAATACTTCTGCAAGAGATCATTTGCTGAATCTTGTTAGAAAAGTCACCTTCTGTTAAAGCCATACTCAGAGAAGTACAGGACTCCAAAAGCATAACAAAACTTTTTGTTTGCTTGTTTTAAAGAGAATTCTACTCTATAACTATGATATTAAAACCAAACAGAGCAGACATAAGAGCCAGAAGTAGAATTCTAAAGAAAAAAGATAAGAATTCCACAAAACACACATAACAGAGGTTAGATGTAGGTGGTGTTAAAGAAATAACTTATATTTTAAAAATCTATATTAGAAACTGTCCAAACCTTGTGCAATGAATTTTTCCACTCTGTAAAAGTAACCACACAACTGCTTGTCTTTATATACCATAAATGCTGAAAAATCAATTACTGACCAAGAAAATGTGTATATTGATATACATAAATAAAAAATGAAGTATTTTTACACTTCACTTATTTTCCTAATTTGTATTTTATCCTGTACATTATCAGAGTCTGACTGGATTATGCACATCAGTTTAGATATTGATAACTTCGGCCTTTTCTGGTCTTGCTTGTATTTGTAATAAGGTGGTTCTTTAGAGAACCAGCTGAGGGAGGCTAAGATCACTGTTCCATTTTCCATTAAAATTCTACCTCAGTCAGCCTATAAAACTTAGACTCCATATCATCAGGAACTTAAAAATGAGTGATCCTTCATTCACACTACATTCTATATTGTCTGCATCCCAAATACAGAAACAAATACTTCTACTCCCATATTTACATTACGGTAGCTGCATAAAAAGGAAATTTAAATCTATCTGTAACCCATGAGTTACTACTGTTCTGTAATTCTATAACTGAGGACAGAAAAAGTAGAACATATTTCATTATAAAGGAGATTTTATTTGTTTCTTTGAACAACAAAACACGCTGTTGAAAGTGCTGGAAGTGGTCTTCATGAAGACAAATTAGAAAGCTGAAAGCAAAGAAGAGGGTCTGGAAGGCATCCTAAATTATATTCAATATATTGCATTGCTTTGTGCAATGTAAGTCTCACTACTGTGGATATGACATATGTGTTAATATTATTTGGATACCTAGAATTGCAAAGAAATCTTTTTAAAAACATCTGAGCAATGAGGAATTATAAAACAAATGGCTCTGTCCACAATGTTTTATTTACAATACTTTCCTCTCTTCCTGCTCATCTTTCCACTGTACAGATATGACTGCATGGCTAAAGTTTCATAATGACTGCTTAATTCAACTCTTAAAGCCATACAAGTTAAGATCCAACCCTTTATTCACATTTTAGAGGATACAGCAAGACAGTTTTTAAATTTAAGGCAGAGCAAGCCAGAAAAGACAGGCCACCTCAGGCTATAACATATGAATTCAAACATCACTAAATTAATACAACACATAAAAGACAAAGTTACTAACCAGGCAGCAATACATTCAGAAAAACAGTCCATTCCACTAGCTTGATACTATTATGCCAAGCTTATTCCATCAAGCAAAAATTCTGTTGGTTTGTTTGTTTTTAAATGTGAAGCATGCCCAATTTTCTAAATAAAGCTACTGCAATCAGATGTGGGAAACCAACAGTGGATTTCACCACCTTGAGAGCAGTATGCTTCCCCTCTTCCCCAGCTATCTTCACCAAGGACAGCCTCTTTTCTATCCATCAGTCCAACAATTACAGCTCAGACAGTGGAAAACAGGCTTCATAACATTAAATCACTGATATATTTCATCCTGATTTTTCATTAGGATAAGTCTTTTGCAAGCAAAGACAAGTTGGATATGACTGTGTTCCACGTCAACTACACATGAGCCCATTTTCAATTGCATCATTTAGCTTCTTCACTCCCAGGCTTGTAAGATCTCCTCCAAGTTTAACACACCTCCTCAGCTTTCAATACAGGGCAGATTTTCATCTGCCGATGCTGAAACATGAGCAAGGTTAGCTTGTCTTTCTCTGTGAAAAGCTGGGTAAATAAATTATTAGCTGAGCTTTGTCTCAAAGCCCATCCAAAATTCGGTGGTCTTGTTACCAAATGGATGACTCAAAGCAGATAAGCACAGATCTGTTCTCCAAGGGTTCAAGAGAAATCAGCAACATGCTTCATAAAGGCCACCAAATACACTGCAAAAGTAGCAGTGATTTTAATCATTGCCAAACTGTAGTGGATCTAGTTGGATGAATTAAGTCAGAATGAATGAGTGTTAACTGTATTAATTTAAAACCCAATATTTTAGATAAACATCTGAATGGAGAATTCATAACAAGCCTTTATTGTCAAGGCTACTGCTCAAACATTTAATGTTATTTTATTTTTAAAGTGAAATACGTCACAACCATATGTGTATCACTTGCTAGATTTATTGTACTGTTGGCAATAGGAAATACTTCTACTTGCTCAGTCATTGAAATAATTTCTACTGCCATTTTTGAACGTTAAAAAAAAGACACTAATTTTATTTGCTCTATTAACTCTCAAAGTGTTAGATTCAGTAAAAACTTGATTTTCGACTCTGCAGAAATCACAACAAAACCAAAAGGCTTCAGGTCTTTAAAGATAAAAAAGACTGATAATGCTTTTAAAGAATCTCTCACAATTATTTTTATAACACTGTCTTACTTTTCATTCTAGTTAAAAACTTATCTAATGTGACAAATTTTTGTCCTATATCCAAAGTATCTGGAGCACGTACATTCACCTGCACTTGGTAGTCATGTCTGCTGCACTCAAACAAAAAGCAGCAGCTTATGAATAAGAGCAGATGTTACGTTTGTTTTTAGGAATTCACCTCTGAACTATGTTTATTCACCATCATATCAGACACAGAAGAACTGGCCTAGTATTTTATCTAAAATGAGTTAACAGCTTATTAAAATCAGTCACCCATATAAAAATCCACATATTCATACATCCAAAAAACCTTTCTCTTCCTTTACCTGCCCCAGGAAAAAGTAAATAAGCAAACAAAAAAAAAACACTCAAGAAAAACACATCTGTTCCCATTCTGATTGTTACCCAATGTCATTTTGGAAAAAAAACAACTCCACAGTGCCTGAAAAAGAGAGATTTCAGTATTTTAATTATCTTCATTTAGAGAAAAATAAAACAGTGCAATGTCCCAGATGTGTGTGTGCTAGAACTCCATGGCAATACTTTGCTTCTGTAACACCCACTTCCTCAGACTGTTACTTTTGCACTTTGCTATGTCTTTAACAGAATTACAAATGCTTTTTAAGCAGTAGTCAGGACTTCAAGAAGCCTGGATTCTTTAAGACTCACCAAAATAAATAAGAATCCAGTCCTACCTACCTTAGATATTTCTGGTTCCACTTGTCTCTTGGGTGTCTCTTTTGACTCAGGCCCTTTTGGAGCACTAGTGTTCTTAACCGAGGGCGATTCAACTCCTTCACCTTCAAGTTGCAGATTAATACCTTCTGTAGGGACTGGATGATCAATACCATTTGGATTCAGATTGCAATGGATAGCTGGGAAATGAAACAGAAGAAAGAGAAACACTGCTTAGGAAAGAAGTACCCAATGTTTCAAACATCTAGCACAAACTGCTGGGAAGTGCCATGTGGTAACCAGAGCTATGTCAGACCACAGCAAATGAACCATCTGTACCTTGACGTGGATTCAGGGTGAGATATTTGAGAAAGAAAATGAGAGAAATGCAGCATTGTATAAGACTATTTAGTTCAGTCTACTGTGTTGAATTGTGCTCCACCAGACTCACTGCACAATCCAAGACCCTCAACTTAACAGCTTTTACCAGGTATTCCATCATTCGACCATACCTTTTTTTCCTTTCTAGGCAAGCAAGTTGAGTTTTTCTATTATATTTCAATTCCTACAACATTTTAGGTCCTAAAGAATGTGGGATAAGTAAGCTGTATGCAGCAATTCAGCAAGTCATTCTCTGCACAGAGTAATGACTTATCCAGCTGATTATCTCTCCTTCAGCCCTTTGAACCACTGCAAGTTACCACCCACACCATCCTAACAAGCAAGAGAAATGTACTCTCTAGGAGTATATAATAAGATGTGGACTAATGCCAGCAGAATAAGGAAAGCATCCAGAGAAAAAAATAAAACAAATGCAAACTATACCATAGAAATGTCCATTTAGAACTACACCAGTTGTTTGTTTTCTGCCCAAATTTTTACAGTTTCAGCACTCACATAGACCTTAACACCCTTCTTGGCATGCATGGCCATTTTAAAATGTGTGGATCCTGAGGCAACTTCCCCTTCATGAGACTATCCCACTTTTGCATTTATATTCCTGCGAAACTGTGCTACTTTTAGTGCTACTTATAATTAATGGTCCCAACTTCCCATGTGCAAAAGAACTTCGCTCAGATACTGTGACGTAATGTTTGACAGACCTGAATAGAAACCTAATCCACAATGTAAAACCAAAATAAAAGCTGCCCTTTTACCCTTGCTTGGCTTAGAAGGAAAGGGTGTGGAGCCAGGGAAGGAATCAGAACTGCCAGTTTCTGCCAGCTACAGATGAGCCCTTCAAAGCCTCTCAGGGGAAACCGGCTCAAGCTCCTAGAGAAGGCAAAGGGTTCTTTAACCACAACACCTTTTGAAAATTCATCCACCTTACATCCCAGAGTCTTAATTGAAAACTTTGAGCCTAAGTTACAGCAATTCCTTGGTACAGAATTAAAGCAAAGGGCAAAAAGTTGGCCTTTTCTCCTTCGAATTTTTAAAAACATTCTAATATTTGTAAAAGATAAGTGACTCTGAGAGCACCACAATACCTACATCTGCAAGTCAGGACAGAAACACCTTCTATAAGAACGTAAAAATCAGAAATTATTCTGTGCTTTATATCATTTAAGACACCAAAAAAATTCTCTTTCCTAGATCATATCCACCTACTATTACCTAACTTCTCTAGAACATATTTACCTACCCAAAAGAAAGAAACTATTACTTTGCTTATCCTCCAGACCACAGAAAAGATGGATGTGATCCACCGAGACAGATTTTTTTCACATCCAGTGAGGATGGAAACTGTTCTTTTAGTAGCCAAACTAATTCACTCCTTTACAAAAAGTGGGAGATATTCTAACCAACATGTAAAAGTACTCCCAGTACACCTTACTCCAGCAAGGGCTGAAAATTAGCAGTAAAAGGCACTTGGTATGGAATTTGATCCATAAAAATCCTCCGTCTTCATCAAGGATCTTGCCTAGCTGAAGACTCCTGCACACACCTCTGAAATGTTATTAGACCCCAGCAACACTCAGAAACAGGCAGTTTTTGGCTATCAGCATTGTTCCAGTGCTCGCCAGAGAGAAATGACAAAGCACAGCAGGACTTAACCCTGTCTGAAAGAACACTGCCAGCAGCAAGCTTCCTGTGACTTGCAACTCCTCCCTTCCCAGTGGCCCCAAACAATAGGGACTAGGGAGGAGGGTGGTAGGGAATGAACAAGGAAATCCTTCTGGGTTACAGCAGTCATTTACCATGCTTTACAGGAAGCTATAAATGATAGAGGTTTTTGATAACATGTTAGCATAGCATGATAACTAACCTTATCTCCTTCTACATATGATCAGTGATCTGCTTAATGGATGAGGGAAAGGCTGTGGATGTTGTCTACTTGGACTTCAGTAAAACCTTTGATACTGTCTCCCACAGCGTTCTCCCACCAAAACTGGCTTCTTATGGCTCAGATGGGTGTTTGGTTCACTGGGGGTAAAGCTGGCTGGATGGCCAGGGTCAGGCAGTGGTGGTGAATGGAGTACATACACTTGGTGGCCGGTCACAAGTGGGGTTCCCCAGGGCTTGGTACTGGGGCCATGTCTATTTAGTACCTATCATGATCTGGATGAGGGGATCAAGGGCATCCTCAAAAAATTTGCAGATAACACCAAGTTAGGCAGGAGTGTTGGTCTGCTGGAGGTTAGCAAGCTCTACAGAGGGATCTGGACAGTCCAAATCAATGGGCTGAGGCCAACTGTATAAGGTTCAATAAGGTGAAGTGCTGGGTCCCGCACTTGGGTCACAACAACCCCAGGCAGCCCTAAAGGCTGGGGGAACAGCAGCTGGAAAACTGCCCAGGGAAAAGGACTTGTGGGTGTTGGTTGACAGCAGCTGAACATGAGCCAGCAGTGTGCCCAGGTGGCCAAGAAAGCCAGTGGCATCCTGGCTTGTATCAGAAACAATGTGGCCAGCAGGACCAGGGAAGTGATTGTCCCCCTATACTCAGCACTGGTGAGGCCACACCTCGAATCCTGTGTCCAGTTCTGGGCCTCTCAGAAAGACACTGAGGGCTTGGAATATGTCCAAAGAAAGGCAACAAAGCAGCAAAGGAGCAGCTGAGGGAGATGAGGTTCTGTGGCCTGGAGAAAAGGAGGCTCAGGGAGAACTTATCACCCTCTACAACTCACTGAAAGGAGGCTGTGGCCAAGTAGGGTTCAGTATTTCTCCCATGTAATAAGCGATAGGACAAGAGGAAATGTCCTCAGGTTGGGAGGTTTAGGTTGGATTTTAGGAAAAATTTCTTCATGGAAAGGGTAGCATTGGAACAGGCTGCCCAGGGAAGTGGTCCTTAGAGGGAGTCACCATCCCTCTAAGTGTTTAAAAGACATGTAGATGCTTGGGGACATGGTTTAGTGGTGGACTTGCCAGTGCTGGATTAAGGGTTGGACTTGATCTCAAAGGTCTTTTCCACCATTAAATGATTCTATAACTCTATAACATCACCTGAATGGCTTAAAAATTAAATAAATCACTTGGCAAGATGCTGCCCATCATTCTTTCAAGAGTAATGAATGTTACTGCTGTTTCAGCAATGCTTTTTATTGGACTTCTGCAGGATACAAAAGAGAAAGAAATGGAAGAGGCTGCTAGCAATTAAATATATGGTCATTACCTTTTAATTGAAAACAGATGACTGGTTAAAAGAAACACAGGCTGCCTCAAGAGACCTTTGCAGAGTTGTGAATACTGGAGAGAGAGACTTTTTTTAAATTTCCTAGGGGTATTTATTTCCTAAAGAGAATAAGTATCTCAGTCACTTGGCAAAGCTAATCTCTCCTTGTCATGACACATCTTCAGGTGGCCAGTTCTATTGTTGTCTTGCAGTGCTGCCTCCAACCTTCAGCTACACCCAGGATAGGAAGCAAAGAATATTTGCTTGCATGGGTCTGTTATTTCCTTGTTACCACACGAAAAAACACAGATCCATCTCCGTGGCAGACAGAGGTGGAGCTCTTGCCTCCTTTTAAACGTCAATACAAACCGAAATTGCTCCCTTTCAAGATTTGTTAAAAGTAAGGAAAGAGGTTGATGTTTGGTCAATAATAACTAATTCTCTTCTTAAATCAGCACCTTATATAATTTTAGCTAGATAAGGTCAGATGTAAACTCAGGATCAACTACCAAACCTAACGGGGTTTGAGGGGCTAACAGCACCCAGGGTTAACACTCTGTAGAACTGAGTTTAAACAGCTCTCAGAATACAATCACAAATCACTAACTTTGCCACAGCTCAAGTGCTCTGACCGTCTTAGCTGACACTTCTTAATCTCTTTCAGAACTTAATGACATTTATCTGGAAAGGATTCTACCTACAGACAAAGTAGTTTCTTGCTACAATATTGTCCAGATCCTTATTTTTCATTACCCTAGTATTGGCTTACACCAGCTCATCCCACCTTCTGTATTCAGACCATTTCCTCACTCCACTGCTTTGACAATATTCCTACTGCCTCAGCACCTCTTCATTCTATCCAACTACATCCATCTCATCATTCACAGACTTTGAAAGTCCATCAAGACAACAAACACCCTCCAAATCAGCTGATAGTATCAGCCTAATACCACTAGGTATCAGCAATATAATTAGGTTTTGAAACAGAACCTCTTCTAGTATTCTTCCATACAATCTCAATATTCATGTATCATCCATATGTCTCAGTAATACAACTCTTCATCCAATTTCAGATCACTTAAATTCTCCTTTCCCTGCTAAAAACCCCACCTCACCATTGATTAATGCCATGTGTCTCTTCATGCTTCCCCAACAATTGTCATTTAACTTGGGTTGAAAGCTTTCTGTGGTGGGAACTTGTTTGCATTTGGAGGGGTAGGGTGGATGTTCTGTAGAGCTCTGACTGCACAGCAACAAGCACATGACGAATTGTGCTGGCAGACAATAATATAGATCAACAGATTACATTTATGAAACAAACAATTATTTAAAACAAAGGTACTCAAGTGTTCCTGTACTCCTAACTCAATGGTGGAGCTGAATCTACTGGAAAATATCCACTTTTCCAGAACTTAAAAAAAGACTGCTGAGATCTGCTAAGTTGTGACAGTCAACAGCTCTGAGAGAAAAGTAGTAAGTAGAGCACCCAAATGGTAAAAATGACCCCATGTCTGTCCTAAAAAAATAGGGAAAGAACAAAATTAATGCAATACACAGTGTATTTTTTTCCCACACGGTGGAACACAAACCCAAGTCTTTTCCATGTATAGAGAGCAAGAGAATTTGTTGCCCCGCAGGAGCTGCCCGATACATGTGAGCCGAGCTCCATGCCCACACAGATCCCTTACAGCACGTGTGGGCAGTTTGAAAGGAGAGCACGCAGGGCAATGCGAGTGCTCTGCTCCCCTCGCTACCTCCCTCCCGTACGTGCCTGCCTCCCGGGTGGCAAGCAGCCAAGAGACAGCTTGTCTGAGCACGCTTGATGGTACACAGAAGTCACCAAGAGCCATGGTAAGTTACTGGCATCTGGGAGCAAGCCCTGTCTTTTCCTAGAGGGTACTCTGTGAATCCTGTTCAGAAAAAAGCCTGAAGGCACCGTTTAAAACATAGCCTTGATACATGCAAAGTTTTGCATGGGCAGATGGAAAGTCTTTGTCTCTCCATCTGTAGGCTCAAGGCTTAGCTGATAAATCTATGATCAATTGCTACCTCTGTGCACTCCACTGCCTACCGTGTCAAACATTTCATAACTACTTGTTTCAGTGGGAATACTGCTGGCTGCTTAAAATTTTAAACAGATCAATTAAGGCTACATTAAAGCATATTTGGCAAGTACTTGAGTTAAATGAAATAACAATTGTTCTATTCTAAAAAGTGATTGAGTAAAAATAGCATCATCTTACTCATGTGCCCCGTTCTCTGTGCATCATAGTCATATGCTTGCTTTTGCTATTTGGAGACAAAAAGCAGGCACAGGAGATACCCATCCAACCTCTAACAATCCTTTGAAAACTTTCATGCGTCAAAAACTGGCAACCTTGCAAGCTTCATTTTATATATTCATTTCACAAACTCAGCTGCACAACACTAAGAGGTAACTCCATACAGTACACCTGCTACTCCCACCATAAAATGCCACACTGGCGAAAAGGACAAACAGAAGTTCATCCCTATAGTCTGAGCATTAACAAAGTCAGGTTGGACATAGCAGGGACTTTATAAACAGAGTCCAAATATCTTTTCAGTCATCTCTGCAGTCACAAAGGTCATGATGATTTACAAGGTATTTCCAGGGTAAAAGATCTTTGGAGAGCAGCTCCGGACCCTTCCTTCCATCTCAGCTCATTTACTTGTCAAAAGCAAAGCAAATCTCCAGCCACATCAAATTTTACAGTCTGCACCTTCATTCAGATTTGTACACACTTCCAGATGCTGCATTTCAATACCAAGTAGTCAAACAGCATCCCTGAGGCTTTTTGCTTGCAAATTCACAACCTGCTTTAACTGGGTTGATCAGAGAGGAGACATTTACACTGAGAACACTGAGGTCTCATTCAGATTGAGATGGCTCCTCACATGGACCAAATGAGCAAGAAGGATCTGTACTGCCAGGCCCTTCCTGTATTTCCCAAAGCTTGTACTTCATTAGTAACTCTGAATATCCCTAGAAAACATGGGATTATTTCAAAGATTATATCTGATCTGAGCAGTTTGTACCACTGCTACAATACTAAAAAACGAGACTAAAATCAGTAAATAAAGATGGCTTTAATTTGTACTATAAAATTTAGAATTATTTTGACTACTTTGTCTGGCAGAAAGTTTTTTCCCCAGTCATCAGTTTCCATAACTCCTATGGATGGTCCAGCGGCCTCACCAATCAGCTTCTAGTTTTGAGTTATTTCTCCATACAGTCCTATCTCTACCTAATGTAAATTGGCACAGTTCCCCCAATCCATCACTTTGGACCAGCTGAAACTGCAGTCAAAGTTTCACAAGAATACAATCTGCTGCTTATGTTGCCACCCAGTAAATACTGCTGACAACCTGCTGACAAAGCAGCTTCAAGATTTTGCCCACTCTATTTCTCAATTTCCCAAACCGCCTATCTAATGGCCACCAAATCAGAAGCATTCGTACAGAGCGAAGACGCCCAGCAAATCAGTCAGGATGTTTTCTACTTCAGTACAGATAACATGAATTTATCAGAAACCTCCTCTAGGCTGAAATCCCAAAGTACTTAACTGAAGTAATATTGGTGTCTGGCTATCTGCTGCTGTTGGTCAGCATCAAAAATCAGGATTAAGCAATTGCAAACACACTGTGTCAAAACACAGGCCAGTGCTGAGCTGTGGAGTGCATTATAAACTGCTGCTACTGATGAGCTGTGCCTGAAGCTCTGAGCCCAAAGCTCAGACAGACACAGGCAGCAAGGCTTAGCAGAGACACATACTGCTGTACCTGCAGGTCCCTTCACAGAGCTGCTTGTCTTTCCAGCCTCTCAATCGTAACTACTAATCATGTACCGGATTAATCAATTTAACAAACAGTAAGCTTCTTTCTTACAAGAGATGAATTTTACAATCAAGACTTGGTTCAAGCAGTGGCACCTGCCCAACAGCCGGGAGGTATCCTGAAGGGCAAGAGAAGAGACAGGTCAGCAGAAAAGAAGTGTATGTTGAACCAGGTCAAGATGGGCAGGGAGGGCAGAGCAAACAGGAGACAGGTGTAGGAAGAGGACAGAGGCAAAAGGGGATAAAGTGTTCAGAAGAGGAGTGTTCATTTTAGTTTGTAACTATGAGCTGTGGGGCTTTTGCTTTTTTTACCCCTTTAGAATTATTATACGCAAGAAAATTTAAAGTTAATTGCATTCCTGATGCAACTATCCTGGAACATCTCTAGCTAGGCAACTGGGGAGTCATCAGCCAATTACCACTACAAGACACTTGCTCTCTCCAGAAACAATGAAAAAGTACCCAAAACAAAAGCCAAAGAATAACACAGAAAAAGTGTGTTTTCTGAGAAAATCTACTACACTTCACATATATCTCCCAAACACACTTCAGCTATAAAATGGTATAAAGTCTAGTACAGCATCAGGAATGTATCACGAAACCAGAACGAGTAACTTAGCAGTTTCATATCTAGAATCAAACTAAACTCATAATTTGGATGAAGGCCACACAAATCTTCAGTGTAGGGAAAGAAGAACTCTTTAGTTCTCTACAGAACAGAAACACTAAGCCCAGAATAAAAAATCCTCTTCTTCTATGGGTTAAGTTTGACTTCTAAGACCTTCATCCCACCAGGATATGTATGTAGTTAGGTTTGTTCAGCTAAAAAATTTCCCTGTGCATTTTTTTTTCCATTTTCCTAAGGTAAACTACTTATTTTATGTATGGCAATATCCACTTGCCATCTCTTATCTCACAGACTTTAGCAAATGCTGTAAACATAAGACAGTTTCTGTTACACCTGCTCTTCAGGAGACAGACTGCATGTCATCACTATGCTAGATAGACCTTGAAGCCTCAGCGATGCAAGTTCAGCCTTTGTAACAGCCACGGGATTTCATGATAAAAAGCAGGCACAGTGACTGGACAGCCAAATTATTTCTGAAGCATTTTCTCATTCCATTTTAATAAAGGTACAGCGGGTACAAGCAGCTCTTCAATTCACACAAGCAATAGAGGCTCACTGAAAAATGAACCAAGTCAGTGAATAAATAAGGCCAGACTACCACAAATCTTGTACAGGTATAGATGAAGAGGAGAACACTGGCACAGAAAGGGACCAAGTGAGCTATGCAATTAGCTTAGAGCAAAATGGATCTTAGTGAACAAAGTAATAAAGGTCACTAGGTTACATATATCACATGTAAACTAGAACATAATTTGAGCAATGGATTAAAGTACAAAATAGTTGGTAATTTTTTTTGCAAACTAATTGCATCCTCTGTTAATAAGGAGACTTGTGTGAACATCTACAGAGCTTCTCGTGAAAAGTGAAGAATTCTGGATATCAAGACTGTGAGATGCACAGACTTGCAATCAAAGAGGGTGCTACTAGAGATAAGAAGTATGAAAAACAAAGAAAATTAATTGGTAGATACAGAGGAAAAGACTTAAAATAATTCTCTCACACCAGGAAAAGTATTCACCGTACATTACAATTGCCAGTCACCAGCCAACTTAAGCAAACTCCAGACTAGGTATCACTGTTGCCTTCAAGAATTCATAGAGAATATGGAGAGAAAGGAAAGAGAATTAACACACTTGGGTATGCAACAAGTCTTCATTAGTTCCAGTATTCCTGGAAGAAACTTGTCTTTCAATGACTGCTTAGGAAATTAGCTAGTCATGCTTCACCACAAATTATATTTCTGAGAATGCCTCTTCTGAAGTCCTAACGGCAGTCCTATTCAATTCTATAACCAGCCTGCAGTACATCAAAAACCTTTTTTAAAAACTAGTGAGCCTGTCCAGCACATAAAGAACAGCTCAGACACACACAGTTTAAGTCTTTATTATGTCACCAGAGGTGCACTGTCCCACACATGTATCACAGATCTCCGCCTTCACCCTGCTTACGAAAGCTGGTATCTGCTGAACATGTGGCACAGAAATGGCTGCGATTCAGCCAAGGACCCAGGCTTTATTTCTTGTCATATGAATGATGCACAGTCATCAAAATGCAAAGGAAAATGTTCATTCTTACTAGCATAACTAGTATGCAGTCTGGCAGTTGACTTGTTTTCAGTCTTTCAACTTTCTTTCAACTGCTTATATGTTACCTCCTTTATCACTGTTCGAGGCTATCCCTTCCCTTGCACATTTAACTGAAGAGTCTGGAAACGCCTTCTTTCCTTCCCCCAGTAAAATTCTTCACCTCCTACTGCTTACTCATACCACTGTATCCTACTCGCTCTAGTACCCCAGAAGATTTGTGTAGCAACAAACCCTTAGCCAACAACACGCAGAGGACAATCCAAGAGAAAGATTCTATTGACACACAATTCTCTGTGTTTATGAAACAGCATTACTAAAAGTCTCTTTCTTGCTTTTACTAGTTTATTTGCAAAGAAGCGAATCAACTCAGCTAAAATCCCCTGTGGGGGAAGAAAATAAAACTTAAAAAAAAAAAAAGCCACAAAGACAAGGCAGAGGAGAACAAATGAGTAAGGAAATGGAGGGAACTAATGACCTGAATGTTCAGCAAGCAAAGTTCCACGTTATATAGAGATGGATAGGGCTGCACTCAGACAGGCTAAAATCAACACCAAATGTCTTCCTCACATCCTTTTCCTGGTCAGTCACATACGCCCTGCAAGCATTTTAGATCCTGTAATTGAATGTGGAGTTCACTTCAGCCCAAGTTCAGTTCCCTGCACACCTGCTTGCTTCGTCCAGGAGCAGCACATACTTGGGTGAATCTTGTTGTTTCAAGTAATGAACCTGCTCTTTAATGCCAAGTTTAGCTCATGCTGCACAGAAAACATAGAGCTTCTGACAGCAAGTCCCTTATCCTTTTGCCACAGGCAACTTCTGGGGAGAGGAAAAGGTGCGGGAACATACAACCCACCCAAGATAGAAGCCACTAAAAGTACATCTGTAGATCTAATCGGCTTCAGGCTTTCCTGAAGGTCTTTCTCAGACCATATTTCACCTCATTTATGCAGGCCACTACCAATGTTTCCGACCCTACCTGCTCTGGGGAATCAGTATTTTCCAGGATGGCATTTCTACAGCTGCAGCCTAATGCAGAGCCTCTCCTTCCCCCCAGTCCCATTGACCTGACATAGCAGACAGTTGCTCTTACAAAGCAGTATCAGTTCTCATACGCTGGGAAATAGAGATCTACGTATCTTATGCATCACAGCCCTGCCTGTTAACATTTTTATAGCTCAGTGCCTAATTCTCCATCTCCTCTCTGTCTCTGGGTTGTCCTGGCCAAATGTTCCTCTCAGTTACTTGATGCAAATCAAGCTCTTGTGGTGAGTGGAATTGTTCTGGACACACACCAGGTGAACTAGACTTTTGTCACAAAAGTCACTAGGCTGGGTCAGACTAAAAATCTTGGCCTTTATGCCACTGCTTAAGAAAATGGTGTGAGAGCAGAGCATATATGAACTGATTCTGCCTTGGCAGGTTAGGAATGACCCAAGGTTGAAAGTGCACCTGGGGAACTCTGTGTTATATGGAAAACTATTTCCTTTTTTTTATTTAAAGCACAGAACCCTACAGCTTAATTGTTCTGCCTTGTGATCCAGTTCCTTTTTCCACCTCCTCTGAGTCATTCATCCAAACCATTCATCAAGGCCTAAGGATCATCTCTTGCTCAAGCTAAAGAATCAGAATCTTTGTAACCTGCCCATCTCTTTTCCAAGTTAAAAAAGATAAACACTGTAACCTGCCCACCTCTTTTCCAATTTAAAGAATGATAAACATCTGTCTCTGACAAGCCAACTGACCTTTTCTGTATTCTTTCCCTCTTTGGGGGTGTGGCAAACAAAAACTGCAGGGAGCATTCAAAATACAAGAGCAGTATGCATTGATACAGAAACAGAGATCTTCCTTGACTTGTTCTGAGCTCTCCTCATAGTTACTGAAGTCTTATCTGCTATTTTGACCAGCACCCATCAGCCAGTTGCAGAAGACTTCAAAATTAGTCCATTGTCTAGCCCTTTTTTCTACCTTTGGTTTTGGCACCTTCCAGAACTACTCTCCTCATATTTTCTGCATGTTTTGAATGGGTAAGTGAGGGCTGAGCCCTTCAGTTGTTACCCTGCAAGGGTAAATACTTATATTCTTTCCAAAGCAACAGCTTTCATGAGAAATAACCCAAAATAAGAGTGCTCACTTTCAAACTCTGAATATCTCTTGTTCACAGAAAGGGGCATCCTTGCATCAGAGATGACACAGTTTGGGCAAAAAGGGAGACACTGAAGAGATGAAACCGGGCACCAGTGGTTATACCTGTCTCAGCCAGGACAGCAGAGAAAGCTGACTTCAGAACCAGACACAGAAACTCAATATCAGTGCACTGAAAAGTAGCCTCCTAACAGCTCCACTATCTCTGCAAACTAGCAGTACCACTTTCACAGACCAACGGGCAAAATAAAATCTTACGGTGCTCTGCAGATACATAGGTCTGCACTCACTTGCAAGCCTACACAGAGGATATTTTGTACAGAAACCTCCCCAGGGTCATCAACTCAACAACCAGCACCACCCTGCAACTCTCACACCACCCAACTACAATGCTTTACTCCAAGCTTGTCACTGCTGCTGTCCTGCCATAACTCTTGTGACACAGCAGTACTGGGAAGCACTAGAGACTGGCCTCATATACTGAGCTATAAACAGAGGAACAAAGCTACACAACCTCCTTGGATGTTGCCAGCCATGCTCGGACATCACAGAACAAAAAAACTCCAAAACCTCTTGAGAACAGTTCTATTTTATCATTTCCATTTAAACAGTGAACACGAAATCTTACAATGTTGCTACAGATTTTGTCAGTACTTTCCAGAAATACTTTAGGAAATGCATCCAATGTCTAACTTTTGTTATTTGCTCACTTGCATTCTTGGTGGAAAAGCATATGAACTTTCAAAGCATCATTCCTTCCCTTTTCCTGTGTATTACCACCACCTAACAAGCTTTATCCTTATGATGGGATTTGATTGTACTGAAATAGTAAATTTATATTAATCAATGTCCTCCTTGCACTTCTAAGTCTTTCATGTATTTTAAAGAATAAGGTCAAACACTCAAGGAACTCTACCAAAATTGGTTGACCTGGAAGTACTTCTGAGTTTACAGGAACACTGTATCCTACAATGAAATTTCATCCAAGGGGAACACAATGTGACACCAAGTCTATACTGTACCTTGATTCCTGCCTAATACAGGTTCATTTCTAATAGCAGAGTGGGGGAAATGATCAAATAACTGCAATCATTTCCACTCTTTACTCAGCCTGAATACACCAAAACAGACTCAACTATAGTGACATTCTTTGTTGCCACAGCTTCCTTCTGGCATCTCCAATTCCCACCATGGAATGCATCTTCTGAACTTCAGCTCACAGTGTCCCTACATGAAGCCTGAGAAGCATGGTGTACCTGTTCAAAATGAGAACCTGGCAGTGCAAAACAGACTCCTCAACTTAAACAGCTACATTTCTCCTTTGGAGAGAGATCCTGAACTGCGACTTTTTCAAGTGCAGCAACGTAGACTGGAAAGCTCTAAGCAGTGGTTCAAAGCAGAGAAGCACACACTGCCACCAGGCTGTATGCACACTGCAGGGGTGGAAGAGAGGTTGTGCTATTGCTGACCAAGAAATAAGGCTGTAGATGTCACAGCCCAACAATAAGGCTGCTACATAAATGTGGCAGAAGACCTATGTATCCCATAATTGCTGCTGAATTTTTGCAATAAATGGTCACAAAATAACATACAGAACACAAGACCAAAGGCTAACATTCAAATCTTATGCCTCTCTGTCCTGTGTGCACCTCCAGCACTGGTCTTAACCAACTCCTCTGCTATGACCTAATGTGACTGTTTCAGCTGGAAAGTTGAAATGAGATGTCTCTCCGTCCTGCTTCCAATTGGCGGATCCTTCCAAGTCACATGCTGGAGTCCCTCTAGCTAAGAAGTGGTTAGAAATTACTGAAGTAAACAAAAACACTGATGGAAGCATGTGCTGGTTTTGAGTCAGAGGGCTTGTTACTTCTTTGCTCCATAGGCAAGTTAAGTGTGCTGAAACACCATCTATTAGATCACGTTCTCTGGAAACTTGGAGACATCTAGTCTGAGCTTGAAGTGGGTGTAGGACTAAGACCAAGTTGAATAATGAATACCTGTCAAAAGAGTTGCACTTTTGGGCACACCCTGGAACAGCATGATAGATACCTACACTGCAAGCTGCTTCAAAGCTGTCCTTCAGGCGATCCTGAACTCGCTTTAACATTCTTGGCAGAGTTGGCATAGCAGATCTATGAGCTCACCGTATCTCCGGTCTCTGAGGAAACACATGGCACTATTCAATATCCATGGAGTTGCTAGGCACTGAAGGCATTCCACCCAGGTGCATCACATAGCTGAAATTCAGAGGATCACTTTGACGGTTGCTTACAAGCTGCAAGTAACTTCAGTCTTGCGGCAAATAACCTTGATACCACCCCCCAGAATACCCTAGCCTCCTTTGAGTCTTAATCCCCTTGAAGATTACCAAGGGGTAAGACCAGCATTGCCATTCTATGTCAGCAAGGCTCCACTTCTTAGCAAAAAAGATTACCCTGTAGGAAGATCCAGGGTCTGAAGAGCACGAGCCCACTACAGCAGAGGAGAGGGGAAGTTTATATAAACTTTCAGCGGGAGACGGGCAACAAATGTTTGTGTGCACTTTCCAAAGCCTATACACAGCAAGAAAGGTGTTAGACCAAACTTCATTAAACACTATGAAAGAACTCCGTGATATAATTAGCACTTTTTTTTTGCTCAGGAGTCTCAAAGACACCACAGGTCAGAGCTGCAGGGGATCCAACAGAACTGTATGGGATCACCTGCATGCATACATCATCTAGTGCGTGCCGTTAGCCTCTCACTTTCCTATGCAATAAACACTGTGGGGAAAAGAAATAATTTCTCTCTCTTTCTCTTTACCTCTGGTGCACAAGAGCAAAATGAAAAAAAAAATAAAAAATTTGAGAACACTGTTGCAGAGATCAAAAGCCTTTTTCTACTGGCTCTGACCTAGTTCTTTCATTCTTACTAGCGGGAAAAAAACCACTTAAAGGAACATTGTCAAAACTGTTAGCTCTAAAAATAGACTTACCTTGGCAGTGCTCCCATCTAGATGGGCTCATATTAAGGAGTGCATACTCACTTTCCCCATACACACACACCAATCCTTTCATCAATCTGGAAGCACTGGCACTATGAAGCCCAAAGGACCTCCCAGTCCACATAATCTTCTGGGACACTCAAATACATATTATATATAACTGGTAAGAAACTGTAGTACTCTCCAAATTCCTACTTCATATTTGCTAGTCCATTGCTGTCAGCTATACCCAGTAAAAAAATTTCAGATATTTTCCTTAAGTAAACTGAGAGAGATTTGTTTCCATAACTAGAGCCCAGCACTCCACACTAAGATAGGATAAAAATAATCAATTTTGAGTACGATTTCAACAATTTTTGAGACAAAATGAACAAATTTTTCAAACATTCTGGACAAAGCATAAGCTACAAAACATTTTCACCTTAGCCACACAGAGCATTTGTGAAAGGAGAAACAAAAGAAACTCTCTGGGTTTGTGGCTGAAGCTGACAAACAAGCAGTTTCTATAGAACAATAGCCGTGGCGGAGCTGGTGGGGCAGCGGATGTTGGCTCCAGCCAGGAACTCCCATGCTCCAGAATCCATGGCTCCCTTGTGCCCCAGGGACCTTTCCACTCCCTGCCAGTTGCATCACAAAGCCAGCCACTTGCAAGTTTGCACAAGAAGCCAGTTGGCCCAACCATTCAACACTCTATAAAAAATTCTGAAAACCCTGGAAGCCCATCGTAGCCAAGCTCCTAGCTGACTACTATAGAAACTGGAAGGACAGACAGCCTCAGTTGAAACCAGGTTTTCGGGGCTTTCCTTATTTGCAAACGTCCAGAGCTGAGGTACAGCAGGTACATCTTGAGATCCCAAGCCGCAAACCAGGAAAACATTTTTTCCAATTAAAACAAATCAAAGAAGAATAAAAAGCCCCAACTGTCTGTGCTTCCTGAGTTCAAGACATTTTGAGTTCAGCAAACTGCCATTTCTCTACAAAACTATCTATTTAGAAGAAGATTTGATGGCAACTTCACTTTTGACTGAAGTAGGATCCGTACACTGTGGTGATGAGAGCCATGAGGAACCAGAAACCTCTCAGCTTCCCAAACACAAGCCGTAATGCCACATGTTCCCTGCCAAAAGTCACAGTTCAGGAACAGAACACAGCTCACTCCCAGGGCTCCAATACAGCAGAAGGTGCATTAAGATAAAAACATGCTTTTAAGCACAGCCACACAAAGAAACATAGTTCCAACAGAAAACGATGGAAAATAAAAGGCCTGAAATGGGCATGCAGTGTGTTCATACAAAGTAGTCACAGCCACATGGCAACTTGTGCTGAAACAGTCATATTCCTGGGTAAGTGTGAGGGCAACAGAATTATGCAAAGGCCAGAAAGTTCAGAGATAAAAAAACAAAATGGGAGGAATGCAGAACATACAGACAAGAAAGCCTGTTCTGAGACACCACAGCAGGATGCATCCTGAGGGAAGGAAATGGGAAGAAGGAGTTAAAGAAAAAATCCCATCTCAGGAGAAGGGAAAAAGCACTGCTTCCCAAAGCTTTAGCAGAGCTTTTCTTCATTAATATTTACAAAGCTTTTAGAGATTCTCAGATGGAGGGCACTGCAGATATGACAGGAATTATTACAGACCTGAAAAAAGCTAGCAAACAGACTGAGAAGGACTTCAAGTAAATAAAGGAAGATGACATTAGTGAGCACACTGAAATAGGGGTTGCTGCTGGCATATGAACCATCTGGTGCATGGCAGCCCATTTCATTTACTTACTTACCCACTACTGGGCACGCATGCCCAGTTCTTGTCACTGTGCTTTTGCCACCAAAGAAGTAATGCTTTTACTCAGGACCACTCACTACCTTCCTCCTTTATATCATTCCAGTCTTCAAAACTGCCATTTGGTAAAGCAGTCTGTGCATAAGAAATCTGTTTGCCTCATGGAGAGGCTCAGTATGAACTTGAGAGGTACACAGATATCTTTTGAGACATAGTGATCTTGTTCACCTTTATTTGAATTTGCATAGGAAGCTGCTTTTCAGGGATGTTAAGCTCCACATTGTGTTCAGGAAGCCCAAGTTTTTGCTGGACTATCATTTGCACTGTTCACTTGGGTACCCAGCAAAAGACAGCTTCAGCATGATTTTCAGCAATAAAGCAAGTGCTTCTGATGGAACTGTAGATCTCAGCATAACTGAGAAACAAAGCTCAAGGTAGTCTCAAGATGAACATCCCTAAAATACTGACACACCCCAAATTAAGCACAGGAGAACGGGTCATATGGGTAGTTTACACACTGTGGATTTCTGAAACTTTCCAAAGAGCACCAAATAAAGCAAGGTGAGGCACAAACCCCAGGACTGTCAACGCCTTGTTCTAAAGCGCTAGAAAACTGAGTGAATTTTGGAAGTAGACAGTAGCAAAGCAGATCTGCTTTTCCCCATACATCTAGATACCTCTCTCCTCCAACTTCCCAAAAGCCCCATGGAAAGGGAACACAGCTAATGTAAGACGGCTGCAGGAGCCCAGCATCAACTGGAAGACCTCAGCAAAGCATCCACCTTCCCAGGTCTTGGTAGGCATCGTCTCAGTCACCGGGTACTTCCCCAGGAGCCGGGCACACCTCGCGTACAGCTCACAGCCGCCGGCTGCCCAGGAGCTGAGCACCTCGGCCCTCGGGCACAGCTCTGCGCCCACGCGGGAGCGATCGGGGGCCGCGGGAGCTTCGTGGGCACCGCGGCCTCGGGGCACTTCGGGGACCGGGGCGGCAGCGAGGGACGGCGGCGCCCGCGGAACCGGCCGGCGGCGGGGCGGGGGAGGCGCCCGGGGCTGAGCGCGACCGCCGGGGCCGCTCCGGAGGGAGGCGGCGCAGGTCGGCCGCCCGTGCCGGGAGAGGCGGCACCTCCGGGCCCGCCGGGAAGTTGCCGACCGAAGCCTCCGGGCGGCCCCCGCGGCGGGCGGGGGCGGCGGCCGCGGCCCGGCGGCACCT
>JAWMRA010000078.1:137232820-137264653 GCA_035584735.1 Pseudotriccus pelzelni
TTTCTGCTGTGCCTTTTGCAACCGGACTTGTCTGTCTCGCATTGGCCTTTTTAGCCATCAGTGCGCTTGTAGCAAGCGTGGGGAGAGCCCTTTCCAAATCTTCATTCGCGAAGCCTAGGCATGATGATGACCTTCCTGCTGACTACTGCTATCATTAACCTCAAACAGCCTTCCTTTCCACTGAAATGTAACATGCCACAAAACCTGTTGAGTGTTACACCCATCGGTTACCTGCTCTCATTCACTGATGACTACCCGGACAGTGTGGTAGCATGAGGAATTGGGCAGTATGAGGTGAGAACAAGCAAGTAAGGGTAGATACAGAATCTGGCTGTTCCAGCAATAGCCTCAGATGAGTTAGTTTGTACTGGAGATCTGAAAGCAGTGAATGAGATTTGTGGTTTCCTGAAAAATGCTTGTGTCCCTTTTCTGCAGAGAAAATTAACACACTGAGTGCCCTCCTTGCTCATGATTGCAGGATGTGAATCACTGAACATAACCACTCCTCATAGAAAATGAAACAACCATACCTAATAGAGGATGTGTATGTAAACAGAACTAGAGAAGCAGTCTAATATAGCAGGTCCACATTACCAGTTGGCAAATAGTTGAAAAAGTTGTTTAAACAATCCTGACTCTTGCTGCTGTTTGCTGAACTGCAACTTGATACAGGCTGGAACAATTCCGTGCTCTCGGTAACCTGCAAGCATTGAATTACAGAGCCAATGGGGCTGGAAGGCAGCTCCAGGGATCATCTGGTCTAACACCCCGCTCAGATTGGGTTGCTAGTCCAACCCCTGCAGCTAGAGCAGGTTGCTCAGGGTCATGTCTATTCAGGTTTGAGTGTTGCCAAGGGTGGAGACTCCACAGTCTTTCTGGGAAACTTGTTCCAGTGTTTGATCACTCCTCAGTTTCTTTTTCTATCTAAATGGAATTTTCTGTATTTCAGTTTTTGGCCATTGCCTTGTTTCTTTTCTGTCTCCATCTTCCCCTCACTGTCAGATATGTATACACATTGATGAGATGCTTTCAAAGCCTTTTCTTCTACAAGCTGAACAGGCCCGTCTCTCTCAGCCTCTCCTTGAATAAGAGATACTCCGATACCTTAATCATCTTCATGTCCCTTAGATGAACACACTTCAGCATGTCCAGGTTTCTCTAAATGGCAGCACAACCATCCAATATATCAGCCACTCCTCCCAGTTTTAGATTATCAACACACTTGGTGAAGGTGCACACTGTTCCATCATCCTGTTCATTAATTAATGAAGATGACAGAAGACTATTAGCTCTGGTATCAACCCCTGGAATGGACCACTAATGTCTGGCTTCCAAATGGACTTTGTGCTGCTGATCACAACCCTTTGAGCCCAGCATATCAGCCAGTTTTAATCCACCTCACCAGCTACTTACCTAGACTGTAGTTTATCAGTTTTCTAAGGCAGTGTTATCGAACACAGAGTTGAAAGCCAGTCATTTCATCATAGGAGGGTGTTTTGCTAGTCAGGCTTTATTTCACCTGTGTAAATTAGTTTTTGACCATGGATCCCACTCCAGTGGCATTCCTATCCTAAATGTGAGAAATGGTTTCCAGAATTAGTTGCTCCATCACCTTCACAAGGATCAAGGGGAGGCCAATTGATCATTGCAGTTCTCCTGATTTTCCTTGCCTGTCTTGAAGGAAGGAGTTACATTTGCTATGTTCTGGTCATTAAGAATCTTCCCAAACTGCCAGGAGCTTTCAAAGATAATTGAAAGTCATCTTGCAATGGTGTCAACCAACTCCCTCAGCACTTGCTCTGTGCAACTCATCAAGTTCTGTAGTTTTATATATATACAGTTTGTTTAAAAGTTCCTTAACCTAATCCTTGTCCAGCCAAGGGTTTGTCTTCCTTGCTCCAGACTTTCTACCTGCTCTTGGGGGCCTAGGATTCCTGAAGGTTGAGCTTACCAGTAAAGAGGCAGTGAAGAAGGCATTGACTACCTTGGCTTTTTCCATGCCATTTGTCATTAGGGCCTGCTCTTCATTCAGCAGTGGGCTGATATTTTTCCCCACTCCTACTGTTTATGTAGATGTAGAGCTCTTCTTGTTGCTTTTCATGTCTGTCACCTGATACATCCCCAGGTGAGGTTTGGCATTCCTAACACCATCTCTGCACGCTTGGAAAGTGTCTCCTCCTGATTATAACAATTTTCTTCTCTGTTGTTTTAAGGATCCTGGACCATGTCTGCTGTGGAATTAAGTCAATTCTGCTTATGTAAGGTCTTTATTTTGGTAATTCTATACTGTTTTTTACTGGTTGAGCACTAAACCACTCCTGCTACATATTAGACGTTGACTAGTGATGTTTGTATTGTGAAGCCTTAGTGTGCTCAGATTTGGGTAACACATAGCTCTTCCTGACAGGCAGCTGCAAACTTTTACACTTATGCAAAATAGATTTTAAATTCATATTTGTAGCTTTTGTTACAGGTGTAAATAACTTCTGAGAAACAAAGTTTTAGGTAGCATTATTGTAGCTCTTCTGGGTCTCCCTCGCAAGAAATAGGTGAACCTGGGCAGTGTGGGATGTGTGCATCTGTACAGAGCCTGCCTAGAGCATGATCTGTGTGTGCCAAAAAAGGCTACCACATCCTGAGCATCCTGAGCATGGTGCACTTACAACCAGAACACACAATTTGTAAAATCACAGTATCCCTTCCACACTTGGGCAAAATTATTGGGCAAATGGAAAAGGGACATATCTGGATAATTCCTGACGTAGCCATCTGAAAAGCAGCTTGGGATCTGACCTTTAACAACAGTGGTATTTGCCACCTTTATGCCAGTAGGAAGAAGCTATAAGTAATAATCAATACTGTGTCAGCTTCGATGTAATAACATACCTAGTGTGATTCTCTGAATGTCAGAGCTGTCATGGTTTAGGCTGAAACCAGCACAGAGCTAAAAAAAAAAAAATCGTGTCTCCTTTAAGTTCTTTTATGTGCTGGACTTGGATGGAAGCAGTTGTGTTACTGCAGAAAATAGTAACTTGATAATGATCAGAGTTGAAAATGTCTTAGCAGGATGACCTTTACCTGCTTATAAATGACTTAGAACAGTGTTGAAAAATTGAAGTGGTTGGCAGTGATTTGTGAGCATTTATTAAGACAAATCAGATAATTGCATTTAACATCACAGATGGCTTGTATTTTCTAAAGTGCTTTTACTTCAGTGCAATAAGATGACTCAGAAGCTCAGTGGGATATTATGACCCTGATTTTTCATTGCCTCACACCTCACAGAGTGAAATTCCCAGTGCAGAGGAGGTGTAGGTCCACTTCTGAAGAATTTTACACTTTTGCTGTGTAAAAATCAACTGCCAGGAGCAATGCAAAGCATCACAGCCCAATCTTCCACTCACCCCTTTCTTATGTGGCTTTTCCTTAACAGTGTTATATTTTGAGATCATTTGTGCAGCATTACTTTACATTTTCATTTTGTACTCTACATGCTTTTACTATCCAGGGGGACAAGAGAATTCATAATGATCCAACAGAACATTAAAATGTCCCTGACATCCTGGAAAGAACACCTATTCCACATTCCTAAAGGTCTTCCAATTATTTCTGAACAGGTTATTTTGTTTTGCTTTTTAAAAGAAATAGAATTCCCCATGTATTCCAAGCATAAGAACTCAGAGCACTGTTCCATATGGGCAAACATAGCATCTACTATTCCTTGGCAGAGGGGCAGTAGTATGGGTCTGCTTCCTCTTGGCAGGGAGCAGGAAGGGTAGGATTCATCTCACTGAACTTTATTTATCAATGGATCAAGCACTCAATAAACTGCCTTTCCTAGAAGTCAACAAAGTGAGGAAAAGCAACATTTGTTGAAGCTGCTTGTCTTCCTCTCTCCTGGTGGCAGCAGTGGCTCAGGTGACCAATGAGTTTAAACGTGTAAGTCGTAGGGGACTAGGTTCACAGAAAGAAATCTTACTGTCACTGACTACTAACTTTACTTTCATTTGTCCTTGTACAGAAATGGTGACAAATAGCAAATGGGCACGTACTTCTCTGGAGACCCAGCCTTAAAACCAGGTTTATTTCCTAGGAAGATTTTTTTGCCATGATTGGAACGAAAGAGAGCTAAAGAGACAGTGAAAACTACTACTATTTGCAACAGCATCACAAAACTATAGTATTTCTGCAGTGAGGCACCATTGCATGCCAAGAAACATCACTCCAGAAACAGCATTACCCAGAGAATCTGAAATTGTCTCTGCTGGAATGATGACAAAGAATGAATAGTTTCTCTCACTGACATTTTCAGCACCTTACAGTGATCTCCAGTATAGGCTAACAGAGGAGCCTGCAGCTCCATGTAAGCTGTGGGCTAGAAGCACTGACCAGAGGCAAGGTTGTGAATTACAAACAAACCACAGTGTACAGCATGCACAGGTTTTGTCTATGCATATGCGTAGCTCGAGCTGCTGGTGCTGTGGGGATACGTCAGCTGGAATGACAACAAGTAATTAACGGTCTATCCAGCCACTCTGCTAATCTAATCACTCAGCACTGCTAATCAAATCACTCCAGTAGCTGGAGTGATGTTTCCTGAATGCCAGTGCTTCCTAAAGCTAAGCTAAGCACAAGTGAAGTCATTTGGGTGCATTAAGTTAAGCTAATGGTTGCAAATGAAGACGAGCTTTGGGAGTGCCACGTTCTCAATTCCTGATTTCTCTCACACACAAAGCATCCTCTCAGGAAAGTGAATGCAGTTGTTTGAGATTAGGTTGGGATAGAAGCAAGACAAGGATCCAAATGTATTATATAGCATGGTTCAGTTGACCCACAGCTCAGATGAACAGAAATCTCTGTTCACACAGGCTGAATTGGCTGTATGTAGGTCTTGCTGTCAGTGCCAAGGGTAGGTCACAGACTGATGGAGGGAGGTAAATAACCAAAATAGTGCCCTATGATACTTATTTTCCTGTTCTATTAGGAGAAAAGACCAGTTTGGGGAAGAGCACATAGCTGTATACCCAACTTAGGCACTGCTGCTGCCCAAGAACGAACTGGGATGGGAGGTGTTGGTTTCTGGGGGAGGAAGTGCACCTTTCCCATTGTCACCCAGGAGAAGCAAAAAGCCCAGCTCTCTGAGGCTCTTCTGAGCTGTCACTCCAGCTCTCTGGCCCCTTTTCAAGCTTCGCTGTGGCCAAAAAAGCCTGCTGTCTCTCTGCCCCAGAGTTATGTCGAGGTGAACATGGTCTGTTTGGGGACAGGGGGAGGAGGTTCCTTCAGTGTCGTTAGTGAGAGAACATGACATTCTTCCATTTCCACAATCCCTTGATGTTTTTCTTTGTTAACCCAGCATTTTATGATAACTGCAAAACCCATTGCAAAGTTGTATTTTGCCACCCCAAAGATAAGCACAAAATAAGTTGTAAGGTATTCTGTGCTCCTCTTGGCAAATGGCTTTGCATGAGCTACTGGGAAACCTTGGGGAAAAGGAGAGGGCAAAAAAAGGAAATTATGGAAGACAGCAGTGCCAAGCAGCATTGTAGGCTGAGTACATTATTTAAGTGCCCTTGCAGGCATTATGCATCTGTACCAGACTGAGTGAAGGTGCTCTGACACCTTGCCATGGAGAACCTCTGGAGCATGTGGTTAGCCCAGAAATACAAGTGATGTGTGTGACTCGATGTGTAGATGTTCCAGCATCAGTTCAGCTGTCTAAACACAAGTGTCTGGTGCCCTTTGAGATTCTTTGAGTGACATCTCTGACAGTCATTGTGGTGGATTTTTCCATCACAACTGGCTTCCTACTGAGCAGCAGGAGCTGTGCGACTGTTCTCTAGGGCCTGGGGTGGAGGCCACACCCAGCAGTTGTGTACTTACCCTTGATGTCCCAGCTGCACAGAAATGCCTGCCAGGAATAGCAGAGAGCTGGGAACAGCTCAGCTCTCTCTTCCTCATCCTCATGTGGAAGGTGCTGGGGGCCTTCAGCCTTGTCAGCCTGCACTCCACCAGGAGCACATTGCAGAGGAGCTGAAGGCCACACGCATCCCCAGAGTGCCTTTGGTGTGGAGCAGCGCATTCCGTGAGGTCGTGCACCAGCAAGATCTGCTGGATGTCCAGTGCTCAGGGGCACAGTTCTGACCCATGCTCAGTCCTGGTGAATATGCTCTGAGCACAGGTTTGCAGACCAGGAACAAACTGCAGTCACGGGGATGCTCTTGGTTCAACTCACATTTGAGGGAATTGTAGCCTGAGCTGAAGTTACTGGTGTGACTTCTGAGGGCAGTAAGCAACAATGCTCTGAGCCTAATGGCTTTCACTGCACTATTTGTCCAAGATAACAGGCAAAAGTGACCTTTAACTCTGAGTCTTACGTGTGTCTTACAGGTGAGAAATCTGTGTTTTCTCCTGAGACTGCTACTGCAAGTTATTTTTAAGAAAGTAAATTGTAATGGACTTCATTATTTTTAACACACAGGAAGAAAGCGAAGCACAATCTTTTCGTTATGCTTTTATTTTTCCACCTTATTGCCTTTTTTCTAGTTTGAACACATCTATTTTGCAAGCCTATAGCAGCAAAAATCTGAGTTATGTGACAGAGCTACAGATTTCACATATGACTTTTTCACCCTTTTCCCAAATAAGAGTGAAAAGATTTTGTAATACAAAACAGCCCTGTAAGGGGTTTAATGTTTCTTTTTCCTCTCTACTGCTCCAAAAGATCTTTTCAAAGAGTTTCCTTTTAATTGAGTCTGGAAACCTTCCACTTTTAATGAGAACTTAGTGACACCTAATTGCCATCTGCCTCCTTCAGTTTCTCTTATAAGGCTGCTTCGTTTTTCCTTTGTGCTCTGAACTTCTCTGTAACTGCTGCAGTTTGTACTGCAAGTGAATTCTTAAGTCTTTGTGATATAAGTTTAAGTCCTTTATTCAGTATTTCACCTCTGCCTATTCCAGAACTACCCTAAAAAGCTTTTAGAGCTAAATACTTATTAGCTGCAGAATGTAGGCACCAGATTCCTACCACAACATGGGTGATGCTTGGCAGTGTACCTGTTTTACAAGTGTCTTTTCTTGTCTGATGACACTGAAAGGCAAGACAGGACACAGCAATATGGTGTGACAGAAGTACTGCAAATCTCACCATCGAGGAAATACACGGTATCTTCCACAAAATTAAATGTACCCTTTCATTACACAAGGCTTTGCCTTTAATGAGGCCTCCAAAAGAGCTATCAATACTGCTTTGTGGTGACCTTCTGCCCCGTGGTGAGTTCACCCTGTGTCAGAAGCAAGGAATCTTTCACTGATTGAGGGCTGAATAGGTCTTTCAAAAATGTTTGGCAAAACCCCATTCTAACATGCCTTCACTGTTATGCTATAAAAGGCTTTATAGAAAGTCTCTAGTGAAGACTTCACTGCTTTCCTTCAGTTAATTTCTTTCAAAATTCCACTGACATTTTCAAGTTCTCTGGATGGTCTGAAGGTAAGCTTCCAGTTGTGCCCCTGTATCGTGCTTTTCTTCCTTAAGAAGTTCAAATCCCAAGACAGTGAATTGTAATCCTTG
Organism: Pseudotriccus pelzelni; assembly: GCA_035584735.1. Classification (NCBI taxonomy): domain Eukaryota; kingdom Metazoa; phylum Chordata; class Aves; order Passeriformes; family Tyrannidae; genus Pseudotriccus; species Pseudotriccus pelzelni. The sequence continues at coordinate 137,240,388 of JAWMRA010000078.1, forward strand.
GTCAGATCTTGATTCTCTGAGATTTTCTTCTTGGATGAAATCAGCAGGAAGAAAAGTGAGCTACAGCAGCAGGTGCAACTTGTGACAATTGTGTTACTTCTGGTCATTTCCTACCAGGAGCAGAGCAGAGCAGCAGTTTTAAGTGGTGCATCAGCTCATGGGCCCATCACATCAATTGTGCTTTGAAGCTTCTAAGCTAAGGCGGAAGGGTTATACATTGGTCACTGCTGTCTTCTTAGGAACTCTGTGAGTAATTAAATATTTTATATTAATTCAAACTAGACCATCCAATGCATGCTCCACTGTCAGGTTTTTCTTTTGAAAATGAGTTGAGGTTTAGCATGAGCCAGCTGTACATATTCTGTGTAGCAATTTGACAGAATAACAAGGTAGTGAGTAACTTACACTGCACAACTGCATTTGGGAAGAATCCATATGCCGTCTCAAATTAAGGTGTTTAGTGTTGTTAGGCCACCTTGTTGCCAGAAAGCCACTTAACTTCTGTGATGGAGATTCTCTTTCAAATAATTGCCCTAACAATGTACTGTCAGTACTGTCAAAAATTACCTGTCATTGTGCAGACACCCAGTGTCTAAAGATGGGTGAAACATCTATCCTGTGTTCAGTTTCTGATGGGCTTTTTATGTCAGTGAAGGTCTGAATTTATGCCTGTAAATTCAAGTTATCTCACTGACCATTAGGCATTTTATATCTCTGCTCATTTGAATTCCTCTGTTGTTCACAGAAGAAAATAATGTGTATGCTGTTTGCCTCTAGGGCTTGAGGGGTAGTCTCTCTATTTTTATGCACACAAGTCTTTCAAGAGCAATATCCTCTCTCTTGGTTTTATTAAGTGTTCTTGCCTCAAATATAGTGGCCTTACTATTATCCCAAAGGGCTTAAGGAAGCAGAGCTCTGACTTCACAGTCTGAGGCATCAGGAATCAGAGCTGCAGTAGCACAAAATGAAATACAGTAGGTGTTGTGCTACTTATGATCGAGGATTTCAATGTTTCCATGGGTTTTTGCAGGGTCTGCCCAGGGAAGGCTTCAAATTCTCTGAAGTGGTGCTGGTCTACACCTCAAGCAGGTAGAAGGACAAAGTTTCTTTAACAAAATGCAAGAAATAGCCTATCTAAACCAGTATTCCTGTTATTTTTCTGGCAGTTGTAAACTTTGATACCTGGAAACTATTTGTTTGTAATGTCAAAATTAGATGCTTGTCCTGCTGGGAAAATTACATTCCTGAGAAAAGATGACTCTCTCCATCCAAAGTGTCATCTGGCAAAGTTCAGCTTGTGTCCTGCTGAGTTAGTGTAGGATAAGATGATTGGTGCCTCTACTGCTTGTTCTTCTGTATTCCTTATGAGTAAAGTAAAGTAAATAAATAAAATAAAATAAAATAAAATAAAATAAAATAAAATAAAAATAAATTAGCATCCAAGCAATTCTGGATTTTGGGCAAATCAATGAAAAACATGGACATCATTTCTGAGAAGCATTCAAATAATTGCCCCAAAAGGCTGTGCAATTAGTTAAATTTAAAATCTTGTCTGTGAACAAAGAGGAAACACACCTTTTATGTAAATTCAGGAATTTATGTTTTGACAATAGAAACCTTAATAGATTCACCCAAGAATCCAATCATCCAATTGACCTAGATTTAAGTATTGCAGAAAAAGAAAGAAGGACAACTAAAAAAATAATATTTTACACAGAAAGGAAGTGCCAATAATAATAATAATTTAATACAGTTTAAATTGTAATATACGCATAATCCAGTTCCTATCCCTTTTCCTGGGATGACCTGTGCATCGGCTTGGTCTGGATGGCAAGGACAATACCCTTCTTTCATGTCAGGTCTTCTGCAAGGAGTATAAGCTCTCTGAAGCAAGGTTTAGACATTTTTATACAAGCAGATCTTTTGGTGTTTCACCTGCTACATTTGCAAGCTCACCTGTGACCAGCACTTGCCATAAAGCAGCAATGCATGAAGCAGCACATTCTCTAACAGCACCAGTGTCGTATCACATTTATCTTGAACAAAAGCACTTGAAGCCTTTTTCCTGCGTTCCAGTTTAATGCATTAAACAGAATGGTATTTTTCTTTGATAAAAGATTAATGTTATGTATTATACGCATCTATTTTTCAAAAGTTCATAAATTCAAGGATTTCTCAGACTTCAAAGAAATAGGGCATATGGATTTAAAATTTGCACTGATGTTCTTTTTGCTGAATCATTGGGCATCTTGACTAAAAGTAAATCCAGGTTTTACAGTGCTTCTTCTCGATGCATAGAAGTACTGATGTAACAGGGTCACAGCAATTACATGACTGAAAGAGTCTTTAATCACAAGCACACAGAGACAGGGCAGTCCTTCGCTCCCTGCCCAGGGGTGCCTGATCAATGCCCTCCACAGCAGGGTAACACCAACTACATCTTTTTTTACTAGATGAATGTTTTCCACCACATAGAACTGGGGCTGCTGGGCTATCCTCTCTTTGTAGGTTATGTGATTTATATGTTTGATGGCAGCCAGTAGAAGGATACAGTAAATATGAAGTAACGTAAGCTTTGATCCTCCTGCAAGAGGATACCTGTCTCTCTACAAGAAGCTGGATGAGCCTAGACAACATTTACTTCCAGCCTTTCATCTGAAGGACGCTGCTTGTTAGAGAAGGCAGTTTACCCTACTTGCAGAAGGGCTCTCACTTGCTATTCTTTCACATTCACACTCTTCCTCTGGAAAGGAGGAGAGGATGGGAATACTGGGAGTGTAGAACCACAAAGTGCTTTCTGGGCTGCAGTATCTGTCAGAGTTATTTGCCACTAGGGGTGATGGAGCGTCTTTTTGATTTGCTCCCTGGATAATGAAGGAGAAGTGGAAAGGGGAATTTCATTGAACAATTATAAAGGTGGGTGCAGACAGTGCTTGCTTGTTACTCAGCAGAGAAATGACAAAGGTCGAGAAATGACAAAGGTCAAGAAATGCAGAAGTTTAGAGCAGGTGTGGTTGACTGGACAAGATGGGCTGGGGAACAGGAAAATAAAGAACTCTTGTTTGACCTCTGCCAACTCTTTTTGCTAGTGCCTATATTTACATTTACTGCTGGATTGTTGCCTGTCCCTCAGTGAGTTGTCATTGAGGAGCTGTATGACATCACTCTGCATCAATATATGGTATTTTTAGTATGTTTGGATATAATTCACTTTTTCAGCTATGCATCAAAAATCTAAGCCTGTTGGCCTTATCTAGAAATAACAGAGTTGGCTTTTTTTGTTTTGTTTTTTAGAGACAGCCATCTGTCTATCTCAAGTTTATTCAGAGTTCCCACAGGAAATGTATTTTTAACTATTTCAATTGTAGTTGTATCAACTGATTTGCAATTATTACCTTGTAGCTCTTCCCTGCTGTATCAACATTTCCTTTTCTAATCCCTTTATAGAGAGATCGTGATCTTGTTCCTGTAACCCAGTGGAAGAATTTTTAATGTATTATTTGCTGAGGAGCAAAACTAAGAGTTTTTAAAGCTGTATTTTGAAGTGGTGATTCTACCTACTGCTGTCTTCATATCCTTTTCAAGTAAAAGGTATAAGCACATTTCTGCCTCGGCAAACTCTCTCCTTTGTTATAACTCAATGAAAAGCATTTGTTTTATATTCATGGTTTCTATGAATCTATATAATCAATTCTCATTTTCTCTGAACATTTAATTTAGGAAAATAAAATGTAAATGTATTAGAGATAAGTCAGATAAAATGACTTGTTGCTGCTGGCCCTGATTCCACATAATAAATTATTCTCAGTTAGGTAAGTAATCTGAGGATTTTATTTAGTGGACATCACTTTTTATGTCTATATTCCTTTGTGTACAACACAGTGTTTTCCACAAATGCTTAATAACTTCCTTTAATATCATATAATTGCACTCCAAAGTCACATGAGATTGTCTTCCATCTCAACCTCAGCAAATACTATGTTTTCCTACCGAGACCATATAACATTGAGACCAAAAGTCATCTGACACAATATAGCATGTAATTTCGATTTGTCTTTCACTCAAGACAAGGCATACACTATTTTATTCAAGATAACACAGTTTTCAGGAAGGCTAATACCTCTTTCTGGAACTCTGAATAAAAATTACATTGGGAATACTGCATGGCAACATTTGTAATGAGAAGTGAATTTTTGGAGTAGAAATAATTTTAATTACATTTGGTTTTCTCCTGTCTTTGAAATAATCTAAGATATATTTTGCACCATAGGGTTCTGAATATATTTTACTGTGTTATTAAGACCTTTATTTAGTTTAATACAGCAGTAACTATGAGCTAGATTGGCCCATTTCCTGCAGAAACTACTAAGATATGGAACCAGGCAAATATTGCAAAGTTGCCTTCACAGAGTTCTCTGTAAATCTCCCCCTTTAGGCTCTTGGATTTACATGAATATAGGATTGGCAGAGCATATGACCTCCTGCTGATAAAAGGAGTGTAAAATTCAGAGAAACTCTATGCTCCCGAATTCTCCAGCAAAAATCTGCATGGACTCTTAGAGAAACAGAAGTTCACCTCCTTCTGCTGTGGTTAGAAGATGACCTATTCTACAGAATAGGTGTTTGTAAAAACCAAGTATTCATTTACTGGAATAAATATTTAGAAGTATGAAATACTACAGGAGGGCAAAGATACTGAATTTTGTCCAGCTGGTTGGTCCTGAAATGCTGCCAACATATATTAGCAATTTCTGAGATAAGTAGGGCTGAGACATCTGTCCTCTCAATTGTCCACTTCGATAATAATGCCATGAGCATTGTGACCAGTTTTGTTAACCTTTCTAATATTTTTTCTCTCACTAATCATATCAGCAAGTATCTACATGGATATAGCCTACAGTAGTAATTAAAGTTGTGAAGCTACTTGGCATTCAACTAGCCTAACTGGTACCATCTCACTGCACCCATCTGGCATATGGCTGTGGCTTTCATGCTAAGAGCACTGATGATTGCAGATTTGGGGACAAAAAACAACTGGATTCTATCCACAAATAAAGAATGGAAGGTGCTTAGTGTGGCAAGCTGTCCTGATTCCAGCTGGGACAGAGTTCATTTTCTGTAGTATCTGGTACAATGCTGTGTTTTGTCTTCAGTATGAGGATAATGTTGGTAACACGCTAATGTTTTGGTTGCTGCTAAATAATGCTTCCCCTGAGTTAAGGACTTTTCAGATTCATGTGAGGAGCTGCACCAGAAGCTGGGAGAGAGCATGTCTGGGACAGCTGACCCAAACTGGTCAAAGGGTCCTGTCACTGGTCAGATGATTAAGGAGCTGGAACATCTCTCTTACAAGGACAGGCTGAGGGAGCTGGGTCTGTTCAGCCTTGATATGAGACAACTGAGAAGGGAACCTTATTAATCTATCTAAGTATCTGACAGGAGGGTATCGGGGGGATGGAGCTGGGCTCTTCTTGGTGGTGCCAAGCAATACGATAAGAGGAAAAGGGCAGAAACTGATACACAGAAAGTTCCACATGAACATGAGGAATTCTTTACTGTGCAGATGACCATGCTTGGGAACAGAATACCCAGAGAGGTTGTGGAGTCTCCCTCACTGGAGATATTCATGAACCATCTGAGTGCAATTCTGTGCAATGTGCTCTAGAATAACCCTGCTTGAGCAGGGAGGTTGGAACAGATGACTCACTGTGGTCCCTTCCAACATTACCCATTCTGTAATATCTTACCCATTCTGTAATGTCTTTAGAAGTCATAATTGTCAAATGGCTCTTGAACGTGGTTATATGAAACGAAGAGGTATTATGGGACACAACTCAAATTATTTCTGAGATGGCAAGCAAGCCACCCACCCGTTCCCCTTAATACTGACTGAACATGTGCCCACTTGCAGAAGTGTGGAAAAAAGAAACAAATAGTAATGAAGACCCACGTGGGTCACTCAGTTCTGTTTCATCCAGCTGTGGAAACTGTGCAACAAATGTTGATTTATAAAATTTCTAATCTACACCAAGCTATATCCCAAAGTATAAGAATGAATTCCAGCATCTCAAAACAAAATTCAAGTCTGTATTAGATGAAAAAAGAAGTCCATTATACTGGGCCATAGGAAAAATGGAAGAATTCAAAAACCTTATTACTGTCCCTGGAAGGAAAATATTAAATAAAACTCTTAAGTTATGCTAGGAAGTACTCTACTACCTTGTGTTTCAGAGTAGACAAAAGAAATAGCAATATCTCAATTTCCCCAGACTACCACTGTGACCCGAAATCTGATAGTTGTTTTACTGTTGAAGATTGGAACGAGATATACCAATCAATCACCTAAGAATTTAATGACAATAGAACCACTACTGCCTTCCATTTACATTGTCTTAGTTTGTTCAACACTCAGAGTTTCATGAAAACATGAAATCATCTCCTTTCTATTCATTCTACCTCAGAAGTTGAATTACGTTTATCAAGGATAGCAACATTTTCCTTTCCTTTTGCTTACTAAGAATGATCCTCATAAATAAATCTAAATAAGATACATAGAATAGCATGTATGTCATGTACAGACAGTGCAAATATGGTACAAACAAACCGCAACCCCTTCTTTGTAATTTCTCGAAGATACCAAAATACCAAGTACCAAAGACTAACATATGTCACAGGCTTCATTTTCCAGTGAGGCATTTTAGGTTGCCAAACAGCAGCTCCATTCATTTACCAGGTTCCATCTTAAAATAAGTTCAGACTCTGAATCTCGTAACCTTTTTTGGAAAGCTCTTCCTGAATTTAATTCTTGGGATGTTTAAAAGTCGTCTTCTAAATTTCTAGGCGAATAAATACTCAGGATTGGTTTATAGCATTTGATCTTAGGCCAGCCATTTTAATTCACCTAAACAGTCATCCTCCTCCCTTTTTAACAATTTCCTCTGAATATAAGGAACTGTCAATCCTCTCCAAATTTTCATTTACCTAAGTTAAATAAACCCTAATCTTTTCATTTTTCCTTATAAAATGGACACCCCATTTTGCAAAGCCTTCTATGTCCTTATTCCAATTTAGTTTAATTTTGTTTTGTTTTTCTTGGACATGGGTGAGAACAGAACACTGTATTGTAAAGCACTTCAGTGTCTCATGCAAAAAGGTTTTCTTATGGTGATTCTCTACTTCCTTGCTGTTCATTTTCTCAACTTTGCATCACTTGTAAATTTCATTAGCAAATTATTTGATTCTGCCTCCTTGGCCACTAATATATGACCATTGGTCCCAGTACTCACCTTTGAGGCAGTAACCTCTGGCATCCTAATAATTCTTTCTAAAATATAATTTAGGGCATTTTTTTTCCCCCTGAAATGGCTCTCTATCCACTTCACATTAATGCCCAATATCTTCAACTTAAATGCTAATTGCCTATAAAGTGTTGTAAGAAATGCTTAAATTAAATCTATCTAGACTGTATCTGCTGCATTACCTCTATGTAGTAAATCACTGATTTTATATTGAAAGAAAAAAAAGATTAGTCTGACTTATCTTTAACAAAACTGTGCTGCAAATTAGTCTACTTCATATTACCTAACTTTTCTTACTTATTCCTCCAAAATCTGTTCTAAAATTTTGCAGAATCAAAGTCACATTAAAAGTCCTGGTGTTGCTCTGAATCATATTTTCCTCCTTCTCTGAAGATACGTACTACATTTGCAACCTTTCAGACAACACTTACAGTTTCACCAAGTCCCTTCTACTGGACTTGGCATTTCACATTCCAGTTCTTTTAATGGTCTGGGCTAGGAATTTTCTACATCCTGGATTTTATTACATCATATGGTCTAAGTTTTTTTTTCCCCACTATGGAAATTGGAAGCCCTAATTCTCTAATTTAATTATGGATTTACATTTTTTCATATTGCAATTTAACATGAAGAACTCAATCTATTCTTTGTTATTTTTACAGCCACTTTTTCTTCAAGAGCACCCATTGAAAGAGAGTCCAAATCACCACCACTTCCTATTGATTCCTTGACCCTTTAGTAAAGAAATCGCTGTTCTACTCTGTTCTGACCTTTACTGCTAACAGTTTCCAATCAAAAGATGTTTGGAAATTCAAAAATTATATAATTGTATATAATTTCCACTATTAGTTATTTCACTCGTTGTTTCATAAACAATATAATTGATATTGATGCCTAAAGCTGCATTTTCATAAGAAATTCCTTATCCTGTATTTGTAGTGCTTCCTTTACTATAGTGATTTTCCAAAAGACATTCTGACTTAACCATAGTCTTTCACTGTTGTCTTTTTACAGTCAAAATGTCACTAATTTGAGAGAACTTTCCTAGCCCTGCATCTGCTATAAGCCTGTTTTAGTTTTTTATACGTAGTCAGCGTTTGGTTTTAATTTTGTAACACATATGACAAAAGGGCACTGAAAGCTTACTAAGTCCTCATTTTCTCAGGCTTTAACATAAATGTTTTTCATTTGGCATAAAATGCTATCCTCTATGATTTTCATTATAAAAATCCATGTATTTTCTGTTAGAATTTTCCTACAGGTTTTATAAAACTTTACTCCTTATTCATTCTTACACAGATTTTTTTACCATTTCAGGGTATGTAACTTTAGCAACAAATGGTTTCAGATGGAGTAGTCATTTTACTTCCAGTCATGTAGCTCTGAGCATATCAAAGGATAAGCTTCGTGGGTTTTGTGATATAGATACCAACCTATTAAAAAAATGGCCTGAACCCTTCTCACATGTTGTTAAAGAGTCGGATTGTTGTTAAAGGGACGGATGTTTAGCCATATTCTCATCTGGCACAAACTTAGGTGTATAATAAAGATTTGGAGAAAAGCTTTATTTCAAGCAGCCAACAAAGTGACTTGATTTTCGGAAGGGCTTCACTCTCAGCATCTCACCACAGGGCCAGGATGGGTGCAGCAGGGAGGGTCTTTATCCATGAACTGTGCCTTTGCCAATCTTCGTTTCTGATGTTCAGTAATTGTCATTGCTGGCTTAAAGTGCATTTAATAAAACCCCAAAGATAGAAATGGTGATTCATCCCCTCCTTATGAGTGATGTCAGTGAATTTCAATTCATGACATACAGAAGCCACATATTGATAGTCCTCTGGTCTCTCCACATTTTGATCTCCTTCTGCTGTCCTAATCATGCTTGTCATTGAACGTTTCCACCTGAGAGTGGGAAACATGATTTCAGGTACACCTCGACTTTCTGACAGCAGTTCATCCAGCCCCCAGGTTTTTTGCCTTCTGCATCTCTTTGCCTGCCTGAATGATGAACTGTGCATCATGTCCAGTCACCCACATGCAAAATACCCTGCATCTTCTGGCTTCTCAACCGCATACCTGGCATGTCTCCCTCAAAGACACAGTGAAGGACAATACTGACTTTTAGAAGCATGGAAATTGCACAAAGATTGGCACTGCTGATCACGGGATTAGCACTATTACCCTGAGCAGTTTGTATTCCTGAAGATGCCTCCTGGTGTGAGTGCCTGCAACATTCCCAGATTCCTGCGACTGGCAGGACTGGTTATTCATTCAGCTAAAGCAACTTTAATGCAAGTGTCTTTAGCCAAGAATCAATTTTCAACTCCAATTTTTTTAAGAAGAGGAACAAAATTAAAGAGGATGGACACAAAAACACAGTGACCCTGGGATATAGTTTCTAGATACCTTCTTTCTGTTCCTTCCATGTGAGCCAGACTTCTTGGCTGAACCTTGCCCCCCTAGCACTGGCCTCCACCCTGCCGGCCCCAAAGTGCCTAAGAGAAGACTGGCAGGCTGAAGTGCTTAGCCTGGGGTGGCCCAGAGAGACCCCAAGCTGTTCAGCCTGCCCCCAGGGACAGCTGCAAATACAGCTGGAGTGCTGGGCCACAAAACAAAACCTTTTCAGTCCTTGGAGACTAGGATGCAGGAGGGTGTGTGTATGTGTGACTTAGATTATTCTGTTGTTTGCTCATTATTTTTGATCTGAGTATTAGAAATACTTGAGATTAATTTGACTATGATTAGAGCAAGATTGAAATTAGTTCTCATTATTAAACAACACTGCTGGATGTCCACAAGAATCCTGTCTTGTCTATCTTTCCTACATAAATAATAATAGCTATTTTCTCTGGTTATGAATATTACATGTCAAAGTTAATCTTCAATTCCCTTTGCTTATTTTTTCAGTATTTTTTGCTGCTCCTTTAAAATAATACCGAAATGCTTTTCAGCATGCTAAGTGTCTGCCACCTCTTGCAGGCAGAGTTAATGTCTCCTTGGAGTTTTGCATTAATCCCACAGTATTAATGGGAGTTTCAATCCTTTCATTTGTAAAATTTTCTTTTTTTCTGCATAACTGTGTGCTCTGTCTGCATTGTAAATCATTATTTCTAGATTATGCATCTTCTGCTGAAAGAAATGATCTTCTTCAAGTGTTTTTCTAGTGGCTGCTTTGTTCAAAAAGATTTCCTGAACTTTCTGCTTTTATTCTTCCTACATACCATCCTCAGTCAGAAATATCTCCACAAGGTGGAAGGATATTAGCCAAAGGGAAAATCCATCCTATCATTGCTTATAATAGCTTCATGGCCAAGAGATTCCACAACAGAATTGGCTTTTGGGGCATGGGCTGTCGTGAAGAGCAACACACAAAGCATCTATGCAGTTGCACGTTGCTCTTGTTGGCAGCATTGTCAGGACACTGAGCACGGCTCTGCAATGTGCACAACCCTAAGAGTAGGGGGAGCTTCATCCTAGCCTTCTGGTTTGTCATCATATATCCAATTACAGGATCAGGAAACTCTATTAGCATCTAAAAATGATTTTAGGAGGTCTTAAAAATGAGCCTTAATTTTGCATGTCTTAAAAAACCATAATGAGGTCCTCTCTTCCCCACCAGTGGCATAGCTAGAATCAAGAACCCATTAATGCTATCCCAAATTGACCTGTTCTAACAAAAGTGTTAAAAAAGCATGCAAAGTCAAAAAGAAACAACAAAAAAATTACTTTCTTTTGAGACAGTAAATAAGAGAATATCTCGAGGCTATTTTAATGGGCATGCACTACCAGTGTGACATAGGCACTGAGCAGGTGACAAGTCACAGAATCAGTACAGCTGTCTTAGGCATCCTGGGAGAAGAGTGGGGTTGCTCACAGATCCTCCCATGCCCTGTCTTAGTGTGTAATTGGAGCTCAGTGACAATTTTTGAGAAGCAGGGATGGAGGGGAAGGTCATAATGGCTTATCAGAACCATTAAGAAAATGGAAGAGGTGGAACCAGTCCCTCAGAGCAAAATGATACATCACTGTATGACTCCCGAGATTGCCACTGCTGCTTGCTTATTAAAGATGCAGCACTTCTGTTACAGCCTGTGAACCACTTGCTAGCACTGTCCATTTCAGAAAAATCATCACTAAATTCCTTCACTCTCATTCTGTTCTGTTAATGAGGATCTTGTGGGTTTCTACATCTGGGATTCCTAATTAATCAAACCCTTAAGCCACTCAAGGGCAAATTATCTTCTTTGAGGGGGAAGATGCAATGAAGGACAAAAAATTCCAATAATTTTGGCTGTTTTCTTCTTTAAGTGTAATAGAGAACAATATAAATGGAAGGCAATATTGGTTTAATAAAGAAAAATGAAAATAATTGTGTATTCTATTTCCACTTTTGACACCTTGTTAGTGTGTACCTTAAAGTGCAATTAAATTGTGGCTAGGCAATTTCAGAAGTGAAATTCTTGGTGCCTCTGCTGAGGAGAAGACAGCTGTCTATAATAACGATCATCTGAGATTATTTAATCTACAATCTTTGCATTCTGTGCTTGTTCCTTTTTTTTTCTTGAATTTTTACATATTTATGCCATTTTTAATCCTCAGTTAACATTCATATAGTTCTCTTCTTTTTTCCTTCATTTTGCCTTGTTTTCTATAGATACTTTTTCCTATTTTACCTCTCTTTCTGCCTGTCTCACATGCATCTGTGAAAGACCACTGGGGCAACCTTGTGAATAATCAGATCTGACCTGATTTTCATAGATATATTTGGATGCATTGTTAGATGATGCTGGATAATGATCACACTCCTTTTGCCCAGCCTTTGGAAGAGATCAGGCAAAGCAAAGGATTTGACCTTGACCTGACTACCTGAATGGCAATGATTACATATAGATACTGCTTGTTCTAAGAGTCCTGCAAAATAGAAGTACCAGACTATGTTCTCCCTCACTGTTCAATAGCTGTATGGGGACAATTTGTTCTTGAGATGACAGAATGCAGTTTACAACTTGTATCCTGTATACCTAATGAGACAATTATTTCAGGAGAGTCTGAGCTATTCAGCAAAACTGGCACAGAGCAAAGAGAAAGACTGTGCTGGAAAGGATGACCACGTTTGTTTAACCTGACAGGCTCCTGGTTGGGCTCTGGTTTGCTTGCATGTAACTTCCTCTTGTGGAAAATCAGGTCTCAGGAATGTGCCATGAAAAATGATTCAAGCCAGTCTTCCCAAGGCTGTCTACAAAATATTTGGACTTTCAGAAGATGTTGCTCTTCTCTGAATACTAACTATGAAAGTAATGGTGAGTAAAGTGAGAATGGGTGAGGGGAGGATAGGTTTTTCTTTCCAACTGGCACAGTGAGACTGCTGTCTCCTAAAGGAGGGAGACAGACAAGAGTCAAAACTGAAGTTGTAAGCAGAAATGGCTTCCAAAGCGCTGTAATACAGTGCATATATTTAACACACTATTTTTAGTTTACAAATGTTTGTTGACAGGAGTAACAAATATAATGCGTGTATGAGGCTGAGCAGCAGGAATGAAACATTCTGTCTCCACTTGAAATACTCTCCTTGTGATCCAAACAAACACACACACCTGCAAATTCCTCACAAGTCAGCCATCTGAAGCTCAGAAGATGACTCACATTGTGCTTGACTGGAACACTCTCTAAGGTAGGCCTGTGTGGACTCGGTGTTTCGTGCCACGGGATGTTTAACGGCTGGGAGTAGTGATGTTGTAATGCAGCAACTTTAAGTGAGAACTTTCTTTTTTCCAAGCAACTGAAAAAGATCTGCCAGCAAGGTTATTTAAAAAAATAGCATAAATATAGTTCAAGAAGACCTTAAACACCACTGCAGATCTGGATATGATGTTTACTGCATCAGCTGATCTTCTCAAGGTCTCTTCAGTAATGCTGAGGGTCAGTTCCTGTATGGCAGCCCATAATCAGGAAGTGCTCTTGGATGAGGTCAGCACAGCTTTTGACCATAAAACACAAGTATCGTGTAAATAATATCAAATAATGTGTATTAGTCCTTAGATCTATAGCTTCCAAGATGTGTTCAGCAGACATTTTTGCATGTAAATGGGACTGGAGAAGACACCACAATATATGATACCATGAGTTGCTGTTGGTTGCAGAACTCAATGCATGTGGAAATGTACTGCTCAAAAACATAACAGTTAAAAACAAGAAGGAGCTCATAGTTCTATATCTTTGCCCTTTTTTTATTATAATTTGATATACTTACTCAGTTTCAAAGGATAATAGTAGTCTGTAATTACTCTTTAAAATGACATCTATTTTTAGTAGGTTTGAATTATTGAGAACATCAGAACGATTTGAGGACACACTGTTCAGTGAGCAGGCATGTCAGCACTGTGCACTTGGATAAGAGTGGGGTGGGAGGTGCTTTTGCCAGCACTGTCTGTGAGAAGCAGAGTTGAACCAGGGCAGGTGGGCACAGTCATATCAACAGAGCAGGAGCCAACATCAGTCTGTCACTGAGACTTCAGAAGGACCATGAAATCCTGACCACCACAAGTCTGGTCCTCTAATAGTTCTGTCTGGATGGCTAGCTGACATAAAGTTCTAATTTCAAGTCCAAGTGCTGAAGAGTTGAAACTGCATTTCACTTGAAAAGAAAAAATATTCAAATCAATGCTAATTTTCACAATGACTCAATGAAAATTAGGATTTTACCATGCTTTTAATCAGAATGACACTAGGTAGACCAGGACATAGTCATCAGTTTCTGAAATATGTCCTTTCTCAAATACGTCCTTTGATTTCTTTGGTGGTGTTATGTTCCTTAAAAAAAAAAAAAAAAGAGGATGGAAGATGGCTGTCCTTGGTACTTTCTGCTGGAAATGAACTCATACCTAGACTGAAGGTTGGATCTGGTGTTCTACTTGTTTCTTCTTTTTCTTCCGAAGCATACAAAAGGGTAGAAAATGGCTTTTTCCTTTGCTTTTCTGATGTGTAATTTTGTGCCCATAGTGACAAGTGCTTTGTAAATATCCTAGAGACATATTCTGTGCTGTGAGGAGAAGTTCAGAGGGATTTGGGCAGGCTTGAGAGGCGGGCCTATGTGAACCTCATGAAGTTCAAAAAGATCCAAGAACAAGGTCCTGCACCTCAGTCAGGGCAATCCCAAGTACATGTACAGGCTGGGTGGAGAAGGGATTGAGAGCAGCCCTGAAGAGAAGGACTTGTGTATTTGTTGGTGAATGAGGAGCTCAACGTGATCAGGCAATTTGCATTTGTGGCCTGGAAAGATAACTGTGTCCAGGGCTGCATCCAAAGCAGTGTGGGCAGCAGGTCAAGGGAGGTGATTTTGCCCCTCTACTCCACTCTGGTGAGACCACACCTGGAGTACTCACCCAACTCCAGGGCCTCCAGCACAAGAAGGACATGGACCTGTCAGAATAAGTCCAGAGGAGGGCCACGAAGATGATCAAAGGGCTAGAGGACCTCTCCTATGAGGGCAGGTTGATAGGATTGGGGCTGTTCAGTCTGGAGAAGAGAAGGCTCCAGGGATCCTTAGAGCAACTTCCAGCACCTAAAGGGGCCTACAGGAAAGCTGGAGATGATGTTTTACTAGAACATGTAGTGATAGAACAAGGGAGAATGGCTTTAAACTGAAAGAGGGCAGATTGAGATTGGACATAAGGAAGAAATTCTTTACTGTCAGGCCAGAGAAGTGGTGGATGTTCCATCCTCAGAAGTGTTCAAGGCCAGGTTGGATGGGACTCTGACTAACCTGGTCTAGTGGAAGGTGTTCCTGCCCTTGTCAGGGATGTTGGAACTGGATGATCTTTAAGGTTCCTTCAAAC
This sequence comes from Pseudotriccus pelzelni, assembly GCA_035584735.1. Lineage (NCBI taxonomy): Eukaryota > Metazoa > Chordata > Aves > Passeriformes > Tyrannidae > Pseudotriccus > Pseudotriccus pelzelni. Next base: position 137,255,521 of record JAWMRA010000078.1, read on the forward strand.
CTAAACCATTCTGTGACTATTTCATTAGTCATTTCAACATGCAGAAGATTCAGAAAGGAGTCCTGCCCTTTTTGTCCATTCTGCACAGATGAAATAAATCTCAGAAACTGAGTCCAAGGTTATAAAGAACATAACATGTCAATCTTAATTGCATTTTCTATGTCATATTTGCCTGCATTTGAAAGTCCTAATCAGAGGATTGTATTAAAGAAAACAAGATTTAGCTAAGCAAAACAGAGGTTTCAAATTTGCTCTTGTCTGCATGTTGGAAAAAAATTAATCAAAAACAAACAAAGAAACACGCTAGCAAAGAAAATAGAAACCCAATCTCATTTCCCTAAATGGAATCTTATTATATCTATATTTGGAAACTGAAATAAAAATGTTATTGACCACTTCTGTTTCTGCAACAAGGTTGCACAAGGTATGGGGACAAAAAGCGGATCCGCTCCAGTTGTCTAATTGGACAGAAGTAGTTGCCGAATGCCAGCCTGACCTAAATGGAACTGAAGGATTTTCACCAACCTTTCATCCTTTTGTATTTTCTAAGGTTAATATTCCTTCCTTTGTGATTCTTTCACTAGGCTGCAGCTGAGAGAACAAGAGGTACAGCTGAACTCGGAGCATCTTTCCATGTCTCGCTGATAAGGAGGTGTTTTGCTTGAGGCTAGAGCTAAATGACCTGTTCATAATCAGTGTTTTTCAATTAATTTAATCTTTTCTCTTGCACATCAGTTTGTCATGAAGAGACCAGATTATACAAATACCTCTGTCATCTAATGTTGTATGATGAATGCTTCAAGAGAAAATAAAGTAACTGCCTTTGTATTGCTTGAAAACTGTCACTTCAAGGCTGTTTGCCACTCATTATGGCATCACTGCAGTGAATACAACTAAGCAGATGGGCTTGCCAGGACCACTCTGAAGCTGTGGCCTGGAGAGGACAGAGGAACAGGTAGCATCTACTTTGGAAGTAAGCTTTTGAGTTGCACTCATTACAGCTAAATTGGTTCACATTTTCTATACAGCTCCAAACTAGAGACGGACAATGCATAAAACTCATTGTATTTTTCATGCATATGGTAGCACGTAACTTTTGCTAGAGCACAAGTTAGAGCAGGGCTGCGTTTTGCCTCTACCTTCACCCTAAGATGGCCATCCTTCTCCCTTTTCCCAACAAACCACCAAAGTAGAGATGTTAAAGTTGTGAGTTGGAGAGATAAAATGCTCTAGATCATGTTCCAGCCTGCCAGTACAATTAAGTCTGGAACAGAGATCTCAGGATCCTCAACCCCCATGCAAGAGAGTCATATGACACATGAAATGCTGATGGAGGGGGCTGCAGCTTTCACAAATAATTCAGAGTGTCGTTTAGCAGAAGGCTTGATTTGTGTGAAATAGAGGGGTTTACACAAGTTAAGCACATACTGTAATAACAAATAGCATCAGGAGAGCAAACTGCCTGAAAACGCAATGTAGCCAGTCTTGACTTGTTGTGCTGCTCCATGGATTTCCCCCCTTACCTGCTCAGTTCTGCAGATGAGGGTTTAGCTGCTTCCTCCCCGTGGCCACTCAGATTAAAAGCCTGAGCTCTGGGACATATGGCTGCTCCAGTCACAGTGGATCTCTCGGCTTGTTTCCAACACACTGTAACTGCAATTTACCAGAATGGCACATGTAGATGTCCAGTTAAAATGTCCCATTTTATCAGGGAAAACGCTTTCCCAGTGGTACTGTTTGCCACTGAATAGAATTCAAAAATCACTTTGTCTGTTATGACTTTTATTTTCATAAAGAACGCAAACATGAAATACTTAATGTGATGTCCTAATTAATGCAAATATGCCCAAACCCTTTATTTTCCAGAGAAAATTATATTACACTGTTACATTTCCCCATTTCATGGCTGCATATTTTATATACTGTAACCATGGTTACTGTGTCATTAAAGTCTATTCAGGGGGACTTCGGCACAGCATTGAGCTATTGCAGAGAGTGATTGCATTTGTAAATTTGAAAGAAGCTCTGCAGCTAATTAGTGCGAGTTTGTGTAAATTGGACCAGTGGAGAACATGAAATTTGGGACAAATTATTGTAGAGTCTGAAGCAAATGGAGAACAATTTTATTTTATTTAGAACTTGATTTCTGTATCACAAGCCTCTTAAACTTTTAATTCTGTAAAGCTGAAGCCACACACTGGCACACCACTGATACAGGGACACAGACAGCCCTGGCTGAACAGGGAGGTGAATGGTTTTAAATGGGAAGTACTGGTGATGGGCAGAAAGCTGGGGAAAGGGCGGGGCATGCCTGAGCTGTTCTGATTTTGCATCATTTGGAAATTTTAGAAGGAAATTCAGCTGCTTGGGAATTTTTCAAGCCGTCTCTTTCCTACCAATTAAGTATATGTTTCCTCCAAGTGATACGCTATGTATTTGGAGAGTGGGGCTCCCTCTTCTCTTCTTTACTGCTCAGCACTGTAGCAGCAGATGCAAAGTTGTATCTTGCCATCACACGTTTCCTCAATCTGTCTTCAAATACTGATATCCTCATCAGAAAACATCATGTCTATGGCCATGTAGATGCCTAGCAGCCTTTGCTGAGGAGGCTGAATCTAACAGCTAAATTTGGATGATGCTGATCACTTTCCCAGCATGCACCCAACTTTTCAATAGTTGCATGATTTGTGGAATCCTTCTATGTTAGTAAGAATTTGCCATTCATCCTATTTACCTCTCTGCTGGGCAAATAGTGGTGTGTGTTTTGTTTCACTACGCTTTGGAACATTTGGAACATGGGCCAGTGCTGCAGCAGGCTTGAGCGAGGGTATGTGGGGTGACTGCTTCCAGCAGTGGAGCAGTTAATGGCCTGTCCTCGTCCTGTCTCTGGCCCTGTACTGCCACACACGTTCCATCTGTCAACAGCCAGGGGCAGCGAATTTTCTGAGTTTCATCTCTTATAATATTTTTCAGATATTAATAACTAAGCTTACTGCTCCTTGTGGACTCAGAAAACCCGGTACTGTCCTGATCCAAGCCAATGTTTGCTTTGTATTGTGTTGCTTGTGTAACACTGGGGTACAGCAGGCATTTTTCCTTCTCATGGATCTCAGCGAATAAGCAGAAAATCAACAGCATTTTCTCCGCATGACAGTAAGCACAAACTATGTAATGCCCTGTAAAAACCTTCTGTCTCGATCACTCATCTTCCCCACACTTTGAATTCTAACACAGGAGTTGGGAAAGGAATCACATAGTTCCCAGCAGCTTCAGGGAACACACTTCCCCAGATGAATGGGTAAAAAACTCAATATAAATCTTGAGCAGTCATCAGCAATCCCTGTCTCTTCACCATTATCCATTTTTATCCCTAAAAGCAGCTCTGCACAGCCTGGCTATCAGTACCGAGCATGACAGCCTTGGCTGGAGAAGATGCAAAATCTGGGTTTCCCATTGGCCACTGCCAGTTTAGCCAGTCAGGTGCAAGCAGTCCCCAGACAAACAGCTGCTAAAGCAGGGGTGAAAAAAAAATTCTGCCAGTGCAAAAAACAACTGAGTCTCACATATCCTTTTTTATAACAATTGAGGCTGTTTTGATTTCAGGACTGTTAGTTGAATAAATAAGACCAGTAACATGGCACAGGACTGGGTGTGTGAGTCCCTTCTCCCTGACCTGATCACCAATAGAGTTGCAGTTCCAAGGTTCAGGCTCTCCGCCAACCTTTTCTCCACTAAGTGGTCCTTCTGGGTTGTTTTTCTACATCTGTTCACTTATCAAATTTGTCTGCAGGATACCTGAACCCTTACCTAGGATAATACCCTGTCAGGAGGTAGGTAATGGCATGGTGTAGTATAACATTGTTATGTAGCAATACTGTGATGAAATAACGAAGCGGCATGTCAGGAACATTGTATTTATCTTTCTGTGGTATTTTTGCATCATTTTGGAAAAGGCCAAGTATGTCTGTGATGATGTGATGTTATCAGAGAACATTTCAAAACCTCTTTTGCACTCAGAGAGTTAACTCTGGGAGAGACAAGCACTTCAACATCACCAGCAGCAGGTGATCCTGCACCTCCTCATTTGCAATAGTTCAGCAAAACCACCTCCAACCCTGTTTAGAAAATGTGAGCATCGCCAGTACACTCAGGCTGAGCTCTGCTTTCCTCCCTTGTATTGCTCCCTGGCAGAGTATTAACCACTCACTAGTAATTCAGTGTTGAAACACACTCCATCTCAGTTAAAAGCCTCAGAAGCATACACAAGACACACATTTGTGTGGGGAAACAGAGAAAAACCGCCCTCATAGCAAATGCCGTAAGCACATAATCCTCCATGTGACAGGGGCTTGCAGCAAGCACAATGCAACAGAACTCCAGAGCACTCTACTTGCTACCTCAGTCTGCTGCTTTTTTTCATGGTTTCTGCTAAATCCACATTGCATTTCCCATCAAGTAAGTAAATGCTCATTTCAGAGAAGCCCTGGCTTTTTTTTTTTTTTTAACATTTCCAAAAATAAAGCATAACCAGAGGGTTCCTGTTACGTAACATAAATATTTTATTATCTTCCACATTACTGACTTGCAGAAAAAAAAATCTAGACATATATTTTGCCTCTTTCATTAGATAACCTTGACAAATATGATGGCATACAGCACAAGTTGTCCTTCTGCATAACCATGTAATATTGCATTATGTATACCTAACCCTTTGCCAAGTTAATGCTTGAAAAAACAGGAAAAATCAAAGTCTACATCTTATACCAACTCCTATTGCTTTTTATACAAAAGTAATTGTGCCGGCAATGTATTCATGTATTTTTTCTGCATCACAGGCATTATTTTTTTTAATATTTCTACAACACAAAATTGTAATTTCTGCTAGATTCATCATTCCATATCACAGAGCTGTAAAAATTAAATTACAAATTCTGCAGGTCTTGGTCTACCCAGGCTGACTGCTGTGCCACAGAGAGCTCTGCTGGGGTTTGCCAGGTTGCTGCACAGATGTAGCTGCTCACGTGTTGGAGCATACACAGAGAGCCACAGCACCACAGTCACTGGACAGACTAACAGAGGGGCATCTCCATGCTTTTGTTAGTTTGATGATTCTCTCTCCTGGACTGTACTGGTTTGTCAGGGACACAGGTAATTTTCTTCACAGTAGCTGGTATGGGGCTATGCTTTGGATTTGTGATGAAAACAGTGTTGATAATTCAAGGACGGTTTTGTTATTGCTAATCAGTGCTTACACAGCATAAGGCCTTTTCTGCTTCTCATCCCACCCCATCAATGAGGAGACTGGGGATGTACAAGGAATTGGGAGGGGACACAGCCAGGATGTGGGATTCCAGCTGACCCAAGGGATATCCTGTACCTAATGGTATCAGGCTCAGAACATAAGGCTGGGGGAAGAAGGAGGAAGGGGAAGATGTTTGGTGTGGTGTTTGTCTTCCCAAGTCACTATTACACATGATGGAGATCTGCTTTCCTGGGCAAAGCTGAACACCTGCCTGTCCATGGGAAGTGGTGAATCAGTTACTTGTTATGCTTTGCTTTTCTATGCTTTTTCTTTACCAATTAAACTGTCTTTATCTCAACTTTCAACTTTTCTCACTCTCACCCCTCGGGAGGGCTGAGGGGAGGAGAAGAAGGAGGAACCCAGGAACACGCTGCCTTAGCATGGGCTCAAACCATTGTTCATGCAGTTCAAACAGATTTGGGGCTGATGAGGGCATACACATCACAACCCAGGCTGCCAGCAGCCATTGGCTTTTCTGTTTTTCCTTCCCACTGCATGAAAATTTTGGGAAGCAGCCACCAAGCACTGTTTTGCAGCTTGTTCTTAACATTAGACTAGAGAAATCACCTGTGCATTAGTGGCCAAACTGCCATCATTACAAACATACCAGACTTAATCAATACAAGCAAAGATAACAAGCAGGACACCCTTACTTTGCTGCAAGAGGCACATTTTCCAGGAATCAGGAACAGATAAGGCTACTGGATAACCAGCCTCTGCCAGAATCATCTTCCTCAAATATTCTCTGCACATACTTTGGGCTACTGTTTCTGCAGCATTTCCAAATGTGCAGGAATTCTTCCCTGAGTGTTTCATCCTCCACCTGTGCGTTAAGCAGTTGCACAAAGTGCTCACACAACAGGCTGGACATGTCCATCAAGAGCCAATGCACATCCAGAACTCCTTAGTACAAGCACACCATCAGCATTCAACACACATGCTGCTGGGTTGACCTTCTCCAAAGGGCTCATGCACTTTTTAGTCTTATGCAAAAGGCTCAGGATGCCTCAAACATCAATGACTAAACAGAGGAAAACCTAACTTGGCTATGCAGCAGTCCAGCCTGGGGCTTGCTGCAAAAAGAGCCAGAGGGGAGTGGGTTATCACCGTGGAGTGCCACATCAAAGAAAAGGTACCAAGTTGTCTAAGAAAATGTGCCTATTATTAAACACTTCAGGTACCTAAGAGGGAATTACCCAACACAGTCCTCGCTGTACAAGCACTACCTGAGGTCCTGTCAGCCTGGCATAACAAAGCTCTCCAGTTAGCAGATATCAGAACCATTTAAGGTTTGTGATAACACTTCCAGTTGACTTCAGTTTTTTTTGAATTACATGCCAGGGATACCAGTAATATTTTGGTATTCTTGCCAAAGAAAAGCTTTTAATATTTACAGACTCTGAGCATGCCAGCTGGCTGATGCTAAGAGTTTGAGTTCCCTTCAAAACAAAATTATTGGAGCCATTTACGTAAGTCTCATTAACAGTTTACTTTAGCTTTCCTTTCCAAGACATCAACATTAGCATCTATGATTTATTTTGCAGTCTTCTGTGGGGAAAAGGAAAGCCATCACCTCTGTGTCCATATTAACATTTGTATGAATCAGCCAGTAATCACTTGGGTCAAAGAGCCGCATGCCATGTTTTAAAGAAGATGTGGTTGAGCTCCCAGGCACAAAGCCAGTAGACTGGGCCATCCAGGAAATGCACACGAAAGGCCACCAATCTCAAGCCAATACTCTAAAAAGTTTGGTCCGTGGAATAGGCAATGCTGTGAAACATTCTCATTGGCAGATTTGTCTGCTGATGTTAGAACATTAATTCTTTTCACGGAAGGATTAAATGACACAGCATAACTTCTCTTCTCGTGCTCCTTTTTTTTTTGACAGATTTTAGCCCCAAATCTTTCTCCTTGCTCCATGTTAGGTTTTTCACAAACCCAAGCATTTAGCCCCGACTCTGTGTATGGGCTTTCTCATCTGTGATGTGTCACTTTGAGCTTTTTATCCTTCTGGTCCTCAGTTTACTTCAGACAATTCTCCTTCAATATAACCAACACACATATTCATATTTTGAGTATCCCTCAGTTTTGAATGGTGGCATGAGCTTGTATGGATTCTGCTGATGCTGGTTAAGAAAACCTGTCCATCTTTTAAGATAAATCTAAGAAAGAGAGCTGCTGGTTTGCTCTGCTACCTACAGTACTGTCACATTCAACTCAATTGTCAGAAATTACAATGAAAGAGTACTGTCATTTATTTGTTTGCCAACTACCATGTGTGATGCTGCTTTCAGAAGGGAGTCACGGGCAGGCAGGAGTAAGGTGGTTGTTCCTTGTGCTTGGCAGCTTCCCAGAGGAGAAGCCTGCCCTCCATGATGGGGAGATGCTGCTTCCACAGGGAAGGATGAATATGGCCCAGTGGAAGGACCCTCCAGGTCACACAGGGGTTTTGGTGTATGTCTTTCTCTGGGTCTTCGTGGTGCTCTAGATGAACAGATTCTGCTGTAATCCTGCAGCAGGACAATATGTTTTGCTCAGTAAACACAGTGCCATGAGATCCAGCCAACTCCGCAGGAGTTTGGCCAAGTGCTCCCTCCCAGTCAGGACCCCATTGATGCTCTAAGCTGAGCTGGAGTGACCACGCTGTCGTTACCCACCGCTCAGCTGCAGCTGGTCATGAGGAGGCTTTAACCCCTTTGCACCAGGATGTGAAGGGTGTGTAGGAGGTGTTGGCTGAGCTCACACCTGCGGTGACAGTGCTGCTTTCAGCAGAGCACAAACTGACCCCAGGACCAAGAGTGATACAGTATCTGCAGGTTGCACCTTTCCTGGGTGTTGTGAGGAGACCAGTGCTGGTTACAGTAGCCCAGAAGCAACACGAAGTCACCTACACTTGACCTTTTCCAGAGTAAAACATGACCAGGTTACATTAGCACTACAGCCTGCTCTGGAACTGCCTTTGCTCCTTGGGCTCTTCTGAGGATGGGTCTGATCTGGCAGACTTTCAGTCCCCAGAATGTGGAGATATCCCTCAATCACCACGGTTGGGAGACACTCATATTTTCAGAGATGGGAAGGGCACTGGTGGACAAAGTATTACAAACAGAAGGAAACAGTTACACCAGGCTGTGTGCACAGACAGGGGCAAGCAGGTCTTAGGAGAGCCATGTGTTTCACATCTCAGAACCGACAGCCTGCACAATCCCACCGATGACCATCTCTAATGGGCAGAGGACAGTTTCAGATCTGGTACCAAAAGCATATTATTTGGTCCCCCTGATGCTTGCAGACAATTTTAAGTTACAACTTTTTCCTGCACAGCCATACCATGGTGGAGTTCTAGATAACTCTTTCCTTCCTTATCTTCCTCAAGAGAAGAAGTGAGTCTGAAGATCTCTTATATTCCCACATGGAGACCCCTGAGTGCTGTTGTAATTCTGATGGCAATTTCAGTACTTTCCTCTACAAAGACTACTTACTCCTTACTCCACATATCTTGCTGAGATTTCAGTGCACTCTGTACCTTACTAGTAATGCTGAAAGATGAACTTTTCAAATAAAAAGGCATATATTCAGAGCACTACTTTATATTTCTTTATTCTGGTTTGCACTGTCAACTCCTAAAAATGAAATTAAAAGTCGATTGAATTCTGACTTAATAAGTGAAGAAAAATAGTCATGTTCCTCTAGCATCAAAAAATCTTTTTGAATGTATGTCTAGAATAATTTGTAAAGACCCTAAGTAGAGTTTCTTTGACATCCAGAACAAATGGTGGATCAACCTAGCTGAAAAAATTCAATTTTGTGCAGATACAGGTGACTATAGGGGAT
>JAWMRA010000078.1:137266934-137279243 GCA_035584735.1 Pseudotriccus pelzelni
TTTAGTTCATGCCCCAGGGTGCTGGGTTATGCATTTGGGTTTTGTGGGTTAAAAACCAATTGTCTGTCTGTATAATCACACTTACTGTATTATTTTAATAAATTGTTATTCTGATTTATAATTTCTCTTTTGAGTTGAGTTCAATTCCCCTGCTGGTTAACTTTTAAACCAGCACACCCAATTAACAACCAGTTTAGCACCCTCAAATATAATGTTTTGTGGTACACTGAATTCTTCCTTGGAGCTGTAACTGCTGGCCTTGCTTTTATTCTCACATGGAGTGTCTCATCTTGCAATGAAGCTTCGTGCGCTACTCGTTGCAATTTCACCTCCCAGGCAGCTCCTCACTGAGCCTCGTGCTGAAAACGCAGCCCCTGGGATTTATTATAATGCTGTTACCATAGGGGGCACGTGAACCTGGAGTCCAAGTAAGTCAGAGGAGTGATAGGATCCTGGGCACTGGGGAGGAGTTCTATCCATATGAAAAGTCAATGGATCGACAGCTACATATGAGACCAGGTCTCATAGATTGACTCCTGTTCTTCTGTTTGTAATCTTCATTACCAGTGCCCCTACTTGGGAGCATAACTGTGCACAGAGCTGAAGGAGGTATTCACTGGACTTTTCCATTTTAAATTTGCGTTCTTTTTTTGTTCTTTTTCTTTCTTTTTTTTTTTTTTTCCTGAATATACTGTGTTTTGGTCAGCTATTTTGGTCTTCAGAAGAAGATGCTTTTAACAGAAGCATAATTTTATGTATTTTGTCTGTTCCCTCCTCCCGTCGTTGGAGTTCACCTTTGTACAGCTCTTTCTGTATGTAAAATTTTACAGATAATTGCTTTAATTTTTGTTCCCATAGAAAGAAAACATGTTTTATGATAATCTGGAGCAGAACCTTGCATTCTCTGATTATCTGAAATTTCTTATGGGTGAGAGTGGAAGAAGCGAAAGAAAAGTTTGTCTCTGTGTGTGTCAATTAACATTTCAGAGACCCGAATACTCTGTCTCTCTCTCTGTGCTAGCCCCCTTATGCCCCTTGCACTGTTTACCCCGGCCCCTACGAGCTGTCACCCTTCCATTTCAGCCCTTTTTAGATTAAAATGGCAATCTTTGTGACAAAACAGGTTGTAAAAATTGAAGGTAATTTCCTGGTCATGCTTGAGGCAGTGTTTTTCTCTCAAAGTCATGGTAATTTTGATGGGTCTCTTTTTGGTGAAATCATTTTTAGAATTACACAGGGAACTAGGTGTGCACTGGTGGTTTGCTGGTGTGGACATTATCTCAAGGAGTTTGTTCTTGGCAGAGGGAGGGAGCATCAGGAAACCCAGTGGTGAACATTTACAACATAACCTGCCAAGGGGAAAATCTGTCTTATTATTAATTAGGAGATGTCTATAGCTGCAGCAGGGAGGTTGTGTATTACCTGAATTTTTTTCCACCCCATTTGATTTAGTATTATCCTTATAAAATGTAATCTTTCTTTTGATGCTGCTAAGCTCTTGACCTCAATATTTTGTAAAAATTAGTATCACAACTTAATTATACATTGTGAAAGACAAGACGCTAATTTTTAATCTTTTTCTTTTCGTTTAGAGTATTCCTGGCTGGCCACACTGTGCATGAACATTGGAAAATATTCTTTTGAGCAACCATTTGTCAAAAGTTATGTCAACACTTGTTACCCAATATCCTCCAAATTTTATCTCTGTGTGCATTAGAAAGTGTTCAGACACCGTAGTATTGCAATAAAGACAATGTACCACCTCCCCATGTAGCATCACTTTGCACTGGATAAGATTTTTGAAATTGTGTCTTCAGCCAACCATGACTGGAAGTGTTAATTGCTCAGACCCTGACTATCTCAAATCTAGTCAGATTTATTCTTTCTCTAGCCTTCCCAGAACTATTGTAACATTTATTCAGATGTTTTAAAAGATATTAGAGAAAAGACAAGAGGATAAACCAAACCCAAGGAATAAAATTGACAAATTGGGTTGTCAGTGACACTTTTTATCCTTCACCATCTGAGTTCCCTGTGGTTTGTGGCATAAACAAATTTTAATTGAGTGACAGATTGTTATTTCAGTACTGAAAAATCCTCTCACAGTTTTGGAGGAGAAAATGCTCTGATGATTCTTATTAAATTCAGTCTACAAATCATCAAAGCCAGAGGCCTTTTTTGATTGCATTTTTGGAATAGCCATCTGGACTTCCTCTGGAGATTTGCACTTGAGCCTGGTCTCTATTTTTTATAGTCACTTTGCAGAAGCATGCTCTGTCCAGAAAATCCAAGACCTCAGGTGCGGCTGAGCTAATGAATTACATGACGTGATGTGCTTTAAGGGGTCTCTAAGGAACTCTTTGTTAAAATTCTACCACCAGCCCAGAGGCAGGAAGGATAATATTCCTCCTCTACTGAGGTCCACCAGATTCCTGCTAAATCAGTGCTGCCAAAGTTGACTTATCCTTCGTGCTCCTAAAAACCCGCTGAAGGAGAAATTGTTTTCCTCTGTAATTACTTGCTCTACTTAGACTGGAACTGCAGCTTACCACAGGAACATATAATTTATTTATTTTGTGATAAGTCTGTTATTGACCTGTATTGACAGCTCAGTGCTTGCAGAGCACAAGTGTGCAGAAGTTGTTTAGTGATATCAATCACATTACAGCATCAGAAGCAGGCTGCCATCCCAGGGATTTCGCATTTGCGACAGGAAGATATTAAGCATTTTGGCAAGGGGATAATTAAACAGAAAGGGGCCTCTTTTTTTTATTGCAGGGCTGCTCCTGAGGACCATTTACATGAAGGGAAAAAATTCCCATTTGGTCTAGAAGGCCTGGACTAGGTGCTTGTAGACTCTCTGAAAGACAGCAATTACATTCATGGAAATGGGAAATCATGGGGTGATGCATTCCATGTCATCCTCATCACAGCAGTTGAGTGTGCATTTGAACCCATCACAAGCGTATGCCACTGGAATTAGGTTAGCCTCAGTGCAGAAGGTTAAACTAGTTTAAATTTTACACATTTGCCGCAGGCTGAAAATTCTTGTGCTGACAGTAGTTGTGTGTATGAGATATTATTTTGGCAACAGTGACTTTGTGTGAGCCCTGAAAGACATTCAGAAACCTCTAATGTCTTCTTAAGCTGGGAACTCTCAAGCTGATTAAGAAGTGTACATCCAAAAGAACAAGTATCCCCACTGTCTGAAGAGTCTTGTCATTTTGGAAGTTGGAAGGTTAAACCTGTAATATTATTTTATTTTAGATTTTCATGCCATAGTATCAAAGTCAGTTTGAAGCTGATTATATTCTCACTATTGTTTTTCCATATTTTTCTCCTCTGTATTTTCAGGAGATGTTTTAGTTCTCCAGTATTTCCCTTTTTGCTGTTATCAGGTCCCTCTTTAAGAGTCTTCTTTCCTGTAAGTTCTGACAGACTGAATTCCAGATTCAGTTACCCAGGATTAGTATTGCTAGCTAGGCTGCCTCCATTGTGCAGAGATGATCTGGAAGGAGGCATGTGCATACAAGGGATGAAGCTTTCGGAGGGCACAAAGATGTCTGCAGGATTGATCAATATGAATGAGGAAATAACTAAGCCCAGAAGGCCCTGAATAGAGCAGCAGCCAAGGAAAGAGTAGTACAAGCAGGAAATTGAGCAAGAGAAAAAAATGTTGGGTTAAAACCTGGGGTAAGTATATGGTGGAAAGATCCAGGGATTTGGATGCAAACTGACAAGAAAAGCCCCATTCTTTGCGAGGAATTCAGAAACCCATGGGTGTTGGTTCAGCACTTGGGCTGGGAAGAGCCCAGAATAGGATTGACAGCAGTGAACAGAGGAGGAAGGAGGTGGAGAGACCACAAGCTAGACAACAGGAACAACAATGAGAACACCATGTCCTTCGCTGTGCTTCCTCTGTGGAATTAAACACCTCCCTTCTGCTCTGGGACAGAGTTCTGGCACCCATGGCCAGAGCTGCTGCCTGCATGTCAACAGCTGTGGGGCCTGGGCATGGATGCTGGAACATGCTGTTGGTTAACAAAACAATTTTATCCGAGCCAACCTGAAACCAAATATTTCGTTTTCATTTTTGCTCAGAAGAAAAACAATTCTATTTTTTCAGGAAGTTGGTATTTTTACCATAAAATGCTTCTATTTTGCCAAGAAAATATTTGTTACTAGATTATTCCAGCTGGAAGTTACCACTCTGCTAGGGCCCAAATTATTATAACAAATTTCTATTTGCCAGGGTATAAATGTGTTAGGTCAAAGCTGAAAACAAATAGAGATTTCAAATCAGTATTTTTCTTGAGAATCAAATCCTATAACACAGTCCTTTCCTGCAGTGTTTGACAATGCATAATTTTCAGGTGGAAGATAAGAGTGAGTCATAACTCTGCTCTTGCTCATACAGATACCTCGTTTTTGGAATCTAGGTCAACCTGGATGAGGATGGACAACAAAGTACAACGTATATTACCATAACCTGGCTGGCTTTGCATTCCTTGCGTGTCCAGGTCTGTTATCTGTTGAGACACACCATAATTTTCCCAGGCTATATAACTATATTGCCAGGTTCTTCCCTGTGGTAAATCCAGCTTGAATTTAAGTGTATCCAAACTGGGGTCAGCAGGATTTGTATGCTTGACTGGAGAAAATTAATGGCTGAGGCCAACACAGGTGAGAGCCTGGATTCAGTGGGCAGTGAAGGGTAGGCATGAGGAACAGTGTCATGGATGTTGGGTGTGTTTCAACACATTTATAACCCAATTTTCATAACACTAAAGGAACATTTGTTCTAGGTGCATGAGTCTTCATGTTAAAATGCTGTAAATAATCTGCAGGTCTCAGTAATTTTTCAAGTCTGTAGGTTATAATATTGTGCTGTAAGCCTTGGGGGGCTCTGTGCACATTGTAGTTCACCCTGTTTTCCTGGGCCTTAGTTGCTGCTGGTTTTAATCAATAACCCCCTATGCTGGGCTGTCACACTCCATAAATACTGATTTAAAGCTGTGTCATACCAAATAAAATACAAATAACTTATTTGAGATCATATTTAAACAAACAAAAGAAATTAGGTGCAGGTTGGTTATTTTCGACAGGTAATTATATCACTGTTTCTTTCCCCTTTGCTACGGACATTAAATGGAATTTTATTTTTAAAAAATTTCCTCCAAACTGCTGCACTCATTATTGATTTTCTTTCTACAGTTGTTTAAACCAACCACTTAATGAAAATGCAGTTTACTAGAAGTTATTTTTATCTTAATATTCTTAAGTAATTTATTTTATATCTCAGTTGCATGAAAGGTAAAGAGTTCAGGTAGAAAAAAAAAGGCAAATATCTGTGTTCTCAAATATTTAACCTTTAGGATCACAATTAGCCAAGATGTCTTTTACCTCTCTCTTTCGCTTCTCTATTGATATGAACAACACAGACTCAGATGTACTGTAAGACATTTTGAAATGAACAAATAACAAGTGTTTGTTCAAGAGGAGGCAATGTCCAAAATTCATTCTGCAGCAGATAAATGCTAACAAAGATATTTCAGAAATGGTTGGCTCCTGCCTTTCCACTGGCTTCAGACTAACCTTTTACATAAATGTTTTGCTGTGTGTTCTTCTGTACAGCAAAGGCATTATTCCTGAAGAGCTTTTTCCTCACTACCTTGCAGTTACATATTGACATTTAGACTTACAAGTCCTAATTAGCACAACTGATTTTCCTCTGGGAGTTAATATAAATGATAGCAGAAAGAAAAAGTGCTCCTGCATCTCAGCATCGCAGTCACTCTATCACAGAGCTATCTTAGTAAATCCTTTAATTATGGACAAGCTGTCAGGTTGCTTAATGCTTCCAAGTAGTCAAAAATGCAGAATATTCAGCATCAGGGTGGCTCCTTCTTCCCTGAACCCCCTTTCCCTCTGGTAGCCACCACCCAGAGCTGCCCCAGCTGTCAGCCCCAGGCATGGTCCGCAATATCTTCTGGTCTTTTTTATCAAAAAGTATTGAAAGACGCAACACATCCAATTTAGACTAAACTCTTTGGGTCAATATGTGTGCTGTGTGTACACAGGAAGTCCTGGGCACCAGGATTAAGACAATTAGAAAGGTTCATTGAACACTACTATTTATAGCCATGCACAATAAACTTGGTAAGCTACCTCACAGAACACGGAAGAACGGGGAAGAGAAGGAAGAGGCAGATAAATTATTTCTTGAGGAAAAATGCAAGCAGGATGTAAAGCAGAAACATCTTTATCCACACAAGACAATATTAAAATGTGCTGAGTAATGAAGAAATCTGAGTAAGTTCATGACAACAGTGTTGAGAAACAAGATGACACAGTTTCCCAGAGTTTAATGGCAGGTTTTTTTACTTTCCTGAGTAGAGTGGGGTTTTATCTTCAAAACCATCCTTACAAGTAGCTGTGGAGTCTCCCTGTACCTAGCTAGGAGGTCAGAGTGCACTCAGCAGAACCAAGCAGCGCATTTCTGCCCCTACTCTCACCTATGCCCACAGCCTGCGGCTGACTGGAGCAAAGTTGACAAAACTGCCAAGCAGCTGGACAAGTGTAACAAAACATTCTACTCAACAAAAAAAATCTATCTGGTTCTCTCCAAGGACAAAGTCTAGGGTAATTCACCCCGCTTATCATTTGGATAATGCCTTCCATATAGGATTTTAGGACATGTTTTGAAAGAGAAGAATAACCTTTTGGCTTCAATCTTTTTACATCTATTTAGAAAGTGTCCCACTTTCATATTCTTAAGGGTGCAGAACCACTGAAGGTAGGGATATGACTGATAGGACTCAGAGTGTAGGCAGGAAACTGTCATTTCATCCACATTACTGAAGTTGGAAAGCGGCAAACTGGAAACGAGCAGTAACACTGTTCATATTCTGTCAACACCAGCCCCTTATTTTGTTAGCTGTAGCAACAAGGCTACTTTATTTTATATATATATTTAAAAAAAAAAAAAAAAAGTAAAAGCAGAGGAAAACAGAAAAAGGCAAGCTTTTATATGTCAGCTTTAATATCTATTACTGGGAAGGAATGTCCCACCAAGGTGAGCACCAGCGTGTATTCCTTGCCTTAAGCTCTCAATTTCACCTCTGCTGTCTTGTTTTATTTACAAATGATTTGCAACACACTTTTATCTCAAAGTATGGTGGGAGGATGCATCCAGGGACTCTGGTGAAGAGTGAGATCATTACAAATGGTCTGAAACCACCATTCACACATGTTCCAAAAGCTACTTGGAGGGAACATTAATAAAAAGAGAGGATTGCAAGTGGAGGTTTGGGTACTGGTCTTGTGTATAGAGAAGGATCTGTAGGGTAGGGTCTAAGAAGTTAAGGAGCAGTTAAGTGGTTTTAAGAAAGCAGTTAATCATTGGTAAGAGTCTTTAAAATCTCACTGGGATACTCTAGCACTCATCTGCAGTGCCTTTTTTTTTTTTTCTCCTCAGCTTTAATTTAATCTGAAATCAACCTAGTTAAAAGAGTGCAATTCCCAGGAGTGTGCAGCATTATTCCAATAAAGTGAATCTCCTCTGCTGGCATAAGGCAGTTTTATATACCCCTCTTGGAAATAGGTAAACATTTCCAGAAATATTATATATAAATAACTGGAGAAAACTGGCATGAAAAGCAAAAGCAACCTCTGTGGATACCTTAAATCTGAAGAGAAAGATCTCTGACCACAACACAGAGATTGTCTCTGAGATAACGGAAATTATGGGCAGACCTTACAAAAAAATGTCCAAACAGACAGACATAAGCAACTAACTTCTCTTGAAATGCAGGTATGGATGGAATTCAAATCTTCTTTTTTAACTCTTTTCAATTACAGGTTCTCTATCTGTTTGATAACATTCATGCTATTTGGTTATTTTGTGTTGGTGATTCCAGAGAAAATATAATCCTGGAGAAGTGCTAAAGGAAGAACTTCTGAAACCACGTCCCTAACTCGGGACTAGATAAATAGATGACTTCTGACAAATTAAGGAATTGCTAAATGTATTCCCAGTGGTTTAAAAGCACACATGCAAAGTGATGTGTCCGTCTTCTACCGAGGTTTAAGCTGAAATGCTTTATCTCATGTTTGCTATGGGCTAAGGGCACGCACACAGTGCACACAGCTAGTCATCAAAACTCATTATGCTGTAAAATGTTAGACTGCTGCTGTGTCTGAGCCCTCAGCCTCTGACAACGAGGACAGAAAATATGCTCACGTCTATCTGAAATGTACAATATTGACTTCATGTATTACCACCACAAAGCTCATAAAGGAGCTGCCATCAGGAATTACCATCAAATGGGGTCTGCCTTGTGGTAAAAAGTAATGTTTATAAGGAAAAAAAAAAAGATCATTTCTTAAGCCATGCCTTTTCAAATCAATTGACTTTTATTAAAATCAGTGAAAGTAGTGTGTCAAAAAGAAGAAATGTAGGCAATGGTTGTAGAAAAACCAGCAAAAGTGCTGGAAAGCAGAGAGAAGTATAAACTTTGAGTGTGAATGCTCAGTAAAGGAGCCAATACGGTCAGAGATGTGTCTAGGTGTGTCAACACAGGAGCTATAGGCCTTGGGATTTTCCTCAGTCCATGGTCTTACCGACTGGACTGAAACACAAATCAACACTTCAAACTTCAGAGTGGATGTTGAGAAATTGAAGAAGATACTGGAAAGAATAAAAATTGCTAAAACCTTAGAGATTATTACTTCAAGTGACAGCTGTAATGGGCTCAGACAGTTTAACTAATAAAAAAAGAAACAAAACCAAAACCTGAACAATGAGAAAATACAGAACTGAGTTTCTACCAACTAGTGTAACTAGAGGGGGTAGGGAGGAAAAAGCAGAACTGCAGATAAAGCCAGAGAAATGCAAATCAGAAATTGGTAATTAAAATTTATTGAGGGGGCAGTTAGTCTTCGGAATAAATTGCCAAGGGAAGTTATGGATTCTTCACCTCTTGAGCCTTCTCAAAGGGCATCTTTTTCTCAGTGAACTCGGCATGAAGACAAAGGCAATATCCTTCAGAAAATTATTTGAGTCTTTTTCCCCTGAAACTTTATGAATGTGTGGTGGAGAGGAGCTGGAAGTATGAGCCAAAGGCAAGCATTTGCAGCAAAGCAGGTCACATCAGGCCACTGGCAGTGGAATGGTAGCATTATTTCTCCAACACTTTTCCAATCTGAACAAACAGCTGAGATCATCTCATTTTGCTCCATCCCCTCCAATGGTCTGCTCTCTCCTTGGCCAGCCACTCAGATCCCAGATGCTGATTGATGTGAGAGGGAATATTCATGTCCCACAGACACAGGTTGCATGCTGACAGGGCTGACAGGAGGCATGCTCTCAGCCAAAGTCCAGGGATTGCTGAAGGACTGTTTTGGAAGAGGAGCACTCTCACTCCTTCCGGAAAGAAGGCTTAGGCTTTTGGAAGAACTCATATTCCTGCCAGAGATGATAAACTCATCAGAGAGCAAGGGATGCTTTCTGCAGTGTCCACTACAGATGTCTTGGTCAAGTCTAAATTACTGGAACTAAAGATGCTGCAGGTTTGCAGGCAAAGCTTGGGAATCAACTTGAAGTCACTTGCAAGAGATAACAAGAGCCAAGAGCTGAGTAGCCCAAACCCCTGGCACACGGGTGGGTGTGAAGGTGACACTGAGCTCAGCCTGAGGGCACTGGCAGAGGGATCAGGATGGCCCAAAGCAGGGAAAGCTCATATCGCCCTTATCTCAGCATCCCCTTGTCTCAGCACTTCTCAGGGACTGGAGCTGGGGTGCTGGAGATGGCTGTGCTGCCATCATGCTCAGGGTGAGATCTCCACCACCACTACCCCTTTGGACAATGTGCCGTTCCACAGGGAGCAGGGAGAGAGGCCCCCCCACAGACCGTGCCGGTGAGGGGCAGCTGCCTCGTGGGTGGGTGGGGTTAACTCTGCTGCCCACGCACACTGCGGGACACGTGTGGCAATGGCAGGCAGTGGAGGGCACACGCTGTGGGGCAGTGGCAGGCACATGTCACAGGGCAGTGGCAGGCAGTGGAGGGCACGTATTTTCAGGTGGTGACGGGCAGTGACAGGCACACGTTTCACGGGTCAGTGGCAGGAGGTGTCAGGCGCACGTTACGGGGCACGGCGGGCGCTGTCGGGCGCTGTCGGGCGCTGTCGGGAGATGTCACGCACATCTCACGGGGGCGGCGGCGTGGCGGGACCCCTGCGCTCCGCTCCCCGACCAGCAGATGGCGCTGGCGCCGCGCGGTCCCGCAGCATCCCGCCCCGGCCCTGGTCTCGTCCCGCAGCATCCCGCCGCTGTCCCCTCGCTCCCGCCCTACAGGATCCCGCTGTGGTCCCCTCGCTCCCGCCCTACAGGATCCCGCTGTGGTCCCATCGCCAGAATCCCGCCGCGTCCCTGTCCCATGGCCGTGCCAGCCCGGAGTGCCGGGCGTGGCCCCGCGGGGTCGGGAGCCGTGGCCGCTCGCAGCGTGTCCCAGCCGGGCGGGCTGCGCACCCAGAGCGCCCGGGCCCCGCGGCAGCACCGCCGAACAGCATCTCCGAGGGTGGGGGAGAGTGTCAGGCTTCGAAGTCAAGCCGATAAGGTCACTTCTATCCCACACCCACAAACCCCCACTTTAATTAGAGCTGTAGATGGGCTTTATTTTATCTCCAATCAGTCTCTCTTGGGGGACAAAGAAATAGGTTCTTCAGAGAAACGATCATCCTTCAAATGCACACAAGGATGAAAAGAATGGTTCCCTCACAAGAAGATATAAGGAAAAGGAAATTATGGTTGTACAGTCTCTTGTATTCACAGGAATGGACACACATGGCAATTCCAATCATTAGGGTGACTCCTTTGTGCCATTCTTGACTCTGGCTTGCTTTCCAGTCCACTACCCCTCTACTTAAAGGCCCTTTCTCATCATGTTGGATGTCATCTGCCTGGAGGCCCACAGCATGGTTGATTTACTTTCACATAAATTCTTCCATACTTTTGCCTATCCTGATGCGTGTCTCTCTAAGTATCTGTAAAACTACCTCATTGTCCTCTGATCAAACCTCACTTGCTTTAAAAGCTCTTACTTTTCCAAACAACTGTGAAAAGCAGGATAATACATAGATAGATGGTACCTTGGGATGATTTGCCAGTCACACTGAATAGTGTTTTCTTACTGTTTCCTTGCACTCCCCATGTGTCTGAATCTGTCTGTGTTCTGTTGTCTAAAATTTGAGTTATAGGCTCTTTGGAACAACAATATTGCAGACATATCCCTGTTCAATGTTTGCAAGCATTCAACACAGTGGAGACGTGGGCCCTGAGCAGCATTTTTTTGGGCTAGAGTAATAAAAATGATTGTTATCGACGCTATGCTACCCAATACTATAAATTTGTTTGATGCTTCTAATTATAAATTCCTATTCTGGTTATTTATAACTTTGCAAATTTTTATGCTGGGTGTCTGCCTCTGCTTAGATTTTTTTTGGAAAGTTTCAGCAAAAATGGTTATGCTATTTCCCAGAAAAAAGATTATGAAAAAAAGACATTGTTTTGCCAATGTTAATGAATTGGTTGTAAGAATTCTTTTTTGGAAATGCTAGCTACTCCATGCTTTGACTTGAAGACTGGCAGGCTGGAGGCATCCTGGTGCCAGACACATAAGCATTTGCCCATATTTGGCTGGGTTTTAAGCCCTATTCATTAGTAATACAGTATAGTTTGGCAGATAAATTCCTCAAAATTCCTGTCTGTCCTGAGCATGTGCTACCTTTTGCAGGCCAACTGCATTATCTTCACAGAGCTACTTACTCCTTCTGCATTCTTACCAACCCAGGATTTACTTGCAGATGCTTTTAAATGCAGCAGAAAGATGGCTCATGACTGATGGCTCCTGTGCCTGCACACTGCCAGGTCAACAGAGAGTAAGAAACAATCTCACTTGAGCCCAGGCAAGAAAAGACCAAGATCTCAGATATATGTCCAGAGAAGACCAAGAGCCTAAGCTGGAAAAGCATAGGAGTTCTGGTGGGTTTTGTCAAAAATAAATGGGAAAATAAAAGGGGAAACCGTAATATAAAATAAGTAAGGAAGAACAGGGGTTATATGAAAACTGTAAGACTGGCAAGATCAGAACAGGACAAAGGCAGAAGAAAGTCCTGCTGCCCAGGTGAAAAGCCACAAGGGAATGAGTGCAAGGACATAGGTCACCTTTGGCCACTGTGTCATGGGTTTGCAAAAGTCCCCCTCCTTGGGGATTGAAAATAGTTTGTCCTGATGAATTTCCGGACAAGGGCC
>JAWMRA010000078.1:137279343-137351867 GCA_035584735.1 Pseudotriccus pelzelni
TGCATAAAGCTTCTCTCACCTTAGAGCAATTTGTGGGGGGTGTGGTAAAAATTGTCCCCTAGGCAAACCCATGACACACTGTTGTGATTAAGGCGCAATTACAAAAAAGAGCAGATCAGATGAGAAGCCAGTCTGGATGAAGAGAGACTGAGGGAGAAATGACTGAGCAGCCTTAGGAGAGAATTAGGAATGGCAGTTAGTGAGAATTGGTTGGAAGAAAGGAAAGATTGAAACAAGGACCCTGAGCGGGAAGGAAGATGGGAAGTGGACTCACTAGATACAGAACTGATTTGGAGAGGTTAGGTGTGGAGCCAGGGTCAAGTACCTGGAAGAAAAGAAACATAATGAAACTGGCAGAAAAAGCAGAAACAGGGGAGACGGTGGATGGGGACAGAAAGTTTTGTGTTATGCTGAATAATGTCTGAGTATGGGATTTCCTATGCAGAGAGACAGGAAAGAGAAACTTTGCGATAAGAAAGGATTAGACGGAATAAAGCAAAAAAAGGTCATGAATGTGTCAAGGGAGAAAAGAAAAATAAGAAAGGAAAGCCTTGTAAATTGGCACACATGATCTGCGACCATGAAGACTTGAAGTTATACCCCGTTGCTGAAACCTGCTCTGTCTCCATCTACAAAGTATCTGTGACGTTCATTTTCAGACTGTATCTTATGGTCCCGTAGAAAGCTGGCCCACCCAGAAGGTGACAGTCTGGTCTCACTTTCTCTGGGTAGAAATTACAACCCTGTCGATGACCCCTCCATGCTGTCAATACAATTCCACATAGAGGAATGCCAGAGAGGATTTTGTTGGCTTTTCAAAGAACCTTAAAAATTGCAAACAACACTCCCCTCTGCCTTCACTTAAAGAAAGCTAGCTGCAAGACAAGCTATCAGATGGCAAGAAACATCAAAAGTACAGATACTGATTGTAACCTTAGTTTAATGTGCTTCTGTGCAGCTGCATGCAGAATGGCTCTATTTGGAATTCACTTTCTTGCTTTCATTTCCCACACACTCAACCAGATACAGATGTATATGTAGAACTCATAAGAATCTTTGTATTGTAGATAATTAAAAAGTGAATAACCATAAAATCATAGAATATGCTGAGCTGGAAGGGACCCAGAGGGATCATCAATCCAGCTCCTGGCCCTGACAAAACACTCCAGGAATCACACCGTGTGCCAGTGAGCACTGTCCAAATGCTTCTTGAACTCTGTCAGCCTTGGTGCTGTGACCACTTCCCTGGGGAGCCTGTTCCAGTGACCAATCAACCAAGGGTGAAAATGATACCCAACCTAAACCTCCCCTGGCACAACTTCAGGACATTCCTTTGGTCCTGTCACTGGTCACCACAGAGAAGAGATCAGTGCCTACCCCTCCTCTTCCCCTCACGAGGAAGTTGTAACTGCAATGAGGTCTCCCCTTCTCCAGGCTGAACAGACCAAGTGCCCTCAGCCGCTCCTCACACAACTTCCCCTCAAGGCCCTTCACCGTCTTCATTTCCCTCCTTTGCACACTCTCTAAGAGCTTAATATCTTTCTCATGTTATGATGCCCAAAACTGCCACAATATTCAAGGTGAGGCTGCACCAGTGCGGAGCAGAGCAGGACAATCCCCGCCCTCGACCAGCTGGTGATGCCATGCCTGATGCAACCCTAGGTAGAATAGTTTTACTGAGTACTAGTTTATACTGTCCATTAGAGTGTGTGGCATTATACCGGTGTTTGGAAGCTCATAGAGAAGTGTTGTGACTACCTGTAAACATAAGAAAATCTTAGGAAAGTACCTGTGATAATGGTTTGAAGTTCCCGTCTTTCTTTTGGGAGAGGAAATAACTGGGACCTATGTAATTTGTATTCCCCAGTTAATTTATATCCTCTTGTTTCTGGCTTAGCTTTTATATGAAGACACTGGAAAGATTACAGACAAACACTGACTTTGGTGGATTCAATTCACTAATTACTTCCATCTCCTACATCACATTTCTGACATGGATGGTCAGTGAGAGACCACTTTGATGAGCTCAAGTCCTGTCTGAATTCTCACTATTCATCCCAGACTGGATGAACTGTGTAGAGAAGGCAGCTAGAAGAGTTGGCAGAATTTATCCCATCATTCTTCCATGAGAAAGCATAACTGATGCTTGTAGGATGTTGAAACCCAGATTTCTGCATATTCCAGCTGTGTACCTGGACTGTCCAGAAGCAGCTCTTGCCAGGACCAATTTTTATGCGCAAGTAAAGGCAAATATGACATTTTCTTCCAGGTGCAAACCTGCAACAAGCATCAACATTTTGGCCACCCAGAAGGAGGTTGCTGTAACACTCATCTGATGTGGAATCATAAATAAAGTGAAGGTTATGAAGATTGTTGAGACCTGTTGAAAGGAGCTATATATTAAAGGCTTATGAACTAACTGCTGAACAAGAGTGTACGTCCACCCTTAACTGTGTTTCTCTATACTCTGCATTTTTCTTGATTTTTCTTTGAGCGTCTTCCATTTCCAAACTTTTCTTGTGACTGCCCAAAGCCAAGGCACTCTACAGATTCCTTTCTGAGGGAGCAGGACATGCAAATGGGTGTTTTTCCTTCTTAAATTAATGGACATAAATTTTTTTAAATGTTCTGAGATGTTTCATTCACACCACACAGACACCTTCACTCACCTGCTCTTTGTGACTGCAGTTCCCAGAAGAGATATTTTTGAACAGGACAAAGAAGGATGTAGCTCAGGCCTTGCTATTAACAAAGATACCACGCTCTTCATTATAGTGTAGGGAGAAATGCATCTGGCTTCTTACTGGATGTGAAAGCAAAACACACAGACTCATCTTGCTCTGATTGACCTTCCTGAAAGATCTGAGGATTCTTGTCCTAAAAGAAGCAGGAATGATTTGTGTGGTAGGAAGATAAGCTTTCTGAGAAACTGCGTGATAGAAGGAAAATTTAAGAACTGAAAACTCAGCTCAGTTCAGAAAACTCAGTTCACCAAAAACTGAGCCTGCTTTTGTTTTGCCATCTGGGGACCAGGTTAGATGGCTACCAGAGCTTCAGCAAACCTCCCCATTTTCTCTTTTTCAGGTGCTCACAAGTGCTCCACAGCCTGGATGCAGGGGATGCTACAAATGCATGGTCTCCAGGTCACAGGAGGAGTAACAGCAGCAACCTGGAGCCAGAAATGTGCTGCAAAGTAGGCTCAAAGACACTGCCACCACCTCAATGCTCCCTACCTGCCCCCACATGCTGCTTATGGGACTAAGAGACTGGAAAAAACCTTTTAGTGGTTCAAAACAACTAAGGAGTGCATGGGAAAGGGGCAGACCAAGTCTTGCGAAGGTGGGACAGTGTTCTGCTCCACGCCACACCCTGAGAGCCTCTGGGACAGCCCCAGAGTGGTGTCAGTCATTGGCACACCAGCAGCAATGACCCACGCCTCAACCCTGGAGCCCCTAACCCAGCTCCAGAATGGCAGTCAGACCAGAAGCCCCACCTGGGGGAGAGTGGTCACAGGAGGCCAGAGCAGATAAAAATCGTGGCACAAAGCCTCCACATGTGGCACCCCTGTTGTATTTGGACTTTACAGCAGTCAGACCACGCTGGATCCAAGGGCGGTAGCTGTATCTCTCTTTTCTCTCTCTCCCCTTTTCAATCTTTCTCCCTCTTTTCTTCTTTTTCTCCTAATTTCCGCGTCTTGAAATCTGGGTAACTTAAAGATGGATGGGTTGGAGGCAATGCTTCATGAAATACTTTATTGTGGTTTAATGTTATCCTTAAAATTTGTCAAGTTCCCTTGCTTTCTAAAGTTTTACCACTAAAAGCGTGTCGTTTAACCTCCTGAAAAACCTTACTGTGTTTTTCCCTTGCTCTCGCTCACTGTATGAAACCCCTAAGCCTCTTTAACAAATTCACTGGGCAAGATTTGGGGCCTTAAAATGGATTATGGGACCTTTGACCAGCAGTGGTTGCTGACACATGGAAGAGGATGCAGCTCCTTATCTCATATCTCTGTCTGCTGCATCTCCAGCAGCGAGACTGGCTTTGCATCTTAGGCTAGAGTCAATTTTCTAATACAACCTAGTGACAAACTCATTACTTTGGTCCCAGGGCAAAAACCTTGCAGGAGAACTTAGGTGAAAGAAGTAATTTCGTTCAAAGTTCTTTGCAAGATGTAATAGAAGAAAAAAGAAAAAAGATATTTTTGATGGTATAACAAGAAGTTACAAACAGAGTGGTGATAGGAGATGTAGCTGAGGGTCCTTTCCTTTTTGACCTGCTTAAGAGGCGGTGACTGCTTGGATCCCAGCCACGGTAAGTCATATGGCAGCAACCTCATCCTCACCAGCATTTTTTTGTCATTCCACCAGAAGATGGTGATTGATTGTTCTCTTCACATGTGGACTTCATAATAATGATCTGTCTTACTCCTCAGAAAGCTGAATTACTGGCCTGAGATTTTTCTGTGAATTCCTTAGGGGCACACTGAAAGACCCATATACTTATGTGAAAGAGCGTGGGATGTCCTGGTGGTTGCAACACAGGGCAGAGAAGGGTCCTTAAGAGTGCAAATGGGTATGGTGGAACCAGCACCAGCAGCATCTGGACAGTTTTGGACATTCAAAAAAAAAAAGATTAAAATAAAGATTAAAATAAAGATTAAAAGGTGGTTTATCTGATGAAAAATTGCTTGTCAGTCATCACAAAATCTTTTCCCTTGCATTTGAGAGACAAACCATGTCATCACACCACAGGAAATCAGAGAATTTAAAATGCAAGAGTAAAAAGAGATACAATTGATAGAAGGCTCATGTTTACATGGTGCAAGACAATATCATTGCATCATGGATATTGAGATAACTCTCTGTTCATGAAAAATGCAGGAGGCCAGGGGGGTTATGTTTTTTTTATGGGAGGGTACAGACCTATTTGTTATGCAACTTAGACCTAGGAAGTGGTATGGGGTTGGTTTTGGCTTCTTTGACATGGTTTTGGATAAGATTTTGGTATGTGGGCTTAAATAGAGCTCAGATTGCAAACTTCAAGAATTCATCATTTTTAGTGGCTTGCAAAAGTAGTCCAAAACCGAAATCCTGTGGGATAACTGATGTTTGAAGAAATGCCGCAATTAAAAATGAAATAGGGAACATGAAGTAGCTATTGGAAAATGTGGTTCATTTTATAATATGATTGAATAATAGAACAAACACTTGTGAACCCGCAACTAAGCCTGAAAGTGTGGGACCAGGTTTTAGATAGAAATAATATGCAGCCAACTATTTCAGAAATAAGTGAAGTGCTGTAATTGGTGAGGTCCTGAAATGCGTGTGCTGCCAGTTTTTAAATGCACTAGACAAACTTGAAGTTGTATTTGTTTTGACTCAGTCCCCTGAAATAAATTTGGATCAGATATTTAAAATCCAATTATGCTATCTGCCATATTTCAAATGCTAAAATAAATCCCCCCAAAGGAAATAAGGTCTCCTTACTGCTTTCAAGTGGGTATTAGTGCTGGGAACAACCGAAGAACACTATCATCTTGGTATCCTCTTGGTTAACACGATGGTTTCACTACACATTTGACTCCCACTAAAGCAATGGTATATTGGAAAAAAAGCACAGGAACTTCTTTCTCCCCAGTAAAAATATACGTGATGCTCATTAAAACCCAAAGAAGTTGCCCGTGCACCCACGTGCTTTATGGTTTGTGTTGTGTTTTCCAAGTGAAAACTTCTCAAGCATTTGAAATTGAAAAAACAAATTCCAATATGTGTTTTATTTCTTTTTTTTTTTTGCTAGTGGAACTCAAGAAAAAACAAAGGACTGGGACAAATTTTCTGCAGTAAGCCTGGTGTCCCCTGGCTTCGAGTAGTAAATTCATCATGTACTTTACTCTTCTTTGGAACCAACGGTTCTCACTTTGATATGCAATAGTTTGTACTTTGATATTACTGGAAGTAGGAAAACACAGAAAACAAAAAGCAAGTGTTTAATTCCTTTCCTCTCTTTCCTTTAGCATTATTCTCAGAGGAATTCAGTGATGGTCCTCAGGAGCTTTTGACCATCGGTGTGAAAAGAACAATAGGGAATGTGCTCTAAAACCAGCCAAAGTGCAACTCCCAAAGGAGCATCGGACCTATTGCACTCTGCAGGCTTGACAGGGAGACCTGGAAGAACTCTGGGCTCTGAGACAATAAGCAATTCTGTTTATTCTTACTAGTGTACTTGGGAGTATTTTGCTGTCATCTGAGCATTCATCTCATATGAAAATCTCTCATGAAAATCTCATATGAAAAATCATTTTCCTTGTGATGAAAAAAAATACAAATGGCTAATTCAGTGTATGAATTGTAGAGCTTTCACCCAGAGTAAGAAGAGCTCTTGATATTTTACTGCATTGGATTGATTGCTTCAGCTTTCCCCAATTTCTGTACTGTGAGTGGAAGAAAGGATTTAAAAAAAATTAAATTGTTTTTTTCCTTTACCTTGGGCTCAGCAAGAGTAGCAGCAATTTCCCAGTTCTCAGAATCATCTTTGTAATAGCATTGTTGAAAGTCTGGAAAAATGTGGGATATCTCTGGGTTTAAACAACTTTATAAAATCTGGACCCATCTGCCCCCAGTTTGGCTGCTGTTTGTTTTCCCCACTTAGCTTTGTGGCAGTCTTTCTGTGGATGGAGCCCCAGGCTGAAAGCACCCTGCTTGATTGAGGTCCTACCCCACCCTCTACGTAAATAATGATCTCACCGCAAGGTCTCCTATGATTTATTTGGCAGGGATGAAATTCTCCCACCTTCTTTTGACTAGCAGTCTGAAATGTTTTCTTTCATGTATCCTCTTGCACTGACAAATTCATCCCTAGGTCCTTCATCCTACCTGCTCCAGTCTGGCCCATGTCCATTAGGCATACTCTGTGTCTGGGCTGTAAAATTTCCTTCCTTTCCTGGCATTTCTAACAAGGCACTTCCTCAGCTCCAAGAAATCCACTTACTGTGTCCCAGGATTGAAGAGACCACTGTTAGTGTTATTTCATACCTAAAACATCATTGTACTTTTTCTTTGCTCTATTATGGATACTACGGGCTGTAGTGAAGAGAGCAAATACCTTCCCTAGTATATTTCTAAAGGTCAAAATAAATAGTGAAAATAAGATTGGAAACGTTGTCACTGTTTTCCAGACTTTCCACTCTGGAATGATGAATTTTTTCTTGTGTTTGTTTCATAAGAAATCTGCAGAGATTTTCTTCAGCCTTCTCCCACTACCCTGCAATCAAATGCTTGAGCATTTGTCACCTAAGTTCTGTGCCATTCACACTGCAGTCCCAACTTCTGCAACAGTGCTTTCAAGTCACCTCCATTCCTATGCCAGTGGTCTTTCTCCTACAGAAATTCTTCTGCAAACTCAGTGTTAGTCCCCCTGAAACACGACTCCAGAAGTGCATTTTATTTGAACCTTTTGCACATGCATAAGGGCCAACCTTATGACATGTTTTACCATGTTTTTAGTTATGAATAGGCATGCAAAAAAACACAACACCAGTGCTGGCAGCCTGTAATCCCAGAGAGCCCCCTTTATGTTACCACTTCCTTCCAGATTTTTGTCATTGTTGGACACAAGCACAAGGAGCACATTGTCTCATCATTTGACCTTCCACATCTCCTCTGACAGTAATTTTCATCTGTCCCACATCTAAATGTGTGGGTTGGCATCCAGCTAATTTTCTGCAAATTTTGAAAATTCCTCAGAGTAATTTCATTTCCTTTGGAGCTGAGCCAACAAAGCCTCACGCTCATCCTGAGTGCTCAGATAATTTTCCTGCCATTTTCAGGGTGGAAGGAAGGAAGGAAGGAAGGAAGGAAGGAAGGAAGGAAGGAAGGAAGGAAGGAAGGAAGGAAGGAAGGAAGGAAGGAAAGGGTTTGATCAAACTGTACAATAGCTTAATGTAAGCAATAACTCTTTAGGCTATTAATCCATTTCTGCAAATTTGTACTGAGCAACAGTCAGACCCAGCTAGGTGGCTACACTCACATGTTTCAAAGGGATGTTTAACCTCGCATGGATTAAAACCTTTCATGAAGAGTGAAGGAGTTTTCTACAGTGACTTGACAGTGACATGCCCGATTTCAAAAGAAGGACATAAATGGTCATGGAGTTAAGAATCTCACAGCTTTAGTGAAGCCTGCTGCATAGAAGTACCTATGCCACACATGTATTTTATATTTTCCTATTTTTTAAACTTACTTTACTTCAAATACCTAGAAGTAGCAATTCCCATGTTCTCAAACTTATTTTAATATTGATACTATTTTTACCCAGATAAAAGTGAAGGCTCTTTCTAATCATTAAGAGGAATAAAAAAATATTGGCACACATATAAAGTCCCAGGAGCTTTCAAGTAACATTAAATCATACATTTAATAAACTTGTGATTTCTCCCAGCTGACTTCATTATCTGAACACTGCCTTACCTGTGCAACTAACCAGAAGCATTATTAAAAAAATCAGAGTTTCTACACTTCTGAGTTACCTTTTTCTGGAGTTCATAGGATGTGCCGAAAATGTGAATTTCCACAGCTCTGTCACATCATCACCTGGGCATTTTACTGCATCCATTTCAGATAAGAGCACTGACACAGGCAAAATGGAAGTGACTTGTAACAGTGAAATATTTTGGTGGTATGAGTACAATTAATGTATTCCACTGTCAGTAAAATAATTAATCACATTCTTTACCTTAAAGTCCTTGCTGATTTTTAAAGGGACTATTTATATATCTGCACTTGTTAGTAAGATCAGACTTCCACACTATAAATTAGGAGAAGGTCCTATAGTGTTCTTGCCTTGCACTCACTTGGCATGGCAGAACCCATAAGTGGGCTCCAGCCAAAGGTTCCTGACTTCCCATTTTTGGCTGCGTGCAAGACCTCACCCTTTCCAGAGAGACCATGAGTACTGCAGCAGTGAGGAGCAAGGGATCTATCAGGAATGCTGCATGTCGTAACCACAGCCAGTGCTCCCGGCAGGGCTCATGGCCCTCGTTCTAGGGATTGAAGCAAAATATTTCTTCATCACTCCTGAATTTTAGAGCAAACACAGAACAAGCCCATGGTCTCTCCAAACCTCAGACAATTTACTTTGGCTACCAATATACCCACAGAAAGAGTTTTGCGATTTATATATTTATCCTTTCCTTACTTAGTATTGATTCTAAATAAAGAAGAAACCATGCTTGACGGGAAACTTATGAGTAAGGACATATGAATTAAAGAGTTTGTTTTATCTACCCACTTTCCTTCTACTGCTGCCAAAGAAAGTTTTCTTCTTTGTAGTAAAAGTAATGGTGCTCTGCATATAATCACTATGATATAGATTAAGTAGAAGCTTCTTTTTCACATATTGAG
This sequence comes from Pseudotriccus pelzelni, assembly GCA_035584735.1. Classification (NCBI taxonomy): domain Eukaryota; kingdom Metazoa; phylum Chordata; class Aves; order Passeriformes; family Tyrannidae; genus Pseudotriccus; species Pseudotriccus pelzelni. Next base: position 137,288,742 of record JAWMRA010000078.1, read on the forward strand.
TACTGAGACACTGTTAAATTATTATTCCTGCTCCATTATTCATACTACATTAATCTGATCAAATCCACCCAAAAAGGAACATGTACTGACAAGCATTCATAAAAATCACCTTTCTTATTTGCCTATCACTATAATCTGCCATTTTATACATCTAATTTATTTAGTTTAAGTTTGACAGATCTTACGTCTGCAGCAGAAACGAAAAGGACATACTTCTGTGACAGCAAGTGTCATAGAGCAAATTAATCTGAATTGACAATACAGATATGTTTCTAAAGTTACAAGAATTTTATTTTACATTCATGTGCTTCTATCAGTAGTAACGTGCAGCCATTTTTCCTCAATGGATAAGTTTAAAATAATATTTTTGTTATGTCTGTGGAGAACTATAATAACCTTGAACTAGCACTCCAGATGCAGGTTGCACTATATAATTAGGTACCCTAGATAAACATTACTGTAGAAGTTAGAACTGAATGAACTTTTAAGGAATGGAAAGAAAGGGAATTATGATCTAGTGGTAAGAATACACTTCAGGCAATGGTCATGTAACAGTGTTTTCCTGATGATAGTTTTACCCATTTGTTTTAGTAAATAAGCAAATATGCTTGGAAAAAGAATTAGGTTCTCTCTTTCTTTTTTTCTTTTTTTTTAATGCATGCTTACTCCTTGTTTTCAAATTTCAACACAATGCATATTGCTGCATGATGGGATGAAAAAGCAGTTCAGCCCCTGAGCACTTGCATGCACCCAGTTTTCACCTTCCTTACCATTTTCACAGTTTAGTTTGACTGATGTAATTTCAACATATGCCACCATAGTCCTTCATAGAAATGACTATCAGTTATATGTTGGACCTGCTGATATGGTTAATGGGAATAAAAATAAAAAAATCCTGTAGAGAAAACAAAAAAACAGAAGAAGATGCTAGCCGGATGCAGAACCAGTGACACTCTTCATAAGTGCCAGTTTACCTCTTTTCCATCCAGTAGTATGAAATATGGGTGGCTGCTTCTCTGCCATTGTGGCTTTAGAGTCCAGGTGATAAACTCATCAAGGCAACAGAGATGAATATGATGTGGTGTTGCTCCATGCAAGTAAAAAGGGTACACTGGTGTTGAGGCCAAAATCTGTGCTGAAATCAATCCTGCAAATTTCCAGATGTTTTGGAGGAAGCCTAGTGGTTAAACAATGCTCTGTGAGAGACCTATGATATCCACATGTCCTTCCATGTGTCTGGCCTAAACAAAGAGGCAATGTTTTACTCCCTGGTGTGTGTCTATAAAGTTGAATCTCAGTTTAAGAACTAACTGATGATTTCCTCCTACGCCAAAATAAAGGTGCCTTAATGACAGCTCTGAACTGGCTTGTCATGGTGACAATAAAGGCTTCACTTGTAGTAATGGAAGGCATCTACTCCTCACCAGTGCTCATATTCTGCATACCATTTCCTTTACTCATGCCTTCATTTTGGTTCTGGGAAAGTGGCCCATGCCTAAATTGAACATGAAGGAAATGGGTGCCTGTAACCAAAATAAGGCTGTAAAAGGAGAGAAACTAAAAGATTAAACAAAAGGGAAAGTGGACAGGGAGAAGGACAATGCTTGGACAGTGCCAGAAGTATTCTTACTAAAGTTGAGCAGCACATATGAGAGGATTTGTGAAGCATATATCGAACTTTCAGTTTAACTTCTGTGAATTGTCATGGGAGAGCTGACCCTTGGCACAAATCTAGGAATGCCAAATACTCAGTTCAATTTTGGTGGATGTTGAATGATGGATATCTATGTTAGTTGACTCTAGTGTTATAATAGGTACTAGTTCAACCATGACATGGAATGGCCTATAAACTTCCTCAGGTCCCTAAACTTATTAAATAAAAATTGTATGTTTACAGTTGAGTGTCATTTCAAGTTCTTTCCCCAGAAGAGCAGTGCAGTTGGGGCATAGCACACAGCTGGGAGCAATCACCTGCCTTTCACAAAAACCTGAATAACTTACCCAGCAAACATCAGATAGATAAATGCAAAAGTACTTCAGCTATAGAAATGGCTACAGGCATCACCAAAGTGAAGTTGTTGCTTTCACTTTCAAGTACAGGAAGTAGCTTGGGTGATCCGTCAACTTCCAGGTACCCTACAATGCTGGCTTTCTTGTTCTCTTTTTTCCACTTTTTTTTTTTTCCCTTGTCAGATTACTTGGGAATGGATCCCTGAACCCCGATATATATGGTCCTTGCTTAATGATATATAAAAGCTTTCTGAAATCATCTCTGTTTTTTCTCTTGGAGCAGTAATTGTCATCCATCAGGGCCCAAATTTGTTTTAAATCTTATCACACTACTGCCAGGAGAAACAGCAAAAAAAAAATTCATAGGTTTCCAGAGTCTTCCTGCAGTGACAAGAGCCTTTAATGTTCATTCCACCCTTAACCCTGTGCCTCTCTGAGTCATGATTCCCTTCAAAGGAAGTGATAAAAAGAAGAGTCTAGAAATTGCCTTTAGATCAAAAAATAACCTGAGAATCTTTATTTCTCCTATGGGAAATCCCTCATTTTCAAGACAGGCTTGTCTGTCAAAATAAACTGTGGTGACATTTAAATACTCTTCCTTAGTAATTATGTTTCACTTTGCAGTTTTGTAATTAGTTGTTACCTCTAATATGCAGTGGCTGCAAAACTACATGCTCATAACTCACGGTTGAGGTCTTGAGATGGAGTGTTTCTTTGCGTGAAGAGGAATCAGAAGTGCTTCTGTCTTTCCAAATCATATGTTTGGAGAGTGGGGAACAGCAATTTGTCAGTGACTGGAATAGTACAGCCTGAAGGTAAGTTGCAGAGAAGGTGATCTGTAAAAAGTAATTCACATTAGTGTTCAAAAAAGGCCCTTCATAATTTTTTAATAGATGCTCCAAATATCCACAGTACAAATGGTTGGAGTATAAGTAACCATAGGGAAAGAAGCAAAGTCTTGGCAAAGACTTGGGAATGGTTACACAGTGGAGGTCTGTTACTTCACTCAGAGAATAAATGAATTGCTGTGTAAAACCAGGGATTGTTACTGGGACCAGGTGTGTCTCAGGCGCTGCTTCCTCAAGAGGAAGCAGGCAGGCAGCTAATTAAAGTCTGCCAATGACTAAGTGTTTTCAGTAATGAAAACTGTGGAGGCTTGTGAGATGCTAGGTGGATTTATACACACTGAACACTTCCCTCATGATTAACTTGTGCAAATACATCGTTGTCAATGTGCTTTAAACAGAAACACCTTCTCCTGTACATATAGGACCCAGAAACTGGCAGAAATTTTTATGGATAAGCTTAAGGACATTGTGACATCCTCCTTGATCATCTGAAGACAACACTTGTGTCTTTACAGCTAAAGATCAAAACCCAGGATGAATGCCCGTGTGCCTGAAAGACCAGGACCACACCTGGGTCTCTTGCACAAGAGTATGTCCTCAGCCACAGAGCTGGAAGGAAATGCTTGGTGTGTCAGAGGGAATACCCAGTGTGAGTAGCTGCTGTCATGCCCTGCACCACCTGGGCTTACCCACGGCATCCCCACAACGGCACCAGAAGTGTAATCCTTGTGGCGAATGGAGAAACCCAAAGAGCCACAGTGTTTGCCTGCGACTCCACCACGCAAGTTGTGACACCACAGAAAGGTCAAGCAAACTGGGTGTCCATTTGGCTGCCTGCCCACTCACTCAGGTAGAGACCCATCACCTCAGCCTCAGACTTCAATACCACATTTAGCTGGTGTCAACGGGAAACAGCCTCTGACGGTGAGGTGGCGTTGCAGAAGGAGGCTATATATAGGCGTGTACTCAGAAACGGTGTGTACTTTTGGAGGGCGAGTTCAAGGAACCAGGATAAAAGTTTCCACCAGGCTAGGAGGAAATGGGGAAGCCTTCAAACTGGTCTGAGTCAGGCCTTCAGGGAAGCCTCAGGGTGCAGCCCGTCTGGACGCTCACCTCACTTTTGTCGTTCCCTTGTTGTCAGAAGAAGGTTTTCCTCTGTAAGAGGTGGCCTTGGAGCAGACGGCTCTGCCCGGGCTCTGGCAGGGCCGCTGGGGCGGCAGCGTGCCCAGGGCAGCCGCAGGGCTCTGCTGCCCACAGCGTCCTCCAACGCATCCCGCTCCCAGTGCCCCTCCTTTCCCTGTAGCCCTTTGACTACCAACACTTTTGGTATGACCACCCATCTCCTTTTCACCACTCAGTGATCTATTTCTCAGAAGTTTCCATTTCACAGATTTCCAGTTTGTACTGTGTCACCTGCCTCTGGAGTTTCACTTAACTGGTAGTGCAGGGCACTTATTAAAGAAATCTTTGCTAACTCCTTCCATGCCCTTCTCATGAAAAATAGCAGAATGTAAAATATAAGACTCTCTTTAGACTTCATAAATATATGGTTCAAGCATCACTAAAGCATTGAGAACATCTGAAATAGCTGAAGAAGCTAAAGAAAACAGACAGGACTTGTTTTCCTTCATAGGTACCAATACATTTTCATTTACTTCTTTCTATTAACTGGGTTTCCTTGACTGTGTCCACAGGGATCTCAATTGTAATTATGTAGCAGTTAACCTGTTCCCCATGCCTAACACAACCCATAATTTGTTGTCTCGTGTCCACAGTTTATGACTCAACTCCATGTGGTTTTTCTATATCAAAGGCTTGGTTACCAGATTTTTTTTTTCCTCTACCACAGTACTTGTGCCTGCACTGAGAGAGGGCAGCAAAACCTGAGCACATCTGTTTTGTTTGAGGACAAAACCACGAGAAAACCAGACAGTTTTATGAAGATCTTTCTTGAGCGCTTTCCAAATACTACACAATCTTGTAGGAGAAACTGTTTTCTTGAGGAATGTCCCTTATATTTATATATTGAAGTTGTCACTTGGACATAGGAGTAAAACCTTTTCAAATCAAATGCTATCTTTGTGCTTTATCTGGAGACAGGGGAGACAGAAATACACATCTTGGGATCGAGATGAGCTATTCTTCTTCACTGACAGGCAAGATTTTTATATAACGAATTCATAAACCTCTACACTAATTATGTTTCATTATCTCTTAGGGCTCCTCATGTGGACAGATAAGATCATTCCACATGAGAAAACAGATTACTTTGATAAATAGATAGCTTTGCTTAATGAGAATGAACATTTTAATAAATGTTTATGCAAGTTTTCAATTTTGATTAATTTGCAGTGGGCAGAAGAGACGTGGAAAAAACAAATAGGTCCTTTAAACTGATATAAGAACACAGCAAACCACTACTGGAGAATAATTAAATATGAACAATTAAAGGAGCTGACCTAAATGTTAGCTCCATGGTCTGTGTATGAAGGCAAGCTTTCTGACCACCCTGGATGCTCAGCTCAGCTGCTCCATCAGAGAAGTGGTTGCAGCAGAGAAGCAGTGTCATAAGCACTAAATTATGTCTTCTCCACCAGACTGGAACAGATACTGCTGGGAAAGTTCCACTTTGTTTATCTTTGCAGGAGGGATGTATTTGCCCTTGTTAAATCACAGCTGGAGACATTATCTCGGAGCTGTGATGTAGCCATTCCTGAGTGGTACTCATTAACAAGTCTTGTGGTTAAAGGAACAGAGCTCCAATATCAGATAAGAAAGAAAAGTGCTCTGGGAAGGACTTTTTTTTTTTCCCCCAAATGAGTGGCCAATTTATCTGAGATTTGTTTGTTGAAGTCTCCCATTTGACCATCAAGGCTGTGTGTTTTTGTTCAAGGAGACGATAAGCAAAGTCTGGTGTATGCCTTCGATGCTTTTACAGAATGGGCAGTCTGTCTTTCCCTGATTTTCTGTTTCTTGAGTACAGTTTTACTGGCAACAGAGCAATGAATACAAAGTCTCCTGTATAATTTTCCTGGCAGCAAGGAATAAATGATGTACTAATGCTTTGGCTCTTGAAGGATTATTAATTAACACATATGAATAAGTGGATTGTAGTTCAGTAGAAGAGGAAAATGCCACGGCAGATGATTCAGTTAATGCGACCCACATTATTTTGCCCCAAAATATTTATAAAAAGTTGAACCCCCATGAACTCTATGTGAGTTTAACCAGATCTCAGTAGGACTAGAGAGTTTTAAGTCTTCCACCTTCTAGCTACACTTCAGTAGGACCCACTCAGAAGCAGTGGTCCGTAGGGAAGGAGTTGTTCAAGTGCAAAATCTACTGCACATTTCAAATGCCTTTGCAATGAGAGAGGGAGTGAGATAGCATGCTGACCAGTCTTGCATCAAAGTTTGTAGCAATCAGGACAGACCCTTTGAGTTGGACCTATGGCCAGGTTCTGACAGAAAACTACAGGGAAACTGCTGAGAGCTGCACTTAACAGAAGGAGCAGCAGAAAAACCAGCCACGATTCTCATTTCTCTTGAAGAAGCTACTGCTATTTTTTCAGTTGGTTTTAATATCTGTTTTAATAATACCACATAGTTGCTTTTATATTTAAATCTGAAGTGAGGGATTGCTAATGCTCTAGCTTTTCCCATCTTGGCAAAAAGGGATGGATGCTTACTGTCATACTCTCTGGAGAGCGATGCAAGGCGTCCATGTATACATAAAGGCAAGTGAACCTTTTCATAGCTAAAATTAGAAGGGGGACTTAATGTAGAAATTTAGCAACTGCTGCTTTTAAAGAAGTACCTAGTGCTTTCCTGGTTAGAAAAACTTAAAGTAGGACTTTCCATTAAAGTAATGAAAGCAGGAATTCAGGTGTCATTATCATAGTTGTAGATCAGCCTCTAATATCTGCTATATTGATTCCTACTGGCCGAAAAAAATTAAATGTTATTTATATAAAGGGGAAAACCTATGGCAAATCAGACATGACTTTTAGAACTTCATTCCAAGAGAATGTTTTTAAGGTTTTCTATTAGTTAGATCATCAGATATTTTATAAACAAACCCAAACCAAACAAAACCCAGGGCCCATAATTTTTCAATTGGAAAAGGCTAAGAAATCAAACAAGCCAAGAAATGGTAAGAAAACATTTCAGACTGAAATGCAATCAGAAGACATCAATTACTGGTAGTTCATGGATTTTAAAGTAGAGGAGCAAGAACAAGACTGATGAACTACAAATTAAAAAGACACATTAACATGAGAGATGATGGGTTGTAGAACTTAGGCTGTAGCAGGTATTTTTTCACTAAATTTGCTGTGAGCTTGGGGGATGTATTTGTTGTGTTTTGAGTCTTTTGCAGACAGCACTTAACCACAAGTTTGGACTTTATTCCTTTGCAATCCTGGAAATAAAAGACAAGGTACAATTTGAGTTTGTGAGTATGCACTGTATACCTAACCTAAGCTCCCCTTGGAAGGAGATCTTCCTCACATCTGCATTAGACAAAAGAATTTTGTTTTGAAAGCCTTCTGAGGTATCTCCTTTACTTCATGGACAACTTCGGCTCTTGAGAATTGCTTTTTAGATGCTAAAGTTATAAAACAATTTCAAGAGTTCCTGGTTGTGCAGGATGGATCCTACCTAGAGTTTTCACACTTACAAAGAGAACTGCTATGTCTTTGAATGTTTGTCTGTGAATTGGGTTAACCACAGCAGCAAAACGATAAGCAGTAACACCCGGGGTATTTCTTTTTTTCTTCTTGTTTTTTAATTAAAAGCACTGAAGTGAAATTTGAATATTCAAAGAAAAGCTTGAAAAAAAGAGCAGGCTGGTTTATTTGATCATTGAACTCTTCATTTTATAGGTGGCTGCTGCAATAAGCAACCTCTCCCTGTAATTGTGGTAGTGCACAGTCACTGCTCTCTCAAGTTAGTTGGCCCATTTGAGATGGGAGTCAAAGTATGCTGCCTGTTTTAGCATTTAATCCCAACAGTTTAGAACAACCACAGTTTTCTAAGCATATAATTCATCTCAGTTCCCTATGAAAGTCTTAACATTTTTCATGGTCATCCCAGTTTTCAAAGATGAACTTTTTGGGCCACCAGATGCTTACATGAACACCCTTTTGTAGATCTCTTCTCCATATTTTCCACCTCCCAGATTAGATACTTTCAGCTGTGTTGCATATTGTAGCGGTCAACAGTATCCCACTTCTCACTTAGCCTGCTGTTTAGAGGTCTATGTTGGCAAGTCAGCCTTTCAGCAGTGACGCAATTTTATTATAACAATAATGCATTTTAATTTATGGGCATCCACGCCTGAAGTATCTTAACAAAAACAAATAAAATCTAAATGGCAATAAACAAAGGTAAAAGCCTATAAAAAGAGAGCTTGGAAGCCAAGAGCTTAAAATCCCTGCAAAACAAAATAGGAGAGGAAATGAGAAAGTCCGAAATCTTGCCTACAAATATTTTCTGGCATATGCAAGAGACAGAGTGTTCCGGAGGGGAAGGAGGAGACCATCTCCTTTGACCTTCCAACAGACAATGACCAACACTTACACCTTGAGTTACTGAGAAGGACACGGGGTGCTGGAAGTGACTTTCTCTTACCTCGGAACAAGGAACTTCATTAGAAAAGCCATGATATTCTTGAAATTATGTTGTCTCTCTTCACTTCTCTGGAAAAGTTCACTGTAAATGTCTTCCCCTCTGTGTTTCATTTCATTTCTTTGAAGACAAAGAAACCAATCTGTCACGTGGCTGTGATGTTCCTACAGGATTTGAGCTTAAATTGGCTGATTTTGAGAATGGCCAATTATACTGTGTATGCACACACATCTCTAACTATAATACAGATATATAACTAACTATACTGTATATACATTAACTATACCAGAACCCAAAGGATTAGTAGGTTTAAGAAAAACACAGAAGGCATGTTAACATAGCTTTATTTTTGTCTCTTCAGCAGAGCCTTTTTTATTGATCTTATTATTTCTGTGCCTCAAGTGTCTGATCTCTGAAGTGAGGATACTTATCTGGTATGATGAAAAATATCACAGACACAGCAAATCTCGTCTTGTTCGCTTACCTCTGCCTGCAGCAAATCCTAGTCTCAGCTTGGACCTCTGCCTCGTGGCACACTAATAACTGCTGGTCTGCCAGGGCCCCCTCCAGCACCTTTTCTTGGTCGATTCATATTTGAACAAAGCCCTTAACTGGAAGTTTTGTCCCTGCTTTGGAGGAGCTAATACCAATTAAAAAAAAAAAAAAAGTCTGCTAAAACAACTTTAAAAAATGAGGCTTTTGGTTTTTCAGCCTGTAATTACAGCATCAGTTCCCTTTTATGCTTCTAAATTACAGAGAAGCAAGCTGCCCTGTTTTCTGATGTTTTATTTTTTTAAATTACTCAGTGGCTTTGTGGGGAAAGAGTAACTGAATATTTTTGGTGGTGTTATATAGGCGACGCCTTCCCCATTAGCTCTTGTGATTCTCCCTCACTCCCTAAGGTTCACTTCAGGGGGAATGGAAATTAATTTGCTTCAAGAGAAGTGATAATAAAGAATGTCCCCTTTTCATGGTTTAGCCAGCTTGAAACAAACTCTTAAAAATGTGCACATCATTTTTAACAGAGGCTTTGCATTAACCAGGATTAAGCAGGCTCTGTTCTTGCTTCAAAACATAGTTTTCCGGGTAGTCTTGCAGCGTGATTGGCATGGGCCTTGGCGCGAGGAGTGAAATGGCGCCAGCCAGCCACAAATGTCACCCCATCTACCCCGACCGGCTCATCCCAGCTTGGCACCCACACAGCCCTGCACACGGGCCTTGGTCCAGCTGCGTCACTCGTGCCGACGCCGCCGGCTTTGCTGGATCCAGCTGTAGCCTGAGGAAACACGTTGAGAGGCTTTTAGAGGCTACAGGGACTATTGATCCATCTTTCAACAAGGTCGGCGAAGTTTCAGCTTTCCCTGGAGCTCTTGCCTTCTGCTATTATTTTTCCTCCCTCTCAGGTTTTAGAGAGTCTGTCTTTCAGGTTCTTCCCTGTACACTAAGGATGTGGATTTCAGATGATTGCCACAACAGACTGTCTCACAGTTTGCACCAGCGCTCGTCCTTCCAAGCCATTGCACAATGAAAGGAGGGGTGGCTGACAGAAGTTGGGTTGGCAATGAGACAGTGAAAAAATACTTGCAGTGCTGTTGGGTTTAAATAGTTAATCACTGCATCCAAAAAATGTCCCAGCTGAGAATCTGCACACTGATGGTAGAGCACACAGCAGGCTCCCTGAGCATCCACCCCACCAGTTTACCAGACTGTGTAGAATAAAATAGAATAAAATAGAGTAGATTAGATGGAATACAATACAATAGTGCATTTAGAAGGGACCTGTGATGATCATCTACTCCAACATCCTCACCAATTCAGCATTGGCCAAGCGAAAGCCTGTTGTTAAGAGTGTTGTCCAAATGCCTCTTTAACACTGACAGGCTTGGGACACTGACCACCTCTCTAGGAAGCCTGTTTCAGTGTTTAACCACTAAAGAAATGTTTTCTAATGTCAAGTCTAAACCTCCCTTGTTGCACTTTTGAATTGTTTCCAAATGTCCTATCACTGGATGCTAGGGAAAAAAGATCATCACCTCCCTCTCCACTTCCCTTTCTCGGGAAGTCACTCCGCTCATAATTCATACTTGTGCCTGGCATTACTCCATCCCAAGTACAGAGTCTAGTATTTGGACTTGTTAACTTTTATCCCATTAACTATAGCCCAAAGCTCCAGTCTATCTAAATCCCTCTGCAAGGCATCTTGTCCTTCCAGAGAGTCAACAGCACTTCCCAGTTTGGTACCATCGGCAACATTCCTAATCATGCATAGAACTGGGCATTAAACATAAAGCCACTCAGACATGTCCTCGTGCTGTCTGCCCATATTATCGAACCACTGTTCTCTGACATGCCTTTCCCAATTTTTAAAGCCAGTTCTCTACAGGCTACAACAACCAACAAGTCGTATATGACGTTGCTGAAATGCAATCATGGGACCACAGCCATGAAATTGTGCCTATTCATGATTTTTTTGCCAGCATGGGAAATGAGCAGCAGAGACTTGTCAAGTAAAGAGTTGTCTCAATTTACTGCGTGTTTCAAAGAAAACATGAAGCGTTTCAGAGATTCTAATTTCTAAGGCATTTCTATAATAACTTGTGGATTAATATTTATTTATGGACCTGTAACTGATTTAATTCACTTCTGCTGTTTTTTACCCAGGCTGTTCTGTTGTACCTGGAAGATGATTCAGCCAGACCACTGGCTTTAATAAAGTCTAGGATTGTCTTTGGACTCCAGACTGACCAGATGGCAAAAAAAGAACACTTTCCACCACTTTTAGATTTTAATTTTCCTGGGCTATAACAGACATTTGAATTTACAAAAATTACTAACTCGCTGATTTACAGTTAAGTTTCCTTATTCTTTTTATAATATTTTAATTCTAAATTTACTTTAGTTTATTGCACTCAGTTTACACAGTAGATGTAGATATAGAGGCACATATACTCTAAGTCCTGCTTCCTCCCAGAACTAACTTAATATTGTTTTGTTTCAGCCTCACAGAAACAATGTTTGATGAAAATTAATTCAATGGATGTTACATACAGGTCAGGAAAATCTTATAGGCTGTGGAATCCCATTTTTTCTGGGATTATTAGAATTGTATTATAAATGATACTGCACTGTGTTGAATCATATATAATTTGTAATGTGCTTTTGATTGCCTTTGTATGACTAGATATGTGGTTGGGCTAGTTTCATATATTTTGTTGTTGCAGAGTGGAGCAATAAAACCTGAAAGAAGCAATCATTCTCTATGGTATCTTTAATAAAATTTGATTTTTCCTTTGAGAACTGCAAGGAAAAAATCACTATTCTCTGTCCATCTGTCTTCCTACAGCAAAAAACAAATCCAAAACACCTTCAGGTCATTATGGTCCTCTGTTTCAACACAAGGATTAAATTTTGCCCCAAACAGCAATCGTTCAGTTCCTTCTAGAAAACAAGAAACAAGAGAGAGTTTCCTAGCTGTAGGTAGGGGCAATATTTGAATCTTGGTTTTCAGAGCTTGCAGAGGTGAGCTCTCTCACACAGCGACCAATGCTTCCATGGCCACTGCTCTGATTTTGGCTGCCCAGACCAAATATCTGGTCAGGCTGTGCCTGTGCTCATCCCTGTCACACATTCACACACCCAGGCACATCCCTGAGATGGCCACGGTGGGACAAAGACCTGCTTCCACCCTGGGGAGCACAGACAAGCAAGACGAAGCGTCAGCCCTGTCCTGTGGTGGCTGAACCAAGCCTGGTGCTCCTCGGGGCTATTTTGGCTGAATTGACAAGCGAATGTTGAAAAGGTTGTTCGCTTGGGGGCTGCTTGGCTGCTCATCCCCGGGCTGGTCTCAGGGGAGGCTGCAGGGATGGGCAGGGTCTGCATGGCAGTGCAGAGGGCAGCCCTCTCTCTGGTGCAGTGGAAGGTACAGTAGGAGAGAGGAGGCAGCTGGGATACAAGAAATTTCATGGAAAGATAGAATTTGGGATGAAACTTGTGTTAGTTTAGGTGATTCACCACTATTACCACAAACTCAGATTAGCTTATTCAGGTTGTTGGGTCTGAGGACTTGTTTGCCAGCTAATGTGTGGGGAGGGAGAAGTGAAAGAGGTGAGAGGAATGAGGTGTGGGGGGTTCAATTGGGCTTGGGGTTCAAGTCTGCAAGTACCTCCCTGGGTTACAGCCCAGGCAGGAAGAGCAGTGGTGTGTGGGTGGGATGGGGTGAATGGAGGTGTGTGGGGAAAGGTAAAGGGCCTTCCCTACTCTGGCCAAGGCACTGGCAGCACAGAGCACCCTCAGGCGGCGTGGGAAATCTACAGGGCTTGGACACCAGTACGTGGTTGTTCCCAGAGCTTGTGGTGTTCCCAGCAAAGGAGAAACCAGGGCCAGCTGGCACCCACCCAGCTGGGACTTGGGCATGGTTTGGAGGCTACCACAGCCAGACACCACATCTGTATGGGGCCAGGACATGCTCCAACACCTGCCTAAGTGGAGCCTGGGGGCTGTGGCTGGGACACCAGCAGTGGCAACAGCAGGAGGGCTGAGCACAGCCCAGAAGGGCGGGGTATGGACTTTGATGTTTGGGTGTATGCTCTTCATTGTTCTGGACATTTTCATTACTTCTGCTTTTCCTCTGGTCTTTTGCTGCTGAATTTGTGTCAAAGGGGTGTGGGAGGGAAGGGGAAATGCGGCAGCCACTGGCAGAGAAAAATGTCTCCAAAGAGCGGGCAGGTTTCTTGGGACTGATGTGAATTCACCTCTGTTTCTATTGTTGACTTGAAATCTACATTATCTGGCAAGGAATAAGCATCTTTAGTGACCTATTTTGAACTCACAGAGGAAGGATCTCTACTGTCTTCTCATTGTGCTCTGAACAGTGAATCCCTCCTCTATTAAACAGGTGCCATCTCCTTCTATGCACACAAATTGTTTAACTGTTCAGCTTTGTTTAGACATGAATAGTTACAGTGCTGATGCAGGGACGTTTCTGATGCAGGTTTTATATGTTTCCTTCTTGTTGTAGCAGTTCTGTTCTTTCAAAGAGAGAGACAAAGTGGATTAGATAAACTGAAGTGGCAAAGGGAGAATGAGACAAATGAGTGAAAGCAGGAAATTGCAAAAGCCTCCAAGTCATTGTTTTGAACCTTCTCAGAAAAAAAATCTTGATGTCCACCTTTAGCTTAATGGTTGGTTGCAGGACCCACTTGCTTCTCCAAGCATTCAGGTATGGATATTTTAAGAAAATAATGCAGTGGAAAATGTGGTGTAGTCAACAGATTGTGTAGTCCTCCATGTCAAAGGAAAATTTTGTGATGGAGAGTACATGGGTTATCATTTGCATGCGAAGCAGATTTATTAAACTTCTGGTTTGCTGTTGGGATAAATTACTATTCAACAGGCTTGTGTCTGTTTTGCAGGTATGTGGTGCTTAGACAACAGTAATTAGTACCTTACTGGGTGCTGAGTCCAATAGTAGAAACGTGAAAGGCGGCATCATGGCCTCATGATGGTTTGGTCTTTGGAAGAGCTGACTGAATTCTCTTTTGGAAGGAGATGAGAACCATGCAGACACAATCAATTCAGACTGAGAGAGGCACAGTAAATTAAGCCATGCTACATTTCTTGAGGGCATCTCAATAAAAACTAAATTAACATCACCATTAATTGGGGGCTATGCTTTTAAGTTCAATTAAGTTTAAACCCGTTCTTTGTGGAACACAATCTAAGGACTTCCTAACTAAGAAGATGACGTAAAAAGTAACAACAAGGCTGACATAAAAGCATTGTTACCACAAACGCATCTCTTGGCTCTCAGCATGGGTTGTTTCTGAAGTCTTGCCTTCTCAGACAGTCAACTGTAATCTGTTTTATTGCTCGCTTGGGTTCTATTTTTGCACAGAAAAAAACATACAATCCCAAAGTGGTAGTGCATGGTGGGTACCATCAAGGAGTGTTGCGGAAGGTTAAACAGGTAGCATAGAGATGTGTTAATATTGTCATGTTGCACAGCTGAGACACTATTTTCCATGCCAGTCATGCCCACAGAGGCCAGTTAATCCAAATTATAGGGGGCGTTGACATTTTTTCAATGTTCTTTAAAGAAATGGATTACCATACTTCAACACCCTGGAGCTCAAGAAACACACATGAAATGGAGCAGACTTTAGTGTGTATTCAGCCCATGGACTTGAAGCTTGTTCTTCCCCACTGTAAGTGCCTTCACACCACATTATTGTCTTTCTCTGGTTAGTGCTTTCTCAGTCTCTCCATTCAGAGCTGTTTTGTTTTATACCACCAGTGGTATCTGTATTGGAGCCAAGACCTTGACTGCAGATCTCTCACACCCCAAGTGTGTGCCATGACAAACAGGCCATTGTGGAGACTGAGCAGCCTGTTTTCACTGGAAATTCCAGGTAGACACAGCAAAATTCCTCCCGAAGAAGCTGGGGTATGTGCTCTCGCTGAAACAGGCTGGTTTTGACAAATACACACCTTCTAAAAAGATGAAAAAACCCTTCCTTGCAAAGATGCTGATTAAGTGCAGTCTGCCTGAGTGGTCAGTCCGGTAGTGCGCAGCACCTCAAGAAAATGA
The DNA here is from genome assembly GCA_035584735.1 of Pseudotriccus pelzelni. Taxonomy (NCBI): domain Eukaryota; kingdom Metazoa; phylum Chordata; class Aves; order Passeriformes; family Tyrannidae; genus Pseudotriccus; species Pseudotriccus pelzelni. Next base: position 137,303,813 of record JAWMRA010000078.1, read on the forward strand.
GAACTAAAAAACCCAAACCCCAAAAAACCAACATAAAAGTGAAATGCAGACTCAGCATTCATAACATGCAGAGCCAAAAACATTGTGGTCAAGCAGCAAGACAGGATGACAAGTCACACTTCTGTCTGAACTTCATGCTCATTTGTGATGAACAAAGTCAAATACAGTGTTGGTCTGTTCCCACCTTTATTTGTCTGAAGTCCCTTTCCAACTCTTTGGTAACCAGATCCTTAGATCCTTCTGCACCAGGCAGGCAGCAGGGCTTTCTTCCCTCCCTTTTTGTTTTCCTAATTTTCCAAATTCTGGCCCCATTTTCTTTGCTCTGCTTCCTTTTTCCCCTCACCAGAGGCTACCTGCTGCTCGGGTTGGGAGATATGCATGGACTGACACCCAGAAACAAATTTTATGTCAAAAGAACATACTGAGAAAAAGAATTTCAATAGACAGTCGTAGTCCTTCTCTTCCATACTCAGCTCTCTCCAGTCCATTTTCCTCTTCTGTTGCCTGACTCCGCTGCTCTAATCTGGAAGTGATCTTCATGGGCTGTGCAGAGCACTACACCAAAGAGCAAATAATCACAAGACTGTTTAATTTGGAAACAAATAAGAATGGACAGTCAGGTAAAGGACACCTTATTTGCTTTCTTGCAAGAACAAGGGGATACTCAATCATTTTTAAAGCACTGTAGTGTAAATCTTACCAAAGGGAAATGATCTTGTATTATGCAGAAGCACTAATGCACAACCGCGGGATTTAAGTAAAGCCAAGGTCAATAGAAATAATGAGGGGAATTCAATGTTTGTATAAGTAATAAGACTGTAAAATTATGTCTGATGGGAATTGGTGTTTTTTTTTAAAGAAATATTAAACCAGCATGTTTTTAAAAACCATCTGGGGCTGTTATTAAGTACAAGTCATAAAGAGAGCTGGTGAGAAATGGAGGACAAACTGATATACAGAGGGGAAGGGGGCAAGTGATATAATTCTCTTCTAATATCTAAACTTGCAGGCAGAATAGGACAGAGCTCCAGACTCCTGGTCTGCCTGTGCGAACCAAAATGCTGATGTGAGCAATGTGGTCATTCAGCACTGTCTCACGGCCATTGTGGAGTGCCTCAGTCCAGTCCAGGTCACACTTGCCACAGCTGGTTAAGTGAAACAAATCCCTACCACCAGATTGGAGAGCCTGAAATTTAAAGTCAGGTGAATGGATTTTTCATATCTTAATAAACAGAAATTTCACCAGAAGTTCCACAGCATTGCTTTCTGTAACATCTTATAGAGCAGTTTCACTTGAATTCTGAAACCATCTTAATTCTTGCATTTCATTTGTTCTCCATGTAAGCAGATTGACAAGACTTAGCAGCCTAATGAGGTGGAATCCCTTCATCTTAAATCTCTGGAAGCTTCTACTTCTGGAAAAAAAGGCTTTTGTGAGAAATCATTTAATTCTTAATTCATTTTTATCACTGCTTTATCTTAATCAGAAAAAGAAAACATGAAAGAAATTTAAAGACAATTACTTAAGCCTGTTATGTATAAGTAAATGAGGGATTTTCTTGTAAATTATGCTCACCAAAACCGAAAACTTGAGGATTATTTAATAGCAAAATCAATATAAACAATAGTGCAGTTCTGAACATACCAAAGTGTGAACTTCTGAATGTTGAGCTGAACACATTAGAGCTACATTAGAATTGCAGCATTTGAACTGAAGAATTATAGACTGCAAAATTTAGCAATTACTCCAACCAAGCTGAAATGTCACATTAGTAAAGAAATGAAGAGCTTAAAATAAAGCCAGGCTGTATTTATCCGTCTGCTTTAAAGCAGATTTTGCTTTGTGTTAACAACATAGACAGTGCCGTCAGAATAACAATCCTTGTGAGTACTGGGTGTGTAACAGGAAGGAATTTATTTTTTTTTTTTGTCCAGTGGAGAAAATAGAAAGATTTGCCCACCCTGATGCTAAAAATACAGAATAATTATCAGCTGAGGCAAGTACACTTCTGACCTAAGCATACATGCACACCATGTGTTTTCAAGTCTGCTTTGTTAGAATAAACAGATGATTTTTTCCTCAGGAACAGATGTTAAAAGCAGGTGCAAGTGGCTTTCCTGGGGAAGGGAAAAGCAGTTCCAAAGAGGCAGAAGAAAACAGAATCCAGATGCCTTTGATGCTGGTTAACCAACAGTTAAAACATCTGCCACAAGCCGTCCGTAGATGACCCCAGGTGATATGGGCCTTGGTGGCACGGCCCTACATAATTTATGGCCTCTGCTCCTTCTGGCCAAGGTCCAACAGGTTCCATAGCAAGAGGATACACTGTGATATTAAATCATAGAATCGCAGGGTGATGAGGAAGGAAGGAACCTCTGAAAGTCACCTGGTCTAATCCCCCTGCTCAAATAGGGCCATCTAGAGCTGGTTGTCCTGAACTGTGTCTAGAAATGTTTCAAACATTTCCAGCAATGGAGACTCCCTAACCTCCCTGAGTACTCTGTTCCAGGGTTCAATTACTCTCATGGTAAAAAGAAGTTGTTTGGGTTTTCTTCTTCATATTCATAGGGGAACATGAAAAAAATCCCTGATGTTCGTTAAGGGGTCTCCTGTGTTCTGGTTTGTGCCTATTGCCCATTGAGACAATCTGTTTGGTATTTTGCTGTTGTGAAGGCTTTGAGTAACCTCAGCTATTAATGGAATGTGATTCCTGATTTTTGACACACTGTGGGGCAATAAACAGCTTTTCTGATTTCCTGAGTGGATGCTAAACCTTCAGAAAAACAGGAGTCATACAATAAATGTGTAGGTATAAAGTCAGTGCATATTCAGCTTGCATAATTTTGGTGAAAGAAGGTGAAATTTCCTGTTTTCTTTCTTCTACTTGGATTCTGTTTGTCTGTGGTTCAGTTTGTCAGTATATTTCACTTCTACTTTCCTCCAGGTTTTTCTTCTAAGCTGCAGTGGTGATCTTCACCTCCTTGCATCCAGGTCACCAATAGCCCCTTCTGGAACAGCTCTTTTATGACCTAGAGGATATCTAACAAACAGGAGATGTGCCTTGTGAGAGCTAGGACACAGCATGCTACTCCAAACTGCTTCTTTAATTATACTGCTTCCTATTTTATCCTACTTACTCCTTCACCATCGCCTACTCTTCTTTTTGCCGTCCTACTCTCCCCGACTGACCTCAGACCTCTTTTTTTGCTCAGCCATTTTGTAACGGGAGGTTATTTGGCCATGGAACTGCTTCTTAACACAGACAGTTGGGCAGCAGGAAGAACTGCCTGCAGAAGACACATTTCAAACTTCTTCTTCCTGTCTGCGAAGGCCATGAGGCTTCAGACCAGATATACACATTCTGTTCTTTCGCCTTCACTGAGGAATGCACAGGTGTGGGGAAAAAGGAGGGAGAGGGTTTGGTGTACTTGGTCATAGACACTGGGGCAGAGCTGAAAGCCTGGACTGTAACCACAGCTGTGCCAAAATCAAAGAGTGTCTCAGGTCGGGGATAGAGGTCTGGGCTCAAACCTCGTCAGTGTGTTGACTCTTCTGAAGCATTTCATCACTGCATTGTTCTTCACCACCTATTCCAGAGCAACAGGAAGAAGGACAAGTTACACTCCTCAAGTGTAAAGACCTTTTTTGATTCAGGGCCATGTGAATGTACACAGGCTGCTGAAGCAGGAACATCAGCAGCTACTAAAAAATGAAGGGCCTATCTTCCAGAAAGGGCTAAATAACTGATTTTCTTCATGCATGCTCTTTCCAGAATTTTCACAGAAGTCACAGTTATTCATTCTTGTCATAAAAAAGAGCTACACTTCTGAGAGACAGTCTTACACAATGGCATATAAAAGCCACTTTCACTGGGTTTGACCACTAACCAGGTAATTTTTTGTCTGGAAAAAAGTAAGAAGAAACCCAGGGGAAAAATAATCCACGTAAGCATGTCTGTATTTGAGCTGTTTTGAAGGTAATCAACACCCAGTTGTTGCTCTCACTTGGTAAGAAAAGCTCCTTTAATACCTTCTGCCAACTCTTAAAAGTTTGGCTTTTCTTCTGAAGAGCTACAGAGTCCAGGCAAAATCCTTCTTACTTTGCAACTTCGGGCCCTATTTGTTTTGGATATGATGGTTAGTGGGTTTGATTCACTAATCTGACTTTATTAAGAAGCTACACTCAGCTATCCCACAAAGAAAAGCCTGCAAGGCAGGGAAAGACAAGAATGTGCCAGGGCAGAAAGTGAGACGGGACCTATACAAGTTGAATGTACCATAACGTAACAAAATCGGGGCTTTTAAAAAAAAATAAATATATATATATGGGGGTGGATGAAAGCCAAGGGGAAAACAAGTTCACTTTATTCCTCATGATCCTCTCAGGCAGAAGATGGAGGCAACTGACAGAAAAGAGCAGCTACAATCAGGAACCTAGAGATATTTTCCTTCACCATTTTCTCTAGTCCTTCTCATAGTGGGCAGTTTTAGGCCAGTGCTTTTAGTCCTTTCTACACAAGCAACTAAGCAGTTCTGCCTCTGTCCCACAATTGTTTGTGACAGTGCCTACTAAAGGAAACCTTTTCTGCATCCATTTAAACCCAGCAAATATATCCATAATATATTTACACTGTATAAGATAACACTTTACTTCCCCCCTACCATCTTCTAAGCAATCAGATCTAACCATTTGCTGTATAACCATAAACATGATTTAATTATTTCTGAAGGTTTAAATACATTTCCCCCCAATTTTACAGGCGTATACAGTTCGAACCATTCCACTTACTGCAGTCAAGTGGGGTTGACATCCATGTTAGCTCAGCTCAGCTCAGCTCTTTTATGCTCAGAAAATAAAAACAGGATTATGAAAAGAATGGGGATATTTTTCCCCTCTTTTATTTTAATTTAAAATCCTTTAAGTTAAATGTATTACATTTGCTTTTGTTTGATTTGGGAAGGGGGAGACAGAATTGCCTGCTTGATTTCAAATAAGTGAGTCTTTTCAGAAGGAATCCCCTTTAGAAGTTTAACCTCTTGCTTTGATTTTGAGGGTGCTTTCAAATTTTCCCCATGTGAATTATCTAAACCCTTTGACTTTCAGAGCTGGGGTTCCTTCAGCCTTTCCTGGCAGAGTAAGGGGAAGTTTCACACGGGGTGAAATGCTTAAACCCCTCTGGGCTCTGCCTGCCCATGGCTGCAGTGGGCTCTGTGAGTGAGGTGGCTCTGTGGCTGTGCCAGACGGGTGCTGGTACTGACTGTCCAAGCCAAAACTCGCTCTTGCCATAATCAAACAAACCTCGGTGCCAAATCTTTCTGAGTACAAAGGCATTGGACTGAGCAGTGAAATGTGTTCACTGCGCTTGACAGAGACAATACGAAATACTTTGCTACTCCACTTGTAGCATATTGATACCTAATCAAACATTTAAAAAGAAACCAAACTGCTGACTCAGAGTAACACTGGTGAAGTGACCCACGGACTTAAGCTGAGATTAATTTTTTTTTCTCTGTTCTTGCCATCAGCAAACAGCAAGCAGGTACTAACCATTTCCTTGAGCTTCCTGCTGCTTCCAGAGGCGAGTAAGCCATGGGAACAGGAGTTTCCAGATGTTGCTTCTTAGTGGTAATGCCTGTTTTCTCCTCTAGCTGGAAACACATCTACAGGAATTAGATAGCTCATTTGTTACTCTTTCATATTGTCTGTGGCCCCTTTTCACTGGTGGAGCTGTAGCAGCAAGACAGACGATGATCTGGGGTAGGTTGCAGAGCCTGGTTATTCACTCATGCTTTCAGTAAATAAAATAAAGCTCCAAACCAAGATACACAGCTGTGCAACTCCAGTCTGAGCAAGACCAGAATCAGGCATCCACTGAACGATTCAATTTCTGTTCACAGAAAAATTCACAAGAAAAGAGGAACTGAAACAGGGTTCACAGAAAATTTGTGGAGGGACCAGACTGAAACCAGACACATAACCCAGAAAATCTCTGGGCAATCGGGTGTTTGTTGGCTCAAAGTTCCCCTCCAGCACAACCAGCAAATGCTTGCTTGGGAGGTAGAAGTGAAAAGCTAGTGGATCTGAAATCTGAGCTTCCACAAGAATTTCTCTGGTTGGTGCTCAGCCTTGCAATGGGGGGATTAATATGTCTGGGAGGCAGGATGTCGGGTGCTGGGCTGGCTCCCAGTGGCTGCGGTTATCGCTCGGGTAATCCCACATGGTATAGCTGAGCTAAAACTAACTTGTATCCATTTCTCCTCAGCCCATCTTTACAGAAGCAAGAAGATTTTCTTACTCTGAGTAAACACCAAAATAGCATTTTTTCCTTATAATTCTTCGTCTGAACACTGTAGCTGAAAGTATTTCCTTTTGCAGCAGTGACTATCTATGCTGGCGTTGGCTGTGCTGGCAGTGATGCAGACTGGCTCTATTTTACTTGCCCCTGGCAATTTAATTTCTCAGTAGCATTTTTCTTTAAAGCATTTACAAATCCCACAGAAACAAGTAAATCTTGGACACGCGAAGAATACCAGGCATAAACCTTAAATCCTAATTAAAAAGAAATGTAAAAAGTAAGACACATCTTTTCATGCCTGACATGGGGCTGAAGACTGCCTTGTGCTATTGGTAGTATGCTGTGTGCTTGAAGTAATGATAAATCACATGTAAATAAAACCATACCATAAATCAGACGCCCTCCCACAAAGGGCAGTTCTAAAATGTCCATTTAAAGAAGTATTTTCTTATCCTTTTCAGGTGTTACTCTGAGAAAAGAGGACTATACATTGTTCAAAGTCTGGTGGAGAGAAAGAATAGGAAGACTTTCTTCATGACTTGGGATAAGAACAGTTAAATATGCCAGAATTTAAAATTCAGTATTGAATTTATATTCTTTAGGCACAACACAGTGAATCTGAATAAAACAAATTCATGCAGATCATCTAAACCCATGTCTGACAAATGAATCTAACCTCACTTTTCTTACAGAATGACTTCAATCATAAGAAAACATAAAAATTGTCTTTTCCTCCCTCTTGCTTCAACATTTCTATAGCTTTCTTCTTCCTGCCTGAATAACGTAGTTGTCCCGCTTCTTTGTGTCAGACCTCAGTATTGAGCCATCCATATCAGTGAGTCAGCATCCTTTCCCACAAGATTCAGTACTTGGGATTTTTCAAGGAAACACTGCCAGGTTGTTATGTCTCCGTGGGAATTTTTTTGGAAAACACCTTACATTTGGAACATGAAAAAACCCCACCGTTGAGCGTTATGTAGATGAGGGCCAAGGACCCATTATCTTACCAAGAAGGTAGTAAACTGCCCAGGAGATGGGGAAATTACTCCAAGCCTCCCTCTAGTATTGGCAAGAGGTTCCCTCCAGGCATAGCAGAATTGAACATTAACGTTCCCTGGTGAAAGGGTGAATATCTCCAGGGCTGAATTTGAAACCCAGCGTTCTCCTATGGAGAAGGAACAGAGGGGACTATTAAAGAACTGTCGATTTTTTTAATTCATCTTATTGTAATTATTTCAACTTACTGTTTAATTAGACACCTCTGGAAGTATACATTTATTTCTACAGTTAAACTTTCTGTGGGAATGGTATCTCTGGGGCATGAGAGCAAACCCAGGAAACTGCTGATTAAATACTTCCTGTACTGAATGGGCTTTTGGGTATTTTAACCTTAAGCAAGACTAACCAGGCAAGAGGACTGATGCTTTTTCTGTGTGTGTGTCAGATTTATTGTTGCTCCAACAAAACTGGAGCATATGTCTTATAACACCTGCACTGTTGGAGTAATGATGATTCTTCACAGGACTGTGTTTTCCTAGCTTAAGGGTTTTCCTAGTCATTACCCTTCATATAACCCAGGCTTTTTGTTTGTCAGAGTCCTTTTATTCTGTATTCTGTGGGTGTTTGAGTTTGTCCTATACCCTTCAGGATTACACTGCGGGATGTTGCAATAACCACCCTCTTACCGTGGTGTCGGAGGGAGATTTGTGCCGGAATAGGTGCAATTTCTGCACTTCCAAAGCAGCTGGTAAATACAACCTAGCACAGAGCAATAAGGTGGTGCTCTGCCATCCTGGTCACTGCTGAGGCAGCCTTTGCAGTGATACAGTATTTTTTGTAGGGTGAGTTATTTAGGGTGGTGTGGCTTTGTGGTTAATGCCGCTCCGTGCAGGCTCAGTGTGTGCCTTGCAGGTTTTCTGCACAATCACAAGAGGATAATGGCATGGCTGGATGGGAGAGGGGTAAAATGCAGTGTAAGAACAGAGCCATTTATTCTGGCAGAGCAGAGGAAGGAATTGCATCAACAAACTGTGAACAGCGTGAAAACAGAAAGAACTGTGATAGGGCTACTGTGTGATGAGAGTGGTTTTAAGGGAGTGAGGACAATGGGACGTGAACAATCAAATCTGTGCATCTCACCCAACACTGTTCTTTTTAAAATTCATTTCTCCGTGCATGTAGAAACACTCCACGATTAGTTTAACTGAAGAGAACACTAAATTAACAGTAGCTAACGTGGAGTTTGAATTCACAGTGCTGTACAGAGGGGTTTTGATACTTCCATTGTGGGCCTGGCTATCACTTTCTGTCTGAACAAGCACTATTTTCTATGCCTGTTTAGTGCAAATGCAATGCCTGCCCATTTCTCTATGAGTGTTTAATATGCACTCAGCTGCTGGCATGGCCCCATTCCATTGTGCCTGGAAGCCTGGAGCCTGGTGTGTCCTACCCCTGCCTCCAGGCCATCAAGGCCCCTTCCCAGAAGTGGCTGATAGGATCCTCTGAGGCTGGGGAGGAAGAAGGTCACCCCTGCTGCCTCCTCCCTGCCTGTGTGTGCTGTTGGACAAGGAGAGGTGGGAACCAGCAGCTTCAGGTGTGGCAGGAAAGTGAAGCAATTATCTACATCCAAAGGAATCGGTTGGATTGCACCACAAGAGAGACCCAAGCAGCAAGACTGTGTTTCACTAAACCAGTGTTGTGGTGAGGAGGGAGGGACCCAATTTCAGCACACAGACTAGCAGCAACTACCCATTCCTTGTATCCCTGTGCTGGCTCCCAACCCAGGTGACATCAAACCAAGCTGCTCCTCCCTGGCTCCCAGAGACAGGAATAGTCCAGTTTCCCAACGGGTTCACCGGCCTGCCATCTACTCTCGGTTTGTTTTGTTGCAATTCAAAAAACACACTTCAAGCGTTGGCACATCTCCCAAGTGTGGACACCCTTCCCAAAAATGTGGGCCTAGGTACATCTCTTACTGACATTGAGTTTCCATTGCATTATGTGGGAAATCCTTTAGGATGTACCATTTCACTCCTCTAAAGTGCCATAGGCAGAGCTGAAGCACCACACAAATAGCAAACCACTGATACTGTCAATAGACAAAGGTCTTGTTTTGTGTGCTGACAAAGTTCAGTACATCCAAAATGATACACATCCTACTTGCCAGAATGTTTATTTATTTATTTATTTGAAAGAGGATGAAGACTTTCCTTCTTAGATAAAGAAATAAAGAAGAAAAATATCCTCCAGAAAGTTCTGTTTTTACCATTATTGAACCACACCCTGTCCTTTTCATATAAGAAATATTGCCAAAGCCACAATCTTTCATCATGTGGTTCCTTTTAAATAACCTCCTAGGTACTAAAGGTCAGAATGATTTAAGAAAAATAACCTGGTTGTATGAAAGAACTTTTTTTAAATGCAAAAAGACAAACAGAGGAATCCTACGCAAACTTGCCATAAATACAAGGGATGAGGATGATGATGAGTGGAATAAACTACATTCACATTGTGTTCATCTGCTTTACTTTGTCTCAGATTTTGTTCAGTTCAGAAGCCTAATATAAAATAGAATTATTCAATTCATTGCAATTCTGAATCCATTCCTACAGCCTTTCCCCATAGATTTGTCCTTCAACTACACTGGGAATAGTCACACAATGACCACAGTTAGCTTTGTACTATTTTTATCCCTTCTCACTACTGAGCTTATTGCCAATATTGGTTTTTCCATCTAACTAAGGTAAAGGAATTAAAATGTAAAACTTTTGTTTCAGCTATTTTTGTCCAATTTTGCTTCTCCAAATTATTTCAATGAGGAAATATTTTGGAGTGTGGGCATTTCCTACATTTGACATTTTTCAAAAATTGAATAGTTTCTGCTAGTCTGCAGAAATTGCTGGTATTTTTTTTTAGAAATATTTGCTTATTTCTAAGCCACAGTTTTGAATTACTTTAAGAACAAAAATTTGGGCACTTTGAAGGTGATTCACAAGTAAACCAGACACCTCTGCCTTGGACATGGCAATGTTGACCCATACCTGGATGGGCAGGATGAGTGTCTGAGGATCATGAAGGGCTTGGTTGAACTGAAATCACCACCACAGCCTGTTGAAGCTCCCAGTTCAAGTTGTGTTTGTGGTGTATGGTGTGTGTGAGCACAAGTGTGTGCAAGGCTGTGTGTGCACGTCTGGTGTTTGGTTAAAGTTATGTGCCCATTCCTAACCAACACTTTGAAACTTCATTCTTCAGTTTTCTAAACTTTTTAAAAGCTATGTACTATCAGGGTTTGTTTTGTCTATAGCAGGCTATTCTTTTGATTTTACTATGAGAGCATCAGGGATCAGGAGTCTACTGCACTTGGTGATGGGCACACCATAGACAGAGCTTAGTATCTAGTTTGTTCTTTAATTTCCCCCATACTCCAAAACAGTGTATTTTCTGGGACCCAAGGACTGCCTTAATGGAGGACAAGTACACATGAAAAAAAAAAAAAAGTCTAAAAGGCAGAGTTGTAGAAGATTTTGGAATCATAAGGTTTTGCTTTAAACCTGTGGTATTTTTGGATAGCTGTTTCCACTCTTCGAGAGCTGGACAGATGGCAGCTGAAGAACCTGTCTTAAAGTCTATCTTACTATCTCCATCAAATATTTCTGAAACTGCTTTTCCTTTCTCTCATTGAAGGAGAAGCTGACAGGGCACAACAAATCCTGCCCCTGGCTGGGGCAGTAGAGGCAGCACACTCCTCTTGCTTCCCCGTTCCTTTCCCCCTGTCCACTTCAAGGCAAGGGTGCCCTCACCTCTAGCCAGGGGCTGGCAACACTTCTGCCTTCCTCTGAGCGTGGTCATGAGCCAGGCTGGGAGGAGAGCAGGCAGTGGTAACCCAGCAGGTCAGGGCACTGCGAGCACAGACTCTCCCTTCAAGTCACTCCCAAGGCCCAGCTCTGGTTGGCAGTTCCCAGCCCTCACACCTGCCTCCCTCCCCTCACCTGTGCCTCCCCACAGCAGCATTTCCTCTGGGAAAAACACAGGAACCCCTTTCCCACCTGCTGCCCATTGCACACCTCTTTCTTCCTCCTTCAGCCTTCCCTGAAAAACAAGCTACCACCCCCAAACCCACATTTTTTCCAAGCAGTCCTCCCACTTTCTGTTTGCCTCACCCTCTCCCTCATTATCCTGGGTCTTGCTTTTGTTTGTCTTGGTTATTTTAGGCTGGAAACTCTTTGGGGAAGGGAATAGTTTAAGTGTTGCCTGCTCAGGATGTGAAGTGTTTGAGTCACTTCAGCTGAGGGAAGCTGAACTGATAAATGAGGCACAAACTGGCTGAGAAGAGTCCACCTGAGCACAGGTAACTGATTAACTGAATCAACTTTAACAGGTATAATTCATTAAACAGGTGTAACTTTATGTTTCATAGGGAAAAAAGTCCAATTTTAAAAGGCACAGGTAATAGTTTAATTCTGAAGTTTCCCAGGAAATCCAGTCCAGGCCGTACTCTGCTATAGTGAAGTATAGCATGTTCACATGGTAGTTGTAGAATAAACTATAGTCCCTGGCTTCAAACACCTGCTTCACTGTTGCCAATCCGGAAGAATCACAAATACTGTATTATTTAAAATGAGAGTTATATGTAACTACTTGCCATATGGAAGTATAAATGTATAAATTAAAAACAGTACCATATACTGGGAAGCAAGTGTGGTTTTCTCCAGCCAATAGCTCTGTGATACATTTTTAAACTAAGTTACCACTACTATACTATCAACTGCAAAATTGTTGTACACGTTGAAAGGATCAACATGATATTGTTTATGAGGTGTGTGAGATCCCCTTTGTTTTGCTGCCAGTAAGATCATTATTATCATTTTAACACCTAGAACACCCCAAACCTCCATATCTGGCAGAGTCATGGAAGCATCTGGTATCTATTTTGGAAATTTGAGATTCTGTTGTTTTAAACTTTTAATTATATGTAAAAACATTTTCTGTTGGGAAAGGGCGTAAATTATGTTAAATGAATCAAGACAAAACTGGGAATTTTTTGTTTGTTCAGGACCATTTCTCTGCTACTCCAATAAATGAGATGCTAATAGCATGTGAAATTTAAAAGGGAGTTCATTCCTTTTGATACGAAAAGTGATGCGAGAATTCAGTGAAAAATGAAACCCAAGTATGTTAAAGGAGTATGTCCTATTTGTACGCTGTAAGGAGAGCACTTCTGATGAGCACCTATCCTATCAAGCAGGAATCTCTTTCTCCTTCTTTGCTTAAGATCCTCTCATCTGTAATATAAGAATATTTGTCATACATGACTAAATGCTGATGGCTTTTTTTTCCTTTACACAATGGAAAAAAAAAGTTGAATATTCAAGCTCTGTTCACATGGTTTAAAGAAAAACAACCAAGAGTACAATCCCTCTCTGCAGCCACTGAGGCCTTTGGCTTGCACTGTCAGTGACTACTAAAATAATGTTAGCTGTTGGTAACAGCACTCAGACAATCTCTGTTCCGTTTTTATGGGGCCCAAGGCTTTGTAGGTGCCTCGTTCTGTAGCTGAGGGAAATGGTAAATGGCTATTTTTCTCATGTGACCTGTCTGTGCTCCCTTCCTTTAAACAAAGTGGCAATATGTGAGGCTTTCCAAGCCCGTCAGGGCCATGCATCATCTTTCCTCTACGAAATTACAAACTGTGGTTAGGGCAAAGGTTGTGAGCTCTCCAAGAATGACACCGGGCCAAGAGTGTTGCTGGGCCAAATGTGTCTATGGAGTTGTCTTCAGTCATATCAAAACCACCTGGGTCTTCTGAACTGGAACCTTTAATACTTTTTACCTTCATTTACACCTTTGTAGTGACCATGAGAATCCAGTGCTGGTCAATATTTACTTGGTTCACATATTAACTACTAGACTAGACAGGGAGTAGCAGAGAGCCATGCCCAAGATAAAGTGCAAAATCCACACAGTCTGTCTTTGTTATTAGTTCGTACTTCAGAATCAAGAGTAAAACACCAGTCAAAAAGTAAACTGAAAAATTTAATTGTTTTATAAAATAAGATTATGAAATTCTATATAAAAATCCAGCTTCTTAAATATGGTACATTCACTTCCTCACAGAATATTTAAATATTCAGGTCACTTTCACTATATTTTCACCGTATTTGAGTTAAAATCATTGGATAAATTAAAACATCCTTACCAAAAGATACCACAACTTATACAAATAAAACTAAGCAATAATACTTTTTTAAATACAAAATATAAGGAAATTAATAACTCTCAGAGCATGCTACAAAATTTTTTACCAGAAAAATATATGGAATCATTTTTGTTTAACTAGAAAATATACAGTGTGCTTTTCATTTCTCTTCCTAAAATTCAGTCTCATACAGTTTCCATTTAATTTAATAAATATGTACAACAAGAAATGTTTATTCCTTGAAGAATATAAATAGCAAATACTGGAGTAGAGCCTGATCCAGCATTCCTTTCTCATCTAGTGACTATAGTGGGACTTTTCTGAATGTGCAAAAATGCAGAATCAGGCCCTTAGTGTTATCAACGGGTTAATAGCTTTTACAGAAGTGATTTTTATTAAAGAAAAAAACTCCAAAACCACTGCAGAAGGCTTAGAACTATTCCAGTCAGGCATTTCTATAAATAGTAAAACATAATGTGGTGAAACAATGTTCCAGTTTAATTACTGCTGGCAGTAATTAAGAAAAAATAGTCAGTGGAGAATTAAAAATATCTTGAGTTAGACACATCTTACTTTCACAGATTTAAGTTGATTCCCTACCATTTCTAAAAAGAGTTTCTGGTATAATCTATACATTGTAAATCTGTGAAGAAACTTAATCACCTTCTTCAGACTTTGGATGGTTCGTTTTGGAAAGTGGTATGTTTTCAAGTGCTTCAGTCCATACATTAAACCCTTAATGGTGTCTTGGTCGCCATTCTTTATTCTCCACAGATTGAGAAGCTTCAAGACTTGCTCTGTGGGTTGACATAATTTTGTTGTGCGTTCAACATCTTCTTTTCCCACTTTCTTGCCTGGTAAACTTGCCATCAGCATATTGAGATGTTCAAAGGTGAGGTTCAGGTGGCCAATGTGCTTTAAGACACTATTTTCACAATGATCAATATCTAGAGAAAGCAAAAAGAAAAGAGAGGTAAGTACAGCCCATTACAACTTTACCATGGCCTGCAAAAAACCTCCCAAAATTCCAAGGTGAATATTCCCTTCCCAATTTTTTTTCTTTATTTCAAATAATTCTCTCAGGTTTGCTTTTTTAGGTTCCAATTATGAAAGATACTTAAGAATTTAATTATCTTTGCAAATGCAAACAACGCCAAATTACAAACATCATAGCAAGTATTTACTGCTATACAGTTGTGTTATCTGTCCTGTAAAATGTTGTGTGTATATGATAGAACTCTTAATATTTGGTTCCAGTGAATGAAAATTTAGCTTAGTCTCTTCAGAATGTCTAGGCAAGCTTTGCTAAAATAGTAATTTTGGGTTTTGCAGTACTCTAGACACTTCACGGTGTGACATAAGCATACATTCTAAATAGTAGAGGGGTAAAGAAACATTTCTGCAGCCTTTTTCAAATCTATTCTGAGTGGACAAATGTCATTTGAATGTGGTGGCTGTTGATGGTGGTTTACATGAGGAGAGTTGGCCTGACTTGTAAAACTCTTGGTGTTAACACTGCAGCACTGTTTCACCTTTGAAACCTGTCTAGGTAGATTCAGCACAAACAAAGCAGAGAATCATTATGACAAACAGGTACCAGAAGGGAAAAAGAAGGGAAAGCCGCCTGTGTTTTTCTCACTCCTATGTGCCCCCACTCTGTGAATAGATGTCCTAGTCCAAAATATCAACCTCCACCTTACAGAAAAGTTGCTGCACTCTCAGCTGCAGGCAGCCAGCTCCCTCTACCCCCAACAGCCACTGCTCAGATAGAACAGTGGGAAACACTTGCCTCACGTGAACAAGATTTTTCATACGTTGTGCAGTCTTAAAAGGGGATCTTGGCCATGGCACAACACACAGTCCCAAGGGGCTACAAATCTGGGAAGAACTCAGTCCTCGACTGATCAGGAGAAGCTGAATTCTCTTCCTGCTTCCCCTCAACTTCACTGCTCTAACTGCACCAATAAATCTTGGTCAAGCCCTGCAGGCCCAGCTCTGAGCATAACACATCACCAGGAGGTATTTGATCCCAGGCAATTTTTAAAATGCCATTTAAAAGGTTGCTTTTAACACACATGCTATCACAGTTAGATACCTTGAATAATCTTCTTGACCATATCCTGTTCTTTGTTCTGCTGCTTCCATAATTTCAAAAGCTGGAAGGTCTGCTCTTGAGGGCTGTGTCTTTGTTTAATCCTTTCAATATTTTCTGTGCTAAGCTTTGTCCCAGGCAAACTGTCTGCCAGTATGTTCAGCCAGTTAGGTGTGAGATGGGTAGGAACAGCAAACCTGAACATAGCCTCCTCACACAGGGTTACATCTGAAATGAGAATGAGAAGAGGATGTCAGTTCTTCCAATCTGTTACCCTGCCTGTCTCAGGGGAAAAAAAGAAAAAAAAAAAAAAGGCAAGCAGCAAGAATGATAAGGAAAAGTGTTTAAAAAGTAGGCTAAGAAGTGGTCTCTATAAAGAGATTGCTCTCTGTGCTTGAGTTCTATTTGGTCTAAGCTACAATAATTAAAATCTACTATGGCCATCACCATAGCAGGCAAATGGCTAATAAGCTAAATATTTTTATCATAAATGCTGATATATTAATTTTAATAATAATTAAAGGTATGATTTCAGAACACTCTTCCTTAATATGATACATACCTATTCCACATTTTTGAGGTGTCATATCTGTATTTTCCTGACAGATGTTGTCACGAACCCCATTTCCCTTCAAAGTTATTTTGAAACCCAGGGCACTACAGTTTGTGTGCTTAAGACAGGCTGCTTTGGATGATGTTTCATTTGAGAAAAATCCTTCTGGACATTTCTCACATACAGTGTCACTCTCAGGGGTACCTGCAGAAACAGGAAAACAATGCCTCCAATTACATACAACCTCAACTGTAGGAAAACACACACAATTAGAACACAAAAATAAAGGAAAATATTCCTCTCTAAATTGTCGCGATTCTGTTTTCATATTTCTGATCTATAAAGGAATCACTTTGAAAATAAACAAATAAACAAAAAACCCAAACAAAGCTCAAAACAGAAGATTCTTAAAAAGAATGATGTTCCTGCTGGTCTAATGCAGTAAATATAAATACAGTTGTTACCAAGTTTAAAATCAGATATTACTGATTAAATCAGTAACTTAGTAAAGCAATATCTTTAAAACCTCAATTACTCGAGTCTAGTCAGACATTACACAATGTCTGATCTTCCTCTTTCAACTGTACAAATACTCTGTAAAGTAATTAAGTGGCATAAAAATCTGTTCTGAATTTTACGCTGCAGTAACTGCCTAGGATCTTACTTGAATGGGTTACTTCAGTTCCAGCTAAAACCACAACCAAAGTAAATGTCAACTAAACCCAACATTTTTTAACCTTCTCTCTGGGCTTGAATAAAATACTACTAAGAGCAAAGAAGGTATAATGTCCAGTAAACAAAACTATTTAATAGACATACATGTTTTGTTTGGTGATTTATGAGGCATAGTTTTACCTCAGAAATAAATATATGATAGAACAATAGAACAACAATATATGGTTCTAGTACATTGACAAAAAGGAAGAAAATTAATACATGAAATCTGAAACAACACAGTCTAGCCACCCGTGGCAGGAAAGTAACAGCACCAATAATTGTTGTATATTCATTCTTAATTCATCCTTATTCAGCTAACATTTAAGAAGTGCCTGGAGTCTAGTATCTAATATTGCATTATTGAACATGAACTTAAGCACATGCTTAAAATTTATTTGAAATAATTGTAAACTATATTTGAATAAGAAAATACCTCCATCTAGTGTATTTTTAAAGTATTTACATGTGGATGTTTATTTTCATGATAGCTTTTAGGTAATCCTTATTTATTTTGGGAAATCCTTAGAGAAAAAGAATATGAATCTCAAGTTTTCCACAAGCTGTGAAACAAAGAATAGTGCTTGCATACACCTGACCTAGCACTTCATCAGACGCGTGAAAACAAAGGAGTTTACAGTTGCCAGAGACCCTGTACGTCGCCAACCCGCCTTCCAAATCCTCTGCTTTCTGCAGCCAGTACCCAGACTGCACCCACAGCGTCTGCCCTTGCGCTTCCTTGCACAATGTGCGCTGCCTGCGGCTCTGGGCCGGACAAAACTCCAGCCAACACCTGCACCTGCGCAGGCAGCAATTAGCTGGCCTGAGGCAGCTGAATTTTAGTAACTTGCCCTGCTACAGACAGGCTGCTGTTGTATTCTGCCAGCAAAAAAGGGGAAGAAAGGAGTGTTCCTGCAAACGGGGCGTCGCTCTGCTCAGAGCTTCCTGCATAACCCTTGCGGCACAAGAGAGGAATAGACCGGGTAATCCACCGGCGTTCTCAGGGTTGAGCATAAAGTCATCCTCCAGTTTTGCCAGCTTCTTCTTCACTGTTCATCTGGCCGCTCTTGTTCAGCGCACAAACTGCCGCTGTCTGTCCGCCCTTCCGCCGCTCCCTCCAATCCGCCTGGAATCCCCCATTCTTCCCAGGGAAACGTCAGCGCCGCTGGGGAGACAGCGCTGCCTCGTAGCAGCGCTGCTGCTCCAGTACACTGCTGCTGTAAACCCTGCCACGCACCGTGGCAGAGAGAACAAAACCTGAACCTGCACTCACAAAAGGAGACAACCAAAGTAAAGTGATCTCCCAATGTAATCATGAGCAACTGGCAGTGGGAAAACAGATTTCTAGTGCTTTAAGCTTTAAAAGAGGCACTGGACCACAATCTCCCTTTGTGGGAGTAGAAGCATATTTTCCTAGAGCTAGGTATTATTTCACCTGAATTTGCATCGTTACAAAGTTCAAGGCTATCATATAGCAGAAAGTAGTAACACAGTATGGTACATGCTTATTAAATTCTTTGTTTATTGCCTTACCTCAAAAATTGACTATTGGCACAGGGGGGATGCCATTATTTTTACAATGTTTTCATTCCTTTTTTGAGGTCTGCCCGGGTTTAGCTAGTTCATTCTGATGGTCTTTTGGAAACCAACTTTCCAATAAATTACACGATTCAACATTTTATCTTCTTTCAAAGTTTGTTTCATTTTGAACGGAGGGATTCAAATTTGTCTACCACAGTTTCACCATGCTTGCAGGGATGCAGCAGGTTGGTTGCTCAGACAATCTGTGTTTGTTCATCTCTCAAACTGAGAACTTTGTTTCTGGCCTCTTTTGACTCACTGCTGAGGTACAGTGGAACCTCATTAACCGAAGCCCCTGGGTATAAAGTTTAGGTTAATGAAGTTTTACAATATGGAAGTGCAGTATCTGCCAGCGGAAATGCTTAAGAGTGGCAAGGGCATCAAGGTAATGCTTCGTCAACCAGTTAGTCAGGGACTAGTGAGAAGCTACAGCAGTGACATTTTCCTTACATCAGAGTTGCTCTCCAATGAGAGGCTCATAACCCAAAAGAGGACTCCCAGCCTGTCATTCAGCACAGCTCTAAAATGTACAGGCCAGCCCTAGTGTTTCTCACTCCATGTATGTAATTCCTAGGGAAATCATTCTGTAGTCCGGAGACTGGTTGCCTGCAGGTTTGTGTCTGAGATGCTTTGATTTTCTGCATTCCCTTCTCTGGGCAGTTATCGAGCTCTGGTACAATGACAGTTTACAATTCTTTCAGGCTGTGTTAAATACTGGAGCTAAACTAGGCCATGGCATTTGCCAAACAATAAATGATGTATTTTGTTTTGAGGGGAGAACATATCATGGGTTTAACAATTTACGTTGTCTTAAATGAAGAATACCCTCCACTGAAAAGTGCCCCTTCGCTCTGTATCCATATTAGACATACAGCAAGCCTGCTTGACAAAGAAATGGTTGTTTGTTTGATAATAACAACAGTTTCCCTAGGAGTTCCACTTAGGATGTTGATAATTAATTATTAACACATATTGCAGTGATGCTAGACCTATATTAATATTGTTATAATTATACACTTGGTGTCAAACATGTAGTGCTCCTGGTGTTTGTCAAGATATACAGTTGCTTGAAACAGCAGATTTCAAAATGAAAAACATTATTATTTATCACACACACAAATACTACATTCCAGATAATGTTCCTTTAAAAGAGGCAATCCATCATGTTTCTCATTAGAGTGCAATTTGCTACATTTGCTACTGCCATTAAGTTATATATTATAGCACGAGCAGGGTATTCCACTGAGAAACATTCCTTTGGCTACAGTCCAAATGATGCAGACTAGAACAGGTTCAATTTGCTTTACAATTTACTGTCCCGTAATTTCATCTGCACGAGCCTCTTTCCTAATCTTGTAACTGCCACGAGCCGTCAACGTGCGGCGGAGCTCTAATTCAGTCCGTGCGCAGTGACGAGTACGTACCTGGCTGTGCAACACCGAACCCGGGAGGACACTCCGTGTGCTTCAAACAGAACTCCAGCTCCAGGTACCTGCCCGGCACGCACTCGCAGACGCGGTTCTGTGTGCTGGTGCACTCCTGCTTGACGTACTGCAGCTCCTTGCAGACGGTGCTGCAGTACTGGCACTCGTCGTGGCTGTTCCACTCCTCAGTGTAGTACTGGTCCGGGCACGGCGCACACTGTGTCGGGCTGGTGGCTGTGCAGTGCTGCTTCACGTAGCTCCCGGGAGGACACTGGTCACACAGCAGCTGACGAGATGTCCCTGGGTCGTAATGACGATACTTGGGGGGAGAGTCAACCTGGATGGTCCACTTCACAGAAATGTCCAAGAGCTAGCAACAGGAAAATAAAACATCACTTCCTTTAGTTCTGGGGAGCACCGTGATCATGAAGAAACTACACTTTAAAGAGTTTATGAGTCTAGTCATGGTACTATCTTCAAACAAATGTTTGCATTAGAATTTGTAAGATATTAGCCAGCTTCCAGACTCTCCCACGTCTGTTTTAGAATGGGAAAATTTTAGGATCTTGTCTAGCCAATCTTCCCAATCTTAGTACTTCCTTGTTCTTCCAGACGTGTAGACACTATGCTTTACGCCCTTTTAATATCACTGGGCGATGACCTTTTCATGCCTGGTGCCAGAGAATCTGGCCAGTGCACAGCCAACGTGGGGATTATGCCTGTTCCTAAGTATCTAGTTCTTCAGATGCAAAAGAAATTGTGTATGAACATAAAAGTCTGACTAGTGTATTGCACCATCAAACAGCTAGAACAACAGAGGTTACTTTTTGATGCCTTCTATTTAATCTTGCACAGAAATACAGCAGTTCTGGGGATAAAATGTGGCAACCATGTAAAGGGTGAAGATGCAGCTTCAGACGGAGGTAAAGAATGCCACAGTTTATGAAGGGTACATTAAGGACTTAATTGCATGAACTGGAAGAGGCCAGGCCAATGCTTTCATTTCCTATGTGAAAGCACAGGCTTACAGCTGTTGTGAGGAGCTGGTTCAGTACTGGCACATGTCATGACAGCTGCAGTCCTGCTGCTTCCTACAACAGTCTGCTTTGCTGGTGTGATTTGGGACCTAGAGATATGAGACAACACTGCCCTGCTGCAGAGACAACCTCCATTTCACTTCATTTTTGCCTTATAACTGAAAATTTGGTTATGTGATTCAACCAGTTTACCATTAAAAAAACTCTTGGGAACAGCTCATTGTTCTCACTGAGAACCCAGCTCTGCCCCGTGTCTCATGAGTGGCTGCATGTACCATTTCTCTTTTAAAACTTGTACATTTTATAAACATGAAGTATACTGGTTCTGAATTAAGATAATTTTCAACATGTCCAGTCAAATTATACATGCAACTGATTTGCTTTAGTTGCTGTTTTAATCCTGGTCAGCTAATACAAGATGCAAATTCAATTTCAAAAATGTATTTTCTCTTTTCCAATGCAGATGTCTCCAAAGTGTAAGCAGAATTAACTTTTTTTTTTTCCAGGCTCTGTATTTTCTAGAGGTTTTTCATCTAAGGGCCTCACTTCTGCCACATCATGGGACTTTTAAAGTGATAGTTTTGTTAAGGTTGAAAAGGACAATTTAAACATTCATCTGCATTAGCAAAAGTCACAGTGATCACCAAGTGATACTAGGTGCCTAAATTAGGAACTCTTTCTGCTTAAGAAGATACTCTTAAATGTATTCTCCTATTACCTGTCTACAAATCCACTTTTTATAAAGCTATACATAGGCTGAGGAATGAAATGCAGATAGTGTGGATATTCCCTATAGCCTCTTGTAGCCACCCTTGACTAAGCCTGGTAATTTATACGATCTGTGTTTTCTACAGGTGGAGAGCCCCTTTTTCTTGTGGTCTCAATGTACAATCCTTTTGAGAAATTCCTAATTAGTCTTTGAGGTTTGATGAACAGCTCCATTTTCCTTAAATGACTGGATCTGTTTCATGTGATCTATTTAACAAAGAGGGTGCAGCACATTTTTTAATAGTGAATGGCTTTCCATTGATGAAAAATGCCCCCGCCCTTGGTAAATCTACATCTATGACGCTAGTAATAAGGAAGTCCTGGTAATCTCATTAATTTTTTATGTGAACAGTAAGGTTTTCTTCTGTATTTCTAATTCAGTAACAGCTAATACAGCATAGCAGAGTCCAAGACTTGAATGGACAGATGCATTCCCTTCACAGACAGCACAGATGCTACAAAGACAAACATCAACTCCCATTTCATGCAAGTGCCTGTGGAAACCCAAGACAATACCCAAGGCAGATGAAAATCTGACACTGTGAAAATTATTGGCAGCAACCAGACATATGGGTAGCACATCCTTGTGCAGGAACACTGGTTTTCCTGCTAGGCAATGCACAGCTCACAACAAATCCAGAACTGTCACTGCAGTAGAATCTTCTCTTCTGGGTTGTGCCTCTGCACATTAGTCACATTAGTGACATATTTTCAGGTAACAAACAAGTAGGTGAATCACTTCATGGCTATTCAACTGTACTCTGCAACATGTAGGAACAAGAACAATAAGATTTTCTCTATTTCTCTTACTCAACTATTTATGTTGGAAATCATGTGTGAGGCAAGTGAGGAGTTTTGCTGCAGGGGATAACTCAACAGTAAAATTAATTAAAATTCAATAATTAGGGTATGAGAGCATGGGGGTTTTTAGGGAAAAATGGAGCCACTTGCTTCCTGAAGAACCTACAACTATGTGAAACAAGCCAGGAAAAATTGAAAACAATTCAACATAATTTGAGGGGAGCTGATGTAAAAAATTGAGCAAAACAAGACTTGAAAAATACTTGTTTGAGGCCTACACAGTTTTGCCTTTGGAAGAACCAATAACTGTGGACTAATAATGGCAACCAGAATATTATTAATCCAAGTGAGCATAACCAAACTCCATAATAACAGCATTAAGAAATCAGCATCACTGAAAGAACAATCAGTCTTTCCATTTGATTTTTTTCTCTGTGCTTTTAAAAGAAAATCACATCACACCTGTCTTCTCTTTTATCCCAGAAACACACAATATGTAGCTGCAGTAATCCGTTGACCAGAGCCATATGTATGCAGGATACAACTGTTTTATTTACAAACAATTACAACACGAAGATTCTTCAATCAAACTCAAGATATTTATGCAATCAATATCTTAATATTTTACCAGAGCATTTTATACATCATTTTCAACATAGAGCTAATTACCATTACTACTGCTGTTTGACTACCATGATTCTTTCAGCACAGCAAGCTGTGCAAGTCACTGCCACAGGACATTGTAAGCAGCTGAGTTCAAGATGTTACTTGACATAGTAATGGATGAAAATAATAAAGGACTATTAAACATAAACATCACCTTTTGATCAAGAAATCCCAACCCCCAAATTGCTTGAGTCTGAAGGACTGTTTTAGAAAAATAGTGATATTTTTCCATTTTTTTCTTCCATCTCTTCTAAACATCAGATATCAACCCATAGACAGCATATGGGTTGATTTAGGACATTTTATTCTGGATTATTTTTTTTAGCCAGTATAGCCATTAGTATGTTACTAAGCATATTTCTAGTCTCCAATCCCTAATATCACACTTCATAAGACTGCTGTAGGTTGCTTAACAATGATTAAGAGAAAAGATCTGCAAAATTGTCTTTTATGCAGGCTGAAAACACCTAGCATACCTGAGTATTCTGAATATTGATATGCTGCCTGCAAATCAGAAGTTATCTTTAAACCTACATCAAGTGCCAAACGCAATCTATTTTTCAGATGTTCTGCAAAAATTCAGGAAAAATGCTTGAAAGTAATTAGAAATAATTTTTACTAGTTTTGCTGCAGCAATTTGGCACAAACAGAATGAAAAGACTCTTCTTGACTTCCAGTTCACAGAGTAAGCTAGAGGGGAATGTCACTAAACTGTCCTTTCTCCTGTCCTAGCACACACTGAGTTTCTGCTTACATTAGGAAGTTGGATCACCTGTTACAGCAGATTTCCAGAGCAAAACAGATGGTGCCGAGCACCTGACAACCTCATTACGCAGGATTCAGAGGGGATATTTTGGACTAACTTCAGTCTGCTCTCATGGATGAGCATGAATTAGTGGCTCCAGTGCATCTGGTGCATTTCTGAAGTCTATCTCTGGATTTACTTTCATCAGGATAGTTTACTTTTGTAAATGCATGATATGCAACCTAACATATAGTAAATAAGGTTCATCAGGAGAGGTCTTTCGAAAGTATGTTCCTAAAACCAATTAAAATGATAATAAAATGCATTTTATGTTGTTCCTGACGTTTCCTGTCCTAAACTATGCTATGACCAACTTGGTAGCAGATTGTTAGCTACAGAAAACCTCTGATTGATCTGAATGCCCATATTTAAAGGTGGTCTGCACACTAAGCATCTGAATCTCTGCTGTAAGAAACAGCACTAAGTGAGCACATGAAAATGCCGTGATTAGAACGTACAAGTTTGAAACATTGGTCTTTCCCAAAACTACACAGAAAGCAAGATTTCTACGATAATCATGCTGGCATTGTCCTGTTTTGCTCTTACTGGAAAAGTTGGCATGTACCAGTTTGAAAGAAGGAAGAAACTATAAGTCTGTCTTCAGTTTACTGGAATCAGAAGTAGGGGCGATGAACATGTTCACCCTTTAACCCTCAAGAAACCAAAGCTGGAGTACATCAGTACTACACTTGCACAAATTCATGGAGTCGTCATTCAGAAAACTGTGTAAAATTCTGTCCATCCTTGTTTAGGAAAGGTTAATTCATCTGGGAAGCAGGGCAGAGAAAGTTTAGAAGGAAATTAAG
Source organism: Pseudotriccus pelzelni (assembly GCA_035584735.1). Taxonomy (NCBI): domain Eukaryota; kingdom Metazoa; phylum Chordata; class Aves; order Passeriformes; family Tyrannidae; genus Pseudotriccus; species Pseudotriccus pelzelni. The sequence continues at coordinate 137,328,551 of JAWMRA010000078.1, forward strand.
AGCTTCATGTAGAAGAGGATCTTGACTTGTTCAGCAGTTTGGCAAGTCACAACTGCACCTCTAGATTTGGTACAATGAACACACAGAGAGAGAACTTTCTCCATTAAAGGATAATACTGGCAAATGAAAAGCAGATTGTCTCATCATAGGGAGATTGGAAACAGCCTTTCACTGAGAAGCAGGTGCAAGAAATCCAAGTAGTTTAAATATAGCTCTCAATGCATTTCTGAAAGTAATGTGGCATTTGGCTTCCTGGAAGAGCTGGCAAATGGACTTGAAAGATCTAGGCAGTTTCTTTAAATTTTAAACCCTAAGCAAGTCCTTTGTATCCCAGCACTGATGGAAGAAAATAAGGCTCAGTATCTTGTTCTTCTCAACAAATTAACTGTTAGCCTTATTCAGAGTACATTCAGTTGCAAAACAGTTTCCCTAGCGGTACTGAAATGCAAGCTCAATTTAAAAAAATTCCCGAAGGATGAGTTTTTTTGTTCTATGAGTATGAAATGCAATCAGGAACAAAATAGTTACAGCAAAACCAAACCAAACCAAAACCTAGTACCATTAATACATCTAACAACCTGTTGGGTTAACCAGTTCTAGTGTCATGGGCCCAGTTCTGAAAGGACTGAAAAACTCAATCTTCATCCATCTCGCTGGAGAAAATCCTAGGCACCTCTCAGGATGGTGTCTCTATGTAAGGAATTGGGATGAACAGTAAATATTGAAATACAAGTCTAGTGCAAGTCAGTGTCATGCAAGTAAATACTAAGAACTTATTCAAAATGAGTTACCCAGGGTTAAAGAGAAATTCTTTCATTGTGTCACTCAACACATTAGGCCTGAAGCTATATTTCTCCATACCATCTTTATGTCAGCATAAAAATGCTGACATAAAAGGCCTGTGCAGTCCATTTATTTGAGTCCTTGGAAGATTCTTTTGAGAGAGAAATAATGTGATTGTAAAATTTCACTTCAGATCTTGGGCATGAAAAAAAAATACACACCCTTTTCTTTCATCTTTAAATGTAAGGCCATGAGCTGCTTGCTTTCTCTGGTTGAATTAAAATGAACTAGAAGACAAAGCACATGAAGTAAAAATCCTTCAAGCATCATCCCTTTAAATCACTGCTTTCTGATAGAAAGAAAAGTGGCTTTTCAGCATATGAAAATATTATTATATAGCTTGGCTTTGTGGTTTGGGGTTGTAGACCAAAGGAGAATGTTTAATTTGCTGAGGAAGATAAATCTGTTTCTGTTATGCATTCCACAAGTATTCTGAAGCATATTTTCTTGTGTGATAAATAATCATTCAAGACATCTGTCAGATTGCTCCTGGTGTTTGCATTGGGTTCAAAGTAAAACCTCACAGCTGTCCTACTTTGCCTTCTACACAAAGCATTTGGACGAAGCTAAGGCAGGAGGCCTTCCCATGCCCTCAGCCACTGGGCAGAATGCCTCACTGATGCACAGGCCCAGAGAAATCCCTCTGGCAAAATACAGCACTGAATGGTGTTACCAAGGTCCTCCTCATTGACAGCTTGTATCTCTGAATCCAGTACCTGACAACACCATGCTGGATTAGATCCGTGTCCACCTATTGCAAATAACCACCGTAAAATGCTTGACATCCTGGGAGAAATGACTCCCACCCATGTGGGAGACACTCAGCTCTCATCCTCCTCGTGTAGCTGTTCTGGAGGCCCCTGCAGGCACCGGATTTAACCTCTTTGTGCACTGCAGCACTGCTGACCTGTGGGTTGCTGTAGGCTCACTGAGAGCACTGCCCAGACAAAGCATCTTTTGGCAGACCACAGGAGAGTGCCAGGTACACGATGGAAGCTAACACAAAATCATTTTCACTGGTTTGAATTCAGCTTCTAAGGCTGTTCTGCCATTCTGCCAACTCCTTTAATGCAATCCTTTGGACATAAAGGGATGCACTTTTGTTTGGAAGATGCTCTATAAAGTGGAGGCTGCTCTTTTATATAAGGAATAATAACTAGTGACTCTCCTCAGTGACCTGTATTCAAAACTAGGGCTGTGAACCACTGTCTTCTGTCAGTAAAGCAGTATGTCAAAAATTCAAGTCTTGTAGAGACTTTTTGAGGACCATTAGTTGTCATTCACAAAGAAATTTAGGGGTCTAAACTATTGATTCATTTTCAATGGTAGGAAAAAGACATTCAGCTGAAAAGCAGTTTTACACCTTATCAAAGAAGTGTTAAATTGAAAGTCTTTGTTTGTATGAGTTACATTTGCCTTGAAGCTTGTACAGGGAGAAAGCAGGAAAATCCAGCCAGATACTCTCCAAAAGATGTGTCTTATCCATAACTTATATTTTGGAAATTTATTCACCACAGTGACAGCAAGATTGAGAGTTAACCCAAACCTGGGATGTTCCTAGTGTGACTACAGTCTGCCTTTACACTGACGAAATTCCTAACAACTGACCAGCTAGCTAGAGAAACAGTATGTCCAGTACTTTGTGCAAGCAGGTGTTTCTACAGAAGGAACAAAATTAATTTTTCCATGAGATTTGAACAGTGGGTGTTGCTTAAATTGTGACAATATATTTTAAAAATTCTTCTGGTAACCTTAGTGTTTTATTTTTAACCAACACACATGCAGACAGACAGAAAGAAAGTCAGACAGAAAGATAACTCCTACCCTCGCGGGCTGCAAAGCCACTGCTGCCTACACACACCAAACCCGACAGGCAGGCCAGAAAAAGCATGTCACATGCACCCAGAGATCCAAAATAGAGAAAGGTCAAGTTTAAGGGTCAAGATAGTTACGTGACAAGTAACGAGATTCAGCTCTGGAGAACTTGTTTCCATTCAGTCCAATTTCATAATGCTTGTCTCTTTGTAAGCAGGCTCAGTGTTCCAGCAAACAACACGAACACAACTCCACAGCAGGTCCCCCTTCTGAAACCTTAGCAAAGAGGCCAAGGCTGAAAGCACATCTTGGCCAAAAAGTCCTCTTAGCTATGGTGTCCCCAGACTAGATTTAAGGTGTGTAAGCCAAACATACACAACTTTGAACTGCTGTTGTGCCTCCTACAAAGGTTCTTAAGAAAAAGGTATTGAAAAGACTTCCAAGCTCTAGCATATCTGACAGTACTCAAACTTCACTGATTTTACTTAAACTTCACCAAAACTTTAAATAAATGGTTTAAAAATAATAACAAAATACAGTTGCATGATGAAGGTCTATGATATGTACTCCTGCCACTGATGTATTTCAGCTCCAAGACTCATCTACCAGAGGATTACGCTGAACTTCACCAAATGTATTCCTTTATGAGAGAACATGAACAAGCACATACATTTAATCAAAATCCTGATGTGATTGTTTTATTACATCCATAGATAAGAAGCAAAGCTGATAATGAGCTATTGCTGAAATTCCCAGATTAAATTCCCATGCTTTCATGTTGACAAAGCAGGCACAACATCACACATGAGATGAAAAACTTGTCCTGCATTTCAGTCTGCCGACCACAAGCCTGACAAATTTTGCTTCCCTTGCACTATTAATTACTTTGGGTTTGTTTCTCAAAAAGCCCTTTCAGAAATTTGTACAGAGAGTAATAAACATGCATTACTCATCAGATCCTGGAAATCTCATTGCATTTATAAAAAGCTTTCAGAATAAATGGATCTCAGTTCTAATGCTTTGCCACAACATTAATGCCATTGTACTCACCAAAACAACCCAGAAGCAAGTTACTGTGCTGGCAGCAGTAACAGCCTGCTCTGAATATTATTTTTTGATACTATTCTTTGAATGTTTTCTTATGCCAAAGATGAATAGCCTCCAAGTAGATGTTACACAGGATCTCCCTCTATGCAGGTTTTAATTAATCTGAACTCATATATAATTCCATATGACTAAATGGATTAAATAACATTTTGAAAGATTTACTACACTGCTAACATCTCTAAATTTGCATCTGGGAACATCTCACTAAATCTCCAAGTAAACAAAAACTTATTAAAGCAGGAGGTTATACTAGATTTCATAACACAACTTTTTCTGTAATAGCTACTGACACAGCTACTAATTCATCACTTTCTTGCACATGAAGCTGAATTTTCTAAGCCAAAACAAGCACCACACACTTATGCCCCTTTTTTTTTTTTTCCTGGAGTTCACAGTGGTTTTCCCCAGTAAGAAAGACAGCCCAGTATCTGAGATTAGAGGCAGGCAGTGATGGAGCTTATGTGTATCAGAAACAAACATCCAAACCTAGTTTCCAAATTAATTCCTATATACAGTGTTTTGCATCAGTCCAGTGTGATGAAGCCTTATGAAAAGAAGGAGGAAGACAGGAAAAAAGGCCAAAAAAAAGCAATTCATGCCACTACCTTGGGAACGGGATGAAAATCCCTGCTGTCTCCCTGGAGCTGGACACGTCCATCACACTCCAAACTCATCAGTAAAGTTCGTAGTGATGAAGCAAAAAGGGTTTACCAAGAAAACTGAGAGAAAGCAAAATAACCCCCCGAAAAAACCAACCAACCAACCAAAACCTACAAAAAAGCGGAGCCAAAACAAAACCAGAAAGAAAGCCGTGTGTCTGTACAGCCTGATGTCTGAAGCTGTAATGCATCCTAGAGCCTATCTGCCCCTCCGAAGGGACTTACCACAAGCGTGCAGCACAGGAACTTGTTCATTGTGGTCGGTGGAAGAAACCTCAGTGCGCTGGGAATGAGGCAGAGTCAGCGCCAGGCTCCAGCAGCTGCTTACATTCCCAACATTAAAGACACGATATATATATAGTCCCGGTGTAACAGGAAGCTTGGGCTCAGCTTTGATCACACATTCCCTGCCATGACCAAACTTTTCTCTCGCGCACTCCCCCTCACCGCCCCCTCCCCCCGCCTTTTTTTTTTTTTTTTTTTTTAAGGAACCTGTAAAACTCGGTGACTTAATGGAACCCTTTGAGCGCCGTAACCACAGACTGGAAAATGCAGGAGGGAGTGTCAGGGGCTGGCCAGGGGAGGGTTTAACTGGGCTCTGTCTGGCTGTGCCGGCTCTCCCCTCAGCCCCGGGGGCACGGCGGTCCCTGGGCTCGGCTGTCCCGGGGCTCCCAGCGGAGGGGCTGGCTGGGAGCGAAGGCCAGGGAGGGGGAGGCTGAGGAGAAGGAGGACCCCTGCTCGTTTCCCTTCCCTGCTGAGGCAGGAATGCGAGGAATGGCCCCCGCCGCTCTCCGAGGCACCGCCGGCCGGCTCCGAGGGGCTTTGCTGAGGGAGAGGCCCGTGGGAAGGGCGACACGGGGCTTTTGCCGTGATTTCCCAGAGACAGTCGGTGTTTGCAGCATGCCCCTGCCCATAGGGGAAGCCCCACTCAGGGGGCTGGTCTTCCCTCCGGTTTTAGTTAGAAAAGGGCATTTTTCTAGAGCCATAAGGATGAAACCCTGCTGTTTGTGCCTCACGGGACTGCTCCGAGGGCTCCGTGGAAGCCCTGGGGAACCTCTGTGTGCCAGCTCTGGAGCAGAGCAGAGGTGGAGAGAAAGGATTTTTTTCTCCCAACCTGCAGATATCCATAAAGGATTATGGGAGGCTGTGGGATCCCGGGGTAGAAGCCAAGCCCAGATGTGCCTCCAGATTTCACAGATGGTTTTCTCTCCCTTTTTACAGGCCAGAACAAAACCTCAGCTCTGGATATTCCAGCTCCCGAGCATTTGAAACCTGGGGCCTGTGTTGGCGCTGGGCTGTGCAGTTTTGCCCCTTTGAGTCACAAGGCTACGCGGGATTGGCAAAAGTGAGGTGGAAAAAGCCTGCATATTATTTCATAAAAATTCAGCCATGCTAAGTCAGGAAACCATCTTCAAGCACAGCCTCTCGTATTCCTCCTTGCACATCTGTAACCATTTGAATGCCCATCAAGTTTAACCTAAGATTGAAACAGATGATGGTTTCATTCATTAGGATTATAAAAATTCAAGAGATTTGGATTAGTAATACGTTCTTTGTAAGAGGTGGTATGAAAACTGGCACAAAAACCCTACTACCCAAGGAAGTATTGCTGGAGTATCTGTCAGGTAGTAGTCACCACTTGATTGGTATTGTACCTAGAATGGATGATGTAACTATTCCTGTAATCTTTTCAGAACTTTTTAGTACTTTGGCATTTATTCTTAAATATATTTATGAACATACTGTCCAGACAAAAGGACAGTAGTTCCAATAAATAAGATCTACCTCTACGTTTCAACATTTTCATTTTAGGGTAGAGGTAAGGACTGTTCCTGACATGGACATCTCTGACCATGTCAGGATAGCTGTGGTATTCTCCATATAGGGGCCAACTTCAAATGTCAACCACAGTGTTATAGCAATTCCATTAGCAAAAGTTATTGAAGTCAAACAAGCTATGTCTTCTCTGAGGCCAAGAGCTGGACATGGCAAGGTGCCTCTTCTGACTGGAAACAGCTTGTTCCAGTGTCAAGCCAGAGGTCCCTGGGAGGTAGATAAGACTAATTACTTCCCTGTCAGATAGAGCAGAAAGAAAAGCACCAAACTCCCTATGGTTAAATAACACTGGTTTTGAACTGAATTTCCATGGGCCTTGGATGGGGCTGTGTCTTCCCATTGCTGGTGCTAACCATAAATGTGCAACAGCTAGCTCTCTAGAGAAATAAAACTATAGCTCATATTTAGCTTGTATTTAAACAGGTTAATGTGCATAGACAATATTGTTTATATCAGAATTTTCCTAGAGATCAAAATATTTTATGTCATGAACTGGACCCAAAACCAAATTAAAAAGCCATTAAAGTCCTTTAGCTGAAAATGCGACTACCATTAAAAAGTGGCATCTTCTTTAACGTAACTGTTTTGTGTATATTTTTGTTCAGAGTTAGATTTGCCAACTTGTCTGAAAAGGCATTTTACTTCCACAAGCGGTGAAAAAACTGGCACAGGTCAAAACCAAAAAAACCCAGATCTTCCTCAAGCTCATTCAGCTAAATGGAAGGGGGCCAAGGTGTATCTGCTTCAATGAGGACAGTAGGTTGGGACAGTTGCTAAGCAGACCATAATCTTAACGATACATGAACATGGAAGTTACAACTATCTAATCCCATTGGAGTCCGTAGAGCTGGCTGTGGATGTCAGGAGGGAACGATATAGTTTTACTTAGCATGTTTGATCTTGAAATCACACATAGACAATAAATACAGGATCCCACACTGCCATTTTCAGTGTCACTTTCCAAAGAAGAACTGCACTTTAACAAGGTTTAAACTGCAGTTTGAATGTTTTCACAAGTGTTTTACAATGTTGCCACTTTGCCTTTGGGAATTAGTTAAGATGTGCCTTGCAGAGCATGGAATCATAGGACAAGGCAGTAAACCCTGTAATAAACACTTGTCCATGCTACAACCAAGCTGTTCTCAGCAGTGTTTAAAATAAGCACGTTTGTGACTACATGTCGTAACAGAGAAGAGACACAGCATGAAATTATTTTTTAAAAGTTGTTCCTTTAATTATTCATTATTCATAGCATAGTTTACAAAATGTAATAGGAAAAGAAACAAAAAAAATCAGAATTTCTTTTATTAACACACTTAAAGTGTTGAGTATAGACATTAAGTACTCCATTCCATGTTAGAGAAATATGGCTAGCTTGTTTTAACAATACTTAGTTAAAAGTGATGTAAAAGCAGCCCTCTAGTTAATAAAAATGCTTCCCTGCAATTTGTAACAGTAGATGGACATGAGCAAAAGGGTGACTTTCATTGGGCAGACTGAAAGTTACCAACACTCCATTGCTTTTGATCTGTAGTGACGTGCTTTTGGTAGGACATCGGCTTATTGATTCAGTAGTAGTCATATTTCCAGACAGGTATTTATCTTTCCCTGTTTTTTATCCTCACTATTTGTGTTGCTGTCCTGGATGTTATTATTGTTGTAAATCTATTTTTGTTCCCATGCATCATTATAATCACCAGGTATATAAATGGCTTTGCTCTTCCAGCCTGTCTGCTATCTGGAAAAATTCACAAGTCCAGACCGGTGACTTGGTGCTGGCAGGTGAACACTGAGTCATCTCAATATATCAGTGTGATGTTTATTGAGCTCAAGCAACAAACAGTGGGAAGACTGTGGCTTCAGGCTTGGGTCTTAAAGTTCACCACACATTACATTTAGAGAACACTCAGAGCCTCGTAATTAAGAGATTTCTGTCAAACTAAGGGGAAGAAGAATCTCAAAAAGATCAATTGCCTCTGAAAGAAAACATATTAGCAGCTGCAAGAAGGAAACAATCTGGCATTCTACTATGCTGTTACAGCTGTCTCTTAGAAATTAATCTCTCTCTTTAAATTGCAAGAGCTGATGATCCAAACTATCCTGAGAAAACTTTGAAAATGGAGGCTTAAAGAAAACTGTTAATCTGCAGGCAGTGTGGTGGTGCAGGTAGCAGGAAAGCATGTTTCAGATTTGGCTGAAGTAGGAGAAAACCCTCTGCAGATACTTCCCCATCCTTTTTCTCTCATATAACTCAGAAACCCTGAGGAGAAGATTTCATGCCAACATATACTGAAGGATGAGAAAAGGTATTTAGCTAATAATGTTGTCAAAAGAAAACTTATGCCTAAGTGGTTATCTTTGTTTTAACTGTGTGGCTTGTTTTATCTTGTAAGTGGGTTTGCCTTCTTTATGGCTTATTTTGTAAATCTGAGGCAGATAAAAGGTGCTAATATTCCAAAAGGAAAACCTCACTTGTCAGATTGTGTCCAGAGAAGGAAATATGGAGCTTGTCCTCTCAAAACAGAACTTGATTTTGATTACAGTATTCTAAGGTTTCAATGAAGTTTCTGGAAAATTAAAAGTCACAAAAGGTGTATAGAGTCACCATCCATTAAAAAACAAACAAACAAACAAACAAAAAAAATCTTCTCCAAATTCAAAGGGAAGAAGGCCATATGTTCTTTGCTGTTCAGGCTTGCCTATCTAGGGAATTAACTCAGCTTGTGAATCTGAAGAGTGATAGTTCCCTGTGTAAACACCCTCAGCTTGCAGGTACTGTTGTCTTCTCTAGTCCCTTTTCAAAGTGCATTCACACCATATAATTCATCTGGATTTGTGATTTTTTTCAGGTTTATAAGCAACCTGTATCAGGTAGGAGCAGACTCCTAACTTTTGGATGCATTTAGTTCAGAATAAATCCCTACCTCCCACCCTCCCCATACTGGGACAACCTAACTGCTGCACTGTAAATTTACACCCCAGCCTGCTTCACAGTCACTCCAACCTACAGGCAAACAACCATGAGCATATGGAGTGCTGGAGAGCTTGGAACTGAGAAATGGCAGTTTCATTTAGCCATTCCTGCCCTGGCCATTTTTAGCCTTGAATTTCTTCCTAACTTGATCTCTGTGATATCAGGAGGCTTTTTGCAATGATTCAGATCCTTCAAGCACTCAAAAACCCTTCAGGTTTTCTGAAAAATCCATTTGTAAACCAGACAATTTGATAAGAAGGAGTTCATTGTTCCCAGAACCAACATTTCCAGTTAACACCAGTACTCCAAAAGAGAGACAGCACATATTTTACCGAAAGCTATGGAAACTGGAACTGAAACAAGACAAGCTTTAGCCAGTAAGATTTTCTGGCTAACAGGTTTTTCTTTTTTGTCTCTGCTAATTTGCTTGCTACTCTGTAATTGAAGGTCACTGGTTAAGGAAAATGGTCCTGTTAGCTCATGAGGAGCGGCTGTAATTTCATTGCTTTCAGTCTGACTTCATTGTGTATATTTGGGCAGTATTAACATGGCACCAATTTTCCCTCCTTCTGCTTTTCCATATACACAAGGTTGTCAGGCCAGAAATGATGCCACAGTCAGCCTTCAATGAATTTTGCATGGACATCTGAGGTTTTCTTGCTACATGCTCTGAATTCAAATCTCTCAGACACTGGGTTCATTCAACTGTGAACCAGCTATTGGCTTGTGCAGTTTGATGGACAGTCTGTACAATTTACATCCAAATGCTTTCACCACCTGGGGATTTCTAGGCTCTCCCCTTTCAACCAGTAAAGTACTTAAAGGCAGCTGACATCTGTGAGAAGAAGCTGGCTGCTCCATGTCATAGGACCTTGCCTGCTCCTTGTGACAATAAACATCTACAGTACAGCAGGGGCTTTCAATGCTGAAGAGTCTGAAACACAGGTGAGATAATAGACTCGAACCTCAAGTGTAGACTTTGCTGAGGTTGGGCAGAAGAACCACTATGAGAGAGTACAGTCTTTTAAGGAAATCAACCAAAATAAGAATATTGGATATAAAAGCAGTATCTTTCAGCTGCAAATATTAAGCAATCCGTATGACAGTTCTATTAGTTATAGAGATAACATTAGAAATACGGTAATTTCAGACACACAGCTTTTCTCCTTATCTATACAAAGTTTCTGACCTTTCCCTCTGTCATATCACTACCATGCTCCTTCAAATTTCTCCAACATCCTTTCCTTTTCCCACTGCACTGAGTGAAAGCATCTTGTCCACACCTTTGAGAGCAATGTGGTTCTTTCCTTATATAACTCTCTGCATGTTTCTTTTTATCTGGCTTCTGTTTCCTTTCCTGTACCACAGCCCCAGCTTGTCCATTTCCCCTCAACCATCTCTGTGTTTTCATCAGTACTGTCCTCACTTCGTAGGTCACTCTTCTTGAATGAAGTTTGAAGACTCTTTACTTGCTAGTCTATCCACCCTGTCTGGGAGTAATGAGTGTCTGAGGGGCAGGCCAGAAGTGTATGTAATGTATGTGCAATACATAGAATCATAGAATCATAGAATGTGCTGAGTTGGAAGGGGCCCATCGCTGAGTCCATCTCCCGGTCCTACACAGGACGCCCCAAGAATCACACCATGTGCCTGAGAGCGTTGCCCAAACGTTTCTTGAACTCTGGCAGGTTTGGTGCTGTGACCACTTCCTTGGGGAGCCTGTTCCAGTGCCCAACCACTGCCTGGGTGAAAACTTTTTCCTGATACGAAACATTAACCTCCCCTGACACTATACATAATACAAAAATTGAATGTACTTCTCTGCCTTCTACTTGCTGTACTTTTAAAAACATTTTGAAATTTCTTAGGAATGTATGCTGCTTTTCTCAGACTTTGTGCAGCACCACCCACAAAAAAACCCCCAACAATTTACATCTGTACACAGAAATAACCACACTAAAGTAACAAAATCAGTAACGAACACCCAGTGTTTTATTCTCAAAATGGCTATCAGAATTTATTTGAAATTCCTTGCACAATGTCAGCTCTGCATCTTCTGGCTGCTAAGGAAGTGAGTGCAGTGGTGCAAGCCAAGAAGAAAAGGAGGAACCTTCGTGAAGTTTTATTGAAGGAATATGCAATTTGTGGATGATGGCAAAAGTCACTGAGAAAGCTTGCCATGGCCCTGCAGAAACAGCACATGCTCATGTACTAAAGGCTCTGAAGCACCTTTTAGGTATTGTTGCTTGTGGCCAGACTTCAAACATAATAGAGCTTTTGTCCTTTTCTTGGCAGAGAAGGTTGAAAACCAAAAACAGGAGGGGGAAGAAGGTGGAAGGAATTTCAGCCTCCTCAGGAGATGCTTTCCAGCTGGTGTGGACTGTACTACATCCTCCCTGGATTCTACAGTGAATTCCTTTGTTTCCTCTGACCAGACATTTTCTTTTGTTTAGTCCATCAGTGCCCTCCAGAGTATGTTGTACCTCCTTGGCAATGTGGAATGCATTGTCTCCCAGCAATGAAGTTTCCCCAGAATTAGCATTTTTATCACATGCTGCTACTTACTCACTGCATTAGAAGAACTATTAATTATTGTTATTAATTTCTCTTATTCAGCACTGAGAAGTGAGCTAAATTAAGCTTTGGTGGAAGCCAAACTAACTGTCGACTTCATGCATATTTATTCTTCATCACCATACATGCAGCAGGGTGGCACCCTGAGAGCAACAGCAAAGATTTCAGCGCTTCACCCAGCAGGGACCAGGGCTTTTAAAGAGATTGCCCAGTCAGTGATTATTGTCCACAAGGGAATGTTGTTGATTTAAAGATTTTGCATCCACCATACTGCACCTCAGTTAGTACTGTGGGTTTGCTGTACTTCATGCAATGTGAATTTTAAACATTGGACACTTGACTTCTCTGAGTGTATGTGTGTGTGCAAGATACATCTCTTCCCTGAACCTGCCTTTATTCACCCATCTAAAAATGTATGAAGTTCTATCTCATCTTTATTCTAACTTGTATGCTCCCAGTGTTTGGGGGATTTTGCTTGTGACACTTGCCTTCAACTTTCTTTTGTGCCTTTTTTTTTTTTTTTTTTTGGAGATTTCCACACACTTCCATAGCTCTAGAGATACAAGGATTTTTCTAGCCTGCTCTCAGAGTAGGCAGTACAGCTTTGTACTGTGAGACGAGTTTGTACATTACCATGCTCCTTTTCAATCAGGATGCAAAATATCACTACTAGGACAAATATTACACAAGGAGCCTAGAGTCAGTGGTGATGGGCCATGAACCAGCCTTGTTTCAGTGAACAAGAATTTAAAGGCTCCTCCCAAGCTATAGTAAGAAGCTGATTTTTTTTTTAGCAGGAGTAAAGCAGAACTTCCTTGATAAGGCCATGTATTGCAGGTGATCATGCCCTCTCGATCTTTTCTGAAATTTTTCAGTAAATCTTCCTGCAGCTGTGAGTTCAACTTGAGGAGACAGAAGAATGGCTCCTTGGCTAGGTCTGCTCTTGGACAGGCTTAGGACTCAATAGTCTTGAGAAGTGGAAAATTAAAGGAGACGAAATGAACATTCACCCTTTTTGAAAAGGATTAACACAGAAGAGATGAACATACTTTTTCCTATGTAAAAACATTTATTGCAAATGAGAAAGAATAAAAATAATAATTTTAAAATGCCCTTTCAGTTAAACAGTTTAGTGCTGCTGCTTTAAATTGTTGATGCTGACTGCACAAGGGAAGCTAACAGTATTCTGATTTGTTGTGAGAACTTCTCTCTAAAATGTAAAAGCCTTTCTTATCAGACAAAGCCTTTCCCTTCTCTGCTTCTGCCATCTTTTTTTTCATATTGCTATAAAAAGACCAGCAGTAAATGTCAATGAAAATGAAGGAAATGTGGAAATACACAGAAACTGCTGCTCTGCTTTTTTTCCCCTCTTTGAATTCTTTTGAATAATTTTGATCTGCATCCAGAGCAGTTTATGGAGGCAGGAAACAGTGCATGTGGAACAGCAGGCAAGAATGTGGAGTGAATACTAATGCATTCAAACACCCTCCCCCAAGCTCTCTAAGCCTGAAAAATCCTTCTGCAGCATAACTACCAGTTCCTGTAGAGCTTGCTTATATCCTTATGGAGGAAAGTCCTTTAGCACTTAATAGAAAATTATTATTTTTTCATACACTTTCTGAGCTGTTAGAACTTAATACAAAATTATATCCTTACTATATAGTAGCTTAGAAAAAACGCTCTCTGCAGACTATCGTGAATAAATTCTAAAATGTTTTTATGGGAGATTTTTCAGTACAATAATAATTTTTTTATAGGACCTGCCTGAATACCTCTTGTCAAATAAAATGTGATTTCTTCACAACAGCAGAATCTTGAACTAAATAGATTTTATAGATAAATTTACCAAGATAAATTTTGACTCTTTAGTGCAAGAGGAGAAAAGAGACACCTGTAAAAAAACCCAGAAGAAAATAGAAAAAAAAAAAATTGACCATTTTCGTGAAACAAACGAACAAACAGAAAATCCAAAAAACCCAGTTCTGGGAGTCTAAACTAAGTTATTTAAACCTTTTTGGCACAAAATGCCTCAAAAGGCCTTTTTTATTTTTTACTTTCAGAGGCCTAATTATAATCTGGCATATAACTCAGACATACCAGCTGATGTCAGTGAGGGAACAGGACAGAGTCTGGGGCTAGATTGGTATCAGGACTTTTTGTTTTCACCAAACCATTTATTTTGTGAAAGGGACCATGTGACATCTGGCCTGCAATAGCAGAAGACTGCAATCAGTGACATTGCCTTTTCTGCTTCCTTCACCTCGCATTTCTCATAAACTGGGTGTTCATCTTTCCTCCCATTCTGCCTATAAATGACTTTATATATTCAGAGTGGAAATACGCTTAAGTAACCACCCAGAGGGACAGATGTAAAATTTCAGCATAAGTGTGCATTGGATGTCTCTCTTTCACAGCCTCTCTTCCAAGCAACTCTGAGGACGAATAAGCTCCCATACACAGTTTGAAGTTGCAAAGAGATGAAAACCATCACAATTCCATAAAGATAGCAAATTTACTATTTTTAAACATCACATGGGCTGTTTGCAAATATTTCATTCCCCTGGGCCATTTCTCTACAAAAAGACGGGGTGGCCCAGGGTAAGGCGCTTGAAAGACCTGACTTCAGTTCTCTGCTGGGGGCATCACCTTACCCATGCGCTCCCAACAAAGCATCTACACTGGTCTCCAAGTTATTTTGGCTCTGCAAGAAGAGATGGGATGTGACAATCTTGCAAAATGGAGCCTGTAATTTATTTTTTGCCATGTGTTTTTTATTCTGTTCGGGTAAACCTCCATAAAGTGGTATTGATAGCAGATTATTACCTCGAACTGGGATGCACTTGGATTCTGCAGTAAGAAGAGCTATATGATTACCTTGGGTAGGTAACCTAGAAGTCGTGTTGACAGGCCTTGGCATTTAGCATGTGGACTGTGACAACGGAAAGATTTATTCAAAACTACTGCATCAATTAGAGTCTGTATTTTATTTCACTGCAGTATGTTTCTTGGTGTTTTGCTTTCTAGCTTATGTAGCAAAATAAGCTCCCTGTTGAATACATCAGCTGACTATTAAAATGAGTGAAAATCCATGGCCTTCCACAACAGCGCTGCACAGAAACAAGCAAATTAAATCAAGACATGTAGATGAGAAGAGTGAAGGAGATTCATCAGCCACTCTGGCAACAGCAAAAGCCAGACAGTGATGGTTATCTCTCCCTCTCCCTTCTCCCTGCCACCTGGAGCTGATTCAGTATGACGGGGAGAAAGCAGAACCCAGATCAAGGATCTCTAACGGAATCTCATTGCCCCACAGTGAAGACCTGTTTTTTTCCCTCCCATTATCTCAATCTGTCTTCAAGCAGCCTCACTACCTTTCCTTCATTTCACCTCTCCCACCTCAACCTTACTCCTTCTTCCATCAAAAAAGGAGGAGGCATAAAGCTGTGATGTTTCCTGCTGCTACTACCGTATGCACTTTCCTTACATGTTCTGACATTTCTTTTGGGGCCTGCCTTGATGGTTTGCATTTCATACTTCCATGTTTTATGTTACTTACAAAGGGGCCGTGACCTCTTGAATGTTTTCTGAATAAGTAAGACTTAGATATGGTCAAAGATAGGCAGTGGCACCACACCAATGAAGAGCAGAGTGGCAGGCACTATTTTAGACATCAAATCAAAACTCAGTTGTGTGGTGCTATGCTCCTCCCTCACCCTTTCTCTGCTTAAGCAAATGCCCCACCAGTGGCACTCGGAATGTCAGCATCTGTCTTCAGTTGGACTCTGGGGAGACAGAAAACAACACAGTATTTAAGGCCTATAAATCTTGCTCAGCAGCTAAGGGCTAGTTGAGCATGAGCCAGCCAAAACAT
Source organism: Pseudotriccus pelzelni (assembly GCA_035584735.1). Classification (NCBI taxonomy): domain Eukaryota; kingdom Metazoa; phylum Chordata; class Aves; order Passeriformes; family Tyrannidae; genus Pseudotriccus; species Pseudotriccus pelzelni. The sequence goes on from JAWMRA010000078.1 coordinate 137,344,230, forward strand.
GACTGGTATGCAAATATGACTGTAAGTCAATCACCTTATCCTCGTAACCAGCAGACAGCCCAGAACTTGCTGAGCTCTACTGCATGGCAGGGTTCCATGCCAGGATCTCCCCTTGAGTGGGGGGACACCTGTCATGGTTACTCCTCGAAGTTAAGAGCAGTCTTATCACGTCAGATACTCAGTAGGTGAACGGGGAACAGGAGCACTGAAACTTCGAAATCTTAGCAAAGCGGTAAAAAGGATTGCTTGTGCATATACAGTCCTCTAGATATAAACTGTTGACAAAGTCTGGAACTGAGCCTGAGTCCAGCTGCACCTAAAACTCCCCTCCGAGAAGGAGTTTAGAATGCAAGGGTATCCTTTCTGAACCTCATGACTCGACGAGAGGGTCTCCTGACAGCTTTGTCTGACACCCTTCCATGCAGTACATACCTCGCCAATGAATCTTGTTAAGCCACTGTCACATCTGCCATTGTTATCTCACTGTCTTATATCAATAAAACGTATTGCTGCTTCCCTCTTGTGAGTGAAGTGCATGACTCCATCCACCATAAGGTGAAACTCAAAGCACATGAGGGTCCCCCATACTCAAACCAGAGTCATTGTGTGCCATGGCATCATTCCTGAGATGTGCAAGCACATGTGCAACTCCAAATGTGTCAGTAGCCCACTGCTTTGAGCAGGATTACTCACACTATGAAGTACCTTCCTGAATTGGAACTTCAGTACTGAGTTGAATAGCAGAAGAAAAAGCTTTTGAGATCCATTGAAAAAGTGCTAATTCAAACCCCACGTAAAATGTAGGCTAGTCTGAACAGCTACATTATTTCTCTAAAAAAATATACAGTCATCTTGACAAAGCTCACTTGTTATTGAATTAATTTTTATATGGCAAGTTATGGGAAATTTAATAATACCTCACATTCATTTTTTTAATGGAAACTATGTGAAAATATTTCAAGTTAATAAATGCTTACACCCTTTAGTAGTCTTCAAAACTTAACTAGAAAATCAACATTTTTCTTTATTATGGTCCTATTTAAAAATCACAAATAGACACAATTTCATTCTGAAAAAAAGGGAAACCTTTTTAAGTAATGTATATCAATGAAAGAAAATGCAAGTAGATATAGATTACTTAACATCTGTATGAAAGTAGATATAGATCAAATAACGGTTTTGTTTTGTTTACTGCCAACCCTTGCGGAGGTCCTCTGCTTTCTCACATACTGGATGGTTGCTTGGGACAATGTTTGTGAATCATTTACATTTGCCTACCATTGCATTTGACCCAATGACTTTTCTGTGAAACCACAGTTTGTGGTACCTCCTAAGGGTATTCACAGTGAAAACTTTGTGCATCATTTTAATGGTGTTGTAATGACTGAAATACAGTGAGTAAGAGACATACAGGAATTTCCCTCACAGCAGGAGCTGAAGTAAACAAATAAGAAAATACAATTTCATCATAAACCCATTGGGGTTGGAGTTGGGTCATCATGTCAAGCAGTATAGAAAGAATAGCTTGGTCTCCATGTTCATTAAATTCTACTCTCTGCTGAAACTGCAAACAAGAATGCTAATTAGCAGTTGCCACTCTGTATTGGACTGGCACTTAGCGATGTCTAAATGTTCATCTCACAAAAAAATCTGTAGCTTCTTGTGACCTAACTTATTTTTGAAGAAATTGTTTAGAAGTAAACAGTTCTGCTTCTCTTTTTCAAAACCTCACTCTCCATCTTCAGCTATTCTAATTTTGCAAAAAATGCACAATTAATTCTTTTAAAAACTCCAATCACTTATTGCTACAATACTGTATTGATGTTGCTCTAAGGATCATATCACACATGTAACATTTTGCACTGAAACTGTTGGCTAGATTAATTGTGTTGGCCACATTCATGGATTCCAGAGTCAGGGAGATCATTTTGTTTAGCAAACGTGCCTGCTTGTGCAGTACAGATGATGCAAATGCTCTGAGCTGACTTACAGAAGATCACAGAATCATAGTTTGGGTTGGAAAGAACCTTTAAAGGTCATCTACTCTTACCCCTGAGCAGGGAAATCACAGAATCTCAGATCAGTCAGAGTTGGAAAACCTCTGCAGATCACCTAGTCCAATCCTCCTGCCAAGGCAAGGTCAACCAGAGCAGGTGACACAGCAGCTCATCCAGGTGGATTTTGAATGTCTCCAGAGAGAGAACTCCAGGACCTGCCTGGGCAGGCTGTTCCAGTGCTCTGTCATCCACAAGGTGAAGGAGTTCTCCTTCGTGTTGAGGTGGAAATTCTTGTGTTTTAGTTTATGACCACTGCTCCTTATCCATGTTGATTGTAAGATCCCTCCCTGAAACATTAAGGTTTCACCGAGTAGTTACAAGCAGCATTAAAAAATGTTGGGCTTGTCCTGTCTTTGTACACAGAGCATCAGCTTCTCTTTTGTGCCATGCAGTTCACAAAACATTACTCTGTTACCTCAGTATTGAACCCAGCAGCTTTTGCCCACTTTTTCCAAAGTGACAGTGAATCTGAATTCAAAAACACAAAGAAGTGGAGAATACACCAGTATTCTTGGTATTTTGTTCCAATGGTTAACCATCACCAAAATAATTTCCTGACTGCTTATTTTTGGTATCTTCTGATTTAAACTATGTAGACAGCTCTTGATGTTACTTTGAACAACTGAAGCCTCAGTCCAACACCTGTTTAAATCAAGGGAAGCATTCATATTGATTACAAAGAATATTGAACCAAGCTCTGAATTATATATAACACTTCTCTGTGGTTTATGAGATGAATGTTAAAGAAAGTATTTCTTTATTTTCCACCAGAATGAGAATATGAATGATAGAGAGAATGCTGCCCTCTCATGGTTTTATGGATGAATATGATCTCATAATATACTAAAAATACAAAAAGAACATTTTTAGGCTGCTACATGCTGATCTCTTCTCTTTTATGTATTCCACTGAAAGGCATACTTGTAACAGGTATCGCTCCTGCCACAATAAATGTGATAAAAGTACTGAAAACACAGCCCATTAATGTCAGACAAGGAAGAAATGAAGCACGAGGGGAAACTTGCAAAGATGCAAGTTTAGTGTCTCTGTTTTCCAGCCAGCTCTGTAAGCTCATCCATTCTTCAGGTGAACTGTTCTGCACACCGTACTTCCCCCGCTGGAGAAGTCCGGAGGGCCACTGAGCAGGAGGTACAGAAAGAACCTTCCTACTTTTCAAATTCCTGGAACGTTTTTCTCCTTCAAATGAGCAATCTCCTGAGCATGCATAAGGGACCAGAAATAGGTACAAATTGACTGAGAGCAAATCAAGTTTCCTACACATCCTTGGTAGCTGTTGAGCAGTATGGAACATTTCCAGCATTCCCAGCATATCCAATGCGTGCAAGGCCCAGGGTAGCTACTGAACTAACCCAAGATCAGATCTGCTGTTGGTGTTCTGTGCCCTCCATGCACATTCTCTGCCCAGTTGGTAATGAACTTTACTGTCTTCATGACCAGTTGAAATTTCACAATGAAAAACACAGCATTAAACAAGAAGATCCCATGTGGTGATCTCCTCGGAAAAGGACTCCTGCAGTCTCCTCAGAGCAGTTTCATGGTTTTTTTGCAAGAACTGGATGCTGCATAACCTCAGACCAAGAGCTCAGTCATGTCTCACATTCTAAGGAGTCCTTCATGTCCAAAACCATGAAAGAAACCACATGAAGATGTGCAGACCATTGAAACCCTCAAGTTAACATTACCTGTGTTTATTTATCACTTCCTTACTATGGATAACCAAATTCCATCTTGACTTGCTGCTATACTATGTTAAATTGGAAAAACATTGCATAAAATAATTAGTTGTATTTAAACAAATTGTAGGCCAGAATAGACTGGCCATGAATAGATGAACCAGAATAGTTCATGTAGTCTTGTGTCCTGTAAAAACACAAATTTCACCTAATTACTCCTAGTAACTTATATTCCATTATAATAAAATCCTTCAAGAAAGTGTGAAAATGTAAAAAAAAGATAATTTCTCTCCTCCTTTGGCAGATTGTGAGTTATACCTCTGTCATTCTTGTGTTTGTCTATTTCCCCTTCACTTCTCACTGAAAGACATCTGTCTTTCAGGCATCATTTTATAGCTTTATTGAAATCTTAATTTTACAGATGGATCTTCCAAACGGTTGTTACTCAAAGAATTTTTTTAATGGAAACTTACTAAAAAAACATTATGGCTTTGTCTCCACAATGCTCTTTTTTAATAGTTTTGGGTGTAGCCATGACAATATAATGTAAAATAAGCTTCTATTCCCATATGGGATGGTAAACTCCTGAAGTTATTGCACTGAAAGGGGAACTTCACCCTTAACACACTGGGAATGATATGACTTACCCATTTTCTCAAAATTGGACTGGGATATTTTGGTTTGGCCATAGTAAAGCTAAAAAATTACTTGGATACCAAATGTGAGTACTCAATACATTTCAAATTACTTTATTTTGGGTCAGGTTATAACACTGTAATAGGGTGAATGGCAGCAGAGTAATTCTGGTTTCCAGTTGGTCTCCAAAAAAACAAACTCTCATGTCTATCACAGTCAACCAGATACATCCCTCTGTGCACGTACTGGAGTGTCCTGGAGAAAGTGGAAGTCCAGGCCTGTCTCTGTCTCTTGCTGGTGCCAATGTTGCATGTTAAGATAAGTAATTTTAAAATGTCAGAATAAAGGTAGAATAATAAAATCCTCACAAAAACCCAAAACCCAGAACAAGAAAAGCTCATGACAATTAATATTGCTGTATAAACCAGAACAGGGTAAATATCTGTTGGTACATGTCTACACAAGAAGAAGATTCAGACAGGCTAAGCAAGCATAGCTCTTTAGTTCCTCTCAAAAGACTCAAGTGGAAGAAGTGTCTAGGAAAGTTATCAGATGAGGCCCACTTGAGGGACTATCACAAACCTCAAATTTCCATTCCACTGAGATCTGATGGTGGCAAACAGAAAGAGATGCACTTGTAGAAAATTTACAGTTCCCAAGGGAAATCGTCACAGATTTGCATCCTCTCTGATTCGTAGGTTGGTGTAAGAGCCTTATGACTTGTTCAGGTACACAGGTTGCTTACAAGGCTATCCTGTTACCCATGTACTCTGGCTTGAAAAGACAAATGTTTCCCTAATAGAAGGTTACACTGAAATACTATCAGTTTGCATTTCTTATACTAGGTTGAAAATGCATATAAGCAATGGTGCAAGTTAAATAATGTTTGTCAAGAAGTACCCTGGCATTTTGATTCACCCAGTCTGCTTTTTCTTCCTGTCTGCAGCTATGCTAAATAAAGCATGGCACATTTTACATATTTGGGATTGGAAAGCATTCAGTTCTTTACATCATGCATCTTCAGAATCTTAACCAGAAATATACCTTGCCAAATACGTATATTTGTGCCAGTGGCTAAACCTAACGTTACAGAAAATAGCTTAAGAAGACCGTGCAATCCGAAAACGATGTGCAGGCTCTGTAGCCTGAAGCTTTAGAGAAGTGGCTTGTGGACAGCACTGTAGATTCCAACTTCCAGCGTTACGTGTAGCCAGGCATTACTGCTATTACCATAACTCAAGCTGATAAGGAGAATAAATGTTGTTGCTCCAGAACGTATTTCAGTCAGTATTGTCAAGGACCAATACAGTTTTGGGTCTGTTGCTCTAGAGGACACAGAGCTAACCCTGATGGGCACGTGCCATAGAGCCATCCACCACTGTACATGAATGAAAGCTCTGAGATAAAAGGAATGAAGGATGGCATTTAATAGTAATCATATTTGGGTCCACTGAGCCCCAGTTTTCCCTCACTCTTGAGCATAGTCAGTTGCCAGAGAGAACCACAGAATCATAAAATCATTTAGGGTCAAAAAGACCTCTAAGATCATTGAGTTCAACCTTTGATTGATCACTACCTTGTCAACTAAACCATAGCACTAAGCGTCACATCCACTCATTTCTTGAACACCTCCAGGGATGGTGACTTGACAACCCCCTCGGGCAGTTCATTCCAATGCTTAACAACCCTTTCCAGAAGGAAATTCTTTCTGATTCAGGTGCTCTTACTGTATTTCAGAATTGCTGCATCTCTCTGGGCAAATCTGTTTACTGAAATAGCTGTACAGCTAAAACAGGTCCAGAGCTACAAAACAGAGACTTACCTTTCGCTTTGTAAGTGTTTTGAATTAGGTGTGCCTTGGGGTTGTTTTTTTACACACACTTCATCCTGCCTTATTAGTACAAATAAAGGAGCTGATGACTACAGAGATTACAAAGGTTTTATTTAGAATCCCTCAAGGGTCACTTTGAGCATTTTTGTAGCTATTTATCTACCCCAAACAGAAAGCAAATGGACAAAAGAGAGAGGAATGAAGCATTATGCAAAGAAAGAACTGAAAGAACTGAGGTGACTTAGTCTGAAGAAAGGGACAAGACTTTCAAAACAGTAGCAGCAAAATTAGCTGTTGTATACCCACATTAAGCATGGAAGAGGAAGAAATCAAGTTAAAAGACAGCAAGAGAGCTGTAGGCTGAACCCTGGACAAATACTTTCTTCTTGGAAGACAATTAAATACTGGAAGAGGCTGTGTGAAGAAGCTATGTCTTCAGTGTCACTAGGGTTGTATAAGGAGAGGTTAGAAAAACCTTTGTCAGCTACAGTTAACTTTACCTGGAGACAGCAGAAGGTCTCCAGTGGTTTCTCAGGGTCCTTTCTAGGAAACAGCTGCTGTCCTGAATAAACTCTTCAGCTTCTCCCCATCAACTGAAATCACAAGAGCTGTAATACTTATGAAAGTCTCAGAAAAGAACCGGGCAACATTTCTGAGAGGTTTAGGGACAGGCTTTCCAAGTACACCAGGAGACTTTAGGTCTATTATACCCAGTGCCACCACATTGGGAGAGAGGGTTAGCAGAGGCGGAGGGATGAAGCTGTGTGGTTAGGGGACATTTGCTATGGGGTGTTTACACCAGCAGACAGGAAACCAAATTAACAAACTCTTGGCAGAGTTACCAGGTAAGAGTTTTTTATTTATCGTTCATATAGTCATATTGCTGTTTCCTACGACTAAGCCTCTGTGACTTTTCTTCCAAATGCAGTTCCAGCAGTCTCCTATAAATTCTTAGCCTTGGTGGCAAAGATGTGTTGTGTATTAGGGGCACATCAGGAGGACACACAGTCTGCAGGAAAGCTTGAGCTAGGGATGTTGGTTTCAGAAGATCCACCCAGGAGCTATTTAAGCCTGTCCCTTGTTTTTGCCAGTAACACCAGGAAGAAGGCTTACAGGCAGAAAATCACTTTCACCTAAACCTGACCAGAGGCCCTTTTAGGGAAACAGAGCAAAAAATACATCTCCTAGTAGAGCTTCTTTTCCTGACTTCCTGATGGTCCTTACCTACCAGTTCTAAGAATAAGAAAGTAGGAGCAGAACAGGTTTGAAATGCTTGGTTAGGTATGGGGGAAGTAGCAAAGCTCAGATTTGTAATGTAATGGCCAGTCTTCGCGAACGAAGAACCAGGGAAGGTCTTTACACCTTCGAGCCTGCGCATTGGATTTTTTAGGTGAGACACAGTGTGCGCGGAACTGAGCCC
>JAWMRA010000078.1:137355647-137385705 GCA_035584735.1 Pseudotriccus pelzelni
TGCAGTCCATGGGAGACCTTACAGGACCTGGGTAACCCCAGCCTTATCCCAGGAGGGAGGTAGGCCCAGCCCTGAGGCCGACACAGAAGAAAAAAAGAGACAGAAAAAGAAACAGTTTCTGCTGCAACAAGTCGGAGTTTTCATCCCAGAGATACCAGAGAAGAACTTGCAAGGTGCTGCAGAGCTGCTTAGAAGACCTGAAGCTTAAAAGTGGAAAACACCTCCTTCTCCTCCTGGACTGATACAAAGGGGAGAGGGATGTTCCTGTAAATATATAGTGCTTTTGCTTAATTAGAATTGTTGCAGATGTAGTTGTTTAGTTTTTATTTTTGCTAGTAATAAATCTTGATATTATTTTCTCCCCAGTCAGATCTCTTTGTCTGTATAAACCTTCTCTCACCTTAGAGCAATTTGTGGGGGGTGCGGAAAAAATTGTCCCTAGGCAAAGCCACGACACCTGGGCCTCAGAAGTCCTGTAAATAGTTTTGTGTTTTAATATCAATTAAAAGCCTAAAATGCAATTAAATGATGAGGAAAATTGCATTTAATCCATACCTGTGGCTGGATGAGCACCTCCAGTTATTACTTCTGCTCACAAGAACTGTTACCTTGCCAGAGCTCAGCATTCAGAAGCCGTTCTCCTGCTTGGGGCTGTTTGGGATTCATACAAAAGGAAACTGCAGCCATAAACTGCTTGATTCATTGAGTGTGCTCACAACACGAGGGGAGTGCACTGAGACCTGCAGCCACAGCCACCTTCATTTAAAGATGGTGGGAAGAGGAAAGCCACACAGTAATCCTGAGGTTATGGTACTTGCTCAAAGAGGAGAGCTGGCATATGGACCTTTCAGGGTGACAGAGCCCAACACCATGGCTCTTGCTTCTCAGGAGAGAGCCTAACCATGAGGTTAGTGACAGTCTGAGTAAGGAGTACAGTATTGCATCTTGTTGAGATTGGGACACTGTAATTTGAATTTGAGATCCATGACTCCAGAGAGACAGCAATGAGGAGACCTATAATTGGTAGCTCAGAGGTGAGAGAGCTCTGCTTCTGAAGTAGAGATTAGCTTTAAACTATTCAGTATCAAAACACTCAAACTTTTTTGTCTTTTGACCTTTTACCTCATGAAAGAGAGCAAATCTTCTGGGAGTGCTGCTTCTTTGTAACAGAGACCAAAATGTGCACTGAGTGGAAAGGGATTGAAGTGAAGAGCCATTACAAAGCTTTAAATGAATCATAGTTAAGCTCATAAAATTACTCTTTACTCCAGAAAAGTTTCCTTTCTCCCTCCTCCCTGTAAAAAGACTTACGTTTCCCTTTACTTTTCTGGGGGTACTTAAAAAGTTTTTGTGATGGCTGCAGACCACCTATGTGATTTTCCTGCACTGGGTAATTTCAAACAAGCCACAGAACTAAGTCACCATGAAGTGTTTAACATTATAAATAAATAAAATTCATGGATGCATTGTTCACTTACCTTATAACACAGCCAAGCATTCTTTCCTGTTATTGCCATCTTATTATTGGGAAAATGCCCAGTCCTGCTTGTTCTTACAACTCAGCAGGTTCTTTTAAACCAAAGCAGTGTTTCAATGAGAGATGAGCTGGCAACTTCACTTTCAAGTTTTTATTAAATGATTTCATGTGACCTTGGCAACAAGATACTTGTTAAATAATTTCATATGACTGTGATGATCAACGCAGAACTAAGATTTGCAGACAGGGAGTTTGTAAAAATTTCTGGACCTAAGGTTGAAACAAAGAAGCTCATTCTTCCAGGGAAAAAAAAAAAAAAAAAAAAAAGAGGATACTACTTTGCCATCCCTCTGGTTTTGCAATAAACTTTTCCATTTCTGCTGTGTTGTTTGTGTCTTCTGCACTGGTGAGGAGTTAAATTCAACAGGCAACAACAACAACATCCTGAATGTTTCAAGAAATATTTTATTTTGGTTTAAGTCTAGTGCAGCAGATAGCAGTAAAGTTGAATGGATGGAAACGAGCACAATATGCTGAAGAATCAACTCCTTTGAAAGCAGTGAAGAAACAGAAATTGCCATTAGAAGCACTTTAGCCGCAGGCTGAAAGGAGCATTACAGAGACACACAGAACAAATGGAGAGCTCATTAGAGACTGACTGCAGTGAGCCAAGCAGATAGGTTAGTTGGGTATTTCCACCTCCAGCTCCGGAACTTTAGTCATTCAGGTTACCAGAAGAGTGACTTTTCTGAAGTTGTGTCTATTTTGCTAAAGGATCAGCAAGCCAAGCTAAATTAGCAGATCTTAAGTCCACAAATAAATTCCCATTACATTGGCTCAGCTAATGAACCACTTGGTACAAACTGCCTTCACAAAAAAGTGATATCATGTCTGCTGTACAGATTTGAGCAGAACAACTGTGACTACTTCATTTGACTTTGCATCAGTAGTTTCTCATTGTGTTTCCGTTCACAAACATCCACATATTGCGATTTCCAACCACACAGCAGTGACGGAGAAGTTCTTCCTAGTCTTAGGGATGTGTCCAAGAGGGGAATAATGAGGAACTGTTCTGCATCACCTTGACAAAATTTTGCTTGGGAAATAGCTTACAGGTCTGGGTGATCTATAAGTAAAAAATTTCTTTTTGCCATCAAGTTTATTTGCTTTACTGGTCATTCAGGAAAGGTTATAGATTAGGATCACTGATTTATACCTCAGTTAGCTCCTCTTAACAGATGCTGTTGTTTCTCAGCTTACATATAAAGTCAGCTTTCATGGCAGAACTGCTGCAGCTTGTTTCAGTTTCACACTGCTACATTTCTCAGTGCTCAGCGAGGGACTGCAGGGTGTCCAGCAATAGCTCTCCTTCAGCAGTGAGCATAAGAGAAGCCTTGGCACTGAAACATCCATCAAGACAGAATTCAGTGATGACAACATAAAAGGATCCATTATCTGTTTTCCTGTATATATTACAGACCTTGTACCTCTCTGGTTTTCAAGATCAGAGAGACTAAAATATGTGGCAGGATATGAGGCCGTAAGTACTACTCAGATTCTCCACGTAGCACTGACGCAGGGCTGAGACAGTACCGAATTTTACGCTGGCTTCCTGGGCAGGTGTGCTTTTCACCCTGGTGAAGGGACATAACATTTGCTTAACTCCTGACAATTGTGGAATGCATTGCTAACCTCGCCACAGCCTGCCACAAATGCAAACGGCGACCTACGGCAGCAGGACAAACCCATCCCCCTGTCTAGCTTGGAGCTGGCTTCTCCTTCCAGCCACATGTAGCCTGGCAATCATTCAGTCCCTTACTGTCCCTCACCTGCTGTTTGTGAAAACAATGTCATTTCCATTACTGGCATCCAAAACCCAATGTTATAAATATAAAAATCAGACGGCTATTCCCTCATTCTTTATGGGATTTTCCAAGATTGTCTTGGATATATTTAGTATTTATGTGTAATGAGTCAGAGTGTCCACCTGTGGTCTCCATAAACCGATTTTGTAAATAGCATTGACTGATGTGACTCAAAAAAAAAAAAAAAAAAAGCCAGTTTCTGTTTTCCAGTTTTAGTTTGAATTCAAACACTGTTTGCAGTTCCAAGAACTCTGTGGGTTTCATGCTCTGGGTCAGTGGGTGGGGAATACTGGAAAAGGCACACTCCATCCTGTCCCCTTGTTCCGGTGGGCTGTAGGTCTGCAGAAAGATGACTTTATTTTCTAGCACAGCAAACAACTTTTTCATTTAGAAACTGCTTAATATGCAACCTGTAGATGAGGCCCCGGCATACATACTTTCCTGTGTCCCTTCCTCACCTGGAGGTTGCTTTTGAAAAATACTGAATTTTTATCAAGCACAAATGAATGCAGAAAATGAGCTGAGATCTGGTTTTTATAGGTGTTGAAAAGCATGGAAGGATGTAAGTCTAACTGACTTTCAGTAACACTTTGAAGAATATGGGAGAACAACTTACTTCAGTGTTCTGTTACCTAAGCTCGATTTAGCCTCCTGCTAGTGGAGGTGGCCACACTGTGAAGTGACACCTAAACTACTTAGTGTGGACTGGAGTCACTTGTGTGGGGCGTAAAGCCTTTTGGAGCTGCAGTAGAATCACAGAATCATTAAGGTTGGAAATGACCTCTAAGATCATCGATCCCAACCATTAACCCAGCACCACTGTGTTCCCTGCTAAACCACGCGCCCAATGCCACATCAACACGCACCTTTTGAACACTTCCAGGGATGGTAATATCATCATTTCCTTGGGCAGCCTATTCAAATGCCTGATCACCCTTTCAGCAAAGACATTTTTCCTAATATCCAATTTAGTCCTCCCCTCCCTGGTGGAACGTGAGGACATTTCCTCTTGTCCTATCACTTATTACCTGGGAGAAGAGAACAAACTCTGCAGAGTGAGAACTCACTACAACCTCCTCTCAGGTAGTTGTAGAACAATAATGTCCCCCTGAGGCTCCTTTTCTCCAGACTAAACAACCTCAGCTCCCCCTGCTGCTCCAGACCCTTTACCAGTTCCATTGCCCTTCTCTGGACATGTTGCCCTTCTTCGGACAGCATTTGTCCTCAGTCTTTGAATAGCTGAAATGTGGGTCTGAAATGCTGCTGTGTGAATTGAGAGGTAACCTCCAGACCCTTCCAGTGCAAGAGAGGCATTGGACAGGCATTTAAAGACTAAGAGCAAAGAAGAGGAGGCAGCTTGTATCCTGTTAATAACTGAAGAGTTGTGTTAGCTGAAGCTTAGATTAACCTCTCTGGCAGATCAATATCTCAAGTTAAAAGCACCGTCATGCATAATGTGGAAATAAATAGATTTGAGTTTAAAGTCAACTCTAAAAGGATAACTGAAATCAGCTCTGCAATGAAGGCAAGACACACCTCCAGAAAAGATATACCTAAAATATACCTGAAACTCAGGTTTCATTCTAAAATTTGGTATTTCTTAATATGTTCTTAAGGGTTTTCTCAAGTTCTTGCCTTAAGATCTACTTTTATCTGCTTCCTTTGTAATCTTTGCACAAAACCAGCAACTAGACAGCTGTTCAATAGTTGCAAAAGGACACTATAAACCCAGTTCAGATTAAGGTATTAAAAGGACATGTATAAGTACATAGGCACATGCATAAGAAGGCTGTAAATATTCCAAAATAACCAAGGAAATAAAGTAAGAGGATATACTTGCTGAGTGTTTAAATATACTGTTGTCTTTAGTGGAAATTCTGGTGAAAGCCAAGGGCAGGCTGGCCCCTTACTTAACAACTGAATAAAATAATTGCTGATTATGGCAATATCAGCTGGGGTTTTTTTAGTTTTTACATTAAATGCCTTGTGTTTGGGGCTTGGAAATAGACCTCTAACTCGGCAGCATGTGTATTGAAGGGTCCATTAAGACTCATAGAGATTTTGAACCTGCTCTGAGTTGCAACTGCTTCATTTTCCTTCACGACAATTTTATGAAATTTACAGTTAGCATGTTTTCATTTTGAAAGTCAAGAAATGTGGTATCTTGAAGGATTTTTACATTAATTCTTCAAAAACACTTGCATCTGGAGCTTAAAGCAAACTTCAAGGCCTGCAAAACCACTTGGATTGGAATGTATAATATAACAAAAGGCAGTATCTGCACGACTCTTAGCCAGTTGAAACCACCAAGCACCACCCAGATCGACTAGGACATGACTCTGCCAGGTGCCAAGGTGTCTTGTGAGTCACTGTGTACTCTCAGCACTTCGAAATCAAGTAAAAACACAGTATTTACTGAGATCCGGTTTCTAACAGATAAGTAAAAGTGCATTTTCTGCATTATGCTTTGAATAGAAGAAAAAACGCAAAGCAACCACTCGCAGACATCAAAATTACTAAAATGACCAAGAGACCAGCATTTCTCATATCATAATGAATGCAAAGCAAGTAGCTGTTAACATAAGGCATGTTAATTTGGAATTATAGCAGCATTTGATAGCAAGGCAATGCCTAAAGTTCTATCAGCATTTCCATTATAAGCCACCATAAAAAATCTACTGAAACCAGATATTTGGTGTGTGGTTTCTGAACCTCAGAGTCATTCTAATATTTACACTTGATTAAGTAGTTTCCACTGAAAAGAAATCAAATCAGTTATTATTATGGCATTCTAGATAACAATTCAACTGAAGTTCAGGAGAATTAAGTTTATTTGTGCTTCTATTATCTTGTTTGGTCCTTAACATTATTTGCAATACTTATTATTCCATAACTGTAAGAAAGAACTTCCTTATTTTGAAAATAACCTTCAAGAGCACAGTAATTGATCGTTCTTTATGAGTATGTGCTAAGTATTCCTGATGTAGGTACATGCAGCTGACAATTTCCTCTTAGTGTTAAAATATTCACTAGAAATAAATTTTAACTAACTCAAGCTCAGTGTGTCTGCTGTGTGGGAATGGAGTCTTCTCCCTATGTACTTTGTGCTTTTTGGTGCCAGTGATGCTATGTCAAGATTATTTTTATTTACTGGCATAGCACAAATTTCCAGTCTTCCTCAGGTTAGCAGTAGTCTTACTTGGATATGAATCCTAGTAGGCTGGGCACTTTCTGAACAGGAAAGGCAGCTCAGCTTTTGTTTCAATGGTGTCACAAGCTAAAAAGGCATGACAGAAGCAGCAACTCAGCAATCAATGAAATCTAGCCAGGTCTCCTTGGGCATAAAGCAAAGCCAGTCACCCCTGGAAACACAGCAGCAATTGTAACAGTGCCAGCAGCATGACACAGACCAAAGGGAAGGAAGTATAGAAAAAAGAACCATAGGCAATTAAAGCAACCAGGACTTTAAAGTAATTACCCAGTCTGTAACATAGCCAAAAGCGAGGATAGATGCTGCTATTCTTGTGACAACTGTCATCCAATATTTTATGGCCTGCAGTGGTCAGTACTCAGACCCTCAGCACTGGAATTTACCTGCAGGAGAGCACCCCAGCAGGGCCTGAGTGACTCAGGGTGAAGAATGTCATCTTCTGAATCACAATGCCACTTCCTGTGGCACTTTGTTTTATGTCCAGGGTTCCTCTGGCTGTCTGATACTAGGTAGAGTGTAAGATCTTTGGAAAGCTGAATTTATCTAAGGTCTCGGATCAAGTTTGTGCAATACAGTCAGCACTGCTGGCTTTTCTCCAGGTTGAAGGTTTCATTTCATTTCCTCTAGTCCTTATGAAGGTAAGAATGGCAGGCCTAATTTTAAAATATGCCCTTGTTTTTGTTGAGTGTTGCCAAGCCTTCTGTTCCATGGTCATTTAAAGAGCAGTCAGAGTTTCCATTACAAACTCCTCTTTCGGGGATTTATCATTGCAATAAAAACATCTCCTCACAGCACATATATACTCTGAACAAATTCTCTGGTGAAGGAAGCTGAGTTCAAGTGTCAAAAATTGCTACACTAAAGCACGATACAAGGAAAAGGACTAAGAACTTGATTCTGAAATGAATGCAAAATGCTTGGTTCTTGAGGAATTCCATTGAGCCCCAGAGCTTTGTTTACATTGTTAAGCAACTACAGGGACCAGAGTAATTAATAGTTGTTAAAAGCAATTAATCAGTTAAATAAATACATAAACAGGCACCATAAATATGCCATGCAAAGAAAAGCCACATCTGTCCATAGATGAAAGGACAAAGATCAAAATCCTAATACAGAAAATAGTGACATCTCAGATGTGTAATGAATTTCGAGTGTGTTTTTTACCTCAGTTCTTGTTCCATTTAACAATAAGAAACTCACGATGTTAAAAGAGGTTTGTCTCCTACCTTCTGAAGGAGATAGTTTTGATAATGTGGTGAGTCCTATGCCTCTTCCTTCTACCTGCTCATAATATCTATCTTATATCAATACAATAGGAAAAATTAATATATATTACAGTTAAAAAGTAGGGATCAAGAGAAATTAATGGAAAAGTCAAGGGAAGCCAATGAAGAATGGAAATTCTGTAGACATTTTGAACATATTTGTAGAGTTTATGACTCTTAACTAAATTCTCTACCGCAGTTACCACAAACCCACATCAAATATTCGAAGAAACTACCATACCCAACAGATTTAGTGAGTTGTAGACCAAAAGCATATGCCTGTGGAAGTGAAAGAAAAAGGTTTTTGACACTTAAGTGTATCAACATTTTATTTCCTCTGCTGTTGACTTGAGCTGTAAGTATTGATAAACAATGGCAATCATATTGAAAAAAAATCCCACAGTATTCATTAAACCACATTTTGACAATTATTTTCTTTAGGTTTTTTTTTGTTGTTGTTGGTTTTTGTTTGTTTGTTTGTGGTTTTTTTGGTGCAATGCATTTTGTCTGTAGAAATATCAGAATAAGGACACCCCTAGCATTTTAAAATATAGCACATATTTTAATTACCTACTCAGGTGGTTTTAATATTTACTTCCTAATTGAAATGAGGTGAAGAGACTGCAGACAGACCTGCTTCTTTCAGTCCTCCTCATAACACTGGATCTATCAGCTCTTGTGTTTCAATCTCATTCCATGAATTATTTTTAAAGTGCTTATTTTTAACATAAGATCACTAGATAATGTGGCAGAACTGTTACACAATATGCTGAATAATGCTGAAACTTACCTTTCTTTTTTTTTTTTTTTTTTTTTTATCCCCAAAAGAGATGATCCACTTTTTCCTATACTGGAATGACAGCTTTCTGGGAAAAGTACAGTTTTCCCCAACTCAGCTCCTGACCAAACTGCTCAACAAGTTCAACTGCAGCAGGTCTTAATCAAACTTATTTAGACCTTACTGAAGCAATAATTTTCATGTGTTTGGCCTGCAAGGTTTGAATTATCACAAAAGCTTAGTCATAGTAGTTAATGACACATAATTTTAATTAAACTTATGAATGAAAATAATATGCTACAAATAACAGAAGTGGCCCCATGGGTGTAAAATTGTTGGGTCAGAGTACGAAGAAGCTGGCTGGGAGCAAAGACTGCGGGGCTGTGTTTTAGCTATGTCAGGATTGACTCATATTTTTTAATTCATATTTTTGGACTCATATTTTTTGTTTAACCTATAAGCTTCAGAGGCTGAAAAGTGTTAAGTTGATCTCAACTTGCTCTTGTTTCCCCTCAGTCTCCTAGATCACTGGACACCCTACAAGAGGTATTCAGGGAAGTAGAAGTCACCTGAGAAATTTTTATAGGACCTCTCGAAGACAGAAAGAGATGTCTTAATAACTAAGTAATTTTAAGTTTATATTTTTTTTCCCCAGTTAAGGGAAAATTGAAAGTAAGCGCAAAACACAATAAAGCTGACAAGGAAGGGTTGTTAAGGCAGAACACTCGAACCCATATTTGACAGTCTGTGAAATCAGCCAGCTGTGATACTTGACGGACAATTAAAAGATTCAATTTCCCTCCATTTGGTAGAATTAAGGTGTCACAGGCTGCCTACCTGCAGCTTCTAAGGGGATTTCACTTCAGAGCCAGCTACACTTTAAATGCTGGCTTACTAAAAGTCACAGAGAAATTTTAGGCGTGTGGTAGCTGTTACATGCACGGAAGCAGTGCTGCCTCTCTTGCCATGTTTTGTGTCTCCAAGCATGGGAATTACCTACTTTTATCTTAATCCACACATATCTGCTGAAGGGACTAAAGACACAACTTGGAAGAGTTGCTTTGAAAGATAAGGGAAGAATCTGGGTAAAGTCATGTGTGTGTTCTGCACCCAGTCCCAGGAGTAGTTGTATTCCCAGAGTAACACAGGGGTACACTCATTTTGCTGAAATAACAAATAAACCAGTTGAGGATAATCTGGTGAACAAAATAAAAAAAGAGCCAACATGCAAAAACCAAAACCAAAATCAACCAAACAGACAAAAAACCCTTTTAACAATTTTCCCCATGGAGGTACTAAGCTGTTTCTTTAATATTCAAATACATCAAAATGGTGCTTAGGCACATTTAGTCTGAAAATGCTGTCAAGTGCATTCTGTTTCAGGCAAGGAAATATTTTATAGTAAAATCTTTTCAAAATTCAAGTCAATTTTAACCAGTAGTTTATAGTTACAAACAACTGGAACTCACATGCCTTTGGGCACTTGTGTCAAAAAGCTTTTACTGAGAAGGGGTCAACACACTCAGACTCAGCGCTGCTGATGCAGAAAACTTTGTCATATTTAGTAAGCATGTTACAATGAACAAGAGCCATCTGGGAAGGGCTCTGTCTTAACAATTCAACTACATTTTGTGGAAGGGTTCTGTCTTAACAATTCAGCTGCATCTGTTCACCTCCACTGGCACCACAATGCGCAAAATGTCAGTAAAGATTCTCTGTGAAAAAGAAAAATTAATTAGGGACGAAAATTGTAATATATTGTTACTATTAAATTAATCTTAGGGGTAGACACCCACGTGAAGACAAACTCAAAAGAAAGAGACAATTTGTCATAAACACCTACTTGGTTACTAAGCAAAACACTAAATGTCTGGGCCTGCTTGTGTTAGGCAGCAGGTCAGTGACAAAGGACACCATGGAGATGTTTAAGAGGCATCTGGATCTCATGCTGGGTGATATGGGTTAGAGGCCTAGGGCTTACAGTGGTAGTGCTGGGTCAACAGTTGAACTTGAAGATCTTAAAGGTCTCTCCAAACCTTGACAATTCTATGATTCTCTAAAAACCAAAAACAAGCCTCAGCTCAAGACTCAATAATTAAAACTGTCTGCAATATTTAGTATTCTTTATGGTTGAAGTTATTTTTTAAAGCGTCTTCATAATTTGTTTTAGGGGCTGGAGGGATTATCTTCCTATTGATTTTAAATGTCTGCCAGTTTTCTTACAATTCTGCTCTATTCTTAAGTACAAAGGCTGAATTGCAGCCTGCACATTACTTGCTTTTCTCCTTCCCATGTCTAGGAGTTTATACTCACCCTTAGTTTAGATTCTTGAAAAGTGACAGGTACATATAAATGGATGAGCTGATCCAATAAGTGCAGTAATGCTCTATTGGAACACACAGTCCATGCACATCATTGATCCTTTCAGGTTATTGGCCTCAATGGGAGTTTTTCTACACTGTGACGCTTTGTGTTCAGTTCAGGCAAAACTAAAGAGAGAATGGCAAGCATGCAGTGTTCAGAATGAAGGCCACTTGGGAAACCCCAGGTTTGATACTTCCTAATTTCAAAGTGTTGATTTTGTAACCAGATCTAACTTCCCATGAATCAGGGCCCAGGGGAAGAGTGTCCATGGCAAAGGCAACTGAAGATCATACAAACACCAGGCTGAATTTGGGTTGGCCAGACAGACAAATATCTGGCATTTCCCAACTTCAGAGTACTTCATCTTCCACCTAAAAGAAGCGTAAGTTTTTCATGTGTGTTGCTAGTTTACTTTTTAAAGTAAGTCTCCTCCATTCACATGCAACCACCTCTTCATCATCCATGGGACATCAACACTGACTGCCTGAGACAGCCACACAGAAGCCTTAACCTGTCTGAGCAACCCTTAACACACTCAGCTACCAGCCACACTCACCCTTTTGCCTGTGGAGAGAACCAATGCAAGTAGGGGTGGAGAGGGCTGCTAGCGTGGGACAGAAGAGGAAGCCTTTCCCAGCCCCTTTTTCCCATAGAGCAGCTCCAGCATCGCTGTAATCTCTCCTGCTGTGCTGACTGCAGTGGAGCTATGCTGGAATCAGCTTGTGGTGCTAGCAAGCTGCCACAACTTTCCTGAGCTCTTGTAGGGAGAAGTGGGAACATCTTTGGAAAAATAATTTTGCAAGAAAAAAGTATTTCTTTCTACACTAAGAGCGCCCTCCTCTTTGTCCTGCCACAAATGTATGTGCACACTCCTCACAGAGCCATATTTCAAAGCCCTGTTGGAAGCACTAAGGATGTTAAAACTTCTCAGGATGAAATAATAAGAACCTTTTATGCTGAAATGGGTCAAGGCTCCCAGGTGTGCAGGCAGGCCAACTGCCACCCCGGCGATTAAAGCAATATAAGCTACAGCATCCCAAAGTCTGAAGGAAAATTTCCTCCTTTCCTCCAGTGCATACCCACATATGAGGTGCCTGTCGCAGGTCCAGATTATCCCAATAAAAGTGCTATCACTGACTACAGGATGAGAGGAATCCTCAGCAGGTTTCTTATCTGAATTGGGTTTCTTCCTGGATGAATCCAAATTTTAAATGCACAAAGCAAATGTTGAGTGTCTGACACAGCTATTACAGGAAGAAAAAAAGAATAATGTCACATAATAGCAAGTTTCTCTCTCAAGAAGCTTTGATGTCAAGAAACAAAATACCCAAGTACAACTATTTTTCTAACTTCTTCATCTTTGGGGGTTGCCAGAGGAAGGTCTTTTTTGCTTCCCAGACCACCACAAAGTTGAGACACAGGGAACAAGTGATCGTCCACATGACTATTCTGTGAAAGTTCTGGATTTTCCAAAGGGCCGTTTACAGTTACATGTTTATTCATTTTTCCAGTCAGTGAGCATTACAAAAATAAAGGACAGAAAAACAGAGGTTATGCTGATAGTTCCCAAGTGACTATAAAGAGCATGCACTTTTAGTCTCCAATGCAGATGATAGCAGATTTTCTCAGGAAGCTAAGGAAAGACACAGCCCAGCTTTGTAAAACTGCATAGAAGATAATAATTTGTAAAATTTGTATCTATAAGCCCATATCAGCAATCGATTTTTAGGTGATTCTTTGCATTATTGCTAACATTTATCACATTCTCCAACAGACACCAACTGTAATCGTTTTAGTGAGGTAGTGAGGAATTTTCCATCACAGCTGAAAAGCCCTTAGGTGAGCAAATATATCTAGCACTTAAAAATCCCCCATCATACAGCTGAGGAAACAGTACCACATTTCTGGTCTTCTGACACTCAGAAATATTCTGTAGTTGCAATTTGACAAACTGTGGGGTTTTTTTATTAGATTTTCTATCTTAAAAAAAAATCAAGTCAAATGAGAAAAATTCTGTGTACTTGACTAAATACTAAGAATGATGGCCCATTTTACTGCTCTCCAGCATTATTCACTGAGTAATCCAATATGTAGTCTTGCTCCAGTAGTAGTGCAATAGATTATACCTTTTTTCCTCTTCGGGATGTTGATAATAGATAAGCTGTTCATCTATATTAAATGTAATAACCCTTCTTTGTGATTTCTCCTTTTTGCAAACATCTGAAACTTCTGATGCAAAGGAGCCATGCCAGATTGATAAGTCATGCCAAAACGAAAACAGTCATGAACAAAAAGTTGCACTGTTGGGTAAAAGTACAGAATTGTCTTCAGAGAAACCCTTCTGCATGATTTCACTATTTTTCTCATAGTATTTGTCATGTGATTTCACCCTGTATTTTTTCTGCTTTCCAAAGTAAGCGAAAAACAGTCACTTGGAATGGAAAGACCTTTGATGTGTCCATTCTTATGTTCTTCTCATATACTTGTTCCAATTGTGAGTTCACATCATTCTGTTGATGAAGTGGACTGAGCTCTTCATATTTAACACTCCTTTTTCCATGGTATATAATTCACAAAGGATTTGGTACAAAACTTGGGGAAGTTAATGTAAATTTTTCCATTTCTCCATGCTTTTTCGTTCATTTGCATTCAAAGACATGCTGGAGTTGCACATTCCATATCTGTAGCTTCCCTATATTTTTTCTCTTTACCCTGTTTCTCCTTTCCACAGAGAACTTGGATATTCTCTGTTGCTTCCATCTCTTTCCCAGTCACATCATGCATCCTTCCCAAACCCCTGTCACACGCCTATCAGGTGTAACAAGGTGGGTCTGAAAGAGCTACCTGGCTTTGTTACTCTCATTTATGGTGGAACATGTAGGAACAAAGTCAAATGCTTTGTGGAAATCTAATAGAATCAACTCTCTACCCTTGAATTATGAGATACCACAGCCAAAGGAAAAATACAGGCACAACTTCTAGACCTGAACTGTTCTTGGGAACAGCTGCTTAAGCAATACCGTGGCATTGTGCCCAAACTCCTTTGCCTTGCTGGACCTAGACTGACTCACACAGGATCATCTTAGCTCTCTCTCTGACCACTGCACTGGTTGATCTGGAAACCAAATTGTCTTCCTCTGCATAATGCAGTGATGACTCTTCACTTTATCAAGCAAACTGACTGTCTTATCTCAAAGGTTATTCAGGCAAAACATTATGGTTTTATTGCAAACCACCTTCCTGCATGAAAGACAAACATAAGACTAAAGCCTCCAACTTAAATAACTGTGGAATTTATCAAGAACACTGAATGCTGCAACAAGCTAAAATAGTGGGCCTCAGGACTGTTATCCAATGGAAGCAAATAAAGAAACATGTATTCTTGTGGGCTGCAAAATTCATTGGTAAGAAGTGTAACACTTCGGCATCATGTCATAAATCAATTTTTAGGATATAGGATGTAGAACAGGTTGATATTTAGGCCTAAAATAGAGAGGAAGTTCTAAATACTTCAAACATAATTGTTCATTTAAACAGGGATGCATATTAAATGTAACTTACTAAATATGTTACAAAACAATGGCAACTAGCCATAGGAATGTTACAGTGTTTCACTCACTTGAAGTAGTTAAACAGACACGACACATCTTCCCATCACCACCAGCAACTCTGAGCAGTAATCATTCAGTGAAATTCCAAAACTTTTGTTACATAAACGTGCTGGTTTTAATGGAGGTAGAGTTAACTTTCTTCACAGTGGCTAGCATGGGGCTGTGTTTTGGATTTGTGCTGAAAACAGGGCGGATAATGCAGTGATGTTTTTGTTATTGCTGAGCAGGGCTTACACAGAGCCAAGGCCTCTCCTGCTTTTCGTGCTGCCACGCTGGAAAGGAAGTTGGGGGTGCATGAGAAGTTGGGAGGAGACACAGCCAGGACAGGTGACCCAAACTGACTAAAGGGATATTCCAGACCATATGACATCACACTCAGGATATAAAGCTTGGAAGAAGAAAGAAGTGGGGGGACATTCAGAGTGATGACATTTGTCTTCTCAAGTCACCGTTATGTGCGATGGGGCCCTGCTCTCCTAACTGAACACCTGCCTGCCCATGGGAAGCAGTGAATTAATTCCTTGCTTTGTTTTGTTTGCATGCATGGCTTCTGCTTTCCTTATTAGAATGCCTTTATCTCAACCCACAAGTTTTCTGGCTTTTACCTTTTCAGTTCTCTCCTCAATCCTGCAGGTGGGAGAGTGAGCAAGCAGCTGCTGTCTGGGGTTAAACCACAGCAATAGGTGTGCTGGTTTTGACTGGGATAGAGGTAATTTTCTTCACAGTAACTAGTATGAGCCTACATTTTGGATTTGTGCTGGAAACCAACTTGATAGCTCAAAGATGTTTTAGTTACTGTCAAGGCCTTCTCTGCCTCTCACATCACCCCCACCACAACAGTAGGAAGCCAGCTGGGATCATCATAATGATCCCTTCTGGTTTTAAAAGCCCTGAATACTATATGTAATCCTTGTAATTAATCTAGCTCCATAGGCTTCTGTTTACAAGTCAGTTATTTTGGCTGTCTGTATCAGGACAGGAGAAATAACTAGTTGCAGACAGTCAGGGTTTATTGAAGGCAGGGAATTACTATTTGGAGCAAAGTCTGTTTCTAAAAATCCTGCTGTATAAGCCTATATTCATTGGAAACACCGAAGTTGATCTCGATGACACATCCTATTTGCTGAAAGTTTACGGTAGATTGACTCATGCAGTTTTATGTCGTGCTCTGTTTAAAATACTTTTTTTTTTGGTTGAGTGGTAGCTGTTTCAGTGGTTACCTTTTGGTTTGATGGTTTGTTTTTCTAGGGCAGAGAAAGTTTACCCAAATTACGGGCAGTTGCCAGTAGTGCCTGAAGAAAAATGTCATTCTGACATTGATTTCTTTGGGGAATGAATCATCCAACTATATAACTTTTAGCAGTGCTGTCTGTCTAGATTTGTGATCTTTCTTCTTTCTTTTAGAACAAAGTTTGTCACTTAAAACAATGTATGATGTCTGGTCTTAAGCATATTTATAGCTTTCCCTCCGTTTACTAACAGTTCTGTTCTGTGTGTCATTTGTGTCCGGCATGAGCACCATTGGTAGTTCCATTTCAGTATAGAAACCCATAATTTCACTTTATATTTTGTCCATATGCATCATTTTTGTGGCTATGTTTTATCCATGGTGGGGCATTACAAGGAGGCCTTCTTAATGATAGAAACCGTAATGTGTCCCAAATATATCACAGTACAGATAATTGCAGACAGGAGTTTAGGGGTATTTTTGGTTTGACAATTAATGACTGCCTGCATGAAAGTTTTAACGCATTGCATCACATAAAAAAACACAAACAGAAAACCAATGGCACATTCCTTTGGAGAGTTCCCTTGAGCTCAGCTAATCCAAAGAAAATCAAAACAGCCAAATCTTTAAATCAGCACAAACAGAAAACCTAAGTAATGAATATAGATTTATGGATTTCTTCAGGCCAGTTCCTGCTCACTTGAAATCCCCCACTTAGGAGGAAAGGACTCAGGAATCCCAGGAGCAGCAAAATCAAAGCAGCAGATGTTTCTAGTTTGGTTATAATCTCATGTAATTAGAAAAATAGATAAATCATAACTTCTCATTTTCTCATCCCTGCTTGATTTTTAGGGTTGCTTGATTCCTTTGTTTCCTTGCTCTATTACTGTGGGTCCCTGTTACTTACTATTCATTAAGTGCTGGTTTTGATGCAAATCTTTGAGGGTATAAAGCCATAATGTTTGCCACGATGTCAAGGGGCTCTAGTCAATAAACCTTGGCTCTTGCCCTTTGTGTCCTTGAGGAAGGGCAGCTCAGCATTCAATTTCTAACTCCATCATCTTCCCCACCATGGAGTGGCACTCACTGAACCTGCTCCAGCCTGTATGGCACAGCCTGAGGGCAGGTACAGTCATCACATCCCAGGGGACAGGATTTCCTCTGCACACAGGGAAAGACTCACATTTACTGACTCATTCCCCACCACACATTCTCCTTAAAGGAAAACACATGACTCTCTTCCTAGTGGTAAATAGCAGTAATTCACTTTCAGATTGATTAAACTTAGACTTTTTTTATTTTATTTTCGAAGTTATCACTGAAAATAAGCCAGTTCCAGCTGGGGAATTGGCATAGGGAGCATCGAGCAGGATGCCAGCCTAAATCTGCTTCCAGTGCTCATCTGTACCCTTGTGAAATTGGCTTCCCACTTCTGTGAGCAGGCACCGCGCCACCGCACTGCATGGGTACTGGGGTGGGCAGCCAAGCAGTCGTGTGCACACACTGACTGTGGGCAGCAAGGGCACGAATCCAAGCCCAGGAATGTGAAGGCAACAGCATGGCTGGAGTCTGCACAGATTCAACAGTTAATGGACCGTGTCAACAGCATGAAGCTGGAATTGCCTCTGGTATCAGCCAAACAGCCTCCTCCACTGTGTGAAGTACTTTTCATTGCCAAGGAATCAAGACATATGTTGCACCAGGAAAGAAAAAAAAGAGGAGAGGAAGAAGAGCACTTAGGTTTCCTAATGAAGGGTTGTGCATTCACATTCTGCCTGCCCTTTCCATAGCCTTTATTCTTTCGATTAGGTTGCTGTTCTTTGGAAAGGGAACAACTGATCTGTGATGCAGCACTGTGGATGCTTTGCATGGCAAATCTCTTCTGTGCTATAAAGCCAAGGGCCAGTTAAGATTAGAGGAAATCTCTTACCATTAATCTGACAGCTCATAAGTTCAGGTTTATTCTTAACTGCTTCTGGCTGGTAAGAACTTAAGGAAGTGCTTTGAACTTCCCAAGGGGTAAGACCTCTTTGCTACAGCACAGGACAAGAACCTGCCAGGATCTACAGTTTCCTCCCAGCACATGCTGCTATGACCAAATTGCAAGCACCTAGCAGATTGTGGCAATTTACTGTTCCTTAGACTGAAAGTGACTGCGAATCCTAAGAGAATAAAGTTGGGATCTCCAAAACTCCTGGAGAAATAACAGTGCTATATAATATTTTACTGACAGTGTTGGACATAGTCTGACACTGTCTTTGGAACTGATTTAATCTTACTTGTAAACTCATAAATTCTTTTGAATGCTGTCATAAAATTTGACATATTAAACAAAACCATGCACCAGTTTTCAGTGGTGAAAAATACTGTGATGACTTACGAGCCTTTCTTCTGTATCTATACTTACATTGCTGCAGCCAGAGAGCAGGTAGATTAAAAAGCAAAGCATCTAAGTAGGTGTCACTTCCTGTGAGACAAACAAAAACCTGAAGTTTAGGAGAATCCTGTGTTGGGGAAAAGTGCTGAAAGCTCTGTGGTTTTCAACAGTTCGCACCAATGGCAAAGTCATTACTATTCAGAAATCTTTTTATAAGCCCTGTAGCTCATGTTTTAACTTGTCAGAGGTAGCTCAGCAGTAGTTCCAAGTGATGTGAATTAGTCCAAATGGTAGAAGTCACAGCAGTTCTTTTATCCAGTCTGTGCTAGTGTTGTAATTTATATGTTAAACTATTAAACTAAAAACCAGCCACAATGACACCACATGGTACACCTAAGCAAGTATCCACAGTTCAGAGCACTGGGCAATCATCAACCATAAGAAGTTCAGCAAGGGAAAGTGCTGGATTCTGCACCTGGGATGGAGCAACCCCGGATGTTCATATAGACTGGGGAATGAGATGCTGGAAAGCAGTGTCATGGAAAGGGACCTGAGGGTCCTGATCAATGGCAAGTTGAGTATGAGTGAGCAGTGCGCTGGCAGCCAGGAGGGCCAACCCTGTCCTGGGGGGCATCAGGCAAAGCATCGACAGCCTGGCGAGGGAGGGGATTGTCCCGCTCTGCTCTGCTCTGGGGCGGCCTCACCTTGAATATTGTGTGAAGTTTTGGTCACAGCGATATAAGAAAGATACTTTGGAGAGCACCCAAAGGACTGCAACAAAGATGGTGAAGGGCCTTGAGAAGAAGCCGTAGGAGGAGTGGCTGAGGGCACTTGGTCTGTTCAGCCTGGGGAAGGGAAGACCTCACTGCGGTTACAACTTCCTTGTGAGGGGAAGAGGAGGAGCAGACACTGATCTCTTCCCTGTGGTGACCAGTGACAGGACCCAAGGGAATGGCCTGAAGTTGTGCCGGGGAGGTTTAGGTTGAGTATTAGAAAGAGGTTCTTCACCCAGGGGCTGGTTGGGCACTGAACAGGCTCCCCAGGGAAGTGGTCACAGCACCAAGCCTGACAGAGTTCAAGAAGTGTTTGGAGGATACTCTCGGGCATTTGCTGTGACTCTTGGAGACAGTCCTGTGCAGGGCCAGAAGCAGGATCCAATGATTCTTCTGGGTCCCTTCCAACTCGGCATATTCTGTGATTCCATGATTCTGTGAAATAAGAACAGGGAGAGATCATTCAGCAAGTACCATCATGGGCAAAACGCTCAACTTGGGGAGATTAGTTGAATTTATTACCACTCAAAATCCAGGTAGGATAATGAGAAGTAAACCAGTTCTTAAAAAGCTTCCCCCACCCCCACTTCTCAGGCTTAACTTCATTCCTCATTCTCTACCTCTTTACCCCCAGCAGCGCAGGGAGACAGGAGATGGGGTTTATGGTCAGTTCATCACATGTTTTTTCTGCCACTCCTTCCTCCTCAGGGAAAGCAGTCCTTTCCCTGCTCCAGCATGGGTTCCCTTTGATGGGAGACAGTCTTCCATGAACTTCTCCAACATTGAGTCTTTCCCATGGGCTGCAGTTCTCCACAAACTGCTTCAATATGGGTTCCTTCCACAGGGGTCAGTCCTTCAGGAACAGGCTGCTCCAGTCTGGGGTTTCCACAGGGCTGCAAGTCCTGCCAGCAAACCTGCTCCAGCATGGACTCTTCTCTCCACAGGGCCTCTCTCCTGAAAGGACCCTGCTCCAGCACAGGGTTTCCACGGAATCACAGTCTTCCACTTGCTCTGGCATGGGGTTCTCCATGGACTGCAGGTAGATCTCTGCACCCTCATGGACCTCCATGGGCTGCAGGGGTACAACCTGCCAGAACATGGTCTGTAGCACAGGCTGCAGGGGAATCTCTGCACCAGCACCTGAAGCACCTCCTCCCCTCCTTTTTTACTGACCTTGGTGTCTGCAGGGCTGTTTCTCTCACATATCCACATATGTGCAATATTTTTTTTGTTGCCCTTCTAAAATGTGTTATCACAGAGGCTCACGGGCTCAGCCTTGGCCAGTGGAGGGTCCATCCTAGAGTTGTCTGTCATTGGCTTTGCCAGACATGGGAGAGCTTCCAGCAGCTTCTCAGAGAAGCCACCCCTATGGCTCCCCTGCAAACTCAATACAGATATCGGGAAGAAAGCCTTTACTGTGAGGGTGGTGAGATAATGGAAGTAGTTGCCTGGAGAAGTTGTGATGCTCCGTCCCTGGAAACGTTTAAGGTCAATTTGGATGTGGCTTTGAGCTTTTGAGCAACCTGATCTAGTGCAAGATGACCCTCCCCACAGAACAGGGTTGGACTAGATACTTGTTAAAGGTCCCTTCCATCCCAAACCAAGATGGCACGATTTTAAGCTCTGCCATGGGAAGTTTAGGTTGGATATTAGGAAGAAATTTTTTACAGAGAGTGATCAGACATTGGAATGGGCTGCCCAGGGAAGTGGTGCATTCACTGTCCCTGGAGGTTTTTAAGATGAGATTGGATGTGGCACTTTAGTGCCATGGTCTGGTAACCACGGCAGTGTTGGATCAAGGGTTGGACCTGATGATCTCAGAGGTCTTTTCCAACCTGGTTGATTGTATGATTCTATGGTTCCATGATTTGATTTTTAAGCCCTGTGGACTGGGGGATTTGCAAACCTTTAAGTCAGCAATACAATTCCTAAGAGGTCTGGGAAGTGACCTCTGTTTCTTTTCTGGTATCTAGGGCTGAAAATAAAAAAACAATTGATGAGATAAGTACTCTCCAAATCCAGGGACTGGCACATAGACCAGTCAGTGAAACCAGCAGCCACAGGACTTCTCTGTTGCAGCTCACCTCTGAGCTCACTGCTAAGCAGCAGCTTCCAAACATGTCTATCTGCCTTCAGTGAAGCTCACCCAGTGCACAGACTGTGGGCCAGTTGGGCCTGCTTAACTCTGATACCATTGAAATGCAAAGCCTGATACAGTCTGGTGCTCTGTGCGAGCTTAGCAAAGCCAGAGTAAGCGCTGCTGTTCCAATAGCAGCTGAAGAGGGAAGCACAGGGCACTGCCACGCTCCAATGCCAGCACTGTATGAATTGAAAAAACTATGAAAGGGGGTGAGATTCTGTTACCATTTTCCCTCAAGTTTCCTATTTCTCTTCTTCTAAGACTGAATGTTGAAAAGATGCGTTCTGCTGTAACCCCAACTGTAAATCAAGGTGCAGGTCTGCGGAACTGAGGGGAGAGAGGGAGAGGTTGGTGTGCTTTTCAAGTCTGAAAAAGGAGACAGGAACCCAGGGCAAAATATTTCTGAGGCCAACTCAAGGCTTAGTGGGGATCCCAAACACCACCTATCTCATTGGTTTAACGCCACAGAAGCCAGCTGTGCACACCCTGAAGGGACTGAGGTCATGGCAGTGAACAGAAGTGAGTGCCAAAGGCTCCCTCTCCATAGCAGCATGGCTTACAGAACCTGGGGAGCCTGGAGAGCTGAGCTCAGCCCAGCCAGCACAAGGATTCTCCACTTCTCTGGCTGAGCTTAAAGAATCTTCTTACTTCCTCAGCAGATGCTTTGGGTTTACACTCACCACCTACCTATGGAAATAGGGATGGGGACTCACACCCATGCAGCAGATTAGGCTGCGTGGAGAAGATGGATTACTTTCATCTTTGTGATTGCATTTTACCTTTTGATGCCCTGGATGTTTATTCCTTTATCATGTATTAATTATTGGCATTCTCTAGGCTTCCTTCTGTCTTAATCTGATTTAAAACAGACATTTGCATTTGAAAAGTAGCTAGCATGTATAGCAAATCCTTTCCCTTGGTTTGCTATTAGTGCAGCCAGCTTTGATGTATTATATTAATGCTGTTTGCCATGGGTGAAATCAGCACACCACCTATGGAGAGGCACTTCATGGTGAACTTACTGCTTTTACCCACAGGCAAAGCATGTACCTCCCCTGGCGCAAAATCTGGATGCTGACTGCAGCAGCATGGTCCCACAACTGCTCCTCTTCCTGCTGCCATCAACTTGGTTCTGGAAGGCCCAGAGGCTCTGCACTGTGTCCATGGCATGGGGTGTCTCATGCAAACCCCAGCCTGCTGACCTGCCACCCGAGAAGGGTGAAATTGCAGGAGTGGGATTAGACATCCACTGCAGTGGAAGGAGCGGGAGGTAACACACTACAGGGCACCAGACCAGCAGCTGAGGGTTGTACAGGGAACAAGGCAGGTGAACTGCAGAGGAACTCGTGCCAAGAAAAGGATGAGATCAGAATTTACCTAATGATTTTCCCAAGGGTTATAAGCGTGGAGGCTGAAATACACATGTGCTTCAAAACTTTTTTGTGCCAGCTGAGGAATAGAATAAATCAGTTCTCTGGTGAGTGAGTTCAGTAATAGTATTTCCTTTTTTTTTTTTTCCCCCCCCCACTGTTTCACTTACATAATTTAGGGCTTTTGGGAAGTTGCTCTGAACCTGATTGATCTGTTTTAACTGGTGCAAAGGGCACATGGAGCCACTGCTGTAACCCACTCGGGCTGGGTTAACTACAGTGGTGCGTGGTGGGCACGGGACCAGCTGACCAAAGGTGCCGTGCCCGGCTCGCTGATGTGACCATAGCAGAGCTGGCTTAAGTCACCAACCTTAACCCAGCATGGCTGTTTGCGTAGGCTTTCCCTTTTCTCTCTTGAGGTCTGGCGGTAAAACTGCGTAGAACAGCCTCTCTTCGCTCTCCTCCAGCACGATATTCCAAATCAGCTGTGACTTCTTGAACAGGTGGGTTTGCTCACCTGGCTCCTGCTGTCAGGACTGGGTGAAAAGCAGTATTTCTGTGTGACAGAGCTGGGGAGGGGACGGCCTTTGGCAAGAGGCAGGGCGGAGCAGCAGGGGCTGGAAACCTGGCTCTCCCAGAACAGCATGTCTATCATAGCATTAGTTGTTGCAGAACAGCTCAGAGTGAACTTGTTTCTTCCTAAATGCTCACATAGAGTTTTGCACCAGGTTGACTTGGTTTTAAAAGCATTTAAGTTAAATTATTGCAACTTCTGCTCCTGGATGAGATTTAAAGCAGCTTCCAGAACTCATTTACCAAAGGAGTTGGAAAAGTTATTTCAAGTTAACAGCCTACATTACAGTAGTAGTTATTTGAACAGGTGGGCACTGGGGGAAGTAGGGACATTAGCCAAATCATGAATCATAAGCTAATCAGATTGCCACCCATGTTTGCACCAAAAGGAAAAAAAGCCGTGCACGAAAATACACATACTGCCAGCTACGGAACTGACTTAGCAAGGACCCAAACTTTTGCTGGGGATTTTTGGGGTAAGTGGCTACACTTCGACTTGGTAGGCCAGGAGGTCTCTCTGGAAGCCACCAGGGAGGCTGGTTCTCCTCTTACTCTACCAACTCTGAAGGCCTGGGTCTCCCCTTAGTACTCTTTACTCCTCATAGCATTCCTGCTCCATCCAAGCAGGGAGTTTGGGGCCTTGCACTCTTTACCCTTCGCTGGGTCTATTCCTCCAGCCCTCGTATTTGAGGCTCTTTCCACAGGTGAACAGGCAGAACAAAGGGCCCAACTTCAGATGTCCCAAGGGAGCACCCCAAGAATACCCATAGCCTCCACCTCCTCCAGGGAAGCTCTTCTCTCTCTGGTACAACAGGATGCATTTGGCTGTCTGGGTAGAAGTGGCTCACAGAGCTGTTCCTTGACCTGTCCAAAACCCAGGTGAAGGGCTGTGCAGGGCCATGACAGGGCCCAGCTATGCTGGGCAGCAAGGGCTGCAGCAGATCTGTACTACCCATGCACTGGGGTAGGGGTTCATCTCCTGAAGTGCAGTCACTGAGAAGTCCCTAGGGTAAAAAAAATATGTAGATTTAACTGTATTTAAAATAAAACTACACTATTGGAACTCTGTTGATGTTAGTGGAATTCCTTGTGTCTTACACCAGCAGGCAGAAAATCAGATCTAAAGTGCTGAGGCTGCTGGCAGATACTTGCCTGTTTGTGTGTGCAGTGGAGAAAAGTGCTTGTTTGGTGCTGATTGCAGACTACGGAATAAGAGCAATTTCTCATCCCACCTCCACAGAAGCTATTTAAATAGTTCTACACCCACTTTGAAATATGCTCAGTTAAAAAGGGAGTAAATCTGGAAGTTATTACTCCTCAAAGAAAGAAGCACCAATAAATAGGCTTTGCTAAGACTGCCGGTGCTCTCGGGGATAGCACCCGCCTAAGAGCTCTCCCTCCGCCAGCCTGCCTTTGCTGTGAAACAGTTTTTATTAGGCAGCCTGCAGAGAAAACACACGCTGCAGGAAAGAGCCCTGTGGCTCGTGTCTGAGGAACCCTTGGAGCCAACCCTTTGTCCCAGTGAGGCTTGGGGCCAAAGCCCAGCTGGCTACATGCAGACGCCTCGCAGGCTGCACAAGCCCCCACGTGCTCCCCATCCAGCACAGGAGGGGACGGAACAACCAGCAAAACGCAAGGACATGCCAGGGAAAGCAATAGGCAGAGAACTAATTAAAAAAGCCCTTAGGAAATACTGGGGATAGAGTGGCATCACATGCAGTTATTCAATGCCTCCCTTTCCCCTCCTTGGGGACTCCCAGCCACAAACTCACTCACAAAGTGAAAGCATTCGCCAACTCTTTCCCAAAACTGGTAGTGGAGATTTAACCCACGGCACAGCATCTCTGCAGGATGCTGCCCACCACCTGGCCATCCTCCCAGTGCCCATGTCCCGTGTCTCACTCCCTCTTTGACAGCCCTCCTGCCCAGCAGGACAGTGTAGGCTGACTCCCTTCCCCAGAGCAGTTGCTGGCCAAGTGTCTTCCCAGGGGCTACGAAGCAAAATGTTGAACTCGGGTGCAGAACTGGGCCACCAGCTCTGTGCAGGGAGAGCCAGCTGGGACCTGGGGACCTTGCTGCTGGTTACCCCCAAGCCACCCGCAATGCTGGTCACACCTGAGAGCACGTATTCAGGCAGCCCGGGAGCTTTCCCAACCCCACCACATGAGATGTTCTTGGATTTAAGGTGTTTCCAAATTACGCTGCACCTAAAGAGAGAGTTTTATAAATTGATTGCACTCAAAATATCCACAGAGTGCTAAGTCCTCTGATGAATCTCATACAAAGCTACTGTCAGAGCCAGCTGCTTGTATTCAGACCCACTCAGCACAGTCATCCTGCTTCTGTAATGTAGCACACCGGGGTGCCGACCCTAGGGCGAGTTACAGGCAAAGCCTTGTTTGTCTCTGGCTTTCCCCAGCAGAGCTCTGCTGTGAGATTAAGATCTTAATATTTATAAGTCTCTGGTTTTACTATTTGTTTAATGTCACAGTAAATCAGGTGCCTACACTGCTATCCCTCCATCCCACCTGAAACTTTCACCTTCTTAGCAAAGGGCAGTTTTGTTTTTCCTTAAAAATAGACTAATTATAAACTGACTGATTTTCTCACATTTAAACAGCTTCTGTAACAGCCAGTTATTTCCAAGGACATGAGAAACAGCTGTTGCAATGTCAAAGCTTGAACAGTCACATATCTGCTATTTCAATGGATAAGACTTGATATTTTTATTCCCACATGATATTACCAAGACATGATAAACAAGCACAGCATTAGTCTTAATTTGTGAAGTGAAGATCATTTTAATTTGCTCCAAGATGAGGAATAATTTTAACAGAGTATTACTATTCCACAAACAACTATTTGAAGGCCTGTTCTGTCTTTCCCTCCTTTCCCCACTTCCCCCTTCCTTTTTTTTTTTTTTTTTTTTTTTTTTTTTTTACCATAAAGCAACACAACTCTGGCCAAGGGCTATTTGAAGGCAGAGACAATTTGTAAGCCAGCCTTAAGTCTTTCCAGACTGATGAGTGAGCTTCAAAAAATGCTTTCCAGAGTTTAACCTGGCCTTGTCATTACTGAATAAAAGGAGAACACGAACTTTGCTCACCTTCTGGTGGGAGCCAGGAAGGTCCCTGGGAGGCAAACATCACACAGGAGTTGGATCCTCTCCCCCAGCCTTTAGGTGATGACTTCTGTTAAAGGCTTTAATCTTCTATCTGCATATAATCACCCAAACCAAAGTGGCATCTGCAGGTCCTCAGTGGAAACCAGGCTCACAAACACAGAGCCGAGCCTGGAGCTCCAGGCTGCCAGCTCCGCAAGGTCTTGCTTAGTTCTTTGGAAACCTTGTTGCACTTCACCATGGAAAAGCACACTGTGGGACGAAGAATGGTGGTTTGAGCTAATTAAGCAACAGAGTAACAATTTTTAACTACACATGTGCCTGTCAATAAGTCCTTCCAAACATCTTAGCTCCACTGTGGTTTTATGCTGCTTTTTTCCCTAGGATCACAACACACTTGACAATGGTGATAAATCAGCTCTCCAGCCGTCCTATTAGCCAGGAAAGCATTATCAAGCCCATTTAGTTGGAAATGTGAGGCCCACAGGTAATCTAATAGGGTGATTGCCCGAGGTAGTTACCTATAACAAGCCAGTCTCAAGAGGGGGAGTCCTACTTCACCCGTTCTGGGAGGATGTTCTCCTGGAAGGCATGCAGGTTATTCTACCTCCCCTACTTGGGAAAACACCTTAAGCACAGAGTCAGCAGAATTTTAAAAAAAAGGGGAGGGGGGGGGTTGGGACAGGAGAGCAAGTGACAGCATTTCAGCATTTTCCTCTTATGTTTTGAATGTATTTCAATCCAAGAAGCAAGTTTTTACCTTCAGGTTTGAACCTGATAGAGAAATATCCAACATCTGGTCAAGGGCATTACTCAACAGAATCAAAACTAACACTCATCCAAGTGGGCCAAGCAGCAGGAAGTTTTTCACATTAAAAAAGAGGAAGGTACCACAAGATTTAGGTGAGCCAGGAACTCTGAGGATTAAGTTCTGAAAGCATCAAAAGCTACAGCTGGACACCAAGAGAAAGACTCAAAATGAGGAGTACACACTAACCCACCTCTCTAAGAATTTGGCCCCAAGTGACTTGCCAAACATTGGGCAGGTGTTAAGTTGCAAAGCCAGAAATAGAAAACCAATTCCCTCTCCTGGCCTTTCATTTGAAGGCTTGGACAGGTTCCCAGACAACTGCCAGACATATGAAGATATAAATTATTTGGAAGAGTGCAAAGGGTAACGAACCAGGGTCAAAAGGCACCTGCAACCTTGCAGATCCTCAGCAGGCACCACTCACCAGAGCAAACCTGTGGGTTGTGACTTGTGTACTTGCCACGTGGATACATTGAAATACCCTTTCACCATAGAATCTTCCTTTTCTCTAGGCATGATAATGCGTCATACACTGGTTTGTGCTCCACCATCCACCTGCCTGGTACCAGATGCAGACATATTTATTACCATAGAGAAAGGCAGACTTCCATTTCTGGAGCGCTCTGCCTCCAGCTCCTGCCCAGGCTGTA
Source organism: Pseudotriccus pelzelni (assembly GCA_035584735.1). Classification (NCBI taxonomy): domain Eukaryota; kingdom Metazoa; phylum Chordata; class Aves; order Passeriformes; family Tyrannidae; genus Pseudotriccus; species Pseudotriccus pelzelni. The sequence continues at coordinate 137,383,262 of JAWMRA010000078.1, forward strand.
GATAACTATCCAGCTGAAGAGCCAAAGGCAGGCTGTGTGATTCCTGCTGCCTGCCACATTGCCCACAGGCCCAAGCAGCCACAATGAAATGGGCTGGAGCCAGGCTGATTTCAGTCTGTTACATAGGAAAATTACAAACAGTGGGTGATAGCTTAGAAAGGTCTTCAAAAAGGCAAGTGATCCCCATAGCCACTCTCTACCCAGTTACAGTTATGCACACACCTCCCTAAGTAGGTCTCGCCTGCCACAACGAGATCCAGATCTCTCTGGGGCAATCATGCCGCAACTCAGGAATCCTATGGATAAAGCCTAGTGATCTGCAGAGATTTATTTCTCTGTGGTCTAAAATGACAACCTCACTGCCTTTTAAAAGCTGAAAGTATTCACTGGTGCTGTGAAGTGGGCAACAGCCAGGTACCTCAAGTGCAGGGCAGTTCAGCTGGAAACCAAACAGCTTTTACTTCCCTCCTACACTTCCCTATTGGGGGAAGGAGTACTTCGGTATCACAGGCTTACAATCACCCCATCCTCAAAACCTATTTGTAACAGCTACTGTCCTTGGCACAGGCAGCAAAGCTCACAGCCTTCCTTTTCTGTTTGAAACTGGTCCCCAGTGGCCTAATTTGCAGACAGTAATGGGATTCCACCTTCCTGTGCCTGACAGAAGGTGCCTCTGTGAGCAGCCTTGGTTCACCTTTCAAGAAGCTGACCTCTTTTTTTTCCTGAACAGCATCCCAGTTCCTGTATGTGGGCTGTGACAAATGTTTCAGAGAAGGATTACAGGGTTAACAAATAGATGAATATTTAATCCCACTTCCCCACTTAGCTCATTGTCCAAAACTTCCACCCCTTGTACCTAAAGCTACACGGGCCGTACATATGGTTTTCTTCTCAGAATCTGACTTCTTTTATTATTAATTATTCCAAACTTCTTCCTTCAGCAGTCCTTCTTTGGAAGGGAATTGTCTTCTCTTGGCTCCAACTACAGGACTGACCCTCATTTTCTGTCAGTAATGCACCCTTCTGTAGTAGGCTCTCACCTCTTTCACCAAAGAGGTACACTGTTTTCACACACATTACCTCACATTTCTCCTCCTCAATTCAGCGTTAAGAGCAGGGAGAAGAGGAAAGGACACAACAGGAGCCTCAGCTCATTACTGGGACATGCATAGGAGAGCACAGGTATGGGGAAGCTTTTGGCCAATGTGGAATTTCTGTTCCTCAGGTGGCGTAAGACCCCTCTGTATCTGGCAGCAGGAGAGGGGGATTGCAACCCAGAAAAGGCAAATCCGTTACAGTTTTAGTGCTGGACATAAGCAACAAGGAAAGGACGTTAGGACAGGTTGGGATAGTTTCTTGGTATCCAGGATCTTATGCAAGCACCTTGAAGCCCATCGCAGTTAATTTCCCCACTATTATTTGCTGAGCTAGCAGGACTGCAACACATACACTCACTTGCTGTACAATCACCCCGTACAACAATTTGGGACTCCCACCTTCACTCCTGCTACCCTCTCCAGCCTGAGTTCGCCGAACAGACCAGCCTGAGAGGTGAGGGCTCTCCTAGGAACCGAGGCTGCTGGCGATGAACTGAACGCCAAGGAGCGGGTGAGGTTCGGCACAAACACGCCGCTGCGGGGCTGGTTGGGTGCTGAGGCAGCTCCCTACAGACCCCTCGCTCAGGACCATCGTTTCACCGCCTGCCAGCCCCGAGAAGCCGCCCCAGGGGAGCGCAGGGCCTGCTCCGAGGGACACCGACACAACGCATCCCGGCCAGGGCCGGCGATAGCGGGAGCGCCGGGAGCCCCGGCAGCGCCAGCACGGGCAGCGGAGCCGCGTTCCCCTCCTCTCCCTGCCGTCCCCGCCGGGGAGAGCGGCCGTGACCGCGGCTCCCGGCCCTGCCCGCGCCACACAGGGCGGCTGCTCCCAGGCCCCTCACGACTGGGTCTCTGGGTCTCAGCCACGGTTTCGTGCCCGCTCCCCCAGCGCGCAGCCGAGCCCCGGGGCGGCTCCAGCACAGCGGCGGCGCCGCGCTCGGCAGGGGGCGGCAGCAGCGGCGCCGGCACCGCTGGCGGAGAGGGGGGTCGGGCCGCCTCCGGCCGGGGGCTGCACCGGCGGGGGAGCAGAGCGGACCGGGAGCGAAGGGCGGCCCTGGCGCTGGTCCGGGGCCCGCAGGGTGCCAGTCCGCAGGGCCCGCGGGGAACGCTCCGGTCCCGGCGCCCCCCACGGTGCCCCCAGTCAGCAAAGCCGCTCCCGCCGCGGCAGCGCCCCCCGCCCGCGGGTTATCAATGGGCGCGGCGGAAGCCCCGCCCCCCCGGACGTGACGCCCGCCAATGGGTGCGCGGGGAGCGCGGCGGGGTGAGGTCAGCGCGCGGGGCGGGGGCGGCGCGGGCCGGGCGCGGCGGGCGGGGGTCGCGGCCCCGGGCGGGCGGAGCGGGCGGAGC
>JAWMRA010000078.1:137389797-137428040 GCA_035584735.1 Pseudotriccus pelzelni
CCACCTGCCCGGGGAGTGTCCCTGGCTGGGAATCGAACCCTTGGCCTCGGCGGTGAAGGTGCCGCAATCTAACCACTGGGCCACCAGGGCCTCCCAAGTGAAAAGTAACATCTGGCCAAAAGAATGAGGACACACTGACATAGAAGACAAAACACAGGAAAACAGAAATTATTAAAATGCTAACATATCTATATAAATAGACATAAGCTAGGAAGATAAAAAGAAGAGAAAGAGCCAGGGTTGGGAAGACCCTGCCAAATACACATTAGAGTCAGCCAAATCAAGGAAAGGTAGAAAGTTCACTGATGAAGAGGAGTAGAAGATCCCTGCCCAGAGGCTGAAGAAACAGGATCTCCCCCTTCACATCTCCCCAAAACGAAGACTCTGCCCAGACTCCGCCTGCCATGAATATTATAATGAAATATTGTAATATTATGAATATGCATGTAAGATGATGTAATCCATAACCAAAAGTTGTATAAATAGTCACACTAATCACTGACTACTTCGGAACTCTTTGTCCAGCGTGAGCTGGGAGTTCCCCAGCGTTGCTTAATAAATACCTTGCTGCTTAAAGACTCAAAACTTTGTCTCTGAGCAGTTTCTATGCCTGTCGGGGGAAAAATTCAACATCAGAAGTTACTTGGACTCCAAATACGCAATGCCTGACACAAAGGTTACCTGACCAGTGCTCATGTCAAAGAAGAGAATCTTCCAAGATATTCTTTTGTGTCTTCTTACAGTTTTCATGTAAAACATTCATGCCCTTTGAAGGATTTGCTTTATGTCTTTTATGTCTGGACAACGCTGTTTGTTTTTCTCTCTTGCCTGCAGACATTTCTTTAAGCCTGATTCAATGAGAATTAATATGCACAATAGGCACTTTGCCTCATTAAATCTCCATCAGCAATGAAGCTGCTTGAAGATTTTTCAGTGAAACTGGTTTGATAAATACTGATTTGCCAAAACACAAGCTTTTCAGGCTAGTATATCAATTTTGATGGATTGCCTGTTAAGGGAGGTTTTCTACCTCCAGGACAGTGTTTCTGGTCCAACATACAGTAAGACATAACTGATTAGCATACAGTCTTGTAATAAGGCAATATAACCTTAAGGCTCTAGCACAAACATTGGTTTGAATTAGGCAGAGAAATAATCTGAATCTGGAGCTCCTATATTTTAAGTGTCTTTGTTACCAAGTTTTTAGATACATTAATTTCTCACTGTGTGTTCAGGAGGTTTGTGACTGTCATGGTGGGGGGAAACTAGAGTCTTGATTTATTTTCTAATGTGGAATGAGAACATTTGTAAATGATCAGAGCATTATTAGAAAAATGTTCCCTGCTTAGTCTTGGACAGTAACTGAAGTGGCTGAACAAATGGTTTCCTCTCTCACTTACACTTACCCCTCTTTATCCCTGATAAATAACAAAGAAGTCACTGTAAGTCTCTCAGTACTGTGGAACAGATAGCATCATTCATGTCACTTTGGCAACATTTCCCAAAATGCCTCCTCCAAAGCTAAGTACACTAGCTTCCCACTCCTACGCTCTCTATTCTTGCTCTTACATTGACCTTCTGCTCACAAAATGGAAAGTGAAGGGAAGAAAAAGATAAATAAAACAGATTTACAGTGTACAAGTCAGAGGCACAGTGCCCAATGCAAATCACAGAGGAACAAGTTTATTCCTGGTATGACTCCACTCAACTGTAATCCCGGCTTTCTCTTTCCTCCCCCTCTAGCTGTGTGTACCCATTATCAAGGCCACATTTGAGGGGGTTAGTTAGATGACATTCCTTAGGACAGAGACCATTATTTATTTCTGAAGTACTGTATATATTTTAACAAAAAAGCAAAGTGTTTTGAAAAGGCAGACAGTCTGTGACCAGCGTAGAAAGAAAGAGCGAGAGGAGTGTCTTGGCGCCTCTTGGGACTTAGGCCAACATTTTATCCCAGATGAAAGCTTGAAATTGAAGCCTTTCTTCAACCTTTACGAAAAGGTATTCACTTTTACATCAGCACTGCTACTTATTCTGTCTGTCCAAAGCTGAAACACTGTAGGAGTAGGGAACTAATACTCAAATAATGAGGAAAACCTCTGAAAAGCTATTATCATAGGGAATACATTTTTTGCCTAGAATGGAAAGCAAACATGCTCTCACACACTACACAGTTCAAAAGGATAGTTTGGCTTTTAGAGTAGCTATCTCCTTCACTGTGGGAGAAACCAGAAGTTAACAAAATTACTGGAAATATTACAAATACTCATCTTGCCTTTCTTTTCCGCCAGGCTATGTCAAACAGCCTTCTGTCCCTGGTTACTGTGCTCTCCTTAAGAGAAAGCTAGAGTTTTTTCTGGGAAGGGATTGCACACAGAGAGATATCTGTCACAGCTCCTCTCAAAAGGAAGGATGCTCTCTACTTGTTCCTCCATCCAAGAGGCCTCCTACACCTATTTTCAAAGTCCCAGCAGCCAACTAAAGACCTGCTAGCTGCCTCACACAGATTTGGAACAGCTGCAGCTTCCTGGACAAACTCAATTCCAGAGAAGAGCAACCAGGCTGGTGAAGAGACTTGAATACAAGTCCTATGAGGAGAGGCCGAGGGAGCTGGGGTTGTTTAGCCTGGAGAAGAGAAGGCTCAGGGGAGACCTCATCACTCTCTTCAACTACCTGAGAGGAGGTTGTAGCCAGGTGGGGATTGGTCTCTTTTCCCAGGCAGGTATCAGTAAGACAAGAGGGCATGGTCTTAAGCTCTGCCAGGGGAGGTTTAGGTTAGATGTTAAGAAAAAATTCTTTACAGAGAGGGTAATCAGGCAGTCGAATGGGCTGCTCAGGGAGGTGGTGGATTCTCCATCCCTGGAGGTGTTTAAGAAGAGACTGGATGTGGTACACAGTCTAGTAACTGTGGTGGTGTTGGATCAAGGGCTGGACCTGATGATCTCTGAGGTCCTTTCCAACCCATCTGATTCTGTGATTCTGAGATTCTAAACATAACATTCCCTTGGGACATACACTACACCACTGTCCCGCTATATGGCCTCTCCCAGTGCATGGAAAAAGTGTTAGGGGAGGAGGTGCTGCAGTCGTTCAAGCTCATCTTGTTCTGTGTCTTCAGTTCTGAAGTGTGCCCTTTCTGTACTGTGTCTACCAACAGTAAACCGGCTCGGAGCAAGCACCGTGGAGCTATCTGTAAGCATAAAACCATCACTTGTGGGTTTGGGGCTAAAATACCCATTGATCCCATCAACTTTTCATTTGCCACTCTGGGGACTGTGGGCACATGCCACCCAAAGGGTGTGAAGTAGCACTGGTGATTTCCACCCACAGCGAACTGGCAGCTCGTCCGTCGTCACTAACAGTCCCCTTGGAGGAAAGCTTTTGTGGAAAACTATCTCTATGTGTTATATATGGAGTCTGCAGTACTTTCAGCACACAACCAGACAAAAATATATTAGTTATACTAATTAGTACACACTTGGATACAATACCAAAGTCTTTTGTCTCTTGAGTAAGTGAAAAGCTGGGCATGAAGAGTCAGTGCTGAAAGGAAAAAAAATTACAAAGGAGATATTCCCATATGTTGAAGAAATTTTCCACAGCAAATGCAGCTAAATGTCTCACAGATAAGAGATACATTGGAATAAACAGCTGTCAGTGTTAAATAAATATCCTGGATAATGTGCAGGACAGAAATAACTACAGCATCGTCAAACTCTTTTCTTCACTTTATTTAGCTGTTCTTGCATGTAGCTCCCAATCTTTCCACTGCTCCAGTTAGTGCAGCATTTATTTTTGAGTCCGCTACATTTCTTAAGACAGTAACAACGAAAGGCATTTCCTGAGAAGCTGCAAGGATGAGCAGCAAGAAAGAACAACAGCTACGGAAATACGGGACCCTTGTAGTGCTTTTTATCTTCCAAGTTCAGATTTTTGGTTTTGATGTTGACAATCGACCTACAACAGATGTCTGCTCAACACACACAATTTTACCTGGACCAAAAGGTGAGGAATTATCAGGTTGCTAATGCTGAGACCAGTACTGATAAAGGCTGATTTTTTTAAAAGTAGAGGCATGGAGGGCTTGTGGCATGGGCTGGGCACGAAAGATGTGAATTATTGTGGACTGTACAAACATCTAGGAAAATGGAACTGTAATGGGGAGAAATGATGAAGCAAGGATATTTAAATTTGCTTTTCTTCAGTTTCAGGAACAGTGTCACATATTTTCATATAAGTTAGAGGTGTCTTTTTGCATCTTTTTCCAGCCATATAAATCTTCTCAACTTTTTGTGTTCACCACATAACCAGTACAGCTACAAACTGAGGAACTTGTCTAAAAGTAGTCACCTATTGTGAACTGCTAATGGTCTGCTTTGCACTTACAGATAGGGAGAGGTATATAGTATTTAAAATGACCGAACCGTCTTCATTTCCAAATATTTACTTGCAAACACATCTCTCTCATCAGACCTGATCCAATAGCTCTTGTTGAATTAAACAGGACCTTAGCTACAGATTTCAACAAGAACTGGATCAGCCCTGGCATATACAGGTCTTTTATCTTCAAAACAATTTGCAAATATAAGAAACCAAATTTTCTGCATTAACTTACCTTTTCTGTAACACAGTTAATGCTGCTGAAATTGCCTGGAGGGTATCTTAACAAAAAATTAAGGTCCATGACATACAAATCTATCTTGTAGTAACAGATCTAAAATATATATTCCACACCATGGCTATTGCAGTTCAAACTATTGCTTTCTTTTTAGTAATTCATTGTATTTTTCTATGGGCTACAGACTGAGAGGGAAAAAAAGTGCAACTGATACAAATTTAAAGCAGAAAAAAGATTATCAAATCAAGAGCGCTGCTATAGGCTCATTTGTTTTTATGATGGATTATTCAAATGCATGTTGCTTAAAGGACCGTTTTTAATCAGCGAGTTAATTTCTTTATGATTACAATCCAAGCTTAAACTTCTGCTGCCACAGCATAAATGCAGAGAGATTTAATGATCCCCAAGGGAGCTAGTGGGAGTTAGTTTAGTTAGTATCTAAATAATGGTGGGCTGGAGAACGAAGTTTGACAGGGCTGTGTTTAACAAGTCACAAGGCTAATGAGGTGGTCTTGTGACAACACAGAGTAGCTGGGACTCCAGCTGGTTTCTGTGGTCTAGCTTGTATTGGGAGCATTTGAAGGTTAGGTATTATGGTTCTTTGCAAGTGTGCTACTGAGAAAGAATTTAGTCATTAGCAGTCCTACTGCCTCCTGGCTGACACCAAGACACAAGATGAGACAACCAACATATTGGCATAGCCCACACTACTACTTTAGATTACTGTGCCCAAGATCCATGACTGGTAGAAGGAGTATCAAATAAATCACGTCCAAATTACTGGCTCTCATCCATTTCAGGTCATCAAATATTATTTTGTAGACTATGTGATGTAATCCTACAGATTAATTTCAGTTCCTACCAGAGCTGAGCTCATCCAGGACAGTTACAAGCAGCTCCCAATGGCACTAATTCTTTTAACCACCAGTCATCTGGGCAACTAAAGACCAAGCAGGTTGAGTGTATGAACTACCCTGTTACTCCTCAGGCACCCCTTGGAGTCAAGTATGAAACATGCTGACCTAATATGGCAGAAACAAAGCCTGTCCTGCTGCCAGTTTTCCTCTGTCCATCTTATGTCTATGGACTCAGAGCACATGATCCAAGCTTCCGACCACAGCCACAGGCAGCATTTTGCTGCTTAAACTCTAACCTCAATAGTGGACAAGCCTTTGACTTTTGCTGCTGTAGGATTTATTTCCTGTGCTGTATCTGTTGAGTCCCTTTGTCCACTGTTCTCACAAAAATGGGGTTTGACCCACCTGGTACAAGTTTCACCCCCTCACCTCCCTCTGCTCAGCATCCCAGCTATGGTAAAACACGGTGGTGCTCCCACAAGACAGAGGTGCTGAGGTCACTCAGCATATTGGCCAGCTTTTTCTACCACCACAGTCCAGATTCCTGTTGTGGCTACTTCCTCCTTCCATGACAACAAGGAAGGGTCTAATGGTCCAAAGCAACCAAAAGTGAAAGGAATTAAATGGTATTCAGTAGCTGTTAAGACTTCCTACACTGCTCCACCTCACCTATCCCAGTGCAAGGTACAAATTGTCCTGTAGGCTAGATCCAGTCTGTGTGCTGCAAGTGGGATGGTCCCTTGTTCTGTGCAACACCAATACTGCCGTTTCCACCCCACAGTCCAGAGGAGAGTAGAAGGCTGAGGGAGAAGTGAGCTTGTTCAGAGGCTCAGAATTTATAACCCCTTATTGCTTGCACTTTTGGGGCTGCATTTCTCACTTCATCACCTAGGCATTCACAGCTGCTACAGGAGCAAGCTCCCAGCCTCACCACAAGCTCACCCTGAAAATCACCTGTTTAAGAAGGGTCATTAGTGTTGTGCAAATAGGCCACTTTGTCGACATGTAAGCCACACCTAACTTATCCAAGTTACTTTGTGCAAGCCATATTCTTCCCCTTCAAAAATACACTATTTGGTATGCTCATACCTGCGAGGTCATGAGAGAAGTGTGACAAGAGTGATGGGATGTAAAAAAAAAAAAAAGGGTAATTCCAGGCTAATTATCAGGAAAGCCTTCAAACCACTTAGGACATTCCCACCAGCTCCCCAAAAGCATGAGGCAAAACCATCGTGTTTAACCGTGTGTATAACACTGAGAGCTAGAAAATGCTCTCGAAGACTGCAGTCTCCCAGCAACAAAAGGAATGTAGTAAATGTCCTTTGCACTTTGTGTGGCAATGACAGAAGTGGGTCCGAGTTAAACTGCTCAGCGTGACAAACCATCAGGAGTTTCAGCCTGACCTCTGGTGGTTCACGCGATGATCACCAGGCAACTGCAGTCCCCCGCCATTCATCTGCTGTTTTCCATCGTTGCTGCGAGCAAATGAAAACTGAAGTCTGTTTGCAGAGAATTATGCAAAGAAATTTGCTAAATAGGCACTCCAGAAAAATGGAAAATTAAAAAAAAAAAAAAAAAGGAATAAGAGAAAGACAAAGGCTGGCAATCTTCTCCCAAATTCCTTTTCTAGGCAACATTCAGATCTCTTCTCAAAAAGAGGGGATTATTTTCAATGAAAATAGCCCCACTGCAATGGCCATCTAGGGTTACCTTCCTGAAAAACCATTGAGGTACACAGTAATCTGTGGCAGTTGAGGCATTTTTTAGGATTCTTATTGAAATACCCCACGAACAAAACAAACAAAAAAAAAGTACAGATTTTCCGTGTTCCTAACTAATGACTTTTGGTGTTTGATTTGAGATGGTAGAAGAAACTCTGTCCTAGCTGGGTTGCTGTGGCACAGGAACTGGGCTGAAAGCTTACACTCAGTAATGCTGATCCACAGCTGAGTAACTGGGGCAATAAAGGCCAAGTTCTGTACTTCATCCACTTCCTGTGTCCAAAGAGAACCAGATCAAGCACAAACAAAACAATGGCATTTCCAGGGCAGTCAGGTGCTTGGCCTAGCAAAACGAATCATGGCCCTATTGCAAGCCTGGAAGCAGACTGGGTGTTCCTGCTTCTGAGAAAGGATGAGGGACTGTGGGGAGGCAGCAGCTAACACAGTGAGAGCAAAGGCACCAGTTGTTGGTTTGTGCCCTGGCAGCATCAGGAATACCAGGCTCTGCTCCCCTGGGCTCTGCCTTCAAGGGGTGTCCCAGCTCTGTCCTTTCTTCCAGCTTCCTCTTGCCTATAGACTGGAAGCTCAGTTTTGTCTGACATGCAAAGGAAATTTCAAGTGGTCTGATGTAGATGAGATGGGATTTGGCCTGTTCGGAGTATATCAATAAGCAAGAACATGAGGGTAAAAATAAGCAGAGAATCCAAAGCTTTGCCTCCTAAACTCCCATTAAAAACATGAGCAGAGGAAGAAGATGACTAGGGTGCGGACTGGCTCTGTGGAAGCTGATTTCACATGGATTCATGGGAGCTCAGCGCTTCAGAAGGCTGGCTCTAGATCTTGCTATCTGTCCCAGGTCCCAGCTCATTTCCTTTGTAACCCAGACACAGGAACTTTGAAGGTCTTGAACCAGATCCAGGTTGAGAAACTGGAATGAGATGAAATCTGCAGAGTACTGGGAGTTTCCCATAGCAATTTAGATGTTTCCTCATCATTATTTCCGACAAATAATGCTTATAAACTCTTTGACATTGGCTGGTGCCTCAAAATAGCACTTACTGTGGTCTCCAGTATAGCTGTCCATCTCTCAGCTTTAATTGCCCTTATGCAATTTCACTCCTGGAAAATCTCAAACTCTCCCAGAAACCAGATATGCTGTTATGCACATTTTCTTCCAAAACTATAAAATGCTTTACCACATCCTATAAGCTGTTAAAAACTATAGCTAAACTTCCCTCTTCGTGCCTCAAGTTTGATCTGAACAGCCCTTTAATTTCAACACATAATTCTATTTTTCATGGCTTTTTAAAATTCCTCATTTTAGTGTACCTTAAATTTCTGATGTTTATCAGCCTGAGCTACAAAGCATGTATGTGGGGGCTTAACCACATAAATTCAAAAGATAGTGGGTCTGTATTTCTTACCAATGGCAGTCTGATTCCTCTCTGAAGCCAAAATAATTTATAGGTCTCTGAGACCACGCCAGAATGGCAGCAAAACAGGCTGAGAAAATGAAGTCAAGCAGATCAGGCAAAAGGAGAATCAAGGATAATTTAAATTATTTCTGTGTTATTAAAGAAATAATATATGTTCCATTCATGCACAAAACCCATCAGTTCCAAATAATACAAGTTAGCAGAGATTCACTGAGCCTACTGAAGGCTTGGGTATCACTCCTGCAATGCAATAACAGTGGAGGGTATTCCTACTAAGTCAATGGATGTTTACAAGTAGAAAAGCAAGCAGAGAATTCAGTTTTTTCTTGAAGATTCTATTTTACAAGGGAAGAGATCCTGTTGTCTAGTTTGGACCTGGGTGAAAAAAGACTACGTGTCTAAGAGTGGAGGAATATGTGGGAGCCCTGTATGTTCCTGCAGGACACCTGGGAGAGTGAGCACGGGTGCAGTTCCTCACTACAGCTGCACTCCACTTTCAGGCTTTCTACCAAAAAGGGAAGCCAAACATCATCTTCTTCTTACACTCTGACTATATGGCCCCTCCTTCACCTTGTGCTGGCTCAGCTATTTACTCACTGTACTTTTCACTGGGCTGATTCAGCTCACTCACTAAAAATGTGTATTTGCCTTATTGATATTCCTCTGTTAAGGGAGTTGAATTCCTTCAACACAGGGTCAAAAGAGTGCTCAGCATCAGGCAGGGGGGAGGGAGGTGTGCAGGGCAGTGCTGGGAGCTGAAGTGAGGAGGAAGGACAGGGAAGAGGACATCATGTCAGATAGGCAGATGATATCAAAAAATCCTGTCCTCACTAGCCATGTATAGTGTGAAAGCAAGAATGCACACTGCTATGAGAAATTTGCTAAGGATCTAAAAGACACTGAAAGTGAAATTAGAGGAAATCTGGAGTCTTTCCATTAACGTAACTGTGACGTGCTTATACACTGGAAATACAAACCGGGATGTGTTCGCTTATTTCTTGAAGTCTGTGACTCCCTCTGGTGACAAACTCTCAGGAGTTATTGTGCAGGCACGAGTGCTGCAAAGGTTCTCCCTGCTCAAGGTCAGTCAGCGCCCCAGGCTGCAGAGCTAATCCTGAGCTATCTGCAAGGTTCTTCCAGGAGGGCAAGGCATTCAGGTGCTCCTGCAGGGTTCTCAAGGCTTCAGAATTAAGTACATTTCCTTACCCCTTGAGTTTAACACCCAGGACAGGCAGAAATCACCTGTACTCTTCACACTCTCTCTGGAGATGTGGAGGGTCTGTCCTTCTGTCGCCTCTGGTGGGACTAAGAGCACGAAACGTTGCTCAGCAGAACTGTGTCACACATGATCAGAGGGTAAAACCACGTAACAAATTCCATACAAAACCTTTGTGACGGGACGCTGGCTATGCCCAGGAATGCTAAATGCACCCAAGGCAAGCTGTGCAAAGCACCCATGTGGTATACTAATCGAGATTAACAATTCTTCCCCCCTCACAGCGATTAGTCATGGTGCAGGGCCTCTCAAGGACTTTTTGGCTGGTAGTGGGCTTTTTTTTCATTTCAGAGTATCTATTGTAGGAGGACAACTGTGCTGTAGCCCAGCATAAGCGGTGTTTCATTTGGAAGGGTGGGCGCGCCCTGGAGCGTGGAGGAAGAGATACCTGCAGAAGAGAGGATGGGAGAGCCTTAACATTTCTGTAGTGTTTTTGCTCAGCAGACAGGAACTGGAGCTGACCTGAGGCCATGGCTTGCCAGCACACTTGACAAAGTGTCCCTGCACGGACTCAGAGAGTCTGAGCAGAGCTCCAAGAGAACAGACTATGTGCTGAGAGAGATGCACAAACATAAGTCCAGATAGGAGTCTCCTCCTGGCGTTAGCCCTTAGGTAGCCTGCAGATGTGCTCTCACACTCATGCAGGGTTGCCTCTATTGATAAACGTGGGCTCTGTAACCCTCAGGAATTACACCCTGGTTCTCCAAAAAACAGGGTCAGCCCTTGATCACAAGATCTGTAGAGACACTAGGTATGTGAGAACAATATGTATGAAACAGAAAACATCCTCAGTTCTTGAATGCAAACCAGATAAATTGCCTACAAAAGATTCAGCAGGGAAACCTAAGCCACTTGAAGGTCAGTAAAATCTTACTACTTAAATTCTTACCAAATGTAACCTCTTAGCATTGTGTTCTTTAGTGAAAGTCCTAAAAAGACAAAGCCCCTTTCAACTGCCTAAAAATCTTGCTGGTGATTAGACCTTTAGCATTTTCCTTAGCTTGTTTATAAGAGAAAGAAGGTCTGTATTTCCCTCTCAATTATAATTAAAATTTTCTAATGGCTGCAAAAGTCACTTTCTTTTTATGGCTTCTGCTTTTCTTTTGCCTTGCACAGTCCCAAGCTGGAAGAGTCGAGTAATTTAGTGCTTCAGGCATTCATTTTAGTAATCTGGTATTTTAAATCTGTAACATAGAAGAAACAAGTCAACTTGAGGGAATACTAACAAGGTTGAGAAATAGTCTTACTTCAGTTACTGATTTCAAGTGCTTCTTTACTCATGCTTCAAATGCCAGTTCAGTGCATTAAATGACATCCCTGCAACCACAGTTTTAAGGTGACTATCTGCTAATTAGATTAAAATTTAACTAAACACTGGCATGAGTGTAAAGCAGCACAAAGGAGAGGTTATCCTCTAGGTATAGATGACAAGCATATGAGATCAGGGATTAGAAAACTCACATTGCACAAAGCACAGCAGTACAAAATTCAAAAACCCAGCCCAGAGTACTAGCAAGACAGACTTTTTTTCTGGATAATCAAAAAAAAAAAAAAAAGGTGGCTAACACAGTGGGCTGGTTTTTCCATGCGAAGCCCCAGAAGAAAGGGAGGGTTAGTTATTATAAATTAGAAACGAAGCCAACTCAACTCCTGCCCAAAACAGCCGGCCAACCTCTCACAACCCCTCCTACCTGGTTGCAAATCATAGTGAGACCACAAGAGGGGAGCACAACACAAGAGTTCACATTTCGTGCCAAAATTTGAGATCACTGCACACAACAACAGCTAAAGGAGGACACAACACATTTTAACTCCGTTTTAGTAAGCACTAGGCTAATTCAGTCTTAAATTAGCAGTGAGATGGTACCACTAACTAATACTCGTTTGTGTCTAGCCTCGTTTTGTAATGGCCTACCTATTCTCAGATGACATGGGGAGAAAAGCAGGATTACTCTCCCTTACAGACAAATTATTTTTCTTCCCGTTTTTCTGCATAGGGAAACTAAGACAGAATGTGGTAGGCTGCTTTATGCCAAGGTGATAGATCTTTCTTCCCTTTCCCTTAAGCTTTTGGATGGTTTAAGCAAAAATTTGGATTATACAAGGTATAAAACAATAAAAGGTGAGGCCATCCATAACCTCTCGAAATTTCCAGAACAAACTTTCCAACACCTTTCATTCCTTTCACCTCAATCTGATGGTCCATACAGGACAACCTTCATCTGCAGCAGTCCCATGTGTGAAAAGTTTACTCCAGTGTCTCTCAGAGAAAGTCACTGTAGCTTTTCAGTGGCTCAAAATGTTGAAACTGAGATAGGAATAAAACATCTTTGGAAAGCAATCACAGCCTCTCCACTTTTATACTGACTTCCTTTTTTTGGCTCTATTTCTAAGATTAACAGTCTAAGCAAAGTTTCTTTAAAAAGAAAAAAAAAAAGGGAAAGGCATCTGGCACAGAGGTTTTCCTTCTGCAGCAAACAAGAGTCCCTCTGGAGCCTTTAACCCCATAGAGCAGCCTGCAGACCACAGAGAATGTAACTAGCCAGCCTGAGAGATGAAGAGGACTGCCAGGGTGACAAGCCCTGGTTTGAAAGGTCAGAAGGAATTTGGTTTGCTTCTCATAGGCCAAAGAAACTCCAAAGAAACAAAGCTTCTATACCAGACACAGAATTACAGCCTATGTTACACAAAGCAATTAATTGCCCAGGAAAGGCTGGACATGAAAAGCCTCTCACAATTCTCTCTTGTCAGAGAACACAGTCCATTTGTTAAATATCCCCATGTTGTATTTATACTCAAGATTCACCCATCTTTTTCAGCCTTTGAATCATGCCTTGCTTCCTTTCTATTATCACACAATTTTCCCCCTGTATGGGTTTCATGACCACATTGGCTCTTAACCTCCTCCCAGAATTTCATTTCACAAGCTCTTTGTTGGCCTCTGGGAACCTTTTCTGAATTTCCGAGCTACTGAGAAGTGACTTTTACACTTTTCTCAAGGGTTTCACAGATGGATTTGGAAAGGACAATATCTTCTCCACTAAGGTCAACAGCAAAATAAATTGCACATTCTCTAGCTCTGCTGTTTGATGATCAGTAGTATCATAGAAAGGCTTGGGTTGGAAGGGACCTTAAAGATAATCTAGTTCCAATTAACCTGCTGTAGACAAGGACACCTTTTACTAGGTCGGCTTGCTCAGAGCTCCAGCCTGGCCTTGAACACTGCCAGGGATGGGGCAACCACAGCTTCTCTGGGAAACCTGATCCAGTGCCTCACCCCACTCACAGTACAGAGTTTCTTCCTCATATCTGCTCTAAACCTACTCTCCTTCAGTTTAAATTCATTTCCCCTTGTCCTGTCACTACATGCTCTTGTAAATAGTCTCCTCCATCTTTCTTGTAGTTTCCCTTCAGGTACTGGCAGGCAGCAGTGAGGTCACCCAGAGCCTTCTCTTTTTCCAGCTGTACAAACCAAATTCTCTCAACATTTCCTCCCTCTGGTCATCTTGGTGGCCCTCCTCTGGACTCGCTCCAACAGGTCCACGTCCCTCCTGTGCTGGGGACCCCAGAGCTATCCAAGGTAGGGTCTCACCAGAGCAAAGTAGAGGGGCAGAATCACCTCTCTCACCCTGCTGCTCATGCTGCCTTGGATGCACTCCAGGACACAGTTTGCTTTCTGAGCTGCAAGTGCACATTGCCAGCTCATGTGCACCCTCTCATTCACCAGCATCCCCAAGTCCTCAGCAGGGCTGGAACCCAGTACAAGCAGGCTGATCCTTCCATCAGCTTCAGGCTCAGACCCACAGCTTCAGCTGGATATTTAAGGAGCTTGGCTTTTGCAAATATATACTGAGTTTTACAGTATTTCTAAGACCCAGTGAAAATAGAGATGTTTAAAATTTCTGTTGCTGACTGCTTACATGTTTCCTCCTTGTCTATCCCTCTAGCAACTGCTTCTTCCCTCCAACACAGATAAGTTCAGCCTTTTATCTTCCTCAGCTTAAACCACTGACTTTTTACCCCAAAGGACATCCTGACCAACAGGGTGAGTCTGCCCTCCACAGAAGAGTCCCAACACTGAAGGGTTTTTTTGGCATAAAGGGACAGACAGCTCAGTCCACATAACTGGCATGGAAAGGTGCCAAGCATCTAAAACAGTGTTTTATATGCTGCAACTGATATGCAGCATTTCTCATATGGTATCACTCCCCAGAACAGCCCATGGCATGCTACCTGTGACTACAGAAGTAGAAGAAGGTAAATCAGGAATGAGTGGGTAGTATTCCTCAGAAAAAAAAAAAATTATACCAATGTAATGATCATTCTTAAAGCAATCACGGGAAAGTATTTTATCCCAAGCACATAAAAAAATCAGTGAGCTCTTTGCCACAGGATATTTACTATAAGGGCCAAAAGTATTTATGGATTTAAAAGGCACAAGGCCATTTGGTGGAGGGAAGAATCACTGGTTTATGAGAGGTCTGGATGTAGTACTTGGTTCAGGTGAGCCTTTAAACCACTGCTTGTGAGAGTCTGGAAATGGCTGCCTGGGTCATAGTCACCCTTAGTACACCCAGTTCCCTGAACACCTCCTGCCAGGGCTTGGGGGCACCAACCTCAGTGAGACACGTTATTGTCACATACAGGTCTTCTCACATGCTGCTGTTCTGTCCTCAGTTCTCATCTGCTGACACCCAGGCAGATTTCCCTCCCCTGGCTCTCCATATCCTGAACTCCCTCTTCCTCCCTTATGGGCTGCAGGCACAGACACAGCCGGCTGCCAGTAACACGTGAGATCCTGGCTGAGCCAAGAGACTGTGGCACTGCTTCCCACTGCACGGCAAGACTTGCTGCCAGCAAGGGCAGGGAACAGGGGGAGGCTTTGGAAGGCTGCCTGTATTCAGTGCTGCCGTTTGGTGCAGGTGAGTTGTGTCCCCTGCCTGCATCTGCTGAGGGAGGGCAGGAGGGAAACAAGAGAGCAAATCTCTTCTTGGGATTTGGCTCAAAACTAAGAAGTAAAAAATAAGAAAATCAACTTTAGTTGTGCCTCAAATTTCCTGCATAATGCGAAGAAACACTGTATGCTACCTATGAAAGGACATAACATTTCTTTCTGACTAATTGCTGACTTTGGACTGTAAGCTGCACAGTGAGTGACTGTCTGTCACAACAGTAGAAGTGTTTGTACAGTACCACACAGGAACCTGTGTCAGAGGGTCTTGATCTCATTTGGAGAAATCTCTGCACTACTGTAATAAATGCAATGATTTTGCCTCTTACAGATACCCTGTGTATGACTTTTTCAAAATTTGCAGTAACTGCAAAACAAGTTTGTTATATCAACATATAAATGTCAAAAACTGAAGGCAAGAATTCTGCCATATTAAGTGCCAAGGTCTATGTTAAGAAATATTTCAACATACACATTCCTCCCATTCTGAAAGCATCTACATATCTTGAACACAGAGTTACTAGGAAGAGAATCACTAGGAACAATTGATAAACACCTACTGCCTCCCCTGGCAGTTTGTCTGTGTGTTTCCCAACAGAGAAAGACTGGCTTATTTATCTGTTTTATAGCTAGTAAGTCTTAAAGCGTAGCAGTAGAAACTGGTGTTGTAGAATTCTCATGTTGTAACAGCCTCTCTGAAAGGGAAAGTTAATAGATTTCCTAGTGATGGTCAGATTCATCAACTGTTCTCTGAAAATTTATCCCATGGCTACTATGCCTTCCATGTGAAATAGAAAGAAATTAGTAGGAAAAAACCCCCATGAACTTTACTTTCTGAGTGTGTATAGTTGTATTTACTGCACTAAGAGAAATGTACCATATTGTTTTATTTTATGTGTTTTGGAAGGGGATGAAGGTGAAAAAGGAGACAGAGGAGAAGTAGGCAAACAAGGAAAAGTTGGACCAAAAGGACCAAAAGGTATTTATAATATTTTGTTGGCTATTACTGGTATATGAATATCATTATACACAACGGTACTGGTGCATATGATTGGTGATGTTTAATGCTTTTCATTCCTGTTGCACCAGTGGATTTCACAATCCTGTCAAACATTAATCAGACAACCTAACAATACTAAGAGAGCTTGGCGCAATTCCTACCAATACCATATATGGCTGTCATGAGTGTGATTCAGAAGACCCAGATCATATGTATAATCAGAAAGATTACTGATCC
This sequence comes from Pseudotriccus pelzelni, assembly GCA_035584735.1. NCBI lineage: Eukaryota > Metazoa > Chordata > Aves > Passeriformes > Tyrannidae > Pseudotriccus > Pseudotriccus pelzelni. The sequence goes on from JAWMRA010000078.1 coordinate 137,405,894, forward strand.
TTAATCAAATGATCCTTTAGTTGGAACTGATTTTTGAAAGTTATTTCCTAGTAATACATCAGGATGCTCAATAAAATTGGGCCTCAGTTGTCTGTATTCTGCAGAAGAGCAAACAAAGCCATACACTGAAAACAGAAGTTCCTTTGATCAAACAGCATCTGAGTCGAGAACAAAGAGTCACAGATGTTTCAGGACTTGGCTCAATTAAACATATCCCATATCCACAGTGTGACCTGTGGAGGGCATTTGGAGGCACCAAATGTGATGCTGTCAGCCTTGTTTGCACACTGTAATTCAAAAGCTTAATTTATCTTTAGAGTTTGATGATAATGCATATCCATGGTCTTTCTTCCTTGATAGTGGTATAAGACTAACCAAGAAAGTTTTTCACTTTTATAGAACCTTTAAAATCACCCTGCTATTATTGCTATAATAAAAACTTCTTCCACTTTTAAATGTATTCTTATGATTTTGATTCTTACCTTAAAATGAACATCAGGTAAGATGCGAGGGAATCAGCTAACCAACCACTAACAAAGCATCTTACTGATGTTAAATTCAGTGTGCAAACTGAGTTTCCCTAGATTGGCTTGTCATAATTAGACAGCTATTTTAGAACTTGAACTACTAATCAATTAAAAAGTACAACCATTATTTTGGTGCTCTGAAGACAGGGAAAGCACATACAGCAAACCTAGCTCCCTACTTGAAATCCTGCTTTGAGGAGGATTCCCAGCAAAGCTGCAAGGACTTTACCTCAAGCAAGAAGGAAAGACTTTTGTCCGAGGTGGAGAAAAATGAAAACGAATAAAGCTGCTGGCAGCCTGGTTTGACTGTGAAGTAAAATCAATATCTGAATATTCACTAGCAGTTTTAGTTTGTCTTTTCTGCAAGAAAATATGATATTTCTGGGCATTTGAACAGGCAGTTCTACTAAGGTGCCTTGCAATGTCCTACTGTCATACCCTACAGAGTTCTGTGCTGTACTCCTCCAAACATCCTCAGGGCTGCATTCTTTCTGACTTTGCCACACATGCAGACTGGCCACACTCAGGAAAAACAGCAGCAGTAGATATCTAAACAGTGCCTTGGAAAAGAAATTACAGAAACCATTCATTCTCATTTCCTTTTCATTTCTTCTCTTAGGAAACAAAGGACCAGTGGGGGATGCTGGTGACCAGGGAATGCTTGGGAAAATCGGCCCAATTGGTGGCAAGGGTAAGCTCTGGTCTGGGACTTTTCTAGGTTTTTTCCCTCAAGATAAATATGTGATTTGTGAGAGTTCCAGAGATGGAGTAATATCAGATAATGGCTGTGACCAATGCTCTCTGAATAAAGTTATGCATAAAAATAGGTGATGACAGCTAAATGAGATATTCTTGTTTTATTTCCCATGTGCACTATATCTGACTTAATTAGATATAATAATCTGGTTTATGAGTTAAAAAAAAAAAACAATTCTCTTTGATGGATCTAGAAGATGTCTCTGCTCATTGCAGGAGGGTTGGACTAGATGATCTCTGAAGGTCCTCTCCAACCCAAATTATTCTGTGATTCTACAGTAAAAGAGGAAAGGAGAAATCCAGTCCTTGTGAGGCAAATCCTCTGAATGTTGTAAAAGAGAAAGACAAATTTGTGCCTCTGATTTGGACACTGAAGGCCTAAGTTAATGTTCTGCTGCTGTTCAGGATGCCACATCTGGTCACCTGCACTGCTCTGGGTCACAAGAGCACAGGACAGCTTGGTAAGGAAGAGATTTAGGAGTTTTAACAAGACATTCACATAAGCAGGGATGACAACTGCTTGCAAATCAAGGTAGACTCCAAGTCTGCCTGGACAATAATTTCATGAAATTATGCTCTATTTCTCTTAAGAAGAAGCTTGGGCATTTCTTTCTGGTATTTTTAAAGAGCTACTTAAGAAGGAATATCAATTCTACCACAAGGAGACCTGCCTTGAAAGCTGATCAAGGACTCCATCACCCCCAGGGGGACTCTATGGTCTCTAACCAGTGCATCAACCCAGGTAGGCTGGTGAGTGGGTGGAACAACCTCTCCAGGGAGCTTCTCAAACCCGTGTTTTTAATAAACCTTTGGTGGCCTCTAGCCAGCCTCAGCATCAGAGAAGAACAGAATTGTGTCTGAGGGACTAATTTTCAGAAGTACCTAGACAACTGAAAACTCAGAGAGTTTCTCCTCAGATGTCTTCAATCATCAAGGAAACAAAAAATTAAGTATCTCACAAATTGCTCTTCTTTATCTGAAAATAAACCAATGCTCTGAGCCTTTAAATCAAGCTCTCTCAATCTGAATGCATAATTTATTTTCCCCTTACAGTTTTTCTCATTTTCTTTATTTGTAGAAGCAAAGGTCACTAAGTCACTGTTTAAATCTACAATTAATGAAGCAAGCTTGAAATTCCAGCTTGCAAGTGTGCAGTGTCAACCAATGCTAATTAAAATGACAGCCAACTGTAAATTCTTTTAAAAATCACAACCATATAAAGTAAAAAGTTCATCAAAACATGGCTATCAATAAGGCAGAGCAAGCAGTATTTTTTCATTTCTAAAGGTTTAATTCATAAAAGAAGAACTGACATGAATTCCAGATAAAGTCCAGCTGCTCCTGATCCAAATTACAGCTGAGATCTTTTAAAAAGCTAGGCACCTCCACTTATATAGCAGCAGAGCATTGTAAATCATTTTTATGATTTACAAAAGAAGAGGAAAGCAGTTGGCTGAAAATAATTCACATTTCCATAAACCGCAACTGAAGTTAAATGCTGCTCCTTACTGACCTCCCTCTGTGGAGGTGCAGGTGCCACTACTGCCCACACACACAGTCTGTTGCACACGTGAATTCAGTGCCTTGGTGCACATCAGCCTTGTCTCCTGCCTCAGCCCATCACGGAGCTGCTGCACCCAGGGAATGGCTCTGTCCTGCAGCCCACGAGAGAACACAGATCTCACCTCTCCAAGATTTCTGGAGTGCTTTCAGCATCTCAGGATCATTTTGCCGTTTATACTTAAAGTAAGTAGTACCAGGAACCAGCAGCACACAGGATGCCTGTGTTATCATCAAGTTAGCTATTAAAGGGTTCTCATTTCCATACACCAGAATTAATCATGGTTTGCTTAACTTGGCATGTCTTCCAGTACAGTACATTAGAGCTCCCTATCAGAAGCACGCTGTTAATATATTATTAAACAGGTTTTCTAACACACTCCCCCGACATGTGCACTGTCTGAGATCTGAAAATATATTTTCCTCTTTATTCAGGTGACAAAGGAGCCAAGGGCTTATCAGGCGTTCCTGGAAAAAAAGGGAAAGCAGGTATGCTATGCATCCTTCTCTGCAGAATGGTCGAGTCTGCTGGATTTTTGATTTCAGGGTTGATTTGTCTGGAGTTTCAGGAAATTTTGAGGCCCATGGGAAAACATGAGACTAAACAGGAAGAGAATGAAAATGTTTTGTTGAGCAAAATGAAGACTAAGGTAGGGACATGACTGATGCCTACGAATACACCAATACACACAAAATATGAAGAGTCACCCAAATTAATGGGCAATGTTTGTTATCGGAAAAATTAACACACAGGCCAGCAGTTTACATTTATACTGAATTCTAGAAGAAAGTTTCTTAATACCAAAGGAATTAAGTTAAATAACAGTTTCCTAATAGGAATATGGGGATGAAAAAATAAGAGCATAATCTGTTGTCAAATGTATGCAATGCATTTGCCTACAGGAGGAGAATTTGAGTCTGATGAATTAGAAAGTTCTTCTGAGTCCTAATAACCTTGAATGGTTACCCACCTTGAACTTACACTTGTGTTCATTTTTAAGAGATCTCATATGCAATGCCAGTTTGGTTCATAATGGAAAACCATTAACAATTTACTTTCTTTTGAGAGTAACAGAAGAACAAACAAAACCTATACCAAGCCAGATTTCAGTTTAAAAAAAAACAACAAACCAACAAAACAACCCAACCCCCCAAAAAACAATATAACTGAGACTTCAGTGCTTGAAAGCTATTGATTATTTGAGTTGGTATTGACTTACTGCTGTACCACAGCTGCATCTAGCAATTCACTAACACAGCTCTTCTACCAAAGTTTTGCCAATCCCACCTCTATGCATACTCACAAAACTTCTTCACTGAGAAAGCAGCATTTTCATGGATGCTGTTGTTTCTATTAGAAGGCTGGGGAACCCGTGCTGATTACAGATACAAAGGTAGATCTTTGGTATTCAGATGTAAGGCTGTAGTGATCCTCATGATAAGCCACATCCCTGGAGCTAGATGGAATCACTAATGAGAGGGGCAGAGGATGTGCAAATCCCACACTGATATGGGTCAAAAGAAGACGGCAAACTCTTCTATCTGCATTTTTAAAAGCAGGGATTCTTAAGCCAGTTAGCAAGAGATTATACAAAGCCAAAATATTTAGTGCTTTGATCAACAGAAGTATGGCCTGTGGGTCAAGGTGAGACTGGCAGTCCACAAGTGGAGCCTTGGTCTTCAGAAGCTTTGGAAGTGGGCTATGGGTGACTCTCCATGCACACACACAAATGCTTTTAAATAGATAAATCCTCTACCCTTTGTATTGCATCAGGCACGGTGTGTGACTGTGGAAGATATCGCAGATTTGTTGGACAACTGAATATCAATGTCGCTCGTCTTAATACATCCATCAAGTTTGTAAAGAATGGTAAGGATCTTTATGTATTTGATGGGCTTTAATTGGTTCCAATAACAATTCTTCTACCATTGCCTCTCTATGGCAGAATCCACAAATGACCCAGAGAGAGGGTCCTGCTGTGCCAGGCACTCTAAAAACCTACAAAAGAGAGAGAGTCTTATATCTATAAGAATATAAGGGCCAGATGGCTAAAAGCCAAAACAATAAAGAATTATCTACAGCACAACAGAATGAATAATGAAAAACACAAGGCACAGCTTGCTAACCACATCTGCACTGTCAGTCTGCTCAGCCTCAGTGTTCAGTCACGCAATGTAAGGAAAAAGTTTGTGTCAATCTGCTCCAAAAAGACAGGAAAAGCAATAGGAACCTCTTGACCTTTCTGCTGCCCAGGAAGGCCGCAGACACTGTATTCCTAGTGCTCCCCTCAGTGCAAGCATCATTTTCCTATAACAGGGGACCAACACTCAAAGACATGGGTTCTAAGAAGCCACATTTGCAGGCAGTGCTGTCAGGTGGAGAGCGCAAACTGCCCCAATGAAAGGAAAGTTTCCTGGCATATCAGAGATTTTAAGACAGCTCCACCACTGCTTCCAGGACTAGGGCTGCATCAGTAAATTCAGTGTATTTGAGATTGTTCTCTGTCACTGCAGGCATCCAGCACAGAACTCATCTGTATTAGAAATCCTACAAAACTGAATGACATAATCTCAAGGAGTGTCTCTCTACTACCCCTAAATGGTGTCTGGGGTGACTCCTGAATTGTTTGGGAAAGTATTAATTGTCCCAGGCCAAACATTGCTCAGGACCATTCCAGCAATCCATCAGCAGAGACTACCAGCTTCCAGCAGCCCAGACACGCTACTTGTCACTACTTAATTCACTAGGTTATACACTGGTTGAGAGGTTTGCCTTTTAAAGCTGCTGAGCAGCCACAGTCTTCTTCCTAGTCAATGCCACATGGTGCTACAGCAGCTCTGAATATCAGGCTGTATCGAAAATGTATTATTTTAGCAGTCACATTCATCTTCCTTTACATGGAAAGGGCCTGGAAAGCTATCTATTCCCCTGTTTCTATCCCTGGGCACTCTTTCACAATTTATATTCAAACACATACAGTGGGGGTGATCCAGAGTTAGACATTGCTATTTGACCATTTATTATTCCTTAATTTGGCTAGTACCAGATATCTATGAAGTAAAACTTTAATGTCACAGGAGACACACCAACCAGGACTGAATAGTTATTGTCCTAATGTGTGCAAGGTGCTTGTCAGTCCCATTAGTTGCATCACTGTCCGATCATGTCCTCACTGTTCATCACAAATTCAGTGCTGGGAACACTTTTCCTCTTTCCCTTCTATTAATTCTAACGTAAAAATCATATCACTGTCACGTTGGAATAGAAGCACCTTCAGAGCACCTGTTGACATGCCATTAAGCAATTCTTCTTCTCCTTTAAAGTAATAGCAGGTATCAGGGAGACAGATGAGAAATACTATTACATCGTGAAAGAAGAGAAGAATTACAGAGAAGCCTTGATCCACTGCAGGGACAGAGGAGGAACACTGGCCATGCCTAAAGACGAAGCAACCAACGCCCTGATTGCTGACTACATCTCCAGCAGTGGCCTCTTCCGAGCCTTCATTGGGCTAAATGACATGGAAAAAGAAGGACAGTTTGTGTATGCAGACAACAACCCACTGCAGAACTACAGTAACTGGAAGCAAGGGGAGCCTCATGACCCAGCTGGCCGCGAGGACTGTGTGGAAATGCTCAGCACAGGAGAGTGGAACGACTCTGAGTGCCAAGTCACCATCTACTTCGTATGTGAATTCCTCAAGAAGAGGAAATAAAAGTGCCAGAGAATGTGCCTGGCACCTGCTGTATATACAATAAACCATCATCATTCATCTGCTGTAGGGAGAGCAAACCAGGGGTAGCAAATTAGGGACAGGACTCAATCCAGCTGTCACGTCACCAGGTTAAGCAAGAGCAGCTACTGTTTGGTCATCAGTGATGATAAAGTCAGCAAAGGTCTGCAGAGAGCATTCAGCCAGTTGTGAATTTTTATTTCATTTATACATGCATTTTAGGGTGGGCATTTCTATGTGTAATTTAGGGGTAAATTTAGAGCATGCAGAGGTGAATATAATTTCACCAATGCCAAAAATAGTAAGCTCATTGGTATATTAATCACTGATGTGATTTGCAAAGTCCACAAAGTGGAAAAAAAGTGAAAGGGTATGATTTTCACTGATCTCTGACCTGTGCAGGAAGTCCTAGTAACCTCCCTGGTGACTTCAGAGCTGGGAGAACAGATTTACAGCTTCTCTTGAAAAAAATCCTTTGTTTGTTAGAATCATAGAATAATCTGAGGTGGAAGGGATCTCTGGAGGTAATCTGGTTGAATCATCCATGCAAAGCAAAGCCAACTTCAAACTTAGAAACTGGAATACTCCCTTAGTTTGGCTGTGCAATTATATTGCCTGATATGGATTTATCTGGACTTCTGCAAAGCCTTTGACACGGATGCTCACAACATCCTTCTCTTTAAGTTGGAGAGAGATGGATTTGCTGGGTGAACTATTAGATGAATAAAGTATTGGTTGGACTGTCACATCCAGATGTTAGTAGTTGATGGCTCAGAGTCCTGATGGTCCTCAGTGACAAATGTTGTGTGTGCCCCTCAAGGGTCCATTTTGTGACCGGTGTTTTTTAAAAGCTTCATTAATCACATGGACAAAAGGATTAAGTGCACCCTCAGCAAATTTGCAGATGACACCAAGCTGAGTGGTGCAGTTGACAGACCTGAAGGATAGGATGCCATCCAGAGGGACCTGGACAAACTCGAGAAATGGGCTCATGGGAATCTTATGAGGTTTAACAAGACCAGGTGCAAGGTGCTGCACCCGGGTCAAGGCAACCCCCCGCTATAAGAACAGGCTGGAGGTGAACAGACTGAGAGCAGCTCTGCCGAGCAGGACTTGGGGGTGCTGGTGGGCGAGAGGCTGGACATGATCCAGCCATGTGTGCTCACAGCCCAGAAAGCCAATCGTGTCCTGGGCTGCATCTAAAGCAGCGTGGGCAGCAAGGTGAGGGAGAGGATTCTGCTCATCTTCTCCAGTCCTGAGGCCACATCTGCAGTGCTGCATCCAGCTCTAGGGTCCCCAGCACAGAAGAGGCATAGACCTGTTGGAGTGAGTCAAGAGAAGGGCCACCAAGATGATCAAAGGGATGGAGCACCTCTCCAATGAGGAAAGGTTGAGAGAATTGGTTTGTTCAGCTTGAGCAAGAGAAGGTTATGGATGACCTAGTTGCAGCCTTCCAGTATCTGAAAAGGGAGCCTACAAGAAAGTTGGATAGAGACTTTTTGCAAGGGCATGAAGTGACAGGATAAGAGGGAATGAGTTTAAACTGAAGGAGAGTAGGTTTATATTAGATATCAGGAAGAAATTCTGTAAGGTAGCAGAAAGAACCACTGTAAGGGTGGTGAGGCACTGGATCAAGTTGCCAGTGAAGTTGTGGATGCCACATCCCTGGAAGTATTCAAGGCCAAAGCAGCATGGAAGTATTCAAGGCCCGGAAGTATTCAAGGTTGTATGGAGCTCTGAGCAATTTGGTCTAGTGAAATCTGTTCCTGCCTGTGGCATGTGAGTTGGAACTAGACATTTAAGGTCATTTCCAACCCAAGCCATTCTATGGTTTTACACAGAAGAGGTCTTGCTTACCTCTGCTTCTAACTTCCATCAGGCTGGTCTGAGGTGTGAGGAATTAATGGTACTTCTGCATACAAGCCTGGACAGCTTGTAGGAAACCTGAGAATAGGTGGAGAAGTTCTGGCCTCTGAAGTCTCCCAAAACCTATGAAAAACACAGAAAAATAAATCTAGCACAAAGAGAACAAGTCCTGTAGGCTGTAAACAGGCACATGTAGTATAAGCTACACCTTGTGCACTGGTGGTTTAACAAGAGATTCTAGAAACATATTAACTCCCTAACTCAGAAGGCAGTGACATGTGATGTCTAATACTAAAATCACCCATGCCTTTGCAACACACAGACACAGCCATGGAACAGGCTTTATCCCCCAAGAATTCAAGTGTGGGTGAGCTACTAAGTCATGCACTTCAGAGGGACTCCCCAAAAATGATGAGCAGTGAACATGAAGGCTCTGATATCAGTGCCCGGCTGCTCACATCTGCATGTCAGAATGCCCACAATGGATCACAGTTTCATGTCTTTGAGAGTACTGACAGAACTTTTTTCTTCAGACCCAGCAACCACTTTGCCTTCAGAAGTGAGCCTGTTCTTAATCATGGTTCGCCTTTTCTCACAGCAGATGTCAAGAGAAATCCCAGGGCCATTGCAATGAAAGTTTTCTTTCCCACTTGACACTAAAAATTAAGGAATGATATCTGGAAGCTAAGGAGAATGCTAGACACTAGGCACCATGCAGCAATGTACCCTGCAGGTCACTCTGAGCACCAGCTGCACACAGTCTTCCTCTGAGTATATGAAGAGGTGGACATGCCACCAGCTGGTAATGCAGAGGATCAGCTCCAAGTCTCCTACTGCTTTGCACAGCACTGCAAAGGCAAACAGACAATAGTCATACTTCCTCAACCTCACCCTCAACAGGAAAATCCTCCAAACCATTTAGCTGATTGTTAGTTTGACTCCAGGTTCACCTCTGAGCAATGACCAATGCAGGAAGATCTCAGAAGACTCTGTGACAGAACTACTCTTGTAATCCAGTTCCTCTGACACTTGTTCCTCCAGAAAACCACTTGCTGCTACCAGCATTAAATTATCTGTGTTACTACACACCCTCCAGAAAACTATTCCGATCCATGAATGAAGGAGTGGGACCACATTTGTTTTCCTTGCTCCCCTACTGTGCTATGACAGTATTTGGGCAAACAGGTTCACTTACCACAACATAACTCAACATGAATTGTTCTCTCTCTGGGAATTGATATTCCACAAAAATAAGCAGAATTACACTTTTTAGGATCTATACTAATAAACTCATTAAGCTAAACATTTTTGGTTTAGAATCATTAATGGATAATAATAAAGAGTTAATGACTAATTCAAGGCTAAGTTTCTTGAGTAAAAGTAATGCCTTTTAGAAGTTCAAGCCCAGGGCTGCTGGCCTCACTTGCAGCAGATCAGTTCGTAGCAGTCACACAGAAGTGGCATAATAACATCCCTGTGGGTAGGCACAATCCTTTCTCTTCCTCTCATCTTCTGACCCAAAAAGCCACCAAAACATGCTTGCCAGACTGGAGGCCATATTTTGAAACCCTGTAGCCATACTGAGACCACTGGGTGACAATATTTAGAGGTGTCCTTAATGCTACAACCATCAGGAACTGGACATTTTCCTGTTCTTTAGGAGGAAACTCAGAGCTGGGAGAAGGTGAAAGAGTAGCATTACTTTGCTGCAGGATCAAGTTCTGCCTCATATTAGACCAGGTACTCTCCTACACATTCAAAATCAGGGGATACATGTCTAAATTGAAACTCTAGGGTTTTTTAGATGACCATGAGTCATGAGTAATCCTGGAGCATGCTCCACATATAGGAAGGAGTGACTGTCACAACCTCTGGCTGGGTGGCTGAGGGAAGTGAGTGAGCACCTTGTGTCAGGTTTCTACAATGGAAAAGCTGAAACTGCCCTCATCCTCTCCTACCACACCAGCTTCATCCTTTCTTAAACAGAAGAAAATAAACAAAACCAACCCTTTTACATACTATGTAGTAATGTAACACTGGGCAAGGCTAGGCCAGTTGAAACAAGCAGACTCGGGGTTGCAATTTCTTTATTGACTACAGAAGAGGGAGAGTAGAGGGGCACAGCAGATGTTACAGCCAGGCAGGCATAAGTGTGATCAGGTGCTTGTGCAACCCATTCCTGCAGCATTAGGTCCCAGTTAATAAATTCTGCCAAGAAGCCTAACCCATAGTCCAGGCCAAATAAATAAAGCTATCCCATAGAGGATACCTGCCAGGCAGGTGCATACAGCCCTGCACCATGCCATGCAGACTGGCATGAGCCTTCACTAACTGAAATACTATAGCTGTGCTTTGCAGAAAAAAATATGCTTATTATAATTAAGAATATGGGATGTATCAAAGGTCTCATTGCTAGCCAATGAAAATTCACTGTTGTGGGTAAAGTGTCTTAGGTGCTAGCTGGATGGAGCCAGGAACACAGGAAATGGTGTCTGACTATTCACAATTTATGGTCTGTTAGTGCATGACACCTAAACTATTTTACCCAATCCCAATATTATTTTTTACATGTTTTTCTTTTCATTATTGCCAGGCTGAACATTTCTTGTTTCAATTTATACCTGCTGTTTCTTGTCCTCCCACCAACTACCACTGTGAAAAGCCTGGCTTTGTCTTCTTGAAGACTCCCTCACAGGTCCTGGCAGGCTGCTATCAGGTCTACCTGAATCCTGTTCCTTTAGCTCCCTCTCACATGGCTGTGACTCTAACCATACGGGGGGGGCCTCAGCAGAACTTGGCTCCAATTTTTCAATGCCTTTCGTGGAGGGGCTCAAATGGACCCAGTGTCTAGATGTGGTCTAAAAGGTGCTGAGCAGGAGCATAATCTCCTGGCTGTGCTCCCTCTAGCACAGTCAGGATGCTGTTACCACCTTTGCTGCCAGGGCACACTCCTGATGCATGGGCAGTGTGCTCTCTGCCAGGACTCCCCAGAGCCTTTGTAGTAAAGCCAGTAAGCCCCAGCATGTACTGATGCAAGGGCTCAGCATTCCCAAGTGACGGAAACTTTCATTTGTCCTTGCTGAACTTCATGAGGTTCCTTTTGGCCCATTCCTCCAGCCTGCCTATGCTCCTCTGTACAGTAGCACTGCCCACAGCATATTCACTGTTCCCTCCAGTTTGGTGTCATCTGCAAACCTGAGGAAACTGGACTTCATCACCTCCTCAAGGTAACTGGTGAAGATGTTTAACAGGATATTTCCAGCACCTAGATCCCTGAGGCACTCTACTAGGAAAATGGGTAAATGTTCTCTGTGTAGAGAACAACTCATTTAACCATCCTCTTGTGAACCAAATCACCCACAGACCATAAAATCCTAACTCAGATGTAAGAATGCTGTTGGAAACAACGTCAAAAGCCTTGCTAAATTTGAGGTAAATGACATCCACTGCTCTCCCCTCATCCACAAATCCAGTTATAGAGTCATAAATACAGTCAGGTGGTCAGGCATGATTTACCCTTGGTAGATTTATGCTGATTGTTTCCAATCACCTTTTCCTTCATATACCCAGAAATGTGCTTCAGGAGGACCCACTCCTTAGTTTCACGGGGACCGAGGTGATGCTGATCAGTTTACAGTCCCCCAGATTGTCTTTGGCCTTTCTGAAGAAGGGTGCAACATTTACCTATTTCCAGTTATTAAGAACCTTCCATTATCTCCATTACTCTTCTGATTTCATAGAGTGGCCCTGCAGAGACATCTAATCAGTATTTTGCCACCTTGGACCACTACATGGTCCATGTGCTCCCACGGAGTTTTCTCATCAAACTCTCTCAAGTAATCCCTGGTTAAACAATGGAAGTTCTTTTGGATCCTTTTCCTAAGCACAGAGGAATGGGATATTTTGGTGGCAAAGATGGCAAATAAACCTTAGAACATCTCCATTCTATCCACGTCTGCTGTCACTACATCCCCTCCTCCATTCAGCAGTGGTTCCATATATTCTTTCTCAGCCTTTTAATACTAACACAGCAGTGGAAGCTCTTCTTGCTGTGCTTCCCATGTAAGTCTCAACTGCATCTAGGCTTTGGAGCCCCTGAGGCTACCCCTACAAACTCAGGCAATGTTTCTAAATTATTCCATTGTAGCCTCTCCCTGCTTCTATCGCCACTCCAATCTCCTGATACATTTGCTTGTGCATGTACAGTGAATACAAGACAGCTGCTTAAGATCTTGCTACATCATAGCACATACTTCAGCACACTTCCTGCTCTTTCTTGGACAGCCAGGAATTTATGATCTTCTGTGTTCTGTAGACTGTCACCTGACTCAGTACGAGCATTATCATCCTGTTCTCCCCAGGCTCATAACACACAAAAGGCACAGATACCTGTGATAAATACAATGTTTTAAAAACTAATTCTAATAAAAATGACCACAGAATCAAGAATATATTTTCCTCAAGCATTTCACGCGCTCACATGGGCATTCAGCAGTTCCAATTCTTTCCTTCTTTCTGAGTCTTTAACTGCCTTTAATCACTTTTTAAAAAAAAACAATTTAGCACCTAAAGCAATGGAATGCAAAATTCTTGACCATAGCCACAAGAATATGTAGGCATCTCTATTCAGTTTCACATACAGTCTTAAATAGTATATTGCAGTTGTAGTTCCGCTGACTGAAATGGTTAATGAGATGCGATTTGACACCACATACGATGATAAATATAGTAAACGTCTCACAGAGAGAGGGATTAACATGGTTATTGGAAAGCATTGGTCTAGATTGTCTTGATATAATAAGTTTGCACAGGTACAGAAGCTGTGAGTTGCTATTTCTTTTTTTCCTCTCTCTTCTGTCATTTATTGAAGTCACATGTAACCTACTCACGTGGGAAAAAAAAGAATGAGCAAGATCAAAGCAGTAGCTTAATCTGGGTTTCTTTTATGCTTGTGCGGTAAGGGAGAACAGCAAATTCTAAAAGAATTCTCTGCCTACCTGCTGCGTGCAGCGCGCCCAACAGCAGACCCGGAGACCCACCCGCTCCTGGCCTGGGAAGGTTTCTCCATGGGGATCTTTCAACATAGGAGGAAAAGTTTCACTTGATTGTCGTTAGGTGGGTGGGACCAGTACCTCACGTCAGCCTGTTTTGCAGGCAGCAGCAGCAGCCTGCCGAAATACAGTGCCTAACCACACAAACTCCATGCCTGGGAAGTGTGTGTGGACACTGCACTTCTGAGTCCTGAATCCCTACGGCCCTCAGTGCTACACCTCAGCACCCTCAGTGCTATACCCGTGCTTAAATCCCATGGAGGTTCTGTGCCTAATCGAGTGCAGATCTGCAGATGATGGAGCTGTAAAGGGACTGTAGCTTCTCAGTGGTATGATGCAGTACATCATGGGTGCATCTGCAGAGCCATGACCTTCACAGACAAGGCAATTTCATTACATACCTTCTCTCTTGTCACATTTGTCTTTTCTGGTCTGCTTTACAAAAAGACATAATTTTATAAAAGTACCCAGATGCCAATTATTAATTTGATTTTATTGACGCAGACATAGTTCAATCCTTAAGAGTATAACAAATAAAAGTAATGTCTTTTTGGACACAGATCTCAGTCAGGAATCCCCTGGTCATTTTCTTCCCTTACTAGATGTTTCAAGCTTTTGCTATGTTACTAACCCCTCAGCAGTGAATTGTCTAGCAATAGATGCTAATTTTCCCAACTTCATACAAAAGAAGATGTTAATTTTCCCAACTTCATATAATAGAAGTCTTTATATCAGTTGCCCCATGACATTCCTTGAGCACATGGATCCCTCTACTCTATGGAGGGTGGAAGTAGTAACAATGATGATCAGTCATTGAGTAGAAGGCCAAGTAAAACAGTGCAGAAAAATGTGAATACAGTGTTGGCAGATGCTCAGCATGTGAACTGATCAATTTACTTCTCCCCTGTGAGACGGTTTCTAGGTCTTGAAAATGCTTTAAAGTTTGTCAGAGGAAATCTAAAAGCTTGTCAGTAAGTCCAATAAGAAATTTCAATTCAGCATCTCAGGAATACCAGAGCTTTCTGAAAGCTCACATATGCAAGAGAGAGCTTGCTCAGGACCTGAAGAAGCAGAAATACATTTTCTGCAAAACCAAGGACAAAGCAGAACACAAGTGATTCATATGATCTATTTCCAGATACGTACTTAAGTACAAAACAAATTGTTCCTCAAATGCAGCCATTTCTTTCCCGTTTGTAGCGGGGGGTCTAGCCAGGTAACTAGAGATACACAGAGGCTCTTGGTCAGCTGAATCCCAGCATGCTTTCTTTCACTGTGCACCAGAAACCCAAAACAGCTTCATGCAAGTTAAGTATTTCTTTTTGAGTATAGCTTGATGTAGAAATGTATGAACAAAACATTAGTCCTATACAACAAATTACATCTTCAAAGTACCCTATAAACACTAACTACACAGCAGTTAGACTATGCTATTAGTAAAATAAGGCACAGAATACTGACCTATTTATTCATTTGCTATTATGTAAAATTAATGAGCTGTGTTTTTTGACCACTGATTCATCCTTCTTCCAAAACCTGTGGATTAATATTTAAGCTACTTAAATAGCTCCACAAAACTACTGGTAGGCAGAAAATGGCAAGGCCATTCGAGTATTTGAAATGCGCTGCTACAGACTGTAAACACTACAAAGGATATGTGAACATAAGGTCCCATTCCAAATCAGACCCACAATACAGGGTAGAAGAATGATTTTGTTTAAAGGTGCAGCAAAGCTGCTGTTTAAAGTTTGTTTGGTTTAATTTATTAATTACTGCCTTGTAAATAAATCACAAAATTTTCCTGGTAGCCAATCCATCGTCCCTTTCTCTCCCCTCATCCAGCACCTCTGAGAACAAGTCCACTGTGAGGAGTTATTTAGCGTAGTGAATGAAAACACCCACTACATAAGAAGAGCATGTGCAAGAAGTGGAAAGGTGTCAGGAAACAAAGAACAAAGACATTAATGAATGCAAGAAACCATCAGCAGCTGTGAATGAAATAAACAATTAATTTTCTGTTTGAGTAAATTCTGTGGTTGTCTCCTTTAAAATCATGGAGGGAAAGTGAGACAGTTGGTCTTTAACTTATTTTTCATAGTCTAAACCACATCTTAGCAGACTGTGTCTCAGTATGAGGACAACATGAAACACGTCATCTTCCTTGATGACTCGTAAGCTAAACCTGCTAGTAGAACCACAGTTTGTTTTCTACCCAGAAATTGCATACATACTCTGTGTAACACTTATTTCTTCATGAAGGACGCCAGGCCAACAGGAATGCAGTTTAACTGGTTTAGTATTTATGAAAGAAAGGAAAGAAAAAAAAAAATCAAACCTGTTTGCTTCCCTATGAATCAGAACCTACTTGATCAAATGTTTAAACTTACCAAAACATTGTGAAAGAATCTGGGCCTGGGTTCAGTAGGAACTAAGTGGCTGAGATAGGCCTAAGAAACATATTCATAGTAGTTCTATGAAATATTGTTTTCATGTGTTCTATTAACTTCTGATGTAGCTTCAGCACTTGGTGAATCAGAAACAGCTACTATTTGGAACTTGCCATCAGTATCAGGGCTGTTTTTCAGAGGATGTAAGCAGATCAGCAGGAAGTATTTCTCAATATGACGTCAGAGGATCAAGCATTAGAAACAGTGTTCTATAAGGGGCATCCACGTCCTGGAAACACCTGAGTGTCCTGTGGAGTTATCATTGCAGAGGACAGGCAAACTCATAATAAGCTCATAGCTCTAAAGTTCAAGGTTACAGAACACGTATTTCTGCTTACTCTAAGTAAAGAAAATGAGAAAAATGCTAATATATTGTGACCCATTCATCTCAGTTGAGACTCCTGGAGTCCTCTGGGACGTAAGATGCTGTAAACTTCACTCAAGAAAATACACTCCAGATAGCATTTTCCCTAAAATCACCTGTATGTAAGAACATTCAAATGCCTCTTTATGAACAATTTGAATTTCATAATGAAATCAATATTTGTCCACTACAAACAAATAACTGTGATAATTTAATTTTTCCCTTTACTTAATATGGGCACAGCAGTAGAGTGTCTAAAGATTCAGAAGCATGGCTTAGACCACCAGAAATCTTCTAGAAGCTCCATCAGCATTTCTTATCTAAAAGAAAAATCCTAATAATGGCTTTCCATATACGATCTTGAAAGAGAAAAAACATCCATATACTGTATGTTCCATAAAGAAGATAGAACATGGCGGTGTGTCTGATTCACACATTTTATGTTCATTTTTAAACAGTCCTTTGGTACTGAAATCAATTAATTTCAGCACAAACCTAATCAACCAAAAAGAAACAACAAACAGCTTTGCCTTGGTCTGAACCCCTCTGTACCCTCATTTTCATTGGCTTTGATGCAAAGGAGGCAGAGGGAAACCACGGCTGGGGGAATGGGATCCCTTCATTAGGCAGCAGCTCAGTTACACTGGCTTATGTGCAGTATGAACTACCACGAGGAAGTTTGTGGACACCAGAGGTACTGGATGCTTGGAGGCCGGAGGCTTGGAGACAGTTTTGAAATGATGCATAGTCAGTAAAAGGATTACAGATCTGTCAGTAATTCGGTAGCTGAAGAGCTCCCTCTCAGCCTTATAACTCCAGTAGTTACTGTAAGTAACAACACGTCAGTAGAATAAGGCCCTGCTGTTTTAAGCAAACTAAAACTAACTACAAATATACATTATATATCCCTTAAAGGTGCCCATACTTATATACAAACAACTCTTTACCATCCTACTAACAGTCATCAGATAAGTCCTAATTATGTGTATACATTTTAAGACTGATAAATCCTTCTTATTTACTACTAAATAAATTCAGAGTGCTTTGAAATCTAGGGATTCACTCCTTTTGCAGCAGCATTTTTATGCTATATTAAACCATTAGAGTGCTCCTTCCTGAATTAATTCATCACAAAATAAAGTCACCACTGTCTTTTGCTTAAATATCCTTTGCCATCTACTGGATTTTTAGCCAGGAATTTGCTCAATAAAACAAATAGTCCCCAAAAGGCAAACAAACTGCAGCTGAGGAAAAAGGTAACTTCCTGTCAGTACTGATAGTTTGTTCATCAAAACGACAGATACATACTCCTGAGCAATGACAGATAAGATCAGAGGCCAACACATTATGAGTAAAGATTAGTACATCAAGCCTTGAGTGATGACAGAGCGAGAAGA
This sequence comes from Pseudotriccus pelzelni, assembly GCA_035584735.1. Taxonomy (NCBI): domain Eukaryota; kingdom Metazoa; phylum Chordata; class Aves; order Passeriformes; family Tyrannidae; genus Pseudotriccus; species Pseudotriccus pelzelni. Next base: position 137,423,596 of record JAWMRA010000078.1, read on the forward strand.
GCCCCACACTATGAGCAGTACCAATGGCATGGTGATGTGCTGCTCTGCGTCCTGCACTGGCAGCACTTAGCATGTCCTCCTGCCTGTGCTGCTGAACGTGAGTTCCTCTCCAACCGGCTGGACTGGTCCTCTTTTACACCATGAAGCTGGAGAGAGACAGGGAAAAAAACAAAGCATTAAGTACTGCTGCTGTGCAATCTGTCTGCTGGTTTCCCTGGGCAATTCTGTCATAAACAATCAGTGCCATTTACTCATCTCTCATCTACAAGAATGTTATGCTCCCAGTTTGTACCTCTGAGACTTCCACATTCCCTTCTGGGGATGATCCACGCAAAACGTTTTTTCTGCTGGGTCACCTATGCCAAGAGCAGCACACTGAATTCTTGAGACATTATCCCATTAGGTAACTCTGCTCTGCTCTGCCACGTCCCTCTCTACACACCCCACCTCCTGCACCATCCCAGTTCAGGATCTTCCTCTTTTCTACAATGAGATTTTGCAATTTTACCTCTGCTGCACCCTCACACATCTAAAGGGAGTTCCTTAAAGTAAATTAAAGAAGAATCAGCCCTTTGACTTCACCTTAAACTACACTGCTAGAGAACAGCAGTGTCACCAAGTCAAACAAATTAGGTACTGGTAACCTTAGAAACATGGAAACGACATTATCAGAACAGGTCAGAGACCTCAGTCTGTTCTCAGTAACACCGGCTTATTCCAGCCAGGAGGATCCCTAGCTCAATGCCAGACTCCCAGCTGTGTGGTGCCTGTGTGAAGGGACCCTCAAATGCCCTTAACCATACAGCTAAGGATCCCCTGCTTAATTTAAAAGGGCATCCTGAGACTGTGGAGAGACAAAGTAGCCAGGTCAATGCCTTTCATCCCAAAGCTGTGGGCACAGAAGACACTTCTGTGGGAAGAGGCTATATCCAGAGTACTACCGCAGCCTTCTGAGCCAGCCAGAAATTACTGCTTAGAGCAGCTCTGAGACTGCTTTAAGCTACTCTAGGGACTGGTTTGGTCACCAGCCATCCCTGGGACTGGTGGGCCAAACAGGTGGCACATTTATCTTAACCGCCCCTCTTCAGCACACATCCCAAGCTCAGTTTAGCTGGATGAAGTGAGAGATTTCAAAGTTATCTTTCCCTTAGTGTAACTGATGCAAAAAGGGGCACCATGCACTCACAAGCCTGGCCCTGCCTGTTAGAAATAAAAACTGTCGGACTGCGTCTCAAGAAACCTCAACAATGTAATGGTATTTGCTCACTAATTCATAATATGCATAGGTCCAACCATGACCCTGAAGTTCTGTTACCACTGAGAAAATACACTACACAAATGATGTAAAAGGGTTTCCTTATCGCTCATCTTATGCAAACCAGTTTCATGCCCATATAATTTCACTGGCTAAAGGGGAATGACTCCAGAGTTGGTACCAGTATGAGATCAGAATCCTGCATGAAATTTCACAGAGCATGTTAAATTAATTAATCCATTAAAAAACCAGTCTGCATTTTATATGATCAGCTTCAGGCTTTCTATTTTTGATATGTAACTAATTATGGGATTAAGAGAGTCTGTCTCTTAAGAAAAAGCAGCTTTGCAAATCTAAAAGAAACACAGATGACTTTCGGGGGCAACTTCCTCCAGAAAAAGAAAGTTTCTGGAATAAAGAAGCAGATCCTAATAGTATCTGATCCTAATACTTTCTTAGCTCTGTTCTAGCTTGGGGAAATCTGTTTGTGTGTAAACATAGCCACAGGAGAATAGGGCTACTGTCATTTATTGGGTTTTTTATTTTCCATCCCTTTGGCCATTTTGGCAGACCACCCTTGTGCACACTGCAACATGGGACATGAGATTACATCTTTCCTGAAGTGCTTCTGATAACGTACTCAGAAAAGGTGTCAAGGACCATGAATGCTTACACTGACATTACTTTCACCTATTACTCCTGTAGCCTTACTAATATTCAGCTTTTCCATAAGTGTCATGGTACACATTACAAAAGGTAGCCTGAATTTTCCTGCATAGAACTGCTGTATAAGTACTTTTCATATCCTTACTGCATTTTTCTAATGGTCGATCACTGAGGGAAAAGAATTACAAGTATTCCAAAACAGATATTTTAATTTCTATATATATATGTACATATTACATCACTGTAAGTGGAACTTAAATCATCAATTATTTTTCATAACCTAAAATTGATACCCACAGGTTTGGTGGTTCTGTGACAATGCCACCTTTGTGTTAGCTGTCGTAAGCATAAGAACATGAAGGGGAAAGAGTTTGGACTTTATGTTATAGCCATTTAGGAGCAGTTTTTAGTCCTTGTGGTTGTATAGACAGACCTTCCTATGCACAGTGAATCAATGTACTTCTGTCTACTTGTTGACTCTGGTGGACTTGAAGCAGCATCATTAGTTTACCTTGTAACATGCCAAGATGCAATTAGTTACATAAAAATGCTATTAAAAAGCAGTCCAACACAAACATGTGCTTTTGCCATGGAAATTTAAAAATGCAATCCTGACACTAATCCTTTAAAGAATCCAGATCTTTAAAGATTCAAATGGGTCATGAATCAGTATAAAAGCAATCCTTTCTAATGCTGTAGTGCATCCTGCCTGAACACAGTAGAAATATTTTAAACAGTCAGTTTCATTTAAATGATTATGATTCAGGAAAAAGCCCTGCCAAAAATCTACTCAGCATACCTATACCTCCCAGTGAAATTTAGACTTTATTGTAAAAACCTACTAAAATTCTAGAAAAAGGAATGTGCAGACCAAAAGGAATGGTATTTATAAGCAAGAAAAAGTCAATGCACATGGTACGTAATCATTAGTAAAATCCAGTGCTGCTGGAGTTCACACAGATTAAATGTACAGCTGGATAATAACACTGGACATGTTTATGATCAAGTGTTATTTGTAATTTCTTTGTATAAGATAAGGACAATCACAGTTGTCGTTCTGAATCATAAACTGATCAACCCAGCTTTCTGCCCACTCAGATTTCTCCCCCTTCAGGGCAGTCTCAACAGATTTAGGGCCAGACTGTGAAATTAATTGGACATACGGTCTCCAGAATGCAACCCCAGGAACAAACCACCTACACCTAATCATTTAGGCACCAGTCTGAATCCCATTCCTTTCCAAAACACACCCAAATCAGGTCCCGTAGGCATGCATCCCCAGAACCTTAGTCCTTTCCTGAAGATAAATGGATGGGACACAAGGTTCACTTTTAAAATAGGTCTAGAGGAGAAATATTATCTCATTGAGTAATTGATGGGGTAAAGCACTTAGAAAAGAGGAAAGGCTGGGCTCAGTGCCTTCCTCAGCCTAAAGGGGATTCAATCCCACATCTCCTACTTAAGAGAGCAAGAGGCATCCAGCTACAACAGGCACAGGGACAAAGAGAATACAATAAAGAATGCAAACTGTTGCTTCTTCCTCCTTTAGAAGCCACAATTTCAAAGCCAAGCGGCTTTTACTGCATTTTAAAAGCATCACAAACCTATTTATGTACTAGGTATGGTAGAAGCATGGATGAGTCATGTTTACTGGAGCCAACCACTCTCCACCTAGAGCTTGGATTGGGGTAGGGAAGACAGGCAGCAGGCTGTGGTATTTCTTGCCATAACAAAGGCACATCGCAGAAACACCCTGCATCTAAACATAAAGGAATATAGTCCTAACATCTGAGATAGTTCAACTTCCAGAGCAGTTGCTACACTTGAATGTAGCAAGAATTCTTAAAATGTAATCTTTAAAATTGCAGCTGTATGTGTAGAGGATAAACACCCAGAAACACTGCATGGTTTAACAATTGGGTGAAATAGTGCTCAGTCATCCCATAGTCAGGACACCTCATCCTCAACCAGTCTGGAAGAAATAACAAAACTGCTGCACAGTGCCACGTCCTTCATCTGGGGAAAATATTTATATAAAGAAGCATAAGAAAAAAATGCATTATAAGTGGTATCGTGAAGATGTGCCTTTCTAGACCCTTACCTACCCAAAACTTTTACAAACGTTTTCTATTACTTTTAAGCAGCTGTGCATGGTTGAGCCAGACTGAACGAAGACACACATGAAATGTTTTCAGTATCTTGAATGGGCAAGGTTCCTTTTTTCAAAGGTTCCTTTTAAAAAAAAAAAAAAAAAAAAAAAGTGCAACCTCGTAATTTCGGAGTCCCAAGTATCTGTAACCAGAAGGTAAATAACAACCTTTTGCAAACTGGCGTTAGGAAATCACGGACTGACTCAGGACTTGTGAACGCGGAGCGCTGCGCTCCCGGGGAAGCCGGACAAGCACCGGGCGGGCCCGGCCCGGCCCCGGGTCGGGTACCTGGCACGGCGGGGCCGCCCTCCCAGCCCGGGGCGAGGCGGGGCGGTGCCGGACCGGGGCGGGAGGAGGAGCGGACCGACCCGCCC
>JAWMRA010000078.1:137428140-137439873 GCA_035584735.1 Pseudotriccus pelzelni
GCCCGCACCTGCCCCCGCCGCCGCCCCCTCGCCCACCTGGCCGCGGCTCGGGCGGCCCCGCCGCGCGCGGCCCCGCACCCGCCGCGGCAGCATGTTGCCCAGGGCAGCCTCGTCCATGCCGCCGCCTCCCAACCCCGCTCCCTACTTCCCGCCCGCCCGGGTCACGCTGCCCTCCGGCCTGGAGATCCTGCGCACCTTCTCGGGAGCCGTCATCTTCCTGGAGATCGTGAGTGCGCGGGGGAGTTCGGGGAGGGGGGGAGCGGCCACCGCCTTCCCGTGCCCTTCCCTGCCCTCTGTTCCCCGGGGAGGGCCGAGCGGCGGCTCCGCACCTGCCATTTTGTGAGCGGGGCAGGTGCGGGGGCCGGGCCGGGCTTGGGGGCAGCGGGACCCGGCCCCGGCGGGTCCGCTCACCGCGACACCGCGGAGATGGTTTTCGTGGGGTTGTTTGAGCTGTCGAGGACTTAAAGCCACTCCGTGACCCAGACCCAGAAACGCGCCATGGAGAGTTACACCGGGTTTTTCCTGCGCGCTTGTGTTACAGGTCCCGGGCAGACTCCTACAGGTGTGTTTAATGTCACGTATGTGTAAGTCCTCACTGGTGTACGCAGGGCTGAGACCTTTGAGCTAAGGCCGTGTATGAAGCTCCGCAGTGCCCTCGTACTGACTAGTAAGAGGGGGGAAAAAGAAAACAAACTCGGTAGAACTGATTTTTTTTTTTACTTGGAGTCAGAGCAGAATGCTGCCTGTCAGCTGGGTCCCGCCCTGCAAGCTATAAAACTCTACCTGAGCAAGGAGCTCCAAACACAAGTCCAGGCACTAAATCAGGCCCTGAGTCAGTAGGAACAAAAGGTTAATTAAGTTGGCCCACCTATTGTATATCTGACAGCTGAGCCGAAGCGGACAGGTGTGGTGTGAGGGAAATAGCACAATAGTGGGCGCTGAGGTTAGCAGTCTCTACAGTACATTTCTAATTTTATTTTTAAAGAACCCTGCAAGTTTGCACATTCAAAATACTGAAAACATTTCACGTGTCTCTGCATTTTTGTTTAACAGACATTTTCTGTTACCCCTTCTGCTTCCTCACTGCCCATCACTATCTGGTCACTGAGTAACAGCCTTGCACCTGCAGTCTTGTGAAACTAGAGAAAGTTTGGTTCTTCACAGCAACTAAAAAAGGAACCCTAGAGAACAACTTGAACACTAATACCTAAACCCTTGGGAGCTTTGAACTGAGACTTGCAATGCATCTTTACATATGTGCTGCTGCAAAGTAATGTGAGAGAGGAACCAACTAATTTTATAGCAGGCATTTTTTAAAAGGTGTCTCTCATCCAACCTTGATACAAAAGAAAGTTCTCTGAATCTGAAAATGTAACCTCTGACTTCCTGGTTGTAAGTCTGTAGAATCTGAACAGGAGAAAAGCAACTTACTTTGAAATTGATTGTAGTTGTCACTATTTAGCAGGTTGGATTATGAAGTTAAATCTTTTTGTAATAAATGAACATACTTCAGATGACGATTGTGATTCACTCCATTTATCCTTTTTTATTAAGAGGCAGGATTTGCAGGAAGAAATAGTACTCTTCCTTATACCAAGAGTTGATTAAACCAAGGAAGTCTTAGAGTACATAAATTCTCCATCAGTCCATCATAGCACAGTGTCCCTGTCACTCTTTTTCTGTGGTCAGTGTGCTGAAATGAAAATTGGCAGTGTTGAATTCTTCCTCACGTTATGATGATTCTGGAAAGCTGTATAATCTTTACAACGTAATTTACAACATGCCTTATTGTGTATTCTAGTTTTCTCCTTCACTTTATTGCTTAATGTGTTCTCTTTCAGTTTATTATTACAAATACATTGAAAAAGAGAAGTCATTTCATCTTTTCTGTATCTCATCTGATTAAGACTACTAAATTAAATAGTGTGAGATTGAATCAAAACCTGAAGTACATCCTTCTCATGCCAATTTTAGTATATGTAGATAGATTTGCTTCACATTTCTTATATTTTCCTCAAAGTGAGAGTAAAGGTAAAATTTTTATATATCCCATTTGCAAGACTATTTTAGGAACTTTAAAAATTTCAAAGTGGCTTTATTTTACCACCACTTAGGGCCTGTCATTTCTGAGAAGAGGACTTGGCTCTCTGAGTACTTTGGAAGTGTTTCCTCTTGGTTTCTAAGAGTAATCTGATGATGTGTATCAGTGATGTGATATCAGTTCTTAGGCAGAAAGGACTGAATAAAAGTTATCACTGAGTTCGTTCTCTGTATTCCTTCCCTTGCAGCTGTTTGGAACAATAGTCTGGATTTTGGTCGCTTCTACCAGAATTCCACTGCCGCTGCTGCAGGGATGGGTCATGTTTGTAGCAGTGACTGCGTGGTTCCTGTCCATTGTGTTCCTCTCTGTGTTCCTCTTCGGCTATGCAAATAGAATTGCTCTCAACTGGAACCAGGCGGTAAGATTTTCTCTTTATTTAAGGATCCACTTTGGTTTATAAACTGAAAATGATCTAATGAGAAGTGCTGATCTGAAGTCTTAACGGCTGGCCTTCTACATCAGTGGAAGTTTTTCAAAATGGAGGAATTCAAAACTGGGAAAAGGAAAGGGTTACAAAGATGACAGAGAAAATACAGGACCTGTTTTATGATGGAGGCTGAAGGAGCTTTCAAAACTATTTGAAGGAGTATACTTTTTCTCTGTGAGCACATAAAATGCATGAGCGGCAGGAAGAGTACTAGTTTAACAAGGCATGACAACAAATTGGTTTAAATGGCCAGAAATTATTGTGGACTGGAAATCAGAAAATACTTTCTGGCTATTAAAGAAGTGGCAGTAACACCTTGTAAACAATGGGACGTAGAAAGATACATCTGATATTCTAAAGAAAGGGATGCATTCGTGAACATTCTGTGTGATGGGCTTGTCTGAGGTACTGTGATAATTTGATATAGGCCTTCCTTGGTAACCAGGTCGAAACTAGGGAACTGGCCATTCCCAGTATTCCATCCTGTTTTTTACTTAAGGAAGAGTATAAATAAGAAGGAGAGAGGAGGGTCTCCCCTCTTCTCTTCTCTTGGGCTTGAAGACGGCAGGTCCCTGTGGCCGGTCTCGCTTATCTGGGAGTGAAGCTTGCTGTGGCCTGTTGTTTTTCTGGTCACAGATACCATCACAGATACCACTGACTGGACTTTAGCACCCAGAAGGTCCCCTCCAGTTCCTAAGAAAGTCTGTGGGTGACTTTTGGGTTGATTCCTTAAGACTAGGGCAGCAATGCTAAATGGCTGTTAGACCTTGGGTGGTCAAAGACAGAATAACCTGCAGGATGATAAAGCTTCTTAATAGGAGACTTAACGTGTTTGCCTGGTGAGACTACAGATATAATTATACTCTGCCCAACTTATCGTAATTGTGAAGACAAAACCTGATTCTTGCTGGAATCGATTGTTGTGACTTGTGCCAGCAGTTCTCACAGACTGCGCCTTCCTATGAAAAAAGGGAAGTTGTTTGCTCTGTTTTTGCCGAGCACATGGATACCTCAGGTTATTGACTGCTAATTTATGGGCTCCTTTTTTGTAATTAATTGTTTCTTACTTAGAGTTTTTAGTACTCAAATAATTGAGCATGAGATGATATCACACTCTCATATTACTGGAAGAGAGTAATGAGGAATGGCAAAACTCTGATCAAAATGGAAATTTTCAAATAAATCTAAAAGGACTGCAACTTCTAAAACACTACAGTGTTTTAGTGTAAAGTGTCTGTAATTGCTGATCACCTTCACCTTCTTCCTACATGGCTTAGTTTTTCTGTTGACAATTTCCTTGATCACAGCTGGAATTGCATGCTTCAGTATCCACATCTGTGGAATCTGTTCAGGTTATTCATGGACAGTCTCTTAAAACAAAAGGTCTTTAAAGCAAATCATAGAGCCTTAGGAGTTTGGAGCTCAGATAACTTCAAAGCCTAGCAGTGATAACAGACTGGATTCTATTAAAAACAAACATTAGCACTTTGACAGTGAGTACACATACCTACAGCATCAGCTTTCCAGCACAATACAGGCAGTAATTAGGCTAATAATGAGTTACGATCACAGAGACCTTTACAGGGATTTATGCTGCAACATCCCCACAAATTATGATGCAACAAAGCCCTTGAGCATGTGCATAACTGAAGTAAATTAATAGTGTCCTGGGTTTCATTGAAACTGTTTGCCACTTTACAATCATGCATCTATTTAAGGGTTGCTAGGTAAGGACAAAACCTTCTATAGATTGAAAATGTTATACAAATTTCATCATATGCCAATTGTATTTGTGTTACACATTAGCTACTTGATACTGGCAATGATTTGTTGTACTGTTAATTTTGTCCTCTTGCATGTAATTACTGGAAAACTTTCTATGTCAGGAAATTACTACAAAACTTGTATAAAAGCTGTATCTGTAGCTTCATCTGTCGTAACTCAGTCAGCATCTTAAATAAATGCAGAAAGAATGATTTTATCTCTAACTTGGTAACAAGCCCCTTCCAGCTGTCAACAAAAATAAGACTAGATAGACCATTTGACCGCTATTTTCAGGTACCCAAATGTTCTGTAACTTGTTGGCAGTAAACTCTTTAGCAGCACTTCACAAGATTTTTTTTTTTTTTGAGCTTCTGTTGCAAATAAATAATTAATTACTGGAAACACTGGAACTATTTTTGTTACGGTAAATGCAGGTCTGCATTTAGTAATGTAACAGATATATCCGTTAATGCTAATAAAGACATTTAAAAAATAAGATGCAACACAGTGGAAAAGATGGACCTTATGGAGCCACATCACTCTGTACATCACTGTATTAAACCAGATGGTATGACAAATACTGTCCTTTACAGCCTGACTCAAAACATACTCATTTACAAAATTAGATGGAAAGTAACTTATCATGCAGATCTGTTAGTATTTTACAAACACTTTGTATGAGGTTCCAATGATTATACAAGTGTGGAGGCAAGGGAGAGTTAGGCACCATGCTGACAATTACTCAAAACCAAAAAACTCTCCCTCATAAGACCTTGGGGTTTTTGGTCACAGAAACCATAACCACGTGAACGTGAAGCCTTACTGATGCTGCATAACTTCACTGTAATTGCTTCCAGGAGAAGGAAATTAGAGGGTTTGGCAGGAGAATGAAGGAAATTAAAGAGTATGTCTTCTGAAAATATCTCTGTTGTATGCAGTCTGTCCTGGTCTAAGTGGAATGGGGAACTGTAGTAGCAGCTTACATTGTCACTTATCAAAACATGAGACGAGGGTGTGATAAGTAGCTTTAGCTGCTATCAAATATGGAACAAGTCATGGGTTTGAAAAGAAAATTCTTTCAGTAAAAAGAAAATCTCACATCTGCCAAGAAACTGCATGTTTCTAAATGGGGAAATGCAGCACATTCTCACTTTGATATCAGGCAGGCAGTAGGTAAGGATATCACACAGTAATTTCTAGTGCATATAAATGCTGTCTGAGCTGGGCACACGTAATGTACCCTGGGTTCTCGCTCTTGGCATGCTGGTAGTCCATTGCACTCAAGTGAAGTTAAAGTTCATAAAGAGTTCAGTATGCTGGAGATAGACTATATATCATGGATATCATCAAAAAGTATACATATACTTGTATGTATTAAATTTGTGTCTGTGGCTTTTGCAGACCTGCATAGGTAATAGGCACAAAGTACATGCTTATGGACTCAGGAATTGAGTGCAGTACAAATGTCAGTGCAATTTTCAGACTCAACAGCAGAAGGAGATGTCTGAAGAATATTTTAGATGTTTTAAAACTGTACTGGAACGTCTCTTAGATCTTGCTGCTGGAACACTGGACTCTGAAATAGATCCTGCAAAGATACTTGAGCACCAGACCTTTTCCATGTGTGTCAGTAATAGAACCCTGAAATGAAAGTTACATGTTTAAATCTTGTGTGCAGTTGGCATTCACCTCAGAGGAGGAAATTGCCGAGAGAAGCATATTTAAAGTAAATCCTAACACCTGCCCTCTCAAGTCTCAGGCATTTTATTCCACAGTATCTTGAAGAACTCTTAGATTACTGACTATTGGGTAGAGCCAAGTCAGAGTGAGTTGAGGAAAAGCCTCTGTTCTTGTGTTCTGATGTTGGGAAGTAAATTTTATCTCTGTCAAGACTGAGATGTTTCTGGGCTTTCATGGAAGTAAAATTTAGGCACGGAGGGGATATTTTCTGAGTTTTCATTAGAGCAAAGAAGGGATGTGGGGGACTGCAAGATCATATTGTACTGCTTGAAATGTGATAAAGTTGGCCTGTATCTCCCTTCTTTTTTATCTAAGTTGTGTGAAGGGAGACTTCTGTAAGCTCCAGTAGCTTTAAAGTAATCTAAGAGGTCAGCATGTGTACATAAAGATGAGCACATGCCTCTTAGTTTGAAAGAAGCATGGGGAAGAGGGAGAACTGCCCTTTATCACTAAAATGTTAGTGAGTTGCTTATAAGTACAAGCAGCTGTGAAAACATATTCAGGTTAAGCTCTCACATGGATTTAACACAGCTTATCTGAAGTTATTGTTATCAGTGCTCGTTTCATGTTTCAGTGTTGGATTTCGTTTGTACTGAGTTGAGAAGAATTACGTGTGGATCACAGCCTAGATTGATTCTGTTATTTGCTTTTTAGGATTTTATTTTCCATGGAGCTACTTTTGTCTTTTATTTTGGAGCTTTTCTACTCCAAGCAGCAACTACATCTCTGCATCACTTTCCCCGCAAATTCAATTCCACCGCACAAGAGAGGATTCTAACTGGTCATGAATATAACATAAGCATAGCAGCTTCGGTATGTATTTTGTGTATTTGTATCAGGGGAACAGAAATCTCTTCTAAGTCCTTGTAGCCAGCCATTCAGCTGGGGAACTTAACAGCAAGTTGGAATACAAAGAGGAGCGAAAAGAGAAAGGATTGTCTTTGAGAGCAGCAAATAGTGTCTAACAGCAAGGTGCAAAAACTATTGATATAAGCTAATGGGATATCTACTCTTCACTGCAGTGCAGAGTTGCTACTCTTCACCGTAGTGTTTTAAATATATGATTGCTACAGTTTACAATTTTTAGACAAGGTAATTTGTAAAAACAGTGTTGATTATTTGAAGAAAAAATAACAACTGAGGCTTTATCAAAGGATGAGGTATGAATTTCATGCCTGTGCTCAAATTTTCAGTTGCCATTTTTTTTATACCATTTAGATAGTCTTGAACATGCCATGGAGAAATAAAACTTGGGCTAGATCTTTGTTAAGCTCCACATATGTACTTATTAAATCAGACATAAAAGTTACGTGTCAGGGCCATGCTGTCTCTTATGGAAATTATTAGAGTGCTTTTCTTGATAGCCTAAGTTCAGAATGCATTTTTCCTACTGTAGTTGCATCATCACTGAATTACTGCATCTGCTAATGTGGGTGTGCGTAGCCAAATCAGAAAATATACCAGGCTCTGGGTTTCTCCCTGGCTGGACTCCTCAGGGGCAAGTAGAGGTGTGCCATGTAGGCTTAGCTTAAAGAACTGAAACTAATGCTCTTATTTTTTGTTCCATCCAGAGGGTCTTGCATACCTCAGGGAACAATATGTATTTATTAAGCTTCTAAAATCCTCTGCAGGTATCTGTTGTCCTTAAAACTTAAAAGTGCACCATAAATTTTGCATAGTAAAGACCTTCAGTTCATCTTAAGATAAAAACAGATGAACGCTTTGAAGAGGTGAAGTGGTCACGTCAATCCCCAAGTCCGGAGTTCCTCACCATTACCCACCTCCCAGTAACACAGTAGCACATCTGATGAGTGGCCATGTGGCACACAGACAGAGGTGGCGTCTCATAGCTGTGCCTGAACTAAGGGAGATCTTTATACTAAGCAGGTATCTCAAATTCTACCCTTAATTGTACCTCTTCAAGCCTAGTTTAGTGTGTTCAGATCCCACTGAAATTACGGTTGCTTAAGTCATTTTGTCTGACAACAGGATAGTGGGTACTCCAAGAGACCACTTCCCCCTTCCATACTACTTTTTTAAGGAAGAATTCAGTTCTTCAAACCCCTTAAATCCCTGTTAAGATAGGGGAGGAGGAGACTCTTCTGTAACTTACCTCAGTATCTTCAATTAAGAGATGCTTGAAAATGATGAATCTGATAACTGTAGTCTTTAGTGTCCTTTTATTTTTTTGCAGAAGTGTATAATTTAGGAAGTCAGAACATACAGAAAAAAAGGTGTATATTTAGTCAGAACATACAGAAAAAAAATTGTAATCCTTTGAAATACTTCATTAAAACAGTCCTCTAAGCTATATAACAAAAAAATATAAAAGGTTGCCAATGTTCTTTCTTTTTAAATTACTTTCATATCCCATGATTAAAAATATATATGTTCATTTTTTACAGATGATATTTCTATGGTGTAGCATCTATTCAAAACTTTAATTGTCAAATTAAGACTTGTATGGAAAACAAGGAATAGGTTGTTATGATTGAATTCGTATGCTCAAAGAGAGAGAACCCACCATTATTAATTCAATTTTCTTGTGACATGACCTTCAAATCTATTCAGTTCTTGAGCAAGAGCAACTTCCTGGTATTGTTTAGGAAGTTGTTCAGTGGCTGGGTATCTGGTCAAGGAGGCCAGACTTGGAGTTGTTTCTGTATTTCTGCAAGTAAAAGAGCTCTGCTATTTAGAGGGATGCCTTCTTAGATGTTTGCTGTTCGGAAACAAATATAAGATTAATGTTTGATCAGTCTAGATAAGAGAAAACTGAAATATACAGTGTATGTACACGTGTTTACTTTGTATCATAACTTTGCAGAAACTCTATTTAATATTCTATTTCAAAATGTCTTCTGAAGCAAGCAAGTGAAAAGTAGTTGCATGGGGTAGCAGTAAAATGGGGTTATAACAGGGAAGCCCCTGAAGAGACTTCAGAGGATCCCAAACCTATCTTTACCTTAAGTGTTTTGGTTGGGAGGGGATAACTTTTGAATCATTTGTGTTCCTATATACATTTAGAATGGAAAAAAATAGTAGAACAATATAGTGTGTGATTCACTTTTTTCTTCTTTTTTCTCCTGCTTCTTCTCTAGATTTTTGCCTTTGCAACAGCTGTTTGTTACGGTTTCAGCACAGCCCTGGCATTAAGGAGATGGAGGCTAAATAACAGTTGAAGAGGGGTTAACACCCATGTGTTCCACTTCAGATCAAATTAAGTGCTACTCGTCTGTTTTACTGTAATCTAATTCCAAAAAGACTTTTTCTGCTTAAAATCTGTTTTAAATGCAAATAACCCCTAATTAGGATTTCCTCAACAGGTTTCCATCTCTTCCCTTTCTAATATTTACTTTTATTGTGTATGCATTATAAGTGTACTCATTGTGTGGTGTTAGGGAGTTCAGGGATAAACAGACATGTAATTAGCAGACAGCAGAATTCTAGTGCTACATCAGTAGAGGAAGAAAATGGAAACTAAGCCAAGATGTTGACTGCATAGGCAGCTAAAAAGCTTCCCCCTTGTTAATTCCTGGGATTGGGCCTTAAGTGTCTTGCAGCGTTATGGTGCATTCCACACCGGTCCAGCCTTGAGGCTCCTTGTAGAGTCATGGATGTTCTGTGTGCTGCTCTTTGCATGATCAGAGCTGACTTTGAGATACCAACTTAGTATATACGTATTATTAACTCTGATGTACAGAGAATGTATTTTAAATAACCATGCAGTGAAATCTTTTGATACTCTTTTGTATCTGCCATATCTGTCTGTGGTCATCTGATCCTTGAAGCTTATTACGTTCCATAGTAGATGAAAACCGTTTGGGACTGTCAGTCAGTAGTTCATTAGTTTTAGGAACTATTTATCAGCTCTATTTATACCGCAAAACAAAACACTGCATTTGTGTTGCGTGTGTATATACATGGTGTATTTTTGTTTAATGGGAATATTTGCACTGTTTTACTTCCTTAGAGTGCAGATTTGTTTTTGTTACTTAAAGTGCTGCATTTGTTTGGTGTTACGTGAGTCAATAGCATTTGAGTGGAATGTTACCAAATGGTGAATAATGTCTGACCTCAATTCTTGCAGTGTGTTATTTGTTGCATTCAAAACCTGCAGTGTTGTAAAGGTGTTTTTATTTGGACAGATGTCTGTGCAACATCTTACCGAAAGCAGTGGAATGCAAAGTGGTCTGACCACTACGGAGTTTGCTTTTCGCACGAATGAAGTTTAATTGAGCCTTTCTTGAATACCCTGTTGTATAATGACATGCAATATTATATATGGATAATTGATTTAGCAAAACTAAATGATAGCATTGTGCTCTGCTCCCTGACACTCATGTGCTTTTGCAGAAGGTGAAACTTTTTTTTATAATGCTGGCAGATAATTTTTGCTGTTGTGAATAGTGCCAAATAGAACCTGGGAGAATAAAAGCTCCCTGTCATTTGTAAAGCAACTTGTTGACTACGTCCTGCCAGTGCACCTGAATATTCTGCAGAGACCAGCAGTGGTTGGGTAAGGGAAGGCAGGATTTCCTTCATTGCCAGGCCTACTCATTCTCCTTGAGCCAACAATGATATCTGCCATGGAAGTTGCTTTATCAGACTTGTCACGTACAAGAACCTCTGAGAGGCAGCCACCCTCCGCAGTGCCCTGCAGTCCCTGCTGACCCAGGACTTATGGGTGACACGGCCCTGAGTGGCAGCCCTTCTGACTGGTCATCCAGAATTACTGCAGTGAGATGTTTGTCTTTATCTGTTTTCTGAATCTTTTTTTCTTCCAAAGATTTTGTACTCTTGTCTGATTTTTTTTTCCTAATTCTCTAATTGCATTGAGACTTTTTGTGAACATTTTATCTAGAGCCATATACTTTTAAAAATACTTAATATTGTAAAAAAATACCTTTACACTGGAGTATATGGATGAAAGTATATAACAAAGACTTATGCTAAGCAGCATTAAAGTTACTTAATATATTTATGGCAGTAGTCTGGTTAATAATTTTGTCTTTGGAAAGTCAAAAAAACTACCTTGCAACTTTGACTCGCTAATGCTAGACATACAGAATTGAGGCTAAGATTTCTTGAGAAGGCAGAATTGCACTGGGGCTGGTTTCATATATTTATATGTGTGTATATATATAGTTTCACAGCTGTTTTGCCATGTGACACTGCATGAATATTACTGAGAATAGTAAGGTCCTTTCAAATGGATGCTGATCTTTGGTGTGGTTTCTCCTATATCCTGCAGCCTGGCTGTGCACTGCTCACCACAGACTGTTCATGCCACAACTATGGGCTTGGCAGCCAGCTGGGGTGATGGAGACAAGATCTTAATGTTTTGACTATTTAAACCTACAGAGTATGAATCCCACACGTGGTGTCAATTAAAAAGCTTCCTATGTTTCGTCAGCGTTGGTATCTAACCTCCAAGTTCAAACCTGAGCTGTAAAGGTCGTGATTGATGGGTGCTACTCAGGTCTCCCAATCTACTTGTAGAAGTCCAGATAGCAGTGTGTGGTTAGTGTAGTATGGAAACTGTTTGCACAGTGAGGAAAGACTGAACTTTTCCCTCTTTAAGTATCAAAGGCAAACAAAGGACAGAGAAGAGATAAAGGTAAAAACTTGTCATAGGTTAGTTCTTGGAATTTTACCTTTCCCCTTGCTTTTGTGAGCGTGGGGGGAAGGGATCAGATAGCTG
>JAWMRA010000078.1:137439973-137459967 GCA_035584735.1 Pseudotriccus pelzelni
ATTGTTTGAGTGTCTTACTTGTGTTGCTTAATAATTTACATCAATACATTTATACTTTTTAATAAAGGGCTGTTATTTCCTTTCCTGGACATAATTCAATCTTACCTGTGTCTCATTTAAACTGAGACAAAACTACAGTAATGAAGAATGATTTTAACAGCTAAAATGGAGTGAAAGAATGGAATTTCTCTGTTAGTGTGCACTGCACTTCGAGGAAGATCTAAGGAAAGACACAGCAGAACATGCAGTTACATACTTCCAAAAAAAAAAAAAAGGAAAAAAGTCAGGAGTTAATTTGCTATTACTTCGTAGTGGGAGCTAAAAAGATAAGTGTGAGTCAGAAATGGTATGTGGTTGCTGGATGTCTGTATGCATATACTGATATGGGAATAATACGTAATCCTTGTGATAGGTATTGCAGGGGATACATGCAAGCTGGTTCTAATAGGTCTCACTCTTCCTTGTACAAAAATTCCCCCAAGCCTATGACCTTGAAGAATGCAAGCTTAGACCTTCCAAGGAATAGAAGGTGTGGGAGGGAATGTAGAGAGATAAATTATCTCAATTAATTTAAGGTGAAAGGAAGAAGACGACAGATTCTAAGTAGTGTTTTTGTCAAACATCTGTATTTGATGTGAAGTTGCAGTGCACCAGTATCTAAGACACCATGCAGGTCCCTACTCTTAGAAAATATTTCTAAGTGTTTTGGATAGGACTGTGTGGTAACTTCTGGTAAATAAGGAGAAGCCTCAAAGGAGACTTTCCTTCAATGGCTGCAGAGATAAACAGCAGTTTATTGCTTTTTGCTGAAGAGAAACAAAAGTGCAGATTTTAGAAAGCTAAAATTTTATTAGAATTTTGTCAGAAAATATGCACAGCAAGTGCTTCGCAGGAGTCTGGACTCTGCTTCTTCCTCACTGAATGTCTGGAAATAATAAAAAATTGTACAGGTCCTGTAGTGATTATTGATCTGCAAAGATCAGTCTGTTCAGATTCTCATGATTTCTCTGCTGTGTACATTGGTTATAACTCCTGAGGTGAGTCAAGTCATGCTATGTAAAGTGTTGCCTTAGAATACAGCTGTAAAACGCAGCTGAAAAAGGTGAGAGAGGCAGAACCAGTGATCACACAAATCTGTGCCCTTCATAAAAATTAAAGAAAAAGCACTGGATAATCACTAAACCAGCTCTTCTTTCTCTTTTGCTTCCAAAACGAGATGACAATGCTGACTCCCATTGCACTTCCTCTAATCATTGTATTTTTACATTTGCTTTATAACTTTAAAAAATGGTGACCTTCATAATTTCTCCATATGAATTTGAAAAAATAATGCTAAGAGAGCCAAAAACTCTGATAGCTTGTTCCATTTTTATCTAGATACTGTGAAATCGGTCTCTGATCGCGAACGTCCTGATGCCTTTCACGTTCCTCTGCCAGGCTGCCCAAGTCATACAGAAAGGCTTCCCGGGGTTTTGTCTGTGGATAACAGTGGACTAGTTCTCAGACTGAGATGCAAATAGAGCATTGCTCTTTTCAGTCTTACAAAAAGAAAAACTTGAAAATGAGAGCATGTTGTATTTCTTTCTTAGCTGTGTTTTGTACAGTTGGTCATGATTCATTGGCCTTGTTGAAACACAGAGAAAACCATCGTAAGAAAAAACAAATCTGATGTACTGAAGTCAGTAAACAGCAATGGAAAGCCCTTAATTTTTTTTTTAAGAAGTCGATTTCAGCATGATTATACCCCTTTCTCCCACTGGGTTAAGTTTCTCTTGGTCAATGATGGTGTGTATCTAGATACCCTTAGAATATGACCAGCTCACAATTTACAGTATTTATCCTCAAGGTGCTCCTGGAAAGAGGGGAAGTGCTATTCCCATTTCACAGGTGGGAAACTCAGAGACACTGAAGAACAACTTGCTTGCTGAAGGCTTCTCACAAGAGATCTGTGGTGGAGCAGTAAAAGGAAAACTGGTTTCTGGGGTGAGTTTCTACATGCCCTGCCCAGCAGCCCCTACTGCTGCCCACTGTGGGCTGGAAGGCAGCAGCGCAGTGCAGATGGTATGTGACCTGCCCCACTCCTGTCTGTGTCCTGGTGGTATTATTCTGGCTGTTAGTTACATGGGGTTAAAAGGCACAATGTGGAGAATTATGAATCAAATGGAGGTTTAACGTGCCAAACTGTCTTTCCTATATCAAACATCATAGTTTCTGTGTGTTCTAACAAATTTTGATTATCCGGTGATAAATAGGCTACATGGAGTTCCTGTTTGAGGTGTTGATCTACCTCCTGCATCTTAGGAGAGGAAACAGATCCTCAGGAATCTGCAAGTTTCAGCTGCTCCTTCCTATACAGCATGTTTGAGCCCTAAATTCTTGGTACTGGTAAAATATTACCTGCCTTAAACCTGCCAGGACGTAACACCTTTCAGTTCAGAAACCTGAGCTCAGTTTTGGCACTAACCTGTGAAGCTGTTGAAGGGAATCCAGTGATCAAACATGATTATGCTTAGGTGCGGTTTTAACACCTTTCTTGCCATAGGGTTATTGCAAATATCTGTAAGGATTCTGGAGATTATAGACAAAATATTCATATACATGTCCAGATTTATTGTGCCTGTTTCCAGAAAGTCTCTTGTGCACTTCATGATCCTTGTGGGTCCCTTCTGACTCAGAATGTTCTGTGATTCTGTGATACAAACATCCCAAAGGTGGGTGCCAAGAGTGCCAGACTCTTTTCAGTGGTGCCCAGTGACAGGACGAGGAGCAGTGACCATAAACTAAAATACAAGAAGTTTCACCTCAACGTGACGAAGAACTTCTTTCCATTGAAGGTGGCGGAGCAGTGGAGCAGACTGCCCAGGGAGAGGTGGAGTCTCCTGCTCTGGAGACATTCACAAACACACCTGGTTGCATCCCTGTGGCACCCGCTTGAGGTTACCCTGTGTTGGCAGGAGGCTTGGACTAGACGATCTCCAGAGGTCTGTTCCAACCCTAACAACTCTGTGATTCTGTGACTGAGCTCTATGGATCAGGGTTTGATTATGGCTGCACCATTACTAGTAATCTTAAAAGAATGACTGGAGATTTTAATCTCATCTGAACACCTTTTCCTGTTCATCTCACCAAGGTATGGCCTATGGTGTTGGACCAGTTGTGTGGCAAAATAAACAGCAGATCAGAACAAGGCCAGAGAAATGCTCTACTTCTCTTGCAGAGAAAAAGATCATAGTATCATAGAATAGATTGGTTTGGAAGGGACCTTAAAGGTTCTGCCCTCCTGCTGCAGAGCTGGGACCTCCCACAACCCTGTGACCTTGTACAAAGGTGCTGGGGCTTCCTGGTGAACCGGTTATGGGCTAGGGCACCTCTGCTCACAGTGCCCAACAATGACTGGCTTTTAACATTACTTTGTGGCAGGTGGTGTTTTGGGTTCAATAAGCTTTACCAAACTAATGATGCAAAAAGGGTTTTATTTCTGTAAACACCTTGCTGACTCTTATTTTTTTCTCACACAAGAATCTCAGCCATTCTAATTTGTAATTATTTTTTAAGTGGAAAACATACTTTAACATAAATTAATAATATAATTAATGATATCATAGGTCTTACTCTTCGCAAATTGCATGGCCTGGAAGTATTTCCAAACACGTGGGTCAACATGAACTCCCCAGCTTTGTTACAGCTCTATGCCACAGTAAGACCTCAAAAAGCATTTTTTCTTCTCTCTTCTTCTTCCCTGGTTTTGGAAAAAAAGAAGGGAGCTGCAGAATGACTTAAACAGGCTGAATAACCCAAAACCCAATGTGGTATATTGGAATATGATTCCCTGTTCAGTAGCACAAGAAGGCGTGGATGGTCTTAAGGTGGTTACACCAAGATAAGATACAGCAAATGGGGAAATGAGGTGGGAGGCCTGCCAGTTAGAAAAAGGAGAATACAACCTTAGTACTTGGCTACAATTGTTTGCTGTGTAAAATCTGGCATTGAATCCAGCACTTAGCTCTATAATATACCTGTTTTTCAAACTGTAAATACCTTGGCCTGGGATCTAAAGTGCTGGGGAACCTGTAGGGCCAGCTTAGAGCTTTGGGCTGTTGGTATAAGAGGCAAGATGAATCATCACCAGATGCTTTAACCCAAAATTCAGGAGCAGAGGAGAAGGGAAATTGTTTTCAGGTCCACTTTCCAACTTGGTATCAGCTCTAAGAGTTGGGAGAAGGGCAGGAGTAGTTCTCTACCTCTGTTCCCTGGCTCCAATTACCATGGACCCTGGATGAGCTGGGGAACAGAAAGGGGAGGACTTGGACAGAGGTGTCATCTGAGTCCTGAGACATGCCTGACTTACCCACAGCAGTGGCAGCTGTTCCTGGACCAAATCCAACATCCAGCCCCTAACCTATAATAAAAATTAAATATATCCAATAATGAAATTGTCAAACAACAAGGCTGAGTCTTAGCTGGAGCAAATATTCTTAGAAAAAGACGCAGTTACCTCAGAGAGAAACTTAATGGTGAACAAGAGGCCAAATTGTTCTTTTAGTTATATAAATGCAACTTCCAGTTGCCAGCAAGGAATTTCACTAATGGAAGTAAGAGCAGAATTTTCCCTCAGCACTAAATAGAGCTGACCTTTGAAACAAATGGTATTACAAATTCCTTGGCCTTGTGTCATTTGCTGTTTCTCTCAAGGATCCTGCTGCTGGAGTGAGGTGCTGCAGGGATATGTTTCTGCTGTCATTAAGGCACAAATAGCCTTTGTGGTCATGGCAGACTTAGAAAGTCTGAAGACTCCAAGATAAAAATCCAGCACTTGTAGAATCTCATGATTTTGGAGGACCTGTGAATGGTTTAGGGTTGGCAAAGTGAAGAGGGTATTTGAGATGCGATGTAGCCTGAAGCTCTAAAGCTCCTAAGATGCAAAACTGCTACGTTATCACCAAGTTCCAGTGGTCTTTTAGGGATCTGAGTACCTCTGCTGTCTGAAAGCTTAGCAAGAGAAGAGATCCATGCTGAATTCGCTTCCACCCAGTATACAGTAACATATGTTTGGTAAAAGGAGACCCGCGGAGACAGCCGAGCAGCTGCCGCAGCCCGCGGCTGGCTGGGGCAGTCGGTACCGGCAGATGGAGCCGCAGCGCCGGGAGCCGCTCGGTGCCGGCCCCACTGCAGGGCTCCTACCTACCCTAATCCTCAACAAACGAAGCTCCCAGGAGTGCAGTTAGGAACACTGATTATAACTTAGGTGATTCATCTGAAAGGACCGGGCTTACTTTTTCATCTTTTTGTTACAAGAGGACATAGAAACAGCTCAACACTGTACATGACTTTACACTTTTGTCGCTATGGTTGTGTTAAAAATTTCATGTTTATCAAGAGCAATCCTAGGACACAAATCCTACAATGCAAAATCCCTTTTTGTGGAGCTGAGGTAGCTCGAGACTTCACTTTTCTCCCCAGGACACAGTTGGCTTTATTGACTTCTAGAAATCATTTGTGATTGAAATCCATGTAGCTTTACTAGCTTAGAGAAGTAGAAACTAGCCTTCAAACCTTAAGGGGATTTTGGAGGGATTTCTTTTTCCTAGGGATTTTTAAAAGTTAACCAGGTCAACTGATTTAAAATGGCAATGGAACCAGCTCATACCATGGAGTTGCTGTCATTGCAGTTTGTGGATGATACTGAGTTCTTTAGACAGTCAAGTTCTGTGCAGGCCATGAAGGCATCACCAAACTGATTTGGCTCAAAGGTGGCAGATGAACTTTATATAGATAAATCCAGGGCAATGCATCTAGGAAAAAATTATCCACATCAAACTTGGAACTGAGAGTTACAACTTAGGAAAGAGATCTCTGAGCCATTGCTGATGGTTCTCTGAAATCATCGGGTCAGTATGCAATGGCAGAGAAAATCCAATAAAATGTTGGAACTCATAAGAAAGTTATTAGGAACAGGACAGAGGGTGTAATGTTACTGCTACACTTAAACAAAAAAAAACCCCACCCTGATGCATTCCTGTAGTACAGGGCAGAAAAAAATGGTCAAGGTGTTGAAGCTGTTGCCTTACAAAGACTGAAAATACTGGGACTCCACTCTGAAGTGAAGGAGGTGGTGGAGTGGGGTAATCATGATTTACCAGATGATGAACATGCTGGTTAAAGCAAACATGTAGCTGTTGTTTACAGGGGCCTTGTATAGGATCTAGGGGACACTTGAGGCAACTGCCAAAGGATGGGTTTAAAAGAGATAAAGGAAAGTATTTGCTGACACAGTGAGTAGTGAACCTCTGAAACTTGCCAACACAGAAGCTTGTGGAAGCAGACAGCGTTAGCATGTTCATAAAGGGATTGGACAAATTAATGGGTCTTTATGCTAAAAGGATGAGGCAGGAGCATACCTCTAGTATCCCTAATCCAACAGTTGTGAATGCTGTGTATTAGGGGAAAGGATTACACATAACAACCAGCCTTACATGTTCTTCCTAAATAGCATGTCCTCTTGCAAGCACTGGAAGCAGAGCAGTGAGCGAGATGGCTCACTGTGTGACCCAAAGACCGTGTCTTATTTGCAGCTTGTGACTTCTTCCGCGTGGCAAGGTTCCCCTGCAGGATGCAGCCTCACCTGAATGCTCAGTCCTCACTCCATCACCAAAATGCTGAGTTCATCCTCAGGCTGAGGCCAGCTGGTGGTTTAAAATCAAGCCAGCTAAATTAAGATTTTTAGGAAAAAGTGCAACTTGTATAGCCTAGCACAAAAAGAGTGGCTTGATTTTGTACAAATGAATAGCAGTGTTGGCTCCTGGTTCTTCACAAGGCAATTGGAGAACAAGAGGTAAGATCAGCACATGCTCTTAGACACAGCTTTGGGAGCAGTAAATGGGTGCAATACAAGAAGCCCAACTCAGCTGTGGAAGTTCTACCTTACCTTTTGGTACTGCTCTTCAGACTTGCCCCCAAAACATTTTTCAGCAGTGACAAGCTGAAAGCTACTCATAAAACTGTTTGTACAAGATTATTGAAAAAAGATTAAGGAAATTTTCATGTTATCTCCTAGATACTTCCTAGTCTGTTTTTTTCTCCCCTGGTTCATTACCTTTTCTTACACAATTCTGTGAGGGTTGGGCTGCCTGTACACACATATGAACACACACATGCACACACAGAGACACAGACAGACACATGCTTCATCATCCCAGTCACAGTTTTCACTGTTTAATTCCCTTCCCAGTCTCTCCATAGCATCCTCATTCAGCCATTTTCTCTGCTCCATCTTGCTTTTTTTTTCTTTTAATGCAGTCCCAGTTTCCTTTGTGTATTGTTTTCAGGCCAGTATGCCATGCTGATGTTTCATGCCTCTCTCTTCTCACTGTCCTTGTGTCATGTTTTAATGCTCCCTGTTGTCAGCCTTAACCAACTCGTCACTTGTGTTAGACATAAGATGGAAGTGTCATCCTCCAAGTGACTTGAACAAGGCGAGGGGACTTGAGGTAACCAAGAAGTTACACTCTGCTGTGGACGTGCCACTGCTTCTGTGTGTTGAGTGAGGGTCCGTGGAGGTGGTCAGGTACCTGCCTTTCCCTTGTAAAACACACAACTGCTTAGTAATATAGATACATAATTATATTTTCACTATAGGCAGAGCAGTTTTTCCCAGTTTCTCTGTTTGAAAGGATTGAATGACTTCTGATGAAATCTTTCCCAGACAGTTCAGCAGAAAATAAGCAAATATCATAGAGAATTTCAGCCTAAAAGTCTTTCAGAGGAAAATGTTACATTTCTTTAATGATAGGCAATGCTTTCTACTCTGGCCATGGGATCTTTAAGCCTTCACACCATCAAGTTCCCCTGACACCAAAGCAACACTGCCTTTTTTGGATGAAATTTCAACTGTATGATCATCACTGGAAAATGCTTGTATTGTTATGACCAAATTTTCTCATTTACAATCTAAATGCCATTTTTCTGAAGTAAATGAGAATGAAGTTTGCTTTTCAGACTGCCACTTTTAAAGTCCCCCTCTTCCCTGAGTATATGTACCATTTTGCTGAGGACCTCTCCTCCTACTGCTGTGGGGCAGCTGTCTTGGCTTGTTCAGCTGTGCCAGCTCACATCAGCTAAGCATGTAACCCACCCTTTAATTAAGTTCTTTTTGAACCTTTATGCTTTGTATTTCTTTACCCACCAGTCACCACGATGATGAGGAACAACTGACAATAAGAGATACAAGCATATGGGAGCAAGAGCCGGGAATAAACTTCCAGCACCAGTGTTTCAGAGGTTCACAATAACACACTTCCCCCAGAGAGTATGCTTTACTCAAATATCCATTAAAGGGTAGCAAGTAACCATGGGATTCGGTGTATCTCTGAGTACTCAGCACTGAGACTGCACAGCTTCCTGGATTGTCTTTAACAGGAGACAAGGCAGACCTGGAAAGCTTTCCATTTTCCAGCCTGCTGGCTTTAGCAATAATGTCATGTAAGTCCAAAGGGAGACAAGTGACCTTCTAGCTCATGCTATTGTGCTGGTAACGCACATAAACAAAGCCTGTAGCTAGAGGGGGAAGAATTTCACCAAAAATAAGGTCTAAGGAAAAGTCCTTTCCTTTTCACCTTCTCATATAACCCTTCTGTGGTCAAAGCTCTTCCAAGTGACTGGTGGTTTTGTCCTCCATTCCCCTAATGAGTTTAAACTCACCTCTCCTACTGTCAAAAGAGATCCTTAAGCACCACACTCTCATCCAGGCTGGAGTAGCTCACAAACACACATACACATGCTGAAGTTGTACCATAGTGAACAAAAGGGTGTTGTTTTCACATGGTGACAGGCATTAATACATTTCAAGTGATAACCATTTTCCCATCATATTCTCATCATCCATTACCAAATGGCTATGGAACATCCCGAACAGGCTACAGGTTAAAATTTTAATAGCTGTAGAAGGTGGTCAAATCCTTGGACTATTAGGTCATTACTAATGCCCATAGCCACTGTCAGCATGGATGATTTTTCCACTCTTGTGACAGCACACAGCGTGCTGAGATCCAGCCCCAGATTTAGTCTCAGGTGAGCCTGCTTCTGACAGCAACTTTGGAAATCCCCTCCCTGGCTGCTACTGCCATCCCAAGGATGATACTGCCCCATCCTGGCCTGCTGGCCCCACAGAGGGTACCTGTCCTGCAGGGAGCTGGCAGCTCGCTCTCTCCACAGATGTGGGCAAGGCATACTGAGCAGCACATCCAGCAGAAAGTATTTAAAATATTTCCTATCTTTAACATTTGAAAAATCTAGACTGTTCCAGTTCAATAGTGTGCCCCTTGTGGCTTACTCTACAGCTCGGTCCAGCACTCCCTTTGATGTTTTGCCCACAGTATAATAAACTTCAGTGAAGAATAGAAAAACAGCTTGTCTCTGTGAAGGCCACAGGCAAATGAACTGGAAATGTGAGCTGACCTGAAGCAGTACCATGGTTTTTTGCAGGAGCAGATTCTTTTATATTAAGTGGACTAAAAGTATACTGTAAAATTCAGCCAAACAGAATGGTGGTCAGCCTTGCTAGAATTTGCATGGGTAGCAAAGGTTGTGTTTATAGAAGTTTTGGTAAATTATTAAAATTTGGTAAGTACAGAAAAGGGAAAAGGACTTTCTTCAGAGTTAAGTGTCTTTGTTTTTTCTTCTGTTCAGACTCCTGGTTTCAGCTCGTTCAGTATCAAAAAAAACCAAACACAAGTATGAAATATATGACTTCTGGGAAATAATCAGTTGTGGGAAGAGCAGAACTCAGGTCTGAGAATTGTAATTGGAAAATAATTTCTCTAAGACCAAATCCCCAGCGCCCTGTAAGTTTAAAAAGGAAATATTATGTCTAATCTATCCTGAACAGTGGGAGATTTTTTCCTCTCCCTGTATTCATTTCTGTTTGTGTCATTCCTGGAAAGGGACCTCTTTTTTAGATATCTTCTAATTTTGTGGTGGGGATTGTGGATTTTGGTGAAATGCCAAAGTTTAAAGACTTTCAACACTGAAAGTTTCTAAGAAAGAAATTATGTCAGATAGTCTCTCTTACCTCATATGACACTTGGTCTGAGATTTACTGCTCTTTTCTAGGATACTAGAAGAAAGCTATGCTGCCACTGAGTGAGCAACCTGTAGTTCATCTTTCAGACAGTCCTTCACTATGCTCAGAGAAACAGAAAACTGCTAAGAAAATGCAGTGCATCAGCTGTAACAACATTCCACATGAGTTAAATTTGGGGTATATTTTTAAAACCATGCATATGATGTGAAAGGCTAAGATTACCATTGTCTTTTTAAGTCATAAAGGGTCAGCTCCTCAGAGGCCAGAATTATGACCACTGTTGCTATACCTAAATGGGGGTGCTCAGTACCTAAACTAGAGTTTCCTGACAGGATTCAGAGTAAGAAGGCAGGTAAGGTGTCCCAGTGCATGGGCAGGAGACGTTGTGGTGCCTATAGCTAATTTTCATTTTATTTCAAAGGCAAATATATGTGGCAAAGCATACTGGAAAACAGTTCAAGAGATGAGGAAGCACATGTCAAATGTCTAAACAGCAATTGCTGCTACTTGTGCTTCCATATCTATTCTTAATTTGAACAGTCCTGTGCAGTGTTTCCCCTAATCTCAAGAGGAGTTTCCACAGCACAAGCACTGTGCTTTACCTTTGTCACCCCCGTTTTTGCAGGCAAGGACTGTGCATGTAATTCTCTGTCCAAGGCACTGGTCCCCTCACCCACACCCAGCAGTGAAGCTGAGGTGCAACTTAATAGGAAATACCCTATTTCTCTCTTCCTGTTGGCATCTGGTCTAGCTTTTGAATTTCACGTGGCTTTGTTCTATACCGGAAGACCTGGAGCCATTTATCCACCTAATTCTGTTAGTAAAGACAAGCTGTTCTATATACTGAACTCACACCTGCCTTGTTGCTCTGCAGATGTACTCTGTGTAGACTCACCAGGAAGCAGACCATGAAGTCCCAAAAGACTATCTTGGAGGATGTCTGCATGTTCCCTAACAGCTGTCAGACCTCATGGGTATGAGAAGAAGCTCTCTCCATAGAGTGCTGTGCTCTATCCCCTGACACCTCATTGCTCTTTCACAGAGTATTCAGTGATGACCCCAGTAGAAATCCTTTTGTGATTTTTAATTGA
The DNA here is from genome assembly GCA_035584735.1 of Pseudotriccus pelzelni. Lineage (NCBI taxonomy): Eukaryota > Metazoa > Chordata > Aves > Passeriformes > Tyrannidae > Pseudotriccus > Pseudotriccus pelzelni. Next base: position 137,451,143 of record JAWMRA010000078.1, read on the forward strand.
GCAAAATTTCAATTGCACAGTCAGCCTCTATGCATTTCAGGACAAAATTTTTATTATTAGGGGCAGAAATTAGGCATACAAATCCATTCATTAATACTCTGGCTTTTCCAAAGCATCTCCTCATCTAGGTTAATCAGAAGCCATGCGAAGCGAAGAGGATTAGGAAAGTATATTTCCACAAGGAGTTTCTTATTATTTTTCTGCTCTAAGGCTCAGCACTTATGTGCTGGTTTTGGCTGAGGTAGAGTTAATTTTCTCCACAGTGGCTCCTATGGGGTTGTGTTTTGAATTTGTGCTGAAAACAGGGCTGATAACACAGAAATGTTTTGTTATTGCTGAGCAGTGTTAACATAGAGCCAAGGCCTTTTGTGCTCCTCACCCCAGCTCATCAGTGAGGAGACTGGGGTGGACAGAGCTGGGACAGCTGATCCCAACTAACCCGAGGGATATTCCATACCATATGGCATTATCTTGGCACATAAAGCTGGGGAAGAAGAAGGGAGCAGGGAGGGCTGTGTGGATATTCAAAGCGATGACGTTTGCCTTCTCAAGTCGCTATGATGTGTGATGGAGCCCTGCTTTCCTGGGGATGGTTCAGCACCTGCCTGCCCATGGCAAGTGGTGAATATTTTGCTTTGCTTGTGTACATGGCTTTTGCTTATCTTATTAAACTATCTTTACCTCGACCCATGAGTTTTCTCACTTTTACTCTTCAGACACTCTCCCCATCCCACGGGTGAGGAAGTGAGCAAATGTCTCTGGGGAGCTTAGTTGCCAGCTGGGGTTAAACCATGACATTTTATATGATGTAAACCTGTGCAATATTACGCTGTACTGGAATACCAAAAAGATACTTTTGATTATTGCTTTGACTTTGTGATGCTCCAAAGCACTGAGTGTCCCAGAATGAAAAGCAGAGCTGGGATGGTCATGGAAAAGGCTCGAGCATTGGTGTCTCAGGAAGGCTACAGGCATGCCTTTGCAAGGAGTCTTCCAATGAAGTGCTGAGTACAAGTTGGCTTGGCTGGCAGGCACAAATTTCACCACAGAAATCTATACAGGCATAAACTACAAGCCTCTGGCAAGTCATTTTTGTACAATTTCCTTGCCAAGTTCTCATGCTGGGGCTTACACCGACAGCTCTGCACGCAAGTCAGAACAAAACCAGCTCCCAGTTCCAACCTTATTCTATTCCCATTTGGCTTTTAGTGAAATTACCTTGCATTTCATGGCTCCTTATTTCAGCTGATGAGACTGAAGACTTACAGAGGCCATATGCTAACAGCAGACCAGTTTTACACAAGCTGAGCCAGTTCTGCAGAGGAGCAGTGACTCTCCCAATGCATCATCACAGCACAGGTGGGTGTCCCCCTTGTGGAGTGACTCTGACCTGGGACTGGAAGAGGAACAGGTTTTCCTATTTAGTCAGGAGCAATATTACAGAGGCCTGACAAGAAAGGTGCCAGATGTGTTTTACATGGATAATGTGGCAGAGAAGCCATACTGTTGGGGATAGGCTCAGGACTGCAGAAGAATTCAGAGAGTGGAAGGAAAACAAAGACATCCTCCTTGAATCTTCTACGTGAGGGATGGTGTTGTGACCTTTCCCCTGCCTCCAAGGGCACACAGCTCTCCCTCTGGAGAGATGCTGGCAGCCCCCTGCAAGACTGGCTACCTGGGAAATTGCTGCCCTTGACCAATCCTCTGATTCCTTGTGTCAAGACCACCCTCTTCTCCCCTGTGGGTCGGGTTACCTGGCCAATCTTAGGTCCAGGTGACCCCCTGTCCCAGACTCCCCTTCTCCTGCCCTTATAAACCCACCATGTTGTACCAATAAAGCCAGATCAGCCTAAAACCACTTAATGTCAGAACTATGGGAGATTTGCAATTTTTCACAATTGTACCAGTAAGTAAAAACAGTGTTGGTTTTCTAGGTTCCTTTAAAATATTTGTTGTGGAAGGTTAAGTACTAAAAAAACCCAAAGAATGTGGTGGACTGAATGGGAAGTTTCTCATAGCTCACTCACAAAATACTGAGCACACCTATAAATTCCGACCCCCCTCTGATCCTTCACTGGAATGTGGGTTCTCAATGCAGGACTTCAGGTGCATTTAGGATCTAAATTCTAGAACTTGTGCTAAGAATGAAAGATTGATCATTAGAAATGATTACTACATATCAGAGAGTCACGGCACACTGCAAATACCATCCTAGGCAAAGAGGCAATAAGATACATACAGAAATGCCTGGAGAGTAAAGTTGCATTTACATCAAAATTTGCTTTGGCTCTTGTATTTTCAAAAAAAAAGCAAGACATATTTACCTACTGTACTTTGGTTCATATTGTGGAACAGTTGCAGAGGGCAAAAACTGAATTCCTTTTAGATAAAAATTCAATCCTTTCAGATAAAACTAAATATAGGCTCTTGGAGCTTACCAAACGTACTCCAGCTTCTAGCTGACCCTCAGTCCTATATCAGAGACCACTAGTCCTAGCCATGGATTTTCTGAAAGCACATCTTCAGCACCATCTGTTCAGCATATATTCTGATTGTATCTACGAAATGTGTCCTTCAAAAGAAATTTACTGTCCTGCCTTTTTTCTGAGCTCTGGAATAGCTTAACCAGAAGCTATGCATAGGCCATGCCTGAATTTGAGCCTGCATGGAAGTACAGTTGCCGGTCTCATAGAAACATTCACACTGAAAGAAAAATTGACACCTGAGTATGTCAGCAAGAGAGAGAGCAAATTATTTGGTTTCATTTTTCAGTAGAATGACTTTCAGCTACTCTTTGATATACAAGATCATACTTCCTAGCTTTCTCAATTCCTTTTATCCCAACTTCCCTGGCTAAGCTACCAGATGCACAGAACTTGGAAGAGATTTGACATCACTGGCAAAAGTGAAACCTAGTGGGATGAGTCCTGTGACTGGAGTGACATGTTGGATACTCACTTCAGGATGGATAGGCAGAGAGCGCAGGCAGGACAGGGGGATGATGATGTATGCAATGGAGAGACTGGAATGCTGCTTACAGTTGGTGATGGCATGGTTGAGAGCCTCTGGGTAAGAATTAAGGGACAAACAAATTGCAGATGTCATCATGGGAGTCTACTATAGACCACATAGCCAGAATGAAGACTCTGATGAATTATTCTTTGAGGAACTGAAGGACAGCTCCAAATCAACTGCCTTTGTCCTTATGGGTGACTTCAGTTTGGTGGGTGTTAACTGGGAACACTACACAGCTGGAACAAACTGGTCCAGAAGATTCTTAAAATGCCTGGATGATAATTTCATGGTACAGGTACTAAGGGAGCTGACTAGGAAAGATGCCCTCCTTCATGTATTGTATGTTAACAAAGATGGTCTCATGGTCTTACCTTGGCCACAGTGACCACAAAGCGGTCAAATTTAAAAACTCCCTTGACTCTCAAAAAGTTTTAAGTACTGTCTTCGCAGATCCTTCTGGACAAAATGTCCAGCACACAGCTGGATAAGCACATCATGTGGGGGGTGAGCAATTGGCTTACAGGTTGAGCACAGAGGGTAACAGAGTGTGACATCAGACTGGAGACTTGTCACTAGTGAGTTCCATCTTAGGCCCTGTGCTCTTCAACATCTTCATAAATGACTTAGACACAGGACTCAAAGGTATGCTAAGTTTGCCAGTGATACTAATTTGAGAGGAGCTGTCAATCCCCTCAAAGGCAGAGACTACCCACAAAGAGATCTGACTAATTAGAGGACTGGGCAATCACCAATCATATGAAGTTTAACAAGGACGAGTGCCAGATTCTGGACCTGGGATAGGACAACCCTGGATGTAAGTAGACTAGGGAATGTGGGATTGAAGAGGATTGAAAGGGATGTGGGGATCTTGATCAGTGACAAATAGAATATGAATCAGCAGTGTGCCCTGGCAGCCAGGAGGGCCAACTGTGTCCTGGGAGGCATCAGGCAAAGCATCATCAGCTGGTTGAAGGCTGGGATTGTCGCACTATGCTCTGCACTGTTGTGGCCTGACCTTGAATATTGTGTGCAGTTTTGGGCACCGCAATATAAGAAAGATACTAAATTATTGGAGAGTGTCCAAAAGAGGCCAGTGAAGATTGTAAAAGGCCTAGTGGGGAAGCTGTATGAAAAGTGGCTGAAGTCACTTGGTTTGTTCAGCCTGGAGAAGGGCAGACTGGCGGGAGACCTTATTGTGGTCTACAGCTTCCTCACAAGGGGAAGTGGAAAGGCAGACATTGATTTCTTCTCTCTGGTGACCAGTGACAGGACCCAAGAGAATGGCCTGAAGTTATGTCAGGGAAAGTTTAGATTAGATATTAGAAAAAGGTTCTTCACCCAGAGAGAGGTTGGGTACTGGAACAGGCTCTCCAGGGAAGTAGTGACAGAGTTCAAGAAGCATTTGAACAATGCTCTGGGGCACATGGTGTGATTGTTGTGGCTGTCCTGTGCAGTGCAGGGCCAGGGGTTAGACTTTGATGATCCTTGTGTGAGTCCCTTCCAATTCAGAATATTCTATGATTCTATGAACTTTTGGCTCATTCTTTCATAATTTGTTCCACATTTCTCATTACTTCAAATATCATTTCACTTAATCTAGAATTTATTATTTTATTAATTTATTTAATTTATTATTTTAGCTGTTAAAATACCCTACCAGACATAATTTTCTTGTTCTAATTTTTCTTCACTACTCCCAAATACGTTTTTTCCTCTTCTTCCCACTCATTTATTGTTTATCTGCTTCTTTGCTTTTCTACTCTATTATATTGCATTTTGTGTGTGGGCAACAAGGTAAAATGACAAAATTTCTAATCTCTAAAGAGCCACTTTCACTTTTCCCCTTCCACACAAAAAAGAAAGTATGAACCAATAACACAACAACAAAAAAATCAACCTGACTGTACACTGTATCTTCATATTCTGACCTGCTTTGAACTCCATATAGGCAACTTTGTACTCCCCCATCTACTGCAAGTACAAAATGTCAATAATATTAGGGACAGCTTTAAAGATGATAAATTGGAGAATGAGTTCTCTCCTGAAAGAAATATATCACTGAGCTCAACTAGGAAGGGATAAACTTGTCAGGCATTTGCCCCTGCCTCACCCACTATTGATGGGAAAATAAAGAAAAAGTATGTGAAAAGAGCCAACTCTCAGATGCACTGAAAAGTCCACAGTAGTCATTAATCAAGTTTTTCTGACTGTGGTCAGGATACTACAATCAATTTGTTAAGAAACTTTCCTGTCTGACAATCCAAGAGCCACTCTGGCAGCTACACTCATACCACCTGAGCAGGGACTGAGGCCTTTTTGCAGCAGGTGGCTCCAATGAGTCCACAGATGTCCCAGTTCACACCTTACACACACCACTTTCACACAGTCAAACAAGGTTTCCTTATCAGCTCGACCCTAGGTTTCCCACAGCAGACTGCCAGATGTCTGGATCCCTAAAGTAAATTCAATCGTGGTACAATAGCAAAATAACAGCTCAAGCTGGGTGCTTCCATAGAGTGTCCCCAAACAAGGGAAACCCTGGGATTTATACCCTGGCAGTCTAAGAGTGAGATAGTCTGGGATCTTCCAGCTAAGTCCTCAATTCCTGATGTGTCTTTGAGTATCCGGTCACCCAGACTGTGCTACAAGTTCCATTTGTTATGTAAGTGCTGTTTGTTATACAAAGATTGGTTCCAGGCAGCAGCATCTTGTCTTGGGCTCCCACCACCCAGAGCTCAACCTGCAGCTTGCACTGCACATGCACATTGAGCTACCTGCACTAAATGTATTCCTCAACAAATTATTCAGAGAAAGAGTTTAAATCTAGGCAATTCACCATGTAGCAGTGCCCCCACCATCCCCGCCTGGGGGAAAAAAATAAAAATAAAAAAATGGTCGAAGACAGGAGAAAATAAAAAATCTATCCTTCTTTCCTGTAGTTAAAGTGTGCCACAGAAAGTATAAAGAATCCTTTAGAAATATACGTGGCTGACCTTCTCTGATCTGCTCGTTTCAGTCATCATTTATGAGTAGAGCCCCCAGAGCTTGCTTTATCACAGACACAACCACACATTCATATTTGTCTCTAAATATGTTTCATTGCTGTGTAATCAACACGTAAGTGTAAAATGCAAAATGAATTTGTGAGTTCTTCCTTTGTTACATTTATTCCTTTTAACCACTTCTAATTCTTGGCAAACATATATGTTTCAATATGCTTATTTAAGAATCCTTTCCAAAAGGCCCTTCTGTTCCTTTCAGCTAGGACCAGACTGACATGTAGGGAGGAAAAACATGACACCACCATCTCCGCCAACAATTCAAACAGGAGCCAAAAGGTATCTTGCATTAGCACTTAAACGAGAGATATCTATTTAAAACTGTACAAGCTGAAGACAGTGTTATTTTATTCCAGTTCCTCTTCATAGAGGCCCTGTCTCTTAAAGATCAGATTTCTGCACTGTAAAAGCCTCTCTACCTACTCTACCCCGCCACACGTCTCATCTTCTTCAGCTTAGTACACTTTCCAGAATAACATGCATTACTGAATATGTTACACTCAAAATCTTACAGGCACAAAGGGAATATACTTCAAGTGTAAAGCCAAAAATTTATTCTTATTCTAAGTCAAATATTACTAAGCTAATTACAGAAGTGCTTCTAGACTAGCTTTGTTAGAGAAAAGGGAGAAAAAGGAAAATAAAAAACTCCTACTATGTAGGAAAAGTCTTAATCAAAATAATATTATTAAAAATATTATAGATACTTTTCCTAGTTTATCCCTTTTTTTCCCCTGTTTTAATGCTTATCCTTCCACTGGCCCTCAAGGCACTATTATTAATGGGGTTTGTCTGATGGGAGAAATATAAGGAATCATTAGTATTCTAATTTCTTCATTTTGGATGGCTTATTTTTCTTCCTCTTCCTCTTCCTCTTCCTCTTCCTCTTCCTCTTCCTCTTCCTCTTCCTCTTCCTCTTCCTCTTCCTCTTCTTTTCTCATTCTTTTTCTCTTTCTCTTCTCTTCTCTCTTAAGGAAAGGTCTAAATGCTACCAAAAGTATAATTCATTTATTTCAGAATTTCACAGGACAGATAATTCACCACGTGGCAACTTCTCTTTCTCCTCATCAGGTTTTTTGTACTGTTTGCAGCGCTGAGCAGGAATAACTGAACAGCCATGGCTGCCATGCTTCAGATTGTTTAGACAGGCATGGCTGTACTTCCATCCCATGTCTGCACTGTGGTTTTCCTTTTCCAGCAAGATGCCCAGTTATGAGCCTGAAGAAATAATAACTGAAGCAAAGGCTGCAAGCAAATAGATGTTCATTCCAATCGTATAAAGCACTAGCTGGTCACCATCACTCTGGCTCAAAATGTTTTTACAAGACTCTAGAAAATCATTTTACACCAAAAATTATTCAGCCAGATCTCTCATTCACTTAATTCTGTTGACTTTCAACTTAAAATCAAGAAGGATTTGTCAAACTCTGACTAGCAAAGGACCTCAGCCTGAAAATGTGGATAGAAATTTTCAGAAGCCTCTAACTTGGAAGTGGAGTTTCGTTACAAGTCTGTCTTTCTTTGTAACAGCAGGACAACTCTGAGTTTTGGTTATGTGTTTTTTAGCTCATGAAAGTACAAACTATTTGTCCATTTGAAATAAATGTGTTTTGTATATCTGCCCGCATGCGGTCATCCTGGAAAACTGTATATAAATTCCCGGTTCAAATCTGTATTAGAAGTGCCTGTGTGAAGCCTCAAAATGACAATACTCTGTTGCACCAAAAAAAAAAACCAAAAAAAAAAGAACATTGGAAATAAAGAAGTGCATTATTCATTCTTTTTCTTCACGTCTGCACAGCATCAGGCAAACAACCAGCTCTCAATAAACCATAAGAAATAACAAATAAGCACAAGAGAGTACAGCTGAAATAATCCCAAAGAATTAAGGCCAAGTAATTACAGCTTCTTAGATATGTTGACTATAAAGAAGTGTTTTGCTTGAGGGAACTTGAGGTTAACCATATGGCATACTGACCTAATCTTCAAAAGTACAAGAATGAGAAGCTTTTGATGAAGCATGGCATTGTTATCTAAATCTCTGACATAGAAGAACAATTTATGTACCTCTGCAGATAATTTGGTAGTCTTTATTAATAATTGCGGTTGTGTAAGTTAATATCATGGCAAACATTCAAACATAATGTTTTAGGATTTAAATCAAGGAGTGGTAGAGCCAGGAAATCAAATCTCCTATGTAGAACAGTGACTCACTGCAGTATGAATCATTAATGTCTCAAGGCAGAACTGGTCCTATTGTGTTTTGCTCTGTGTCAATATTTCCATGGCAAATCATTGTTTTCAGGGCTTCTGTCCATGGAAAATGGATTTTTAATTAAAACTGGTACACAAAACACCAGGCCAACAACACTAGTGTTAGTTACTGTAAGTTCTAAGTGTTTCCCTGTGCAAAAGCCATTTGGATCATTTCTATAGACCTTTTCAAGACAAAATTGATTTTGAAAAGGATATTTAAACTGTATTCAGACTTTGAGAACTTGAGAGGAAAAAAATCTGTGAATTTGAATATATCTTGCTTTTTAACTTCTATATTATTGTTCATTCTTTCCACTGTGTTGACTACTATTCTTCCAATACTTACTACTTTATAGCATAGGCATTTTTGCTTCAGGATTTGTTTAGGTACAGGTGTAAACCCAGTTGACCTCTGAGGCCCTGATTTTTCAGTCAAAGCCCAGCACTTTTAGCTTCGTATGTGTTCCCTGTAATTGGACTTGTATTTATGGTTTA